>CM055270.1:108330372-108460262 GCA_029237695.1 Conchocele bisecta
ACGAAACACCAATCGCGATTGGATGCGCCCCATTTAAACATTGATCGCGACCCCTTTTATATGCAATAATTATAATGGCTTAACAAGATGGTAAAATGTTAGTGAATGCGCTTTATCACGCCGTGGTGATATCGGGTTTCAGTATCGGGTATGCTCGACTATCAAAGATGGCCCTAGGAGGATCCGCTCCCAAATTGGACTTTACTGTGAGAGACGTAGGGCTCGCGAGATTATCTAGTTAAAGCTGGAATTCTACCAGTTAATATATGGAAATAAATGGCTTCAATCGCAGTAATAGTAGGTGGTGCGCTCGTAAACGTATTGGCGTTCAGAGTTAGCAACTTTATATTCTCTAAAATGAGAAGCTCGAACGTGGATGAGGAGCGTAAGCGTCACGATTTAGCTGTAGAACAACGCAAAGGAAGCGTGGTCGAAAAAACGAACCGCCCATCTGGACTGGGTCAACGAAGAGCTTCGCCGCGAAAATCACGCAGCACAAACTTTTCAGAACGTTGAAGAAGCCAACCGCGAGTACGCGCTGGCATATCCGCACAAAAGTCTCGCGCCGCTGGATCGTGAGCCCCAACTTTCAGATTTCTATGTACCGTCAGAGCCCCAAAAAGACCGCGAGATCGCGTTCATCCTCGTGGGAATGGGTGTGGTGGGGCTCGTCGGCTACTATATTCAATCGAGATTTTAAATTAATTATTTTAAATAACTTTTTTTATAAATATATATATATAGAACGATGTCAGTTGACGAACTTTGTTTTGCTATGATTGATGTAGGCTACACTGCCATTAAACACCGCATGGTTGGTGCAAAGGGTATGATTCGTCTGGCCGGAGATTCTCTCGAGACGTGGCGGGAGGACGAAAAAGCGGCCACCCTTTTCGCAAAGCGGATGTTAGATTCCTCCACCAATCCTGGGGGTTAGATTTTAGATTTTCCCAGGTTCCTTCAGAACTTAACCCCCAATCGCGATTGTACTTCCAACAAGGTTTATTATTATCGACGCAGTTACCGGACGATCTGGCGAGGGCATGTTGGAGATTGTCTGATATATTAGAATACATCGCATACGATGAACACGCGCAAACTTAATACCAAACTATCGGTTCGCCTAACGCGCAAGCTAGCGAACGCGTACTACAGCCCCCGCGGCTACTGGAAGGGACTCGCGGCCATCAAGAACCTCGCGACGGCGACCAAGGTTTCAGAAAACGCTGTCAAGGAATGGCTCAAGAAGCAGGCCATCTGGCAGATCTATTTACCCGCGCCTCACAATATTCCGCGCCCGAAATTCGACGAGCCGGTACCGAACCAAGTTCACCAAGCGGATCTCCTGTTTCTCACTCACGATCGCGTCGGTCGCAAGACGTACAAGTACGCGCTGACAGTCGTTGACGTAGCGAGTCGTTATAAGGGGGCTGAGCCGTTGGCCACTAAAGAGTCTAAGGAGGTGGCCGAGGCTCTCTCCCGAATATATAAGAGGAGTCCTCTCAAATGGCCGAATCTTTTCCAGGTCGATCCCGGCCGCGAGTTCATGGGCGCGGTCTCTCATCTATTGTCTAAGCACGACGTTTCTGTCAGACGCGGCCGCGTCAACATCCACCGGGACCAGGGGATAGTGGAGCGCTTCAATCGAACCCTGGCTGAGAGACTGTTCGGACACCAATACGCCAAAGAACTTGTAGACCCTCATTCGCGATCGACCGAGTGGGTGGCCAGACTGCCCGCCGTGGTCTCCGCATTGAACGGAGAGGTGACTAGATTGATAGGTAAGAAGCCTGTAGATGCTATCAAGTTTAAAAGGGTGAGCGAGCGACCCTCTGCCGTCTCGCGCGGGCGACCCGTTGGTTTAGAGGAGCAACGGCTTCCATCGGATATTGACGTCCGGTACCTCTATCAACCGGGAGAGCTCGAAGGTGGCAGCCGCCGCGCGACTGATCCCGTGTGGTCTCTCAATGTATATCATCTAGATCGATCTATTACTAAGCCCGATGAGCACGTTCTCTACTATTTGGATGATGGGCCATCTCGAGGGTTTGTTCGCGAAGAACTTCTTGCGGTGCCTTCTGACACCCAGCTACCCCCGGATCATCAGAGTCTTTAGTATTCTCTCTCAGAGTTCTTCTTTTTTTTTTTACCTATCCTATAGGCACGGTGTGTAACCCGTCTTCCATCACTCTCCTCTTGTCGTAGTACGCCGAGAGTCCTAATTTTTGTTGACAGTACGTCTTCATCACCCCGTTAATCATTCGGAATCCCCTGTTCTCCGCCATATCCCTACCCCCTTCGAGAGCACTCTTATACCTCCCCCAAGTCAGATCGTTAGATCTCTTCGACATCCCCTTGGCCGAGTGCTTAGATTTTCCATCACCGCTCACGTAGTAACACTTGCTACACAGAGCGATGGCTCTATCCCCTTCGAATTCCAGCTTGAACAATCCCGGAGTTCTGTTGCTCCACACGTCCCACGCCAACCACTCGGTCTTCTCCTTATTAAACTTTCTCTTCATATTCTTTCTCACCACCGCCGCCAGCGTCTTCTCCGACAGCGCGAAGTACATGCTGTCAGTGTCCATCTGTATCAGTTCGAAATCTCCGCGATCCACGTACTTGTCCAAGAAATCGTAGTAGAACTCCAGCATCCGGAGCTTGGCCAACTGGTAGACCGCTATGCCACACTGAAACGGTATGTTGATCACCACTCGAGTCTTCCTGCTCGATATCTCGTAAGCCTCCCCAATCTCCTCCAGGTCTTCGAACCACGCCGACCTCAGTGCCCGATCGACAGTCTTCTCATCCTTCGTATATGTGGTGTTCAGGTGTCTCTCTTGTGCCTCTATCAGCTTGCCACAACACGCGTTGCCAACAGTTTGAATATCTCCGCCAACACCGCCTTGCTCTTGTCGACGTCCCCCGTCCCTCTAGCAGCGGTGACCTCTTTAACAAACCATTGAAACGGTTTGCCGGGTGTGTAATCTATCACCCTATGCACCGCCTTGACGATCAGACCGTGCTCCAGATACCACTTTAGCAGCGGGGGAGTATATGATCATCTTCTTGGCGGACATTGCCCCCACGAGCTTTCTCTGTCCTTCGACTCTTTTCCTACCGGTCCCGGCCAGGTAGTCCTTCATGTGCTGCGGAACCTCGTTCTCATCGACTTCTCGATTAAACGAACAGCGGTGACATTTCCGAGAACTTGTCTCTCAACGTTTCAGGGACCTGTATATCCAACTCCGCAAATCCGAACCACTTTTCACTCCTGACCTTCCTCACGAAACGGTCATATACGACTGTCTTTCCGGTCGGCACACGTCCATATCTGCTCCTCACCACACGGCATGTCCTTCGACAGAGTAGATAGGTATAGAGCATTGGCATCGTACCCCAGCACCGCCTTGCACATCTTCTCCTCCCGACTCCCCACCTGACCCCTGATCGTTGACCTTCCAACCTCGGCGTATCTGGAGAATACTATGGACGGACCACCGACCAATCCCTGCTTCATCATCTCGTAAGTTTCAGACTTCGGTGACCACAGCTCGGGCGTGTCCGCCTTCCCATCGATCGACCCGCGGAGTATGTACTGAAGGGAAACACCGGGCAGAGACACAGCATCCTTGAGTATGTCCACGCCTCTTCCCCTGTAGAACTCCGTCATTTTAGTCAGAGCCTCCAGGAACGGTCCTACATCCAAGTCGTTGTAGTGTCGCAACCATTCCTTGAACGTCTTCATCCTCTTTTCTCGGAATACCTTCTTACACTCTTTCCACTCGGACAACGACAGTAGGAACTCACCCTTCAACTTCGAGTACCACTCGGGATAGTCTGGCAGCCCCGGATGGTCGAGCTTGTCCGCGCTATCGAATCACTCGTATGGAAAGTGAGACTTTACTGTTTTACAGTCGTACGCCTTAACCCACCGATACTGGATGATGTCGAGAAATTTAAACTCCGGGGTAATCAGAAACATCGTCGTGCTGGCTCTCTTTCCGACCATCACCTTATTCACGGTGGCCGCCAACTTCTCTACAAAGTACTGCTTGATGAGGTTCAGGTCGTACCTGCTACAGTTGAACCCCACCACCGGGACTTGGTCAATCCAAGAAATAATCTTTGCTTGCTGAGACTTCGATAACATATCTATGTCGGCCGGTAGATACTTCTTCCAACCCCCTCCCTGTTTGCCTTGCCTCTCATCTGCAGCTCGGTCACGAACTTCTCGACTAGCGTGTCGGGATCTCGTTCGCATAGGTGTGTGATCCCTTCATGCATCGTATCCCCACAAGACACCGATATAGGAACGTGCTCGACCTCGAAGGTCAGGTCTTTTGTGGGTCGCGTGGTTTTTGACTTGTCGAGATACGCCTCGAAGTCGTAGACTATCTGGTGGGGGTACAGAGTCGTCTCCTCCTCGCGTGGCGAGTGTGGATAGTAGGTATTCACCTCATTCAACCACTCGCACTCCCACATCACCACCAGCTCGTAACCCGCCTTCCTTATCTTGGCGTCTTGAATTTTCGTCCTCTTGTACAGCGATCTCGCGTTACCTCTCATGCAATGCCTCGGACACCCGTGCCAGTAGCATCCGTGAAACTGAAACACGGTCTCGGTCTCGTGACAGTAACCGTCGACCGGATCACCGGCCACCCACCTCTCACCACCGTGACCGCAGTTGGCGTGATATACGTGCTTTCCCACCCTCTCCTCTTCTCTGCTCAACCATTGAATCGACCTAACACTCGCTGACCCCTTAGGATAGAACGCCTTCTCGTAGGCCGACTGTGGTCTCTCTACCCTCTTACCTGGACATGTCACCACGGTCTTCCCACCCATGCATGTGGTCGCGTGCCTGTGCATGTTACACGACTTTGTGAACCGTTGTTGACATCCGGTGCACCCGTACTCGTTCGTCATCTTGCGGAGATTCGTTATGAGGAACGAGTGACCTCCAAACATTCCTATCGTCATTGTCTTCCCCCCAACCACGTCGTAATTTGCCGGAACCTTCATGAGGTACCACACTCCATCGGCGGTGGGCTAGTAAACGCGAATACCCAGCTTGAAATACTCTTCGACCTTCTTAATATCGTCCAGGGGAATTCCTTGGCTATCCGGTCCGTTATCATGCCCGAAATATTCGCGAGCCAGAGCTCGTGCCTTCTCACAACAGCGGTCTGGTATCCCTCCACGTTGGATGGCTATGCACCTAAACAGACACAAGTAGTCGTCGTACGTGTCGACGGAATACATTCCCTTTTTCTGTCTTAACCAATCTGGGAGTTTTCCCGCTCCCATGAGAAGTTGTTGTGCTTCGATGATGATCTTCACCTCGACCGATATCCAACGAACCAAGGTCCATTTTGTGTTTGCTCTATCGACTTTGTCGATGTCCATTCGACCTTTCTCTCTATCGGATATCCAACTCTCGGCTTTGGCGATCTCGTTTATCCACGGACTGCCCTTTGATTGTTTGTGATAGATCATAGTAGCGTCGGTCTCTATGTTCCTAATACGATACGAGCACGAATACCTCAGATAACATGCCGTGGTCATCTCTGGGCGAATTTTATTCATTATGCGATTAGCGATCACCCCGTCTACCCCTCTCTCGAAAGTCCATACTATCTTCCTACTACCCCTATCAACAGTTTCCCTAACTTCGGCTTCTTCGGCGAGAATCATGGGACCCTCCTCCACCAAAGCTCTGGCGATATCTCTCCTCTACTTGGGAGGTCTCCCCATCAACCCTTGATAAATCTTATTGTAGTACGCCTTGCATAGTGGTTTTCTACGTGCGCTGGGATCTTCTTTTACACGCTGCGCGTAAGCGGTGGCGCGCAAACTGGCCGTCGTCTCGTTCTCCAATTTCTCGGAGCGTTTTTCGGGGTCGGCGGGCAGTCGTCCGGTCGAAACCGCACGCCGCAGCCTCTCCTCGTAGACGACGGCTCGCGCGTCACTTATCGTATCTGCTATATCTTTCTTGAGTCTCAAACCTCTTAGGGAAATTCCCCAACTCTTAGCTTGCTCTCTCATTTGCTTTATGGTAGGCATTATACTGAGTATAACTAATAGATTTTTATCATCAATAGGGTGTAAGTTTATATTTTATTCGTAATAAATATATGACAGATTGTTGTAATATACTTAGTATAACTTATGGATAACTTGTCTTTAATAGGGTGTCAGTTTATATTTGTGACAGATTGGTGTAAAATACTGTGTATAACTTATAGATTTCTTATCTTTAATAGGGTGTCAGTTGTTATTTTATTCGTAATAAAAGTATGACAGATTGTTGTATATATATACTGAGTATAACATAGGAATTTTTATCTCTAATAGGGTGTATCTTCTCATGTCATAAATATATGGTCTCGCGGTAGTAGTATATAAGAGTCACAAATGATACCATCATGCTGTGGAAGGTGCCGCGCGTAGCTGGTACCTTCCAGAGGTGATGGTATCATTGTGACTCTTATATACTACTACATGGGCTTATCTGACCTACCAAACTGACACATGCAAATCCGTGAAATGTATATGCTGTATGACATTATGTATGGATCTATTTATAAGCCATGTCCCATTATTCAATGTAACGTCAATCGATAGACTTAATGAATGGTTCAGCAAGTACACTATCAGGTAGGAAAGTGCTACATGTCTTTCAGGCGACCGTAACTGGTGAGTTAGTGATCGAGCTGACGAGCCCCACATAGTGACAATGAGACGAGCACCACACAGTGACAACTAGACGAGCACTACGCAGTGACAACTATACGAGCACCACACAGTGACAGCTGAGAAACTCTGAACGTAGCCAAACAGTCAACACAACATAACTATAAATACACTTTACTAAAGACAGTACATAGTGAAGACAAAATAAATATTATTTACATAGAGGCCACTTTGAAAACAAAATTTACGCCATACCAGTTATCAGAAAAAGTGGAACCAACCCCAGTTTTATTTTTTGAAGTACAGTCGAACTTGTGCTAAATACCACCTCCGAAAAATAGCTATCACCTGTATGTCCCAATGGCACAATTACTATATAAATGGCCCTGCGAATAAACACCACTTGTGAACACATGCCAGATTTTTCACTTCCCATGGCTGGCCTTTATTCACAGGTTTGACTGTATGTAGATGGCATAGCCGAAACAAATAACATTATATCTGCATTATGAATGTATACAGTATACGCTCGTTTATTCGAAGTCCGTCGGACTGTGATAAGTACTTCGAGTAAACCGAAGTTCGACGTAATGAAATCTGAACAGGACCTTGACATATTGCCATACACGTTACAGGACGCAACTCCCATACGACCTGTGACACACGGAGTTACACTTTTGCAAGTCTAATGTGTTTACTTGCGTTTGCCTATACACGCATGTGTGTAGTCAAACTACGTCATTACGCAAACACGTCTTATTTGGAATTAATAAATTACTGAACTACCTTCGGCAAGGGAGATAATCAATATTGTAAAACCCGTCTTTTACATGAGTTTTACCAACTAGCCTACAGTGTGTGCACAGCAGTTACGGTCAGGATTATGCACTACGATTGAGACTGATTAAAATACCAACTGTCATTTAGTTATTTCCCTTTTTAATTTCTTCAAATATCTGCTCAAGATACTTATAGTTGCGATCATAACACAACAATTATGACAAGTTCAGTTAACAACATATCTTAATTATACAGTTCATTGATGAAACGATGAATACAGCGAAGATGAATATGATAAGATATAATCTAGCTTAAAAGGAAATGTGTTCACGTTCTTCATTCAAAAGTTCGGCGAACAGCTGATCTAGTTGCTAAGAAGCCGGCTGTTCGTCTACACTGTTAGATAATTGTTAATTACTGTTGTCACTGGTGGTTTCGTAGTTGTTTCTGGGACTGTTTAAGGTTTCTAAAAGGTCGAAGTTGAAATTTTGAAGAAGTTTCCGGAATTTGAATTTCTGGTGGGGTAAAGTAACTTGATGTTGTTTATACGAGGTTTCTAGGTTAGATCCCGCTCAACGGCCGTGTTTTCCTATTTATAGGCATTTTCGTAACCACCATGTGACCTGTTTCAGCCAATGGCTGAGCACGAAATCACCATGACCTAACTGTCAGGCTAAACATATCACGAAATATACGACAAATTAAACAGAACTACATATAATCATGAAGGTCCAATTGAGCATTAGTATCAATGGATGTCATAAATACAAGAGACAAGACAAAAGACTCTATTCTAAATGAAAATACTCTTAAATTACGAAATCGGTATCTGGCGCAGAATTAACAGCTTGTACTTCGGCTGCGCATTTGACAAAAACAAAGTAACACGTCAATAATGCTAAAATAATATCCCTAACGGTTTTTTGCAATAATAGTGCGGTCTTTTTATCAATAATCTAATAACTATTTAATATAAACCACAATTGGCTATGATACCGATTTGTAAACCTGTCCGTTTCTTGCTTTACACTTAGCCCATTTTCCGGTCAAAGGTCAAACACTCTCTGTGAAAGTTGACATGTTTCCGTGTGTACTGACATTACACAGATTCCCGAACAGTGGATAAACTATGGATTATTCTCATTAAATGATGACTGAAGGGATGAAACTTAATGAAACTAGTGATCTAGTGTGCACATGAACCAACTATGAAGTATATATATATATATCAGTTTACAGTCTATGTGCAATAAACTTATCAACACTCATAAAATGGCGACCAAACATGGACAGACACACGGCATGCAGATTGCAATTATATAACACTGGCACACTGACAGACAGTTGATAATTGCCTGGTAAGATCATCTATATCAGACTGCCTAATTTAGTATACTGTCTAACAATATAAACTATACTAATATGAATAATATTAGCACCATTCAAACACAGTGAATAATAGTGGGTGGGGTAATATTTTCCACCCCAGCATTTAGTCATGTTAGTGGTACCACACTATAATACCTCACCCAGTGAATAACCTTACAATTACATTATCGATTGTTCGAAACACAATGAGCATTTCATTAATAGAATGCCGAATAGTACAGATCCTAATCAGACTGCGAATGCGCAGGATGATCTGGATCTACACTGGTCGCAAGACACATAAATCGCATTTCCCCTGTAGCAGTCACAACAAAGTTGGTTATGGTATAATAATTTACCACGCTATAATACCTCACAAAGTCAGTAACCTTACAGTATACACCACTACCATGTACGGGAAATATTTTCATACGAACCAAGCGGATTGTTCTGTTTGTTAGTTTATATAGTTTTAATCTATCTCCTGTGATATATAATGATACATTACATGTACTGTATTATGTGATGGGTACTAATACATATTGTT
This sequence comes from Conchocele bisecta, assembly GCA_029237695.1. Classification (NCBI taxonomy): domain Eukaryota; kingdom Metazoa; phylum Mollusca; class Bivalvia; order Lucinida; family Thyasiridae; genus Conchocele; species Conchocele bisecta. Next base: position 108,339,764 of record CM055270.1, read on the forward strand.
TCAATAGCGTATCGCTGCAATGGTATCGTTGTAGACGGAGTTGCAACTAATTTAATAATTATTACTTTCAAATGTTTGCGTAATACTGATAGTACTTAATGCAATATTAATTGTGACAGCCTAATAAATATATTTTGGGACAGTAAAAAGTTATTAAAATCACAAAATTAATGGGAAAATAAATATACCAAGTCGAGGTTTGAAACCCCGACCCTTTCGGGAATCGGTAATTCAATCATAAAAGTCGGCGACCTCACGACTATTGTACCATTTAAAACTATATAAACTAATGAAAATAGTTCTCATACGTGGTAGTGGTGTATATTGATTGTCTCCCTTGCCGAAAGTAGTTCAGTGATTTATTAATTCCAAATAAGACGTGTTTGAGTAATGAATCAGCCGTCTAATATATCTGCTGATAATCGACAGTGTATCGTTAATTTTCACGTTGTCTCCGACAACGAGGCTTGCGGCACACATCAAAACGAAGCATCATTTTCAAAACATTGCCTAAGGGTCAAAATTTACAGCTGTGTGATGACATCAGATCAACAACTCGTCACACGGCTGCGTGTTATCGATTTTTTTCCCACACAAAGTGACACGTGCATTTATAATTAGATTTGTGTAATGTGTCAGGTGTAGCCAAGGACCATACATAAATTCGTAATTAGTCCCAGGTGTAGCCGCTATTAAAATATAATATAACATATATTTCAGAGCAGACGCCATAGTATTTTGCCATTATTTTTTTATTTTTAAAATCAGTCACATATTCTGTAAATGACAATGAAAATTGACACTAAATTCAGACCAGATCAGTACTTTAAATATCTATCGACGACAGATAACAATCAGATGAGAGAGAAATACCGTTTACACGCGTAATGTTAAATATAAATCGATATTTTTTTATGATTTTCGTAGTTTTTGCAGAGAAATTCAAACCGTTCCCAATTATTGTTGGGGTACATATTATCATGATTAGCACACCGTCTCACGAAACGGGGGCTACTCAGGGAATGGGATCATGAGGTCTATTGTTCACACTGGATTAATGGCAGCCCCCATGAGGTCTCGGGTAAATCTTAATTTTCATCAATACGACTGTGTTTTCGGCCTTTTCATGATGACCATGTTCCAACAGTTAACACTTAATTAGCAGCATTACTTATGTAGTTAGTCTGAACATTCTGCAGAGAAATTTGAATCGGACGGAATCGAATGTTTTTTAAGCTTGGTCCTGTTCATACGCACAAGTCAAAATATGAACTGAAAATGTCGCTTTGTGTGACAGAAATCCGTACACGGACGAATACAAACAAAATGTTTTGTTATAAATATATAAATATCACATATAGCGAAATAGCGATACATTGTAGCATCTATTGTTTCAATAATATGCATACATATTGAAATTAATGTTTAATACTATAATATTGTTTATACTCCCGCACTATGTCTTAAGGCTGTGTGATTTGCCTCAAAATAAGCTGGATCAGTTAATCCTTATATGCATGCGCTTCATCAGAATAACAACACATTTAAATTATACAAATATTATTTAAAGAAGTACCGATATGATATATTTTAATAATACAAATATTGAAAATACATACTACAATTGCTTACAACTTAATTTATTGATCGCAAATAGTCACTAAATCGTGTCCTATTTGACCGCATTACCTATTACGTGGGTACCCCACTAGACCCCCTATTCACGGGTTAGGGTAACCCTAACCCGTCGGTGGGTGTGTTTTGGGGTGCGATCGCTAATACAATGTTTGATTTCCACTTTTTGCACGTGCACGCTATACTTGTCATCGATAAGGTGATTTAGTTCATGTCGTACCATTCATGCGATAGGGGCTATTCGGAAAATTAAAAAACTTTTTTAATTTTTCGCTGTTTTCGATATGCCACGGCTTTCCGAAAACGAGCGAAATCAGGCAATTGGGATGCTTGCGGGTGGGATGGCCGACAGGGCGGTCGCGCCTCGGTTTGGTTGCTGTCGGAAGACGATTGATCGTCTTGCAGCCCGGTACCAGCAGACTGGGGCTGTTCACGACCGGCAGCGACCTGGTAGGCCTCGTGTAACGACGGCTAGAGCCGATCGTTACATTACGTTGACGCACTTATGTCAACGTCGATTGGCAGCCACAGTCACTGCTAGGCGATACGGTGTCTCAGGGCAGACCATTCGCAACCGGTTACGTCGTAACGCCCAACCAATCCGGGCACGCCGCCCGTACACTGGTCAGATAATGACCCAACGTCACCGTGCTGCCAGACTGTTATGGGCGCGCACGTCATCTGAACTGGAGAAGGGCTGACTGGAACCGAGTTTTGTTCACCGATGAATCTCGGTTCACAGTTAGTCATGCTGACGGAAGATTACGGGTATACAGGCGTAAAAATGAAAGATTCATCGATTGTTGCATTGTTGAGAAGAACAGGTTTGGGGGAGGGAGCGTAATGGTCTGGGGTGGGATCATGGGAAACCGGAAGACAGATTTGGTTGTTGTACAGGGCAACATCAATGCACAACGTTATGTTGCAGATGTGCTAAATGCACATGCCTTACCATTTATCCGTCAGCATGGTCCTGGTGTGACATTGATGCACGACAATTCCCGTCCTCACGTAGCCAGGGTCACCACTCAATACTTACAGCAAAACAACGTCGACGTCATGCCATGGCCCGCGGTCTCCCCGGATCTCAATCCCATTGAGCACATATGGGATGAGCTGGGCCGCAAAGCACGAGCTAACCATCAGATTGACAATGTTCGCGATCTTACACGGGCGTTACAACGGGAATGGAGGAATTTGCCCAACGCACTGGTATTGCGTTACGTCACGTCGATGCGGCGTAGGATCATTGCATGCATTCATGCAAATGTGGCCACACTCGGTACTAACGAGATTTACTGAATTTGCCACATTACTTATTGAAATTCCATCTCGAAACATTAAGTAACACATTTCTGAGTTTTTGTGATTTTTGATTTTGACCCCTACCGCCCTTGGCCGGTTATCTCTCGAATATTTAACAAGATATCCAAATGCAATTTATTGGCTTTGATACAGAAATGAATGAACTTGTTTTTCCATTTTGATTTTTAAAAGTAACCCTTTTGGTTTTTGATGAATCTTTCCTTAAACATGGAGGGACGTTTCTAGTTTTGCTCAGTATATTTCACACAGTCAACAGAGTTCAGAACTTTTAGCATTTCGTTCACTGGGCAAGATCTGCGGGTGGATTAGGACAGCGAACCGTTGGTCGCACGCTTAGCCCAGCGAGCAGTCTGGTATAGCTTGACGGTGCATCGGCGATCATAGTGTTTGTTGAGCCCTAACAGTGTTCGGACTGCTAGCTGTATTTAAACTTGACGCTCAGTCCAGGTGCTGGTCACAAGCAGTTCGGCGTTGTTTACACGAGCATTGTCTTTGTCAAACCTTGCTGAATGTGGAGACCAGGAGCTGAGCTGATCACTGTAGGAGACATATTCCCAGATCCATGGAACAAGCCCCATGTTCGGCTATTGCTCGAGGATAGCCCGGCATGATCCATCAGGCTCATCGCACAGCTACAGCCTGATATGTCGGCATATACCAGGCTGTGAGCTGGGGATAGCTTTCATGTAGACAGCTCAGAACACTGATGAGCTGAGGACGTAGCTCAGATCGGAAAGTCGCTCAGCTAAGCAGTTCATGACATTGCTGAGCTAGAAGTTCGGCTTGCTGCTGAGTGGTGTTTCCCGGACACATATCCCAGCAATACTATAATAGGTTCAGCTTCAATTAGGATATACTATGCTGATCGACAGGACTGTCATCAGATAGTTTGTCCAGAGTAGGGTACGGGCATGTTAGCTCAGAGTTGAGACGAGCTACACTCCCGGCAACATAGATAGGTTAATGATAGGACGATCAGCTAGTGGTATCGCTCATACCACGAGATGAACACTGTATTGAATTAATATACAGCTACAGTGGCATAGCCAATGCCAGAGATGGGAATCATATCAGTAGTGTTTCACCATTGTAGCCGAGACACTCCGCCCAGAATATTGCTTGTAGTTAATTATTGTTAAATTTAATGTCTTGATCTTCCGATCTAACTTATACTAAAGAATATAACAATTAAAAGTGATGTTCAGCATCAATAAATTATATGTTCAAATAATAAAGACATATTAACTAAATAGTTATGAAGACACACACAATGGTGATGTCTGGCACCCAGCTACATTAACATACTATTCAAACGATTGTTCCACCGTGTATGAAAACAACACAATTAATATTATTGACCAATCACCCACACCATCGCACCGACGACAATAAACCAACATCACAATCATACTTTTTGTGGTAGAGGATGAGCCAAAAAAGTTGCGGCTGGATCTGATCAACAGCTCAGGAAATAATAATCCATCAATACACTGTGATAACATCGGTGTGTCAGGTATGCTGCGTGGTTTTCAGCAGCTCTGTTTAGTCGATTCATCAATACACCTCATTGGTATGTCAGATGTGGTGCGTGGTGTCCAGCAGATCATCAGGCAATATACAAATATAGCTGCCGTATTCATATTGATAGACTGAGCCCAAAACAGTGAACAATATAGAGAATAGTATATGTAGAGTTTTAGATACCAAGCAAGACAGACTAAAACGTCATAGGATAAGTTGGCACAGGGTACTATTGTCTTGGTCGTACTCGCCGTTTAAGCTTAGCACGACAATATTGGTTAGGGTTAGGGTTAGGCCCCATAATAATTTGAGTGATATAATAAGCTATATCAAGGGAGAGAACATATAACAAGAGTGATGTAAGTCACAAAATACGCCCGTCGAAGTTGGGCCAGACTGCGAAGATGCATAAATGTGAAGCTGTCACCAAGGCAAGAAAGATTAATACGAATTTTAAACTCTATAACATTATTTCTTCCTCTCGTTGTGCTAAACATGCATCCTAAGTTAGGTGGAGATGTATAAAGTATAAATTATATAGAATTGGATGCAAAAATCTAGAAATAATCACTAAGTTAAAAAGGTGATATTTTTGTTAACAAATAGTTGTTCGGCATAAAAACACAATGGTGAACATCTTCAACATGTGTAGAAGACGTGGGTATAGTTTCAGAGGAATTGTGTACACAAACTCTGTACCCTATATAGAATTGTATACAAAAATGTAGAACAAAATGACTAAGTTAAAAAGGTTATATTTTTGTTATAAAATACTTTTTTGGCATAAAAATACCAAGTTGCACATCATCAATATGTGTAGAAGACGTGTGTATAGTTTCAGATAGATCCACAGAACGGTTTCAGAGGAGTTGTGTATACAAACTTTGTACCCTATATAGAACCCTATATACAAAAATGTAGAAACAATGGCTACGTTAAAAAGGTGATATTTTTGTTAAATAATACTTGTTCTGCATTAAACAACGAGGTGCACATCTTCAATATGGGCAGAAGACGTGTGTATAGTTTGATATCGATCGACTGCATGGTTTCAGAGGAGTTGTGTACACAAACTATTCACTTTTCCTGTCCGCCGCCCGCCCGCCCCGCGGTAAAACATAATACGTACCGTTTTTTAAAAACGGTCGTATAAAAATGACTCAACAGATTACAACAGCTAAGCTTGAAGAACTGCTCAAAGAGCAAACACAATATAGCACACTGGGCTGAGCTAAAGAAGAATGAAATATATGCTCTCACTGCGTATGATGTTAAAGATACTGATTACAGTCAATCTATGGTGTTATCACTATCATATGGTACTGAAGTATGGGCTCCAAGTATTAGGCTTTCAATTGTAATTGAAACAAGAGTGCCGAAGGTCACAATATACGACCGTCCAGGCAAGGCCAGTTAACATGGGGAGATAACTCACTGAAAACCAATAGTGTTCTTCATTTTGACGTGATACATATGTATACCACATTTGGTAATGATCAATCCAGTAGAAATCAAGTTATTACGCGGACAAAGACACAGAGTCCGAAAAAACAAATGACCGCCAAGGGAAGATAAGTCTGTGCCCAAGCTGTGCCCGCCCGCCGCCCATGCAAGATGAATACATAATACGTCCCGTTTTTTCAAACAGGCGTATACAAAGTTTCTGGCTCTGGTGTAGTTTGAAGCCGGGCCGCCTGTGTGGTAGCCAAATGCTTTATCAACTAGACCACGGGACACAATGTTGATACAAACTGTGGAGATACATAAGTATGTATAGTCAATTGTGCAACAGCTTAACAAATCTGGGTTATCTCTAATCAGCTCGCATTTCTATCAGGCATATGAGGTGGTAGAGAACCCCCCTTGTACATATATATGAGAGGACAGTCAGTGAGACATAAACCACACAGACTTAGTCCATACATTGAACACATCATTACAAGGTGTCTACTTAGTGTGGCAGTTATAGAGAATAATTGTGCACTTCGTGACAAAAGCATGAAATTTGGTACACATACCCTTTGAAGTATACTAAGTCATTAAATATTGGTTACCCATTGACATCCCCTTGGTAACGGCCGCCATTTTGATTTCAAAATGGCCCCATGGATTTCAATATTTGCAACACTGTTGCTTCTATGTAGTCTATAATCACGGTTTTAGTGTCTAAATGAGTATAAAAACTAGGTCTAGTAATTCAGATTCGATGTAACAATGATCACCTAGTTGTATGTTAGGTTACATTTCAAAATGGCCACCAATTATTTTTATTTTCCATAGTTCATTGTCTAAATATATATTTTTCTAAATGTAATACGCATACTCTTAAGTATAACACTAATTGAGATGTGATTATGTACCTGTTATTATTTTTAACAATTGTGTAAATGTGATGCACCAACAATCAAACGGAGGAAAACTACAAAAACAGCAACAATGGCTGCCCCCATGAGCTTCTAATGTTCCTAGAGGCTAACAGTTAATCACACCCGTACAAAGTAATTATGACCCACGAACAATTCACCAACATGACCCAATCATGCATTAGCATTGTATAGCCAAAGTAAATAAGTATTTATGCAACCTTTTGCTATAGTTCAATAAACATGCTAAAGTTAACCTAATACCGAACAAACCAGTTTCTGACATATATTTCAATACACATGATCTAAGTGTCCCAACGACCACAATATTACAAGTTATAGGGTTACTGCTTTATATATTTACATTAATGCGAACACATTTTCATTGCGTGAAAGCAAATTTTGCTATTATATAAACCGTAGTACAAATGTGAAATAAATACATACACACACGCAAGGTATACAAATTATAGGTCAATCACAAAGAAGGTGTCCAACTGCCCAGTAACTTGAGATGACATGCCAGTCAGACTTAAAACCACACATACATTTAGTACCTTACATTGAAATCCTCATTAATTACAAGGTGTCCAATTGAAGTAAATCTGAGAGGAACGCCATGGTCAGACAATAAACCCATCACATACATTAGTCCATACAATTGAACTACATAATTACAAAGGTGTCCATTGCCCAGTAAACTGATTGAGGAACAGCCAGTCAAGGACATTAAATCCACACAGGACAGAGTCCAGACAGTAGACACATCATTTCCACTGCAGTAGCTGAGATGACAGCCAGTCAGACATGAACCACACATATATAGTCCATACATTGAACACATCATTACAAGGTGTCCATTTCAGTAACTGAGAGGACAGCCAGTCAGACATAAACCACACAGACATAGTGCATACATTGAACACATCATTACAAGGTGTCTATTGCAGTAACTGAGAGGACAGCCAGTCAGACATAAACCACACGGACATAGTCTATACATTGAACACATCATTACAAGGTATCCATTGCAGTAACTGAGAGGACAGCCAGTCAGCATGGGTATGGGTCATAAGTGTCACATATATCAACAATGGTTGCTTAGCAGCCAGTATTGCGGCGCTACTGTAACAGTAATTTGGTTATTTTTGGGTGAAACTAAAAATGGTTAATTGATTGCATTCATAGATAGTTCCGTTAACTTTCATTTGTTGCTTGTTTGCGGTTCGATAATTGGGTACCAGTAGCGCTGGTCCCCGGCTTTCGCGCACTTGTTGTTTTTGCAATCATGGTTGCATAACATGTTCCTCGCTTTTGATTGGTGCGCAGTTCGTAACAACTTTTGTTCGTCCTGCGCATTTTTGTTTGGTCACAGTTTGTTTGTCCATTGACTAAGACAGTTCTACTAATTTGTGTTAACCCACCCTCCCTTAACCTAGATGTTCTTGTGGTATATTCCTGTTAATTTATATTATGTGTATTATTAAACAAGTTTGTTGATACCGAATGAGCTCAGGTACTCAAGTGGTTGAATGTAGACTCTCCACACAGTACTAATGAATGCGAAGATTGAGCACGGTATGTACATAACTAATATTGTACTTGAGGCATTATTTGCGGCTATATAAACATTTGGTATATCACTGCTGTTTTGTTTATCAAGGTTGGAACATCGGTCTCATGAGCATAATAGTTTATATGTGAATGCATAGTTGTGGTAGCTCTCGGTGGTATTTGGTTGCCGTGAGGCAGCTGCATATTTCAGATTGGATTACCAGTACCACATGGTCTGTTTTCAGCCTTGTTACGCGTATCAGCAGTTATGTACCTTGTCATAGGACTTTTGTGTTGCCCATTTAGTGTACAATGCGAGTTGCTGTTGTCGTCAATGGACATGCACTTACCATGAAGTACAGCCGTTTGCCTATCAATTCCACTTATAAAGGGTTTTCGAGCACTTACGATACGTGTCTTAAATGTTTTTTCCATCGGTGTTACTTATAAGTATTTTTATGGGTGGTCATGTTGGATATTAATTGACGCCGAGATGCAGATATGGTACATATGTTATACTGTGTCACAGGCTCACATAAGATTTATAAAACTATTGGATATTTAACATTTTAACCTAATTATTGGGTGATTGGTACCAGAACTCAAAGCTACAATATTCTGGATTGACCAACTAGAACCAGGGAGTGGGGGCTCATGGGTACACCCGGTCGCCAGATGGACCGAAACACACAAACATTAACACAATTGTATGGCCAGACGGGAAGGTGAAAGTTATATACCCCTCGGTCTACTTCGGATGCCACAAGCATAATTATGGAATATAATAATGTTACAAGATTAATTTATATTATATTACATTCTTATTGTTTTCAATCTGACCTTCAGTATCACCTTGAAATGTCATCATCTAATTCGTTTTCCTTATTTGATGGTGGTGGTTGTAAGAGACTAACAAACACAATTTACTTCAAAGATAAGAACAAATAAACTAAATAATCTTGATAGACCTAGTCGTTGGCTTTATTGCATTTGTTAACATAATTTGGGGGCCATTTTGGACACCATATTGACTTTAATACATTTGGATCCACTTTCCAGAATGACACACATGCCAGAAATAATTGGCATGCGTAAGTGTAACATATAAAACTATACATTATGTTTGTAAAACATAGATATGCCCCCTTGGCATACTTGACTGTACAAAATGGATAAGTGTTTCAGCGACCTTGTGACGGTACAAAAAGGTCAAGGTCATGTTAATGGTGGCATGAGTGTGCGAAAAACGTTCAGGTGATGCAAGTGATGAAGTATTGAAGCAATTATTAGAAAGTAAGTCAAAGCTGAATTTTTCAGAAAATGACCAAAATATCAACTATACAATATATTTAATAAAATGTTGTTTTTTTATATTATGTTGTGTAAAATTATATTCAAAATGGCCACCAAATTCCGAGAAATGTCGCAAAATGACGTAAATATGTATATAACATGTATAACATTTACCCTAATTACTATATTCAAATTTGTTTTTGGGTCATATGGAGTCATTTAAACTACGCATACTTTATTTATTATACTATGCAAACTGATATTCAAGATGGCCGCCCAATTTTCAGAAATATCGCAAAATAACTGACATCTATATACCGCAAATCAGCACCGGTACACCGAAGAAAAAATAAAATAATTATAAACAGTATAAACAGTATGTAACATTAATCTCGTGTTTGGGCTAGAATGCTATATAGGTGTATTTATTAATTGTGTTTAACGTTCTGTCAACAGCTATGGTCATTTCTGGCACAGATCAACCTGGAAAATCCCGTTTGGTGCCAGTTTCTCAATGTACCAGAGTATCTTAGTCCCAGACCATAACGTAATGAGAGTACACGAATCTTACTACATTTACAATTGTGATATATGGCTTAAACAATTCTGGTAAGGTTGACCCGCATCGCTAACCCAGCTCATGCTTCCAGTCAACCGCCCACAGCGTGTCAGTTAGTGTAAACATGTTCCCAGGAGACTTTAAACGGTGTTTGTCAACATCTAATTTCAAGGGAATGAGACCTGGACAGTGTGTCACATATTTGCATATAAATGAAAGTTCAGTCTTATATGATTATAAAAGTGTGTACTTACAGAATGTATGCATTGCCATGCAATACATATGCATTACACATAATATATAACTTGCACCATTGTAAACAATGTATATCCCTGGTAACCACCTGGTAAACTTTGATTAGTACTATGTGTTATGTATTATAATATATAATATACATATATTTTCAAACATAAGATATGACAATATATAATATAAGCTGATACATTGAAGGTGAGCATATGTGCATACATAAACGAGACATTTTTCCTCACAAACAATTATGTATTTTAAATAAAATGTCTTCGTTATGTCTACAAGGTACTCGTATATAAATGTAATCACGGTAATAGGATGATACTTCTGAAACATTATGCACATTTTGTTTACTGATCAATATATTATACAAATTAGCAGGTTTTGTCAGTCATATTGGAGGCCACATTGAATTAGATGAATCTTACATACTGTATTGCAATATGCTTTATGTTATCAAATTTATAGTTAATGTGAATTAATTCCAGAACTAAGGCCGATGCTAAAGCAATTGTTTGTCGAGCCCATCGTGACAAATGTACATCTGCCCGTGGGAGAGTCTGTCTGAAATGTACACCATTTATATATTTCCAATCATAATCAGTATATAACCTTTTTCACAAAATATCCGTTGTATGTTAATAAGTAGATACTAGTGATCAGTGTGATTTATATATCAAAATAAAATGGATTGTTTCCAATATATGATATAATAAACACATAGAATATATATTGTATACATGGTTTTTAAAATGTATACCTATTTTTAAATAACGCGCCGTCGCCGGTCTTTCAAAAGTCCGATTTTCACGCAAAATGTGCGTCCACAAACTGTATTCATTTGTGGAGCAGTTTATCTCTTCATTTGTTTCTATTCTGCTAATGGAATTACTTTTTTTCTTTCTCAAACTTTGCACAGGCAAAATACTACAACTAGTTCAGATCTGGATGATTCATTCCATATGTGTTTACAATAATACAAGTTTTAATGATAATATTGACAAATCCGGTTGCTTAGACCGTCGACAGCTGTTTTGCATGCATATAATTCCATTTTGATGAAACAGTACCACATATCTACTTGTAACTCTTCATATGGTCAATGTGTTAATTTGACTTTGCAAAACATAAAAATTGCCATTACATATCTGAATGGTGAATGGTATCATTGTTTTTGCAATGAAACATGGCACAACAATCAAATTACTACTTTCATGTAACAACACATGAAATTCATTGTGTAATAGATTGTTATCGACTTCAAAGGTACATGCACACGCAGTAGGCACAAAATGTTCTTTATAGGAATTAAATAAGTGTATAATTATGTCACTATTCCACCAGTTCTAAAAATTACGAGTGCCCGCTATACAAATATAATCATTTATTAATTATCAATTTACTGTTAGCGACGCGCGGCGGTAATAATCTATTTTGATAATGTGCGGGGACGACGACTTTCACATCACGGCTTGCGGTGCGCATGCGCATTATACTACGCGCTCCAGTAGGCTTCCCAATATGTAAACAAGATCAATATCAACATGTCGAAACGTCCAGGACGGAAATTGTATGAAACGGCGTCGGCCAAAAAATAGGCGAAATGTCTGAGGGACAGGCAGTACAGAGAGAGAGTGGTTAATATTGGCGACCAGATCACCAAATGGAAAGAGTTACGTGGAGATTTAGATTTGGACTCGAACAGAGATTTTTCTTCTCAACTTCCGATACTTCACTGCGCATGTCAAAGATGTGATATGATTGACCGTGTCACGTGACGCGTATTGGTAAAAATAGCACGAAGTCGGAAAATACCCTTTCCGGTCGCGGCATATAAAACGCGATTTAACACCAATTAACACGCGCCGTAATTAAAAATAACTCGTTAGTGGGTAGACAAATGGCTCAAATAAGGCTTGACAGAAAATGAAAAGTAGTAGTACAATGTAACCTGCTGCGTGGGCATGTACCTTTAATGATTAATATATTCAGTCCTAATATTACCTTTATATAAGGGTAATAGTATGTCCTAACATTCTTTATCATTATCCGATGCAATTGGTCGCGTTTCAACATTCGTATCATAGTTTTCGACCAATTTTCATGATTTTTTTTTTAATTTCAGTCATATCATACATTGCATATTGTGACGTCATACATTAAAAGTAGTGATGTTATAAGTTAGAATATGTAACGAGTAAAATGCTACAATATATTACATTGCAATAAACTTTAGTTTGAGTGTTTACCTTACTTAGAACACTAGTTATGTCTATTTAAAGTGGGGACATATATTTTGAACCACCCTGTACGTAGATATGCAATGCTAAGTCAATTCAACTTGAAACGTCAAATGTTTTATTTTGTTGCCATCCATATTTTCATTCTGTAGACCATCCATTTGGCCTTCCTACACAAGGTCATTGTCAAATTAGATTGCGTTAACGCAGCGCTCCATATAAGCAGCGTATTGGTGTCTTTTACGCAATTATTTTAGCTGAATACGCATTGATTATCAAAAGTGGGAGTACAAAATATGCACAGCAATGTGCAAAGATGCATTGGTTTTCAAATTGAGTAGTGAAAATACTGTCATAAAGTTGAACATTCACTTAGTTGAGCTACAAAAATCAAACAGTGTTTGCTTTTTGCAGCTCAAATAAGTTAATTTTTAAATTTGTTTTATTTTGTTATCATTTGTTCTCTATTTAGCAATGAACAAAATCAATAATCCACTTGTAAAAGTAAAATACGCAATTATTTTGAAATCAGGGGGCATAGTACGCTTTAGACACAAAGCTTATCTGGAGCTCAGGTTAACGGCTTTACGAATTTTGAAAGTTTGAATTAAACATTTTAAGTACCATATACATATATATCTAGCCACATATAAACACCCTGATATGATCAATAAACATCGGGGCTATCAATACACCATCAGACTAGCAACAGCCTAGGCGGACGCAACATGCAGGCTGCGGCCTTCTGCTATGCATATTGGACAACTTTTTCAAGTTTTGGACGCCATATCATTTCCAATATAAAATTATTGAAGCTTTAATAATAGTAAATGTAACTAGTAACTATAAGACAATTACAACTCAATTCATAAATATTGTGAATAAAATGTAGTTTTTACTTATTTTGTTGGCTCTCTTGGCAGTCATCTTGGATATTAGAAAGGTTAAGCGACTCATAATTATTGGAAAGGTTAATATATGCATTGTTCAATGATATGCTGCAACCCTGTGTGTGAATATGTTCATTATAGTTAACCTTAATGTGCTTAATAAAATCTTGGACAGTGGGATTCATGGGGAGTTTTCATATGTTTTTCTTAATGATATTCCGAACCTATACTGAAATATTCAGCTTCGGCTTATTTTTTTCCGATCTTTGGCGATTTCATGTCTAATACTATTCGCCTATTAGTGACATTTCGATGGTGACACAGGTCAAGGTCGTGTTAACGGTGGCGCGAGTGTGTGAAGACTGTTACGGTGATTCAAGTGTCCAAGTATGGAAGCAATCCTTCGCGTAATATTGAAAATAGTACATGTTGATGAAACTCTTACAAACCTTTTTGACGCAACAAAATGGTTTCAGCGACATTTCGAAGGTGACCAATGTCATGGTTATGTTACATTTGGCGCGAGTGTGTGATAATTGTTCAGGTGATTCAAGTGTACAAGTATCAAAGCAATCCTTCGCGTAATATTGAAGAAATACAGATTCGTACAGACTTTTTGATGTAAATGTAAACATACGCACGTGTGGAACCTCAAGACCAACGCATTACGCCCCCTTGCTTTCCTATCGCATAGGCGGCATACAAAAATGAAAACTTTAAATGTTCACAAATTTCAAAGTAATTTGAGAAAGACTTACAAAGTGTAAGACTTACAAGAAAATGGTGGTTCAGCACCATTTTGAAGATCACAAAGGTCAAGGTCATCCTATTGGTGGTGTGATTGTGTCACACATGTTCAGATGAATGAACTGTCCAAATATTAAAGCAATCCTTCAAGCATGGAGAAACTCTTACAAACTTTTCTACGTAAGAAAATGCCTCAGTGTTTCAGCAACATTTTGAATGTTACAAATGTCAAGGTCGTGTTAATGGTGGCGTGAGTGTGTGACAAAAGTTCAGGTGATTCCAGTGTCCAAGTATTGAAGCAATCCTTCTCATAATATTGAAGATATTACATGTTGGAGATGTTACACCTCAATTAGACTCGTGACTCAGAAATATCAATGGAGTATTTATTTACAAGATATAAACGGTATTTGCACTGTACAAACGTATAAGGGTGTGATAGAGTATCGTTCACTACTTATCACTTACCCGCTCTCTATATGACTCCTACAATACTAAACCTTCTACCGTATTATTCCCCTTATTACCCTCCTACTCAATCAATGCTATTCCTCCTATGCAACCCCTTCCTTTAGTACATCTCCTACGATACCACCTATTTCTATACCCTCCTCCTATACTACCTCTCCATCCATGATGCTAACTTCAGATACTGCAACCACGATACTCCTCTAGTTACCTATATACACGTAATGTCAATTAATTATTCATATAATATGTCATACCATTCGGTAATAATGAACATGAAACACATGCATGCACATATCATATCACAATTACATAAATTAGGTAAATTACCAAATTTGTCACAGTTACAAGTTTGTCACAGTTACAAGTTTGTCACAGTTACTATTTCATCATGTGTCCTATTGTTGTACACTCTATATGATTCTCCTAATATGTGATAGTTAATTTATGTCTATATTATAGGACTGTACATAAACACGGTGGTTAATGCTGGCTCCACGCACTGTTGCACACAAATGTCAAGTTCCATAGTTACTACCCGAACTGTAGCATCGTAACGTACCGTAATGACAGTTACACCAATAACGTTGCATGTATATATCATGCAACACTCGCACGTATAACACCAATACCGCTGCAAACACGGTAGCAAATGATCAATGGGTTACACAACGTAGCCACACACACTGTAGCAAATGATCACTGGGTTACACAACGTAGCTACACACACTTTAGCAAGTTACACACGGATTACACCATATATGTTGTACACACTGTAGCATGTTACCTCTTGGCTACGATTACACAAACTTTGCTACACACTGTAGCAAAGCGTTACTGGTTACACCATATATGTTGCAAACACTGTAGCTTTATCCAACCTGGTTACAGTTACACAAACTTTGCTACACACACTGTAGCAAGTTACACATACGGGTTACACCGCATCTGCCATACACACTGTAGCAAGTTACACATGCGGATTACGCCACATCTGCTACACACACTGTAGCAAGTTACACATGCGGGTTACGCCCACATCTGCTACACACACTGTAGCAAGTTACACTGGAGCACGATTCGGCCTCGTCTACACATAGCCTTCCGTCACTGGTCTACTCTAGGCAATAATGCTGCGCCTACACCCGTCGCTACGTCTGGGGTGGACACTGCAATACAAAGTACAGCTACATTTGCACCTTGCTATACATTAACATACTTGCATATTAATAGTTGGTACAGCCTTTACAAATACAATCCAGTCAGTTTGCAGACAAAAGTTGTGCACACATTTATGCAGCTAATATAGTTCCAATTTAGAAAATAAAAACTGCTCTAGATTCCACTATTGTATCCCTTATCTCTTACATCTACTACCTAACAACACTACACGGTACTTACGCCAACTGGGCTGTATAAGACGACATAAATCCTGAATATTTGCACAACACACATCCAACTTCACCAAACTTTCCCAGCTGACTGTCCAGAGTATTCACACAAATTTCTCACCTATGGAAATTTACTCACCCTACCTATCTACAACTAAGCCTAGCCATTGTGAGATAATTACACCCAAAGCCTTGACCAGAGTGACCATTCCCAATACTGTTAATACCCATAGGCACTTGGATAAATTACCTTTCCTATATCCACAGGTACTCGATACCAGTACATCAGATCGTGACAGGAGAAACTCTTACAAATGTTTTGACGTAACAAAATGGCTAAGTGTTTCAGTGATATTTGAACAAATCTGACAAATGTCAAGATTGTGTTAATGGTGGCGCGAGTGTGTGACAAATGTTCAGGTGTTTCAAGTGTCCAAGTATTAAAGCAATCCTCATAATATTGAAGATATTACATGTTGGAGAAACTCTTACAAACTTTTGGACGTAAATGTACACGAACGGACGGATGTACAGACGAAAGGATGTACGGACATACGGACAGAACCTCAAGAGCAACGCAATATGCTCCCCTTGCTATCGCCTAGGGGGCATACAAAGCTGTATCTGTGGGACTTTGTTTATGCAAGATACTAGTAATTGACATGAAAGTCAAGGTCACCGAGACGACTGTCAGAGTCACTGGAATGATATTGGATGGATAGCTATTAATGTAAGGAAGCTATTTATGGAATTTGGTATTGATATCACTAACGGATCAGGAAATATTCAACATTTTGATGTATATCCAAAATTGTTGACACCAAAGTGAAGGTCACGAAGGTCAAGGACAATTAAATTACCCTGGTAGATATCCACCAATGTGAATAAGATATTGTTGCAGTTTGGAGATGATCCGACCAATGGCTCAAGAGATATTCAAAATATGGATGAAATTATTGACACCAAGGTCAATGCCTCCATGGTCACGGTCATCCGAATGACACTGGGCGGAAAACCATCAATGTGAGGAAGCTATTGATGAAGTGTGGTAAGGCTAACGAATCAGGAGGTATTCAAAATTTGAAATTATTGACACAAACGGTAAGGTCACCAAGGTAAAGATGAAGGTCACCCGAAGGACAGTGGTTGGCTAGCCATCAATGTGAGAAAGCTATTAATGAAATTCGGTCAGGATCTGATTAGCGGATCAGGAGATATTCAACATTTGGACATACGTCCAAAATTATTGACACCATGGTTAACGTCCCCAAGTTGAAGGTCAATGTCACTCAAATGACATTGGATGGACAGTCATCGGTATGAGGAAGCTATTGATGAAGCTTGGTAAGGATCCGACTAACGCATCAGGAGATATTCAACACTTCGACGTACATTCAAAATTATTGACACAAACATCAAGGTCACCAAGGTGACGGTCAAGGTCAAATTGGTTGAGAGTTATTTTGATTAAAAAAAAATAAAAATGTGGCCAGTTGGCTTCGCTGGCAGCCAAAGAAAACGAGGTACGTTTGATAACACAGAGGGCCAGAGAAGCATGCATGTGTCACAGCATGAAAGCAGACCATCAGCGCAATGGGTGTGTGAAATATCAAGCAGAGCCATGCAAGAAAACAGACAGTATAAGACACTTACCCCTGTTTGGAACGCATGTGACATTGACCCTGGGTTCAGCGGGGGCATGAGGATCAAAGGACGATAGAGAACCATTAAGCTTTCAAACGCACCAAGTATGTGACATTGGCCATGGGCTTAGCGAGGGTATGACGATCGTGGATTTGTCACATGGCGGTAGAGGGCCATTATAGCTACGTGTGTGTGAAATATCAAGCAGATCCATGCAAGGAAACAGAAATTATAAGACATCTACCTGAGCATTAAATGTCGGGACCGACGGACACCGGTTACACTATTTTTTATTGCCGAAAACATGGTGAAAAAGTATAATTTTATGAGGCAGAATTGTATTTTTAGCTCAACTCAGCTAAGCTCATGTGAGCTATTGTTACTGCAATGTGTCCGTTCAACTTCCGTCGTCCGTGAACATTTTCAAATGTCTTCTCCTCGGTCTTCTCCTCGGTAACCATTGGGCCTATAGTCACCAAACTTCATGGTCATGGTCCTTAGGTAGGGGGATTACAAAATTGTTAGAATGACGTCATTACATATTCCAAGATGGCCGTCATCTAAAAATTATTCAAAAATCTTCTACTCAAGAACCGCCATCCGGATTTCGACAAAACTTGGCAGGAATGCTTTTTCAACATTTTTAAAATGGTGACCCCGGGGTCAAAACTACGCGTGGACTGTGGGGTCAAATTGGGGTAAAATTTTATTTTTGACCGAATATGGTCATGTCATATATCAAATCGAAGGTATCAACGAGGCGATCACTCTGGTGCATTGTTGATGGTTATGTCATCCAAGATGGCCGCCGAGAGGTTAAAAGGTCGTTATTTTATTAGAGATTTCACAATTCTTCTACACATGAACCGCTTGGCCCATGGTAGCCTTTTTAGATTTGTTAAAACGGAGGTCGTCGTTAATCCAAGAAGGTATTGATGAGGCGATTGCTCTGGTGCAACATTTGTCGTAATCTGATGCTTATGTCATCAAAGACAAAATGTCATCATTTTATGAATGATTTTAAACATCGTCGTCTCATGAACCGATTGGCCAGTGGTCAGCAAACTGTACCTGTATGGTCCTTAGGTGAAGCCTTTCCAAAGTTGTTGAAATCCAACATGGCCGCCGTCTAAAAATAGCACAAATTCTTAAATAAATAATTTCTCATGAACCGCCGGCAGGATTTCGACGAAACTTGGTAAGAATGATCGATGTACAATGCTCTTGCAAAGTTGTATAGCCATGTCGTGTATCAAATCGAAGATACCGACAAGACGATCGCTCTGGTGAATTGGTTGCCGAAATCATATAATTACGCCAAAAGGTCCAGTTATTCGAGATTTTGAACGTGTTTTTCTCAGGAACCACATGGCCGATGCTGGCTAAACTTCATAGTAAGTGAAGATCCTTGGGTGAAGCATTTTCAGAGTTGGTTAAATGAGAGTCTTCGCTTAATGCAAGATGACAGCCAACTAAAAATAGCACAATTGTTTTAAAACACATATGAACTCAATGCCACATTCTCCTCTGATGTTCATGGAGTGAGGTGAGCGAATTAGGGCCATCATGGCCCTCTTATTTTTATTTACTTGTTTGCAATTTGATCTTGAATATGACCTTGGCATTGCATCAGCTGATTTAATTTCATCATTGGATATCATAGTGGTCTTAATAGCAAATACAATAAAGGCATAAAACACTAAATCTAATTTTTTCAAGTTCTGTAAAAACCCATTTTTAGTTAACGGTCATATGCTCAAAATTGGCGGACATCTTGGTCCGTGGACGCCATCTTGAATTTCAGACTTTTGGCACCACTTCTCAAAATGACACCCAGGACAACATTATTCATCACCCATCATTCTAACATATATAAGTTGCAAAGCTTTTCCATCCAATGTCAGAACCAAAATCATACAATGCAACCGTCTGTGTGTTTCATAATTGATTTGCTAGACAACCGGAGGGACACATCAACCTCCCATGGCCACGGTATAATGAAGCTTCGCTAAGTCGATACTGATATATTTATTATTGATATCGTTAATACGTTTAAGTCGTACTTAAATCCAAAGAATAAAGAGGGTGACATATAATGTCCCAGACATATGTCGTCACTAATGACGTCAACTGTATGCATTTGCAAGTTATTTTTGAGAGAGTGGACACCATAGTGCGGCTATCAATCTGTCATTATCAAGTTACAAGTACTCTTAACTATCGGCTCACATACATATCGTCTACCAACTCCAAGTCATACGTTTGTGTTTATAATATAAAAGTTGAAAACCTTATGTGTTTACCAAGTTATTGTTATAGTTGCTCATCACTACGAGGTCATATTACGCAGTGACATACTATAATGCAATTTCATTGACGAATTGTCAGTATAGCGGCATGCTAAATTTCATTCAGATATACACACTACATGTATATAATTATGAACTTACACATTCATTTTCCCTATTGATTGGATGACCCTCGTATGTAACCAAATCCTTTTAGCACAAATCTCGGACAGACAAACGGTGTGTACTATATGCAGAATATAATGATACTGGAGCGGTGGGCAAGGCGACGTTTTTAATGAGAAATATACAATCCCATCTCTGCAATACTTGCTGGTACGTACTCATCATCATCGGCATTGTGGAGTTTCTGAACATTTACACGAAATAGTGTAAACTACTCAAGATGTGACCTGGAAATCACAAAAGAACTATGTACCTTTCCACAGGGAAAGAAAATGCAATATAACAATATATTTCTCCATTAAAACAGAGAATACTATAAGCCATACGTACAGTGGAGGTCCAGTGTGAAGGGCCCACTTGTCACCGCCCGGACACCGTTGTCTGCCGTACACGTGATGTTGTCGCTGTCGTTGTCCCTCGTGGGAGTGAACACAAGGGTGGTCTGGATAGACGCTGGCTGTGTAACTGTACCCATCCTGGACGTCCGGCTCCAACTGATGGACGTCAGCCCCGGGTTACCAGCCATAAAGGTACACGTTAGTGTCAGTGGGTTCACCCCGTTGGCTGTGAATGGACTAAAACCGGTCACATTAGCCGATTCAGGAGCATCTGTAATACAGGGAGACATATACTTGATTCCTCCGATGGCTGTTAGTGGACCATACGTGTGGGCACAATTTATGAAACATGATCCTGCGTACTTTGACAAATATATACATACTGTATACCTAGCATATTGATGTACGTATACATCAATACTGGTCGTTACTCATGTACCAGCACGAAAAGAGGGAGATAATCCAAGACCCTGGGGTTGCGTAAAAAATCGAAATGAGCTTTGCGCATCTACTCAATATAAGGAAGCTACATACCAAGTTTCAGGTCTATAGCTAGTACGGTTTAAAAGCTTTACGAGTTACAAGGTTGATGACGGACGGGCGGACGGAAGGACGGACAAGGGTAACACTGAATGCCCCCTCCGCTATCGTGGTGGGGCATACACATGATGAATGATTGACATTTGATGCTTAGAGAGTGTCAAATGAAGAATGTGTTGTGTACGGCAGATTCTGGTGTACACCACCAGCAGATGATATTGTCCACTATGTCACTGAAGCAGAAAAGATAGGTCGGTGAAAAAATTGAAAATAATATATTTGTCTCTATGGGATTTTAACTTGGCGTCTAAAATCAATTGTTTTCAAATACATTTTATTATATGTTGACCTATTATCAAATTTTAACTTTCATATTCTTGGATCATTTCTGAGGTAATAAAACAGCACATTTATGTAGCCTAGTAATAGTCTATATTGATTGAGAGACCCGTGACAGGTGTTCCATTGATGGAATGGTGAACAGTGCAGATCCTGATCACATTGTGTGGTTGCACATGTGATCTGGATCTACGCTGGTCGCAAAGCCCAAAAGGTCCATTTCTCCAATCAAAACCACATTTTATAATTCACTGTTTTCTCCTTTCAATATAATTTCATATTCAAGACCACAAGACCACAACATCTACTCCGTTGACCACCCTCTGTACAGCAAACCACTGTGTATGTGTCTGTACTGTTATATTACAACAATATATACTTACAGCGGACAACAATGGCGGTTGATGTTGTGAGTTGTGTTGTCAACAGTGTAGTTGGGTGTGAAACTGTACACTGAACCATCCCTCCGTTGTCCACCTTCTGTACAAGGAACCGTATTGTGGACGTCGCCGTGTATAGATCTGTACCGCTAATGGACAGTGCAGCTACATGTGGTATCGTACTGCCCTTGTATGTCCAGGTCATGGTAATACCGGTGGCGGGACGGAAGCCGGATGTTGTACACCGGA
This sequence comes from Conchocele bisecta, assembly GCA_029237695.1. Lineage (NCBI taxonomy): Eukaryota > Metazoa > Mollusca > Bivalvia > Lucinida > Thyasiridae > Conchocele > Conchocele bisecta. Next base: position 108,361,967 of record CM055270.1, read on the forward strand.
CCGTCACGCTGGATCGTGCCACGGCCTCACCAATCTGCTCCACCGTGGGTGGTAACGGCCTCACTGTAGGGAATAGCAGGCTGATGAACAATCTGGTCTAACAGGGTCAATGTTATCGAGAAATACCGACCTGCTCCACTGTGGGCGGTGACGGCTTCACTGTACGAAATAACATGACAATGAACAATAGGGTCTGTCTACTTGGGTCAATGTCATGGAGAATCACCGACCTGCTCCACTGTGAGCGGTGACAGCCTCACTGTAGGACATAGCAGGACAATGGACACAAGGGTCTACCTGGGTCAATGTTATGGAGAATCACAGATCTACTCCGCAGTGGGCGGTGACGGCCTCACTGTAGGAAATAACAGGACAATGGACAACAGGGTCTATCTGGGTCAATTTTATGGAGAATCACCAATCTGCTCCGCTGTGGGTGGCGACGGCCTCACTGTAGGAAATAGCTGGACAGTGGACACAAGGGTCTACCTGGGTCAATGTTATGGAGAATCACCGATCTGCTCCGCAGTGGGCGGTGACGGCCTCACGGTAGGAAATGGCAGGACAATGGACACAAGGGTCTACCTGGATCAATGTTATGGAGAATCACCGATCTGCTCCGCAGTGGGCGGTGAAGGCCTCACTGTAGGAAATAGCAGGGCAATGGACACAAGGGTCTACCTGGGTCAATGTTATGGAGAATCATTGATCTGCTCCGCAGTGGGCGGTGACGGCCTCACTATAGGATATAGCAGGACAATGGACACAATGGTATACATGGGTCAATGTTATGGAAAATCACCGATCTGCTCCGCAGTGGGCGGTGACAGCCCCACTGTAGGGAATAGCAGGACAATGGACACACGGGTCTACCTGGGTCAATGTTATGGAGGATCACAGATCTGCTCCGCAGTGGGCGGTGACGGCCTCACTGTAGGACATAGCAGGACAATGAACAATAGGGTCTGTCTACCTCGCTCAATGTTATGGAGCATCACCGATCTTCACCACTGTGGGCGGTGACGGCATCACTGTAGGAAATAGCAGGACAATGGACACACGGGTATACCTGGGTCAATGTTATGGAGAATCACCGATCTGCTCCGCTGTGGGCGGTGACGGCCTCACTGCAGGAAATAGCAGGACAATGAACACTAGGGTCAGTCTACCTGGGTCAATGTTATGGAGCATCACCGACCTGCTCAACTACTGTGGACGGTGACGGCCTCACTGTAGAAGACAGCAGGACAATGAACTCTAAGGTCTACCTGGGTCAATGTTATGGAGAATCACCGATCTGCCCACTGTGGGCGGTGACAGCCTCATTGTACGAAATAGCAGGACAATGCACACAATGGTCTACCTGTGTCAAAGTTAAGGAAAATCTCCGACCTGCTCCACTGTGGACGGTGACTGCCTCACTGTCGGGAATAGCAGGACAATGGACACAATGTTCTACCTGAGTCAATGTTATGGAGAATCACCGATCTGCTCCACTGTGGACGGTGACGGCCTCACTGTCGTGAATAGCAGGACAATGGACACTAGGGTCTACCTGGGTCAATGTTATGGAGAATCACCGACCTGCTCCACTGTGGGCGGTGACTGCCTCACTGTGGGGAATAGCAGGACAATGAACTCTAGGGTATACCTGGGTCAATGTTATGAGAATCACCGATCTGCTCTACTGTGGACGGTGACGGCCTCACTTTAGGAAATAGCAGGACAATGAACAATATGGTCTACCTGGGTCAATGTTATTGAGAATCACAGATCTGCTCCACTTTGGACGGTGGCGGCCTCACTGTCGTGAATAGCAGGACAATGGACACAAGGGTCTACCTGGGTCAATGTTATAGAGAATCACCGACCTGCTCAACTGTGGGCGGTGACGGCCTCACTGTAGGGAATAGCAGGACAATCAACTCTATGGTATACCTGGGTTAATGTTATGATAATCACCGAGCTGCTCCACTGTGGACGGCGACGGTCTCATTGTAGGAAATAGCAGGACAATGAACAGTATGGTCTACCTGGGTCAATGCTATGGAGAATCACAGACCTGCTCCACTATATAGCCAAAGGTATGTGGGCAGCAAACCATGGAACAGACAGAGGGGGTATATCTGGGTCAATGCTATGGAGAATCAGTGTTCCAAATGTTGGGCATACAGTAGGGAATAGAACAAATCAGCATAACTAAAATTATTCTATGATGTACGTTACTAATAAATACATATTAAACTTAATTACGGCTTGTGAGTAATGTTCTATTTATAAGAAATAAAATCAGCTGGGTTCTGTCGGATACTTGCCCACGTTCTATTTGAAACACATTGACATACTACAATACATGTATAAACGTTTTAAACATCGACAGTTTCTCCCATGTTTCTTTCATGCATTAACTATTGTGTTGTGTGTCAGGCATTGGACCAACTGTGTTATGCTTGGGCACCCATTTTCTCCAGCTGTTAATCAACTGGAAACTCAGATAATCAAATAAATATGCAGAATACATTGTTTCATAGATCATCATTTGTGGCCTTGACTAGAGAAATGGGGCTTATGGAACGTGTGAAAAGTGTAGATCCTTATATTTTTAGTGTTTAGATTATATTTAACGGCGGCACTGGCTCTAGGACCTTACATGCCGTCTCCCAAGAATGGGAGAAAGAACAGAGGTAGAGATTTTTGAGAGAAGCCGGTAATTCGTATTTACAGAGCAACTACGAATTATCGGTACCCATTTACAGCTGGGTGAACTGGAGCAGTGTGGATAAAGTGTCTTGCTCAAGGACACAACGCACGCCGCTAGTCAGGCTCGAACCCACGACCCTTGGATCAGTAGTCCGACACACTAACCATTACGCTACGGCGCTCCACTATAGATCCTTATTAAATAGCAAACTCCTGTATACTAGAAGCATTTATTTACAGAATGGCGATCTATGCAGATGATCCTGATCAGATACACAGGCTGATCTAGATATACATTAGTCGCAAACCCATAAGCCCCATTTCTCCAGTAACATACACATTTTATGAAAGTGCTGACAATTTCAGAAAGTGTCTTCAAGTCCTCGTCACGCGATTTTCTTAAACCTTACACTGCTGAATTAAAATATATTGTCGGTTTTTTTCTTCAAATTTCCTCATAAAACACATGTTTTGATAACACTTTGATAACATTGCCAATATAATTTAAAGTGCTGTCAATTCAAGTTTTTCTTGAGAAAGAAGATGAAATGTAAAGCAACAGCAGACGACAATTTCTGTTTCCCGTGTTCTATGGGTTGATTTCCGAGGTATACTCATTGTAAAGCAATTAGAACATGGAGCATGGCAACAGACAGTTTTGACCCTTGGGAAAATCAGTAAGAAATCATGCATGTGACAAAATAACTCGGCATCGCTCTCACGCTGGAGTCTCTCTCCATCCGCCAGCCAAACAGCATTGTATGTAGCCATCAAACAAATGTGTTTCCATTATGTTCTGTCAGAAAATGATTGTGATGCCAGCAATATGAGAAGTGTACAATTAGAGCAAGCGGCCTGATACAATGCTTGCATTTATATGTTTTACCTCAGCCAATCGATATACCCTAGACATTGTATGCACGTTAATCATAAAGAAATTCTAAATTGAATTGAAGTTTGGTAACACTATTGGTTGATCAATGCATACTTCTCTATATATCATGTTTGCAAAACATGTTGTTTGAGACATAAGCCGAGTTACGGAAACATTCACGTACACATAACTTCTTCTCAGCTTATGGTGGCCAATGTGAGGATGAATACTTACAATTGAGGCGGAGTGTCAAGCTGACGTTATCCAGGACGTCTACCGTAGGTGAGGTGTACGATAGCTGGCATATATAGTTGCCGCCGTCGTCGGCCCGAGCCAGTGTGAACGTGTAGGTGGTGGTGACAGTATGCCCATCTCCCTCCGGTTGTCCCGTGTTAGAGCTGTTCAAGGCTGTAGACTGTGTGGTGCCACGGTACCAGGTCACGGTCGGCGCGGGGTTGCCTCCCCTGGATGTACATGTCAGTTCCAGGGACCAGCCTTCAGTTCCCACCACGGTGCCGCCCGGCTGTTGGTTGGAGATCACCGGGGTCTGTGGGCGGACTGTAATGTTATTGTATATATCCAGAATAATGCACATGTCAGTGGGGTATATTAAATGAAACGTATATTATGTATACATAAGTGCCATTCGGATGTCGGTTGGAGATCAATGGGGTCTGTGGGCGGACTGTAATGTTATTGTATATGCCCAGAATAATATACATGTCAGTGTCAGGGGCCGGCCTTCTGATCCCACCACGGTGCCGCCCGGCTGTAGATCGGAGATCACCGGGGTCTGTGGGCGGACTGTAATGTTATTATATATACCCAGAATAATGTACATGTCAGTGTCAGGGACCAGCCTTCAGTTTCCACCACTGTGTCGTCCGGATGTAGGTTGGAGATCACCGGGGTCTGTGTGCGAACTGTAATGATATTGTATATACCTAGAATAATGTACATGTCAGTGTCAGGGTTGACCATCAGTTCCCACCACGGTGTCACGACACATTCACTCAAAATATAGCAGCATGTCACTGAAAAATAAACATATTGACATTTTCAATAATTCTAAGTCGCTTAGCATTTCAAATATCCAAGATGGCTGCCAAGATGGCCGAGAAAATAAGTAAAAGTTACGTTTACTTCAGTAAAAGTTGCATTTTCTTCACAAAATACATTAATTGGAGTTTTATTGATCTAGGAGCATTTAGGAGCATTTAACGAGGAGCTCAGAAACTTTATTTTTGAGAAAATATGGCTTCCAAGATGGCCACCAAAACCTGTTATAATGCATTGTTCAATGTGTATAACATGTAGCCACGACTTGCATGTTAAGACAGCCGAAGCATTTGATAGTCTGAGGGTATACAGACAAAATCCTCTTCCACCCGAACAAAACCCCACCCCTTCCTATCCAAAATAGCCAGGCAGACAAATTATGGCAAGTGAGATTTATATATATATAGATATATATCTCACATGCCATAATTTGAAATAAAAATTGTTTAAACTAGAATGTAGAATGTCGCACATGTTAGAATGGAAATCTTACATGTATACTGTTTGTTAAAGCATTGCGCATTTTGTGAACTTTAGCATTCATATGCATTATCGTGCATGTATGCAACTGTCAGCAAACAAAGACATAGTCACGGCAGCACAATACATATGGAGTGTTGGTTATTGGGTGTTACGAGATGCAAAACAGTGGCCATGTTGGCAGCCATCTCGGATAGTATTCACAGTATTATATAATAATCAATTAATCAAACTAAACAATACTCTCAAACAGATCAACTTCATGTTATATATTTGTATATTTTCTTAACCAAACCTCCATGATCTAATACATGATGTAATGCCACAGGAATCATCCGTATATCTCCAATGTACACTGGTATATGGTGTAATATTTGTTTGTTTGTTAATTAGTGTTTAGCGGCCTATCAACAGCTAAGGTCATGTAAGGCCGGGCAAACGGGTTCGATCCCATTTTAACCTGCTGCATTGGGGGGAAAATCCCAAAATCAGAACCGAATATTTACATCGAGAACAAATATATTCAGGCCTGAAATTAGAATAACCTGACCTGGTTCCATGTCCATACCACACTAAAGTCACTTGGCCGCTTCACCTAAATAGGATTACGAATAATCGTAATACTCACATAAGGGGTATAACCAGATTCAAATGTCACATAAAAAATGCCAAAGACCTATGTGAGGGCCAAACCAGGTCTCCAGTCGGGATTCCGGTAAGGATGAACCCTGATCGTTAAATTGACCATCGCGTGCTCCCACCTTCCACCCACTGTATATGGTGTAATAAGGTATGAAGCTCATTTTTGCAGCCATCGTGAATATTTAAAAATGCTCAAGGATACCAGAGTGGCATTACGTGGATTTGAAAACTAAATATACATAACATATACGATAACGGCCATTTTGACAGACATTTTGAATAACAGTTTTTTTTTTAATTTTGCATTTAGTGCTACGATAATTGGAAACACACATATATATTAAATACATGTACATTGTTTTACTCAATGAAATTTGTGTAAGTAACATCTACCAGCCATACTGAACGAGAAATCCCTATTAAGAATTTCACGAAATGATAGTAGAGAGATATGACTTACTCTCTGTGATATAAGCGATAGAGTAATCTTGGATATTTCAAAATGCCCAAAGATGCCACAGTGGTGGCATCATGCAGATCTGTAATCTCCATGCCCAGAAGGTGCACATTCCTAATTCCTAAGCGGGAGTACTCCCAAACATGTTTGACTATATAGGCTGAAGGGTGAGGTGAATTGAAAGTTAACATTTTTAACGTCACTGATTTATATGAAATATAGCAAAGCAGAATGCTTTTATTATGAAGAATAGATGGTTAACAAATTATAGTGTGTATCAGTTTGAGGACAACCTACATATTTCTTAAACTTATGTAATGTATCATTGCAGGAATTGTAGCATGAGCGAATCGGCGAACAAGACAATATGCGAGCAATGTGCAAAGGAATTTTCCTCCAGAGGTGCCCACCGTCAGCATAAACAGTGTAATCGAGGGTTGGGGACGTCTGTTATTACAAACAATTGTTTCAACAGAGAATTTAAATTGGTACCGATATAATATAATGCATGCATACCAAATTGTATGCCTTGAGCAGCAGGGGGGGTGAGTAACAAAATTGGGGGGGGGGTTGGGGGGGGGGGACCTCGCCAGAGTCCATCGATCTCCCCAGCCCCATTTTGGCCTCTATATTTCGTTATCCTTGCCCTTTTCTGCGTCCACCGAACCTCCCAGCCCAATTTCAGTCCCTATTTTGTTATCCTTTCCCTTTTCTGGGTTCACCGAGCCTCCCAGCCCCATTTCAGTCCCAATTTTGTCATAATTTATCATAATTTGTCATAATTTAATCATAATTTCTCATATGAATTTTAAGAAAATTATTATTAGAAATAACAACCTATTAGAGATAAGAAATCCATAAGTTATACTCGGTATATACAGTAATCTGTCATACATAGCAAAACTTGTTATAATAATTAATTTTAAGAAAATTACAAAATTAATAAAAATAAAATAATAAAAATAATAAAAAATAAAAGATAAGAAATCCATAAGTTATGCTCAGTATATGTAATCACATAATGGATAAATTGATCCAAGATATTTGTGTGCGATCAACAATTTATCGACCTAGACACACAGGCCCCTTCCCTGGTGCGGCTTCCAGCCGATGAACCGTGGGTTAAGATTCTGAACGACGCCAAAGACGAGTTTGAAGTTGATGGCGCCGCAGCGGTCTTCTCAACATGGAGAGTTGAGGCAGAACACCCGCCTTCAACTCCAATTCGTGAATTGATGTGGGTTGGTGACCAGAAAGTAGTAGATATCAAAGCGGGCCGCGTGTCCATAGATGGCACGATGACAGACGATAGGGCATCGAGCCTTCTCCAACAACTCCCACAGGGGGAATACATCCTGGAACTCAAGTATTTACGAGAACAGGATGAGGGAGATTGGGTGGTCGAAGACAAATTTCATCCCGTGAAAAAAGAAAGGCGTAAGGGCCAAGGCGTTGTAAAAATGAACAGTGACACAAAGCCGGGGGCTCTGAGCGGCATCGATAGACCATACTACCAGAATGCCTACCCCGTTACCGCTGTTGTCTATGGGATGTATGCAATAAAATACACAGATCCTGCCAACCTTGCTCCGCTAAGAGATGGCGACCTCAACTGCGTTGCCCAAATAGTGGTGGATCATTTTGAAAGTGCCTCGAGGGGCCAGGGGCTCACTACCACGAGGCGACAGAAAATCCAGCAGTGGGAGGCCAGGGTCCATGAACCGGGTGCCACAGTTGACGACGTGGCTGATCTTGAAAGTATTCTACAACGGGCGATCATCTTGAAGGACATTGCCGGTGGGGACATCAACGACAGTGGGAAATACCAGCGACGTGGCAACCAATGTTATCGAAAAGCAGAACTCATCGTCCACAACGGCCACGCCTGGTCTAAAGACCTGCACTTCCCGGGTTCTGGACGGGTTCGCATATATCAGGGTGATGTGTGGGAAGCTATCAGAGAAGCAACACGAGACCAGCCGATTGCAGTATGGCTCTTAGGCGGAGAGGACAAGCAGCTAACTGTGGACCAGTTTGTGCTCCAGGACGGTACCGCCTACCGGACTCAGGAATCACACGACCACTTGATTAAAGTATGCGATGATCTAGGTGACCGCGATCTTGCAGAAAATGTCTTCGGCGTCAACCATGCTGCTGCGGTAATAACCAGAGAGAAGAATCGTTGGAAGCCCACCCCGGCGCCTTTCGCGGATGACATCCAGAAGGCTTGCGTGGAGCATGGTCATGGTGGCCTTTGGAACTCGATGGACTATGACACACGAGATATTGTCAGTATCGATATGAAGGAGTGCTATCCCGCCAGTTTTCAGGGCCTCGGTGAAGCCAAGCCCTATTTCGATCGGTTTGGCCACCCAAAACACAGGATGACCAGGGTTAGCATTAATGCCCCCTCCCTAAAAATATTGGCACTGGATTCGCCGAGGTTATCGAGTGGAATTTCAAAGACAACATTCACCCCGTCATCCCCGCGTGGTTTGGAAAGCATTTCGCAGAGCAGGGGTGGGCTCCCAAACCACTGCTCACCTTCCTCGTAGAGTCGGGTCTCCTAAAAAGCCTCAAGGTCCGCGAAGCTATTATTGCGTTCGAGAAGCAAACTGATGTCTGGCTCCCTGAGAACCGTGATCAGGGCTGCAGCGTTATCGGCAAGTTCACACAGGGCAACAAGGCCGTAGGAAAACGACTGACCAGAAGGCTAGTGACAGATCAGGGAGAACTTGACTTCCTTGTGCAAGACACCCGCCAAAGCGGCACCTTGGTTGGCGCGCCTCAAAAATGCCCCTTGGGTCATATTCTCACGTATTATGATGGCTCGCAGCCCCAGTACACCAACTAGCGGGCGAGCATGTTGGCCTACGCCCACATCAACCTCCTCTCTATGCTCTCGATATTCGACCCTAAGGAGGCTGTCCGGGTGGCCACTGACAGCATCTACATCCAAAAAACCGCACTACACAAGCTCAACGGAAATAGTGCCTTTGTCGCCCACACGCTGTGCGAATGTGATAGTGATACGTGAATTCGTTGTTTCACTCTGATGTCATACCATCCACCAGTTGCTCCAGCCCAGTGGCGCGACAAAGGTGAGCAATTGTACATGCCCCAGTATCATGCCGCCTACCGACCCAAGCCAGAATATAAAATACAGGATAAGGACATGGCGCACAGCACCGCACCATTCTACAACGACCCGCTAGCCCGACACCGGATGAGTTACCTGAATGATGGTGGGGTATTGGTAAAACTACGAGAGCCATCGAACTGTTCCGGGTAAGAGAGCCGCTAGTGTTTACACCGACACATCGTCTGGCCAAGGAGATGCGGGTTCGTGGGGTCAAAGCCCAGACCTACCACAGCTTCTTCAGATGGAGCGGACAGTATGACTGGACACCCGACCGGATGGGTCAAGAGTTCATCCCCCGTGTGATCATATGGGACGAGGTTTGCACTGTGCCCAAGCACATCCTGGAGACGTTCCTGGACTGGCTGGATCAACGTGGGGTTCAAGTCATATGTTGTGGTGATCAAGGTCAACATCCACCGATCGTGGGAGAGATGCCACACGACTGGCTGCAGCAAAAAGTAGATTACTACGAAGATGTCGAAGTAGACCACAGGGCGAAAGACGAAGCCCTCAAGAACCTAAAGAGGTGCATCCGTCTTCAACCAGATAGAGTCCAATTCAATGAGATGAGCAAGGCTCTGCCCAGCTGCCTGGGATGGTCCCGGTTTGTGACATAATCTTCACCAGCCGTCAGAAGGTACGCGACCGGGCGCAGGAGCTGTTACTGAAAAGGCATAAGGAGCACTTCCCAGACACACCGGTGCCTGTTATCTACCATCCCAAAGACAGTCGGAAGCAGAACATCCTTGTGACAATTCCTGGTACAGGTAACAAGGAAGAGCTTTTCCTGAATGATGTCGTCGATGTCACCATTGAGGCTGCAGAGGTTGCCATCAGGGGGGATGATTGGCGCCTCGGTTACGCCCTTACGGTTCACTCGAGCCAGGGCCTCACTATCCACGACCCACAAAAGGTCTGGATCATCGACGACTACATCGAGTGGTCCAACCTTGCTTACCTCGCCGTCTCAAGAGAGTAGAGTACCTGAACCAGCTCCAGCGGGTCGTATATCCACCAATCCCCCAGGATTGGACTCCCAATTCCATCCAATCTGCGATTGGTGTTGGTGGTTGGATGAATGAGGTCAATCAGCCCACCAATTAAGAGCTTAGAAAGTCTATTCAGAGAAAGCTCGTGGCCTACAAGCGCCAGGATCAGGCAAAACATTTCCAGGTGTTCAGCCTCAATGTCGACCACATCATCGCACTCAAACGGCCAGTAGAACCATTGCGCGGCATGCAACATCGAGTTGCTCTTGGCGTACCAGCCCAAAGACACACAGCAGTTAAGTGTCGACCGGCTGGACAACAGCAAGGGACATTGCAGAGGTAACGTGCGGCTGACCTGTCTTGAGTGTAACCGAAAAAGAGGGGCCGCAGCGCTCAGTGAATGAGAACGCCATCCGGAGACAGCTGGGTGTCACGAACAAAACCGCGAGATGGACCACTATCCAAATAATAGAGCACGGGCTCATCGGGTTTGGTAATAGATCGATCTAGATGATATACATTGAGAGACCACACGGGATTAGTCGCGCGGCGCCGTCCACCTTCGAGCTCTCCCGGTTGATATAGGTACCGGACGGCAACATCCGATGGAAGTCGTTTCTCCGCTAAACCAACGGGGCGCCCGCGCGAGACGGCGGATGGTTTGTGCGCCATCGTTTTCGCCTTGATGGCATCTACGGGCTTCTTATCGATCAATCTGGTCACCTCGCCGTTCAGTGCGGAGACCACGGCGGGTAGCCTGCTCACCCACTCGGTCGATCGCGAATGAGGATCTACAAGCTCTTTGGCGTATTGGTGACCGAACAACCTCTCAGACAGGGTTTGATTGAACCGCTCCACGATCCCCTGGTCCCGGTGGATGTTGACGCGGCCGCGTCTGACAGAAACTTTGTGTTTAGACAATAGATGAGAGACCGCACCCATGATCTCGCGGCCGTGATCGACATGGAGAAGATTCGGCCATTTGAGATGACTCCTTTTATATATTCAGGAAAGAGCCTCAGCCACCTCCTTAGACTCTTTAGTGGTCAACGGCTCAGCCCCCTTATACCGACTCGCTATGTCAACGATTGTCAGTGCGTACTTGTAAGTCTTGCGACCGACGCGATCGTGAGGGAGAAATAGGATGTCCGCTTGGTGGACTTCGTTCGGCACCGGCACGTCGAATTTCGGGCGCGCAATATTGTGACGCGCGGGCAAATAGATCTGCCAGATGGCCTGCTTCTTGAGCCATTCCTTGGCTGCGTTTTCGGAAACCTTAGTCGCCGCCGCGAGGTTCTTGATGGCCGCGAGTCCCTTCCAGTAGCTGCGGGGGCTGTAGTATGTATTCGCTGGCTTGCGCGTTAGGCGAACCGATAGTTTGGTATCAAGCTTGCGCGTGTCCATCGTATGCGAGGTATTCTAATAGATCGGACAATCTCCAACATGCCCTCGCCAGATCGTCCGGTAACTGCGTCGTCGATTCTAAATCTTTGTTGGAAGTTTCGCTGCAGCTGCCGGTTAGGTTACCCCAATTCTTCCAATCGCGATTGAATTGGAGCGGGAACTCGGCTTTTTCATCCTCGCGCCACGTCTCGAGAGAATCTTGGGCCAGACGGATCAGACCCTTTCCGCCAGCTAAACGGTGTTTAAGGGCCGTGTAGCCTACATCGATTAGAGCAAGATGAAGCTCGTCAACTAACATCGTTCTATATATATATATATATTATTTAAAAACTTTTTTAAACAATTATTGCTTATTGCTTTTGCGTATTGCTTTTCCAATATAGTAGCTGACGAGACCCACCACACCCATTCCCACGACGATGAACGTGATCTCACGGTCTTTTTGGTCCTCTGACGGTACATAGAAATCTGAAAGTTGGGGCTCGGGACCAAGCGGCGCGAGAATTTACTGCGGATGTGCCAGCTTATACTCGCGCATACTTCGTCAACGTTCCGTTCGCGGCGAAGCTCTTCGTTGATCCAGTTCACACGGGCGGTTCGTTTTTTCGCCCATGCTTCCTTTGCGCTATTGAGTTGTTCTGTAGCTAAATCGTGACGCTTGCGCTCATCATCCGCGTCCGAGTTTTTTCCTATTAACGAGAATAAATAGTTCGTAGTGCCGAACGCCACTGCGCTCACGATTGAGCCACCTACTATTACTGCGAGCGAAGCCATTTATTTCAATATATTAGCTGGTAGAATTATAGCTTTAATTAGATAATCTCGGGTCCAAACTGCGGCCGCTACATCTAAGGTCACGAACCCTACGTCTCTCACGGTCATATCCAATTTGGGAGCTGGCCCTCCGAAGGCCATCTTTGATAGTCGAGCATATCCGACAGTGAGACCCGATATCACCACGGCGTGATAAAGCGCATTCACTATCATTTTACCATCGTTTTCAGCCATTATATTTATTGCATATAAAAGCGATCGCGTTTAATGTTTAAATGGGGCGCATCCAATTGCGATTGGTGTTTCGTAACGTTCTTCGGAACCGCCTGCAACATGCTCGGGTGCAGCAGTGTTGCGGCTGGGGGTTATCTCGAAAGGTATTTCCACACACACACACGGTGTCCACAACTGCCAGACCACCACCAACAACCCACGGGATGATTTTCCAATCAGGTTCAACAATGTTGAGGTAATAGGGGGTAGGAGCTACAGCACTCCCAGATTGCTCTTCTGATTGTATTTGGGGTGTCGCAATCCCCGATTGCAACGACTGTTTGGCCTCTCGAAGCTCCGCGAGTATTTTATCTTGTTTAGTTTTTCGGGTGGCAGCCGCTGTCCGCCCAGCTGCCTGTCTTTTTGGGTTTTTGTGTCGTGCAATTGGAGGATCAATCGGAGTTGGAAGAGCAATCGGGTTCAACAGTGTTGAGTGCAACTCCAATTTCGATTGGGTTGAAGTTGGAGATTGTGGTTCCGTCACTCTCGCAGGTGCGTCTTGTGTGATCATTTATAATATTAGGGCTTATAGTTCGTGGGCATATATGTCCAAATTGACAGTGTTTACCCGTGGTCAACGCGGTTGTCAGCGGAGCTAAGTACATTCCAAACTTGTGATAAATTGAGCAGCAGGCTGTTCTAAGAGTGTGTCCTATAAAAGGGTCAATCTCTAGATCGCGAATCAATCCCGCGGTGTTTGGTATAGGGAGAAGTATACTAACGGCGGTTGCGTACAAATGAATAGTCACTGATCCAAGGTTTTTTTTAATCTCCGCACCTAACCTAGATTCGTATCGCGCCTACTTTTTATCAACCTCTACATCTGACATCTTATCCACCTGACAAACTGAGATACGCCTACCGAGATAATGCTCCGATTGTCCCCCCCCCCAGCAACCATCGCAGCTAGCCGCTCTCGTCGCGCAGCATTTTCATTCGTATCGGCAGGTGTTGCACTCAACACTGTTGAACCCGATTGCTCTGTCGGAGTTGATGATTCATTATCTTTCAGGAAAGATACCGTGTCGGCAGTCGGAGTTGAGGTTTCTTCCATTAGCTGATCGAGAAGTTCGTCGCAGTTCATTATTGCTAATTTTCTTAAAATTAATATAACTATTCTTACAAGTCTCATAACTTTAACATATTGCCAAGCGCACCACCCGATACTTATGATCACCGTTATGCTCGCAACAAAGCTCGCAGCGGAGCACCAAATTGTTAACATTGTTAACCATTGTTCAGCATTTGTTCAACATTTGTTAAGCATTTCTTCAGCATTGTTCAGCAATTGCTCAGTATTGTGAAGCATTTACTCAGCAGTTACTAATTAATTAATAACTTTGTAAGTAGTTGGTTGATCAGTCTTTAGCAGAAGCTTGGCGTGCTTAGTTTCCGAAAGCATGTGTCTAGCCTGCAGGCGATCCTCGCGCGTTGGGATAACGTCGTTCTCTCGAAGACAGTCATCGAATGAGTCTCGGTCCTTGCAGTGAAAGAGGGCGACCCATTTCGTTTGCTCGCGCAGATCCTTGAGGACGGCGTTGTACTTCTGAGTGGAGATCCATACGCTTTGCCCCGTATGGCGGCCATAAAATGTGAGCTCGGAGAGCATGTCCTTCTTTTTGGTCATCGCCGCTTTGGCCGAGCAGTCGTCAATCACGTATAGGGTGGGCTCGCCCTGGAATCTTTGGTATAAACCACGCAGCCAATTGTGAAGCCTGTCGCCGGGGTCAATAACGTATACCTCAGGGTCGGTCCATATCCACGGGCGCCGCTGATAAGTATCGTTGTGCCGCACAGTGGGACACAGGATCACAATGTGTCGAAAGATATCGCGGTAGGACCCCTCGAGCAAGTCGAGGATGAAAATTGTTTTTCCGCATCCTGTCTGCCCACATATTATGGCAGAGTGGGCATCACAAACTTTAAAGTTTGAAGGTAGAGTTAAATCTCCAATCGTGAAATGGTGTTGATAAATCGTTAGATTGATTTATTAAATTAGTAGAGTGCTGAGACGTATCGACCATCTTCGATGTTGAGTTGTGCGTCTGTGATTATATATAGATACACGTTCAATGGCCCAGCTCCATCCGCCTCTTTGGCTATCTGGATCGTCACACCCTCGCTAGCGTTCTCAACCTGGCGTCCACTACCGTGCATTTGGTCGTCGTCGCTGACTCGCACGTCTAACCATAACGCGTATTTGCTAGTCAGGAACTGCGCGAGGGAGACGTTCGAGAGCTGCAGGTCTTTGGCAACCGCGGCAACCTTAGAGTCAGCAGCAAACTGCTTTCTAACTTCGTCCCACTGCGGGTGCGCGCGAAGGCCCGCGCTGTAGAGTTAATTGGGAACTCCCTCGATCGTCACCTCTACCTTTGTGATTTTGGGGTTATATAATTTGTCGCTTTTTCTAGCCCCGAGCTCGAACCGACGCTCCTCGAACAGCATCAATATACCTTTCATCGAGCGGGCGGGTACGTTGACATTAATATTCCACAATGTGTCACTTTTGTCTTTCATCATCTTGCGATGGCGAAGAACTCGGTTGTAAAGTATGGCAACGCGCCCGGAGAACTGTGTTCTGATCAATCGCGCGAGTTCGGGCATCGTGACCATGTCGTACTCCGTGGCTATGAGAACTCGGCCGTAGTCGTTGAACGTTAGTTCGTATTCGAGGCGGTCCGCCAAAGCACTCTGATAGTAGGGCATGTGAATCTCCAGCAACTCGAAGTCGAGCGGGATGTAGAAGCGGCTGCCGTAAGCGGCCGCGATCTCGTTGTCGCTCGCGTCGTTATCTACCTTGTCACAAGCCCCGATTCAAAGTCTGGTTACGTTCTTATTTTTGCTGGTGTCAATACCCTGATAGACCGCATTTTCGCGCTGTTGCTCTGTCTTCCACAGGTCCTGATAACAATGGTAGACGTCGCTGTCGTCGATCAACATCACCTCATTACCATAAATCTTGATCATGGTCTTCTTGACGATCGCGCGACCCATGTTCTGAAGGACGGTTCGGTCCACGTCTGTCGACGTCAGCGAAATAGTGAAAGCGAGGCGAACAGTCCCCGGCATAATGACGTCGCTAGCTCCGAGGTTTGGGAAGCGGACCAACAGCTGCTGGTTCTGGTCGATCGTCGATGGGTTGTTCGTAATAACGACGCTCTGTCTCACACATTTCGCCACAAGGGGCTCCCGCAGTCTGCGGTATGGATTGAGTTTGCGGTCATATTGACTTGAAGAAATAGTTTCGATGAAACTAAATACTCTATTAAACCCGTATGGTTTTGTATTTAATACATCGTTAAATATGGATGGTTACGATATTGGTATGGACGAAGTCGACCGAGACGATTTCCGCGATGATGACATCGATGATGACATCGATGATGACATCGATGACGAAACGTCCTTCATAGTGAATCAACCTCCAATTCATGAATTGGAGGAAATAGGTGGCGCTACCAACACCATTAGTCTAAGGCAGGGATTACTCGAGTCAACTGTAGACGACTACAACAGTTTGGCAGAAAAAGGTGTGGTCCCATCTGTCGGTCGCGACTACTCCAAGTTCGAATTGGATATGCGTGGTAGGTTGCGACTAAACGCATCAAATATCCCGATCATCAACATGAATACCGGAAAACCCCTATCGCTGAACACTATTGCCGGAACCCGGGTGGTGGCGAAATCGTAAGGAGCGAACTAGGATTCACGGATTGGAAGCGTGGTAAAACAATTATGCCGGCCCGCGCTATAAAGGCACTACATTCTACCGACGAAATGATGGCAAAGACGGCCGCCGCGATAGAAACGATCGAGCTCAGCGAGCTCCCTCGAGTAGCCACCGACGCTATTCGCACAATGGAGATCAACGAAAACGAAATAGATGGAATACTCAACCTCGACCAAGGGTCGAACGATGACCGCCGTTACATCTTCGCGAACTCCGGGGCCTCGATAGGGCTATGCAAACAGTCCGGTGTGAATTGGTCCATAACCTCTCCAAACTCACGGCGCTGGATGAATATATCGCGCTAGAAGAAAGAAAACTTGGGGAAGACGGTGACGATAGAGAATCTACCGAGCGGATCAACGAACGACTGCAAAAGTTGCGGGATGAAAGAGCAGCTGGCGTGGAGGCTGCCTCGACTAACCGTGAGGCTCTCCGCACTCAAATCAGTCGGATCCGCGAAACAATCTCGAGGGTTCTTCACAAGGAGACGACACTCGGTGAGCGACTTCGCACTCTGTTCAGAGAGCAGGGCGTCACTATATCAAGCATCGTAAAAGCTCTCGGCATGACTATATCGACCATAGTTCTAGCTATCGAGCTGCTCGTAGGCAGTGCGGCGGCTGCACCAGCGCCAGCACCCGCGCCAGCACCAGTGCCCGCACCCGCGCCAGCACCCGCGCCAGCACCCGCACCAGCGCCAGCGCCAGCACCCGCGCCATCACCCGCACCAGCACCCGGTGGAGCTAAGGAGTGGGTAAAAAAACAACTAAAAGCCCTCGCCAATCTCCTGGCTAAATTAGCCGGAAAGGCGGCTGCCGCTCTGCCTGGGTTGATCGGGAGAGTCGTCTCCTACTTGTTATCTATGTTATCAAAAACGGCCGGATGGCTCGCCAAAAATACTTGGGCTTTAATCGTGGCGTTCGTCGGTATTCTACTATTCTCCGCCCGAGAGTTCCTAAAACCAAAGCGCAAGTAGTACGATCACCACGAGGGCGACGACGAGCCATAATTTCCTTTTCCTCGTGGGTTGTACTTCTCGCTCCAGTTCCAATTCCCATCGCGATTGGAAGAATTGGGGGAACTTGATGGTTCATCAAGTCCTTTTGGAACATGCCGTTCCTGAGCTGGTGCGAAGGTGGAACTTGACGAGACACTAGTTCCCGCTCCTGTTCCAATTCGTGAATTGGGGGAACTTGTTGGTGCGCTTTGTACTGGGGTGGGTGTATCCAATTCGTGAATTGGGGGTTTTATGAAATATTTTTCAAATTTATTTGAATTTCCACCCTCACCCCTGTTGACCCCGGCCGCGTTGGGGGTGCTCTTGACCCCGGTCGTCTTGGGGGTGCTCTTGACACCGACCGTCTTGGGGGTGCTCTTGACACCGATCGTCTTGGGGGTGCTCTTGATGATACCCGTGTTCAGGTTCTCGTTGTAGCCGATTTTTTGATCGGCGGTGGCGAATACGATCTTATTATTGTAACGGTAAACCGGGTCGTCTCGTAGTATCATATTGGTCGGCGCCAGATAAAGACCTGTTGCAAATTTATAGTTTACTGGGGTGCTGGCATTCTGCAAAACGTCTTGATACCGCTTGATCGCCGCCGGGAGGTCCACCGGAGAGGAGATGGCGTCCTCTACATTTGCCAAGAATTGTTTTTGCGCGTCAAACGCCGTCCCGTCTCCTATTATAGAACTGCGCACTTGCGCCTGTGAGCCGAGGATGGCCCATATGTATGTGCGAATGGAGTCGTTGAGGCGGGAAATCCCAGCATGTGTAAAAGTTTTTTGTTTTTCTTCCACAAATGTTGTATACGCTCTAGATATGTCTGCGACGTGTGTGAATGCGTCTTTCTCACTGAAGAAAGGTTTGACCCGCCCTCCATGATCTAACCTATGATCTCCGGCGGGTGTCCAAAACATTGTGAACCTACCTAGACCAACTTTAGGCTTGTCCACCTTTTGTCTGAAATCTGTTGTCGGTGAAACCCGAAACTCGTTGCACAATTTAGCGAAGGCCCTAGAGTCGTATGTGTTGGATTGCTAGTTTAAAGCGGAGTCTTGAGGAAGAGGTGTTTTCATTTCCACTAGAACGCGCCGTGTCTGATAGTAAAAATGAAATTAAAAAACAACGATTTCAACATTGGATTGTCCTTACCGAGTAATGAAAACCCACACCCAGAGCTCGCGCACCACCCTGCAAAGTTGAATTGGTTTTGCCACCAATCAATCGGTGTTGTCTTCCACGCCACCTCAGCTGCGTTGTTCACATCGATATTGCCAGTTATTACGGGGTTTGAGTACTCGTAGGTCAAATCTAGAAAACGGGCTTCGAACTTGTCCCCATCCATTGTGACGCATATGTCTTGCCGACCTAACGCGAGGTCTTTTAAACCGTAGCGTTTCACCATAGTTTACAGTGAATAATATATATCTCTAATATCCTGGATATCTAATAAATTTCCAACATAAACAGAATTGAACCCAAAATATTTTGGAAGTATATTACCATGTTTGCTACTATCACTAACGTTCAAAAAGAGAGTTGTGAACTTCAGAAGTCAATCGACAACTGCTGCGGAAAACGCCGGGTAGGCCTCAGATCAATCACCTTCCCGGTTGGATGGCAGAATGTGGGGAAGAGCGAAGGGTTTTACTATGTGAAGGATGGACAACAAGTAAGTGTAAATCTGCCTCACGGACTGTGGGGAATAAGACAGCTCATAGACTTTGTTTCCACAGAGCTTGACGGTATAGTCAACCTCACAGTATCGAAGGCTACCGGACTTGCAACAATGACCATCAGCCCAGACCAGCAGATAATGATCTCCCTGATGTTGGGTATTCAACTCGGTGTTAGAGAGACATACTCCGCAAATAAAGGAGTGTTTGTCTCGGGTGAGTACGTCGGTGATAACCCGGTGGCCTTCGCCTTCACGAAAAATCTCAGGGTACACCTGGATCGGGTGAACACATCGTACAACATGTTAGACGGATCTCCCAGCACATTACTGAAAACCGTGCAAGCCAGTGATTGTTGCTTTGGGGAGACTGTGACCTTAGACTTACCACGTCCCGAGATGAAAATTTTGGAATCGGGACATATCAACGAATTTACGGTCTCTATTCTCGATGATCAATAGAGTATAGGTGCCTCCAATATTATAATTTAATTTTAAGAAAATTAGAATTAGACACAAGTTCGTAATTTAATTTATAACAACCAACATTATGAGTATATACGGACCAGGTAGTTCTTCCCTTTAACGGGATTGTGTGACAGATATAAATTCAAAGAATTTGGAACCGGCAGAAGGGGGATTTATCCCGACAGAGAGCGACTTTTTAACTACCGGAAAAACCAGATCAATGATCAATAGAACTATATCGGACGCCACAAACGAGATTCACAGGAGTATAGCACAGCTTAGAGTAGACGTCCTGACGGCAACTGCACAAGTTCGCGAAGAGGCATATACAGGACTTAAGGATCTCGGCAGGACAATAATCCAAGTTGGGGAAGAGGATCATGCATCGCTTACTGAACTAGGTGGAAAATAACCGAATTTCGTGAAAAAGCAAAGACGGACCTTACGGAATCGTATGGGATGTTGCGCTCTGAGACCCATGCATCGATTGCACAAGTTGGTGAAGGATTGGGTGCAGTGGTTGAGCAGGTACGTCTATTGCAACCACAAAAACGTGTCATAACAGTTTGGGCTGAGAAGCGGGGCCCATTGAATGAGGGGATCTATGAATATTATGTTGGTGCCAAAGCGAGCAATATATATGGGGGATACGCTATGACAACTCCCGGGACCGTTCGACGAATGGCGGTCTGCTCGGTTAATGCTAAGGGTAAACCCGTGGGCGCGGTCACCGTACATCTCGTACTGGATGGTGAAGAACGGTCACTTGGAGTCAATAAACTCGCTGGACAGAAATCAGGGGTGGTTTTGTTCGCTGGTGACAATCCAATTAGACTTTCCGAAGGTAGTGTTATTAACTTTGTTACGAAAATCGCTGACCCAGCGAGTTCTTCCACTGTTGTGACATTGTTGATTGAAATAAATTTGTAAAATACCAATATATTGGATAATATGAACGAATCACCGCTTCCGAGCACTCTTCCAATACCAACAATGTTTGACCCCAATCGCGGATTGGATGATATTGGTTTTGGCGAAAGAAGTTCAGATTTTAGGTTGGAAAATATCGTCGCGATGCAGGATATTCTAAAACAAGAGGGGGAAACTCGGAGGGTAAATGCTAATAAATATAGACCAGCAGCAAATATAGTGGAGGGGTGAGCACCGTGCTGGCAGCCATTTCTATAATGGGTGGTGCCGGAACCGCTGCATTGTTATCTACAATCTTGGCAATTCCTATTGCCGCGGGTTTGAGTGGTGTAGCCACTGGATCGGGGTTGTTATGTATGGCGTTTAGAGTGGTGGGAAGGAAATTCGAAAATAAAGGTAGAAAGCACGACAGAATATCGGTTCTCGCGAGGTCTAAGAAAAATAGCATCGACGTTATCGTGTCCAAAGCGTTGGCCGATAACAATATATTTGATGTCGAGTTCGAATCGGTGGTGGAGGAGATGTCTCGATATGAGGATTTAAAAAATACTATTAGAACGAAAGCACGTACCACCCTTCCCAAGATTGAGAATACTGATTGGGATACATTTAGCTTAAAAATGGGTGATAAAGTGGGAGGAAAAGTTACAACACCACCGTGAGTATATCACCCACCGGCCACCATACATTTGTATAAGCACACACAGTAGTAGTAGGGAACCTAGATATTCGAGTTATCGATTAATCGATCCCCATACGTTTACGTTGTATTTCCACCCTCCACCCTGGATGCGGATGCATCGGAGACTATAAAAACTGTTCCCTACTACTACTGTATGTGTTTAAATCAATACACACCGTGGCCTCGATAAGGTGAAATACACTGCAGCGGTCGGATAGGAACGCTGTTTAACGTTGATACAATATCGGTTGTATCTTTATAACTGACTTTCTGATTTGAATGTTTACTAAACGATAATACTTGTGCGCACGTAATTCCTTGTTAACCAGTCGATGCGTAGCCTGAATGCCACCGCATGGTGGACATAGCAGTGACTCGGATCTGGTATGACAATCTCCAATATAATTGGGACTACAAGACCACTCATTCAAATACCACCACCAACTTTTTGTTGGTGGTGGGAGCTACAATACCGCTCAATAACAGAACAATGGTTGCTGTTATCATTTTGACTCCCTCTATGCTACTAAGTTGTAATGTCATCAGCACGCAAGCATCAAGTCACATATAAGTATGGCGGATATTACCTTCAGTAGTATATGAGGATTAAAATGATACCACCTCCCACTGGAAGTCACCCCGCTACGCGTGGTGACTCCCAGATGGAGGTGGTATCATTATTGACTCCTCATATACTACTTGGATTTACCCCCACTGTTATCACGGTATGTATGAGAAGAAATATTTTTCATCAACATCGAGATTACACCATATTAGAGATAAAAATCCATTGGTTATACTCAGTATATATACATCACATAATGGTTCTAGTTAAGTGTGCGTGGTTGAAGACAGGTAGTCACGAGATATGTCATCGTACCGGTATTTACGAGTATTGCAAACATCACCGGGCATTGGATGAGAAGACGGTCCGTTTCACCTCGCCCATGTCGGCATTGCGGGGTAGGGACCAGATCCGAGTCACTGCTATGTCCACCATGCGGGGGCACTCAGGCTACGCATCGACTGGTTATCAAGGAATTACGTGCTCGCAAGCATTATCGTTTAGTAATAATTCAAATCAGAAAGTCAGTTATAAAGATAAAACAGATATTTTCTCAATGTTAAACACACCGTTCCCATCCGACCACCGTTGCCATGCCGGTGGTTTACCTTAGCAATGGCATTCCTATCCGACCGCAGCTTGCCTATAAAGTTTAACAGATACAGCGCTCAGTGAATAAACACGCCCGATATTTTATTTATAGCCGAGTGTATTTCACCTTATTGATGCCACGGTGTGTATTGATTTAACACAACCACCATGACAGTCGCCGGTGGGTTTGTTGTGTGTATTGGTTTATGCACCAAGCTATCGAGGCGATCTATATATATATGAGAGAGGTGAATCGGCACGCGGTAACACGATTACTTCCTGGTAGGACAGTTTGCGGTTATATAAATCTATGGTGGTCAGTGGGTGTTGTAACTTTTCCCACCACTTTATCTGCCAGTTTTGACCTAAATTTATCCCAATCAGTATTCTCAATTTTGGGAAGGGTGGCGCGCGCCTTAGTTCTAATAGTATTTTTTAAATCCTCATATCGAGACATCTCCTCCACACACCAACTCAAATTCAGCGTCCGATATATTGTTATCGGCCAACGCTTTGGACACGATAACGTCGATGCTATTGTTCTTAGACCTCGAGAGAACCGATATTCTGTCGTGCTTTCTACTTTTATTTTCGAATTTTCTCCCCGCTACTCTGAACGCCATACATAACAACCCCGCCCCAGCGGCTACCCCACTCAAACCCCCTGCAATGGGAATTGCCACGACTGTAGACAATAATGCGGCTGTTCGGGCCCCACCCATTATATAAATTGCTGCCAGCACGGCGCTCGCCCCCTCCACTATGTTTGCCGCGCGTCTATTTTGTTTAGCATTCATTTTCCGAGTTTCCCCCTCTCGGTTTATAATATCCTGCATCTCTACGATATTTTCCAACCTAAAATCTGATCTTCTTTCGCCAAAACCAATATCATCCAATTTCAATTCTCGAATTGGTCGATTGGGGTTGAACATTGGAAGCGTGCTCGGAAGCGGTGATTCGTTCATATTTAAATTTTACAAACTTAGTTCAATCAACAATGTCACAACAGTGGAAAAACTCGCTGGGTCAGCGATTTTCGTAACAAAGTTAATAACACTACCTTCGGAAAGTCTAGTCTAATTGGATTATCACCGGCGAACAAAATCATCCCTGACCTCTGTCCAGCGAGTTTAGTGACTCCAATCGCCCGTTCTTCCCCATACAGTACGAGATGTACGGCGACCGCGACCACCTAATTACCCTTAGCGTTAGCCACGCAGACCGCCATTCGGAGAAGTGTACCTGGAGCTGTCATGAACTACCCCCCATATATATTGCACGCTTTGGAGCCAAATGAATATTCATAGATCCCCTCATTCAATGGGCCCCGCTTCTCAGCCCAAACTGTGATGATGGGTTTTCTGCGGTGTAATAACTTAAACTGCTCTACATATGTGTCCAACAATGCGGCAAGCTCCTCGATAGCGGTATGGGCCTCAGCACGAACCTTTTCAGAGGTCTCCTCAAGTGCTTCGTTCGCTTGTTTATGAACTCGTTCACTTTATCATCAACCGCGACAAGTGATTCATCAACGGCGCGGATAGATTCAACCACTCGGGCTCCTAATTCCGCAATCCCCGTCCGATCCTCTGACCGCAACACCCCATACGCCTCCGTAAGGACCGCCTGGTGGTCTTCTCGGGCTTTCTCAATACCCGTTTGGGCTCCCTCAATCCCCAACCGGGCCTCTTCCCGAAATTCGGTTATTTTCCCTCCTAGTTCGTTTAGTTCTGTATGTGTTTCTTCACGACTTTGTGTAGTCACAGCCAGGGCATTGTCTCTTAGTTGTCATAGTAGACTCTTGTGAATCCCTCCCGTGGCCGCCGATATAGTTCTATTGATCAGTGATATGGTTTTTCCGGTAGTTCAAAAAAATCACCTGTGGGGTTGGATCCGTCGGGAGCTCCAATCTCGATTGGGTTGTTACTCGGATTCCTTTAATTTATATCTGTCACCCAATCGCAGTTGGAATTTGAAGAACTACCTGGTCCGTATATACTCATAATGTTGGTTGTTATAAATTATATTACGAACTTGAGTCTAATTCTTTGAATTAATTTGAAATTTCTAGGACGACCGAAATCGGGTAATAGTTTTTCAACTCTCTCGCTTGATCATCAAGAATAGACACCGTAAATTCGTGGATATGTTCCGATTCCAAAACTTTCATCTCGGGGCATGGTAAGTCTAAGGTCACAGTCCCCCCAAATAAACTATCACTGGCTTGCACAGTTTTCAGTAATGTGCTGGGAGATCCGTCTAACGTGGTGTAAGATATGTTCACCCGATCCAGGTGCACCCTGAGAGTCTTCTTGAAGGCGAAGTCCACCGGGTTACCACCGACGTACTCACCCAAGACAAACACTCCTTTATTTGCGGAGTATATCTCTCTAAACTCGAGTTGAATACCCAACCTCGGGGAGATCCTTATCCGGCTGTCTGGGCCGATGGTCATTGTTGCAAGTCCAGTAGCCTTCGATACTGTGAGGTTGACTCTGTCGCCAAGCTATGTGGAAACAAAGTATATGAGCTGTCTTGCTCCCCACAGTCCGTGAGGCAGCTTCACACTTACTTGTTGTCCATCCTTCATATAGTAAAACCCTTCGCTCTTCCCCACATTCTCACACCCAACCGTGAAGGTGATTGATCTGAGGCCTACCCGGAGTTTTCCGCAGCAGTTGTCGATTGACTTCTGAAGTTCACAACTCTCTTTTTGAACATTAGTGATAGTAGCAAACATAATAAACTCCGATTAAATGTCGTTGGATACCAAGGCATTTAGCTTCAATTCAAAGGCAAAGTACGATGTGGGAGGTGTGTACTACTTAACGGTAGGAATCCACTACTTAATTAGAAAGCTAATAAACTCAACAACAAGAGTAAACGAAGACACCGGATTTGATACAACTTTTTCAAACATATTTGATAATTATAGGCTGCCCAAAATTGCTACCCAAGAAACCAAAGACGCGTGGACAGCAACACCGATGCAGTTTTGGCAGAACCAGTTCAATTTTGTTGTGTGGTGTGCCACAACCGGGTGTGGGGTCTCTTACATAAACCATATGGAGCATTTTGTATACATTTCACGTCTACTACACGATCCGGATAATCATACAAGAGATGAGCGTTAAACCACCCCAAGAGGATAAATGGGACCCTCTATACAACGCGTACGACCACAAAGCCTACGAAAGAATATGTGCCGAATTTCAGATTTCTAAAAATACCGACTGGAAACAGAAAACAGTTACTAACAATGGTGGGTTAGGTGATATATTTAGAAATGGTAACATCATAGCGGACACAATTATTGGGGTTTTTAATCCTACCAGCATGACATATACACTAAATAACCTACCAACATCCTGTAATTTTGCCTGGTGTAAAGACGTCGTGAATACTAAAATCGACTACATAGAACAAAGCGAACACGTCGATATAGGCTGGGGTCTTTAATTTTGGATAGGGGGAATTTGTTCACCAGGGGTGGAGTTAACCGCCTCAAGGACTCCATTCGCACACACGTCTGGGCCATCCTCGGCGCACAGGCGCAAGCGCGCAGTTCTATAATAGGAGAGAGGAAGGCGTTTGACGCGCAAAAACAGTTCTTGGCAAATGTCGAGGACGCAATAAACAAACAGGTGGACCTCCCGGCGGCGATCAAGCGGTATCAAGACGTTTTGCAGAATGCCAGCACCCCAGTAGACTATGTATTTGGAATAGGTCTTTATATGGCGCCGGGCAATATGATACTACGAGACGACCCGGTTAACGGTTACAATAATCAGATCGTAATCGCTGCCACCGCCAATCAAAAAAACGGCCACAACGGTAAAGTGAACTCGGATATCATCAAGCGCACCCACAAGACGGTCGGGAGCGGAGTTATAAGTGGAACAGATTTCATAAAACCCCCAATTCTTCCAATCGCGATTGGAATAATTGGAACAGGAGCGGGAACTACAACCCACGAGGAGGAGAAATTAGGGCTCGTCGTAGCCCTCATGGTGATCGGACTACTCGCGCTTTGGTTTTAGGAACTCTCGGGCGGAGAATAGTAGAAGACCGGCGATCGCCACGATTAAAGCCCAAGCATTATCGGCGAGCCATCCGGCCGTTTTTGATAATATAGATAACAAGCAGTAGACGACACTTCCGATCCGGCAGCCGCCTATCCGGCTAATTTAGTCAGGAGACTGGCGAGGGCATTTAAATGCGTGTTTTCCCACGCCTTAGCTCCGCCGGGATGGCTCGGGTGATGGCGCGGGTGCAGCCGCCGCTCCGCCTACAAGCAGCTCGATAGCTAGAACTATGGTCGATATAATCATGCCGAGAGCTGCGAGAATGCTTACTATCGTGACGCCCTGCTGTCTGAACAGAGTGCGAAGACGCTCACCGAGTGTCGTCTCTTCGTGCAGAACATTCGAGATTGTTTCGCGGATCCAACTTATTTGGGTGCGGAGCGCCTCACGGCAATCCGATGCAGCCTCCAATGGAGCTGCTCTTTCATCACGCAACGAACGTAGGCGTTCGATGATCCGCTCGGTAGGTTCTCTATCGCCACGGGCTTCCCCAAGTTCTCTTTCTTCTAGCGCGATATGTTCATCCACCTCCGTGAGTTTGGAAAGCTTAAGGACCAGTTCGCCCCGGAACTTTCTTAGAGCCTTATTGAGGCCCCGGAGTTCGCGAAGAGGTAACGGTGGGTCATCGTTCGGCCCTTGGTCGAGGTTGAGTATTCCGTCTATCTCG
This sequence comes from Conchocele bisecta, assembly GCA_029237695.1. Classification (NCBI taxonomy): domain Eukaryota; kingdom Metazoa; phylum Mollusca; class Bivalvia; order Lucinida; family Thyasiridae; genus Conchocele; species Conchocele bisecta. Next base: position 108,389,157 of record CM055270.1, read on the forward strand.
CTTTCGCTGATCTCCATTGTGCAAATAGCGTCGGTGGCTACACGAGGGACCTCGCTGATCTCGACAGTTTCTATCGCGGCGGCCGTCTTCGCCATAGTTTCGTCGGTTTACTGTAGGGTATCTACAGCGCGGGCCAGCATCATAGTTTTACCCCGTTTCCATTCTACGAATCCTAGTTCGTCCCTTACGATTTGGGCAAGGCCCCGACTTCCAGCAATGGTGCTCAGCGATAGGGGTTTTCCGATGCTCATGTTGACAATCGGGACATTTGATGCTTTTAGTCGCAACCTACCGCGCAGATCCACTTCGAACTTGAAGTAGTCGCGGCCGACAGACGGGACCACACCTTTTTCTGCCAAACTGTTGTAGTAGTCGTCTACAGTTAACTCGACTAATTCCTGACTTAGAGCAACGGTGTTGGTAGAGCCACCTATTTCCTCGCCGGCTGGTGCCTCTATGAAGGGCGTTTCGTCATTGATGTCATCATCGTCTCGGCTGCGATCGAATTGTTTCATGTCGTAATCATCCATCTTTAACGATGTATTAAAGAAAATACCATACAGGTTTAATAGAGTTACTTAGTTTCACTGAATTATGTCTTCAACTCAATACGGTCGCAAACTCAATCCATACCGCAGACTGCAGGAGCCCCTTGGGGCGAAAGGCGTGAGACAGAGCGTCGTTATTACGAACAACCCATCGACGATCGACCAGAACCAGCAGCTTAGTCCGCTTCCCCAACCTCGGAACTAGCGACGTCATTGTGCCGGGGACTGTTCGCCTCGCTTTCACTATTTCGCTGACTTCGACAGACGAGGACCGAACAGTCGTTCAGAACCTGGGTCGCGCCATCGTCAAGAAGACCATGATAAAGATTTATGGTAATGAGGTGATGTCGATCGACGACAGCGACGTCTACCATTGTTACCAGGACCTGTGGAAGACGAAAATGCGGTCTATCAGGGTATTGACACCAGCAAAAATAAGAACGTTACCAGACTTAGAATCGGGGCTGATACCGAGGCAGATAACATCGCGAGCGACAACGCGATCGCGGCCGTTTACAGCAACCGCTTCTACATCCCGTTCGACTTTCAGTTGCTGGAGAGTCACATGCCATACTATCAGAGCGCTTTGGCGGACCGCCTCGAATACGAACTAACGTTCAACGACTACGGCCGAGCTCTCATAGCCACCGACATTGCATCGAAGTATACGATCGACAATGTCTCGCTGGAGTACGACATGGTCACGATGCCCGAACTCGCGCGATTGTTCAGAACCCAGTACACCGGGCGCGTTGCCATACTTTACGACCGAGTTCTTCGCCACCTCAAGATGACGAAAGACAAAAGCGACACATTGTGGAATATTAATGTCAACGTACCCGCCCGCTCGATGAAAGGTATACCGATGCTGTTCGATGAGGGTCGGTTCGCGCTCGGGTGAGAAAATCCGAAAAATTATATAACCCCAAAATCACAAAGGTAGAGGCGACGATCGAGGGAGTCCCCAATCAACTCTACAGCGCGCGCCTTCGCGCGCACCAGCCGTGGGACGAAGTCAGAAAGCAGTTTGCTGCCGGCTTAAAGCGCTCCCCGGAGGTTGCCGCGGTTGCCAAAGACCTGCAGCTCTCGGACGTCTCGCTCGCGCAGTTGCTGACTACCAAATACGCGTTATGGCTAGACATGCGAGTCAGCGACGACGACCAAATGCACGGTAGTGGACGCTAAGTTGAGAACGCTAGCTATGGTGTGACGAACCAGATAACCAAAGAGGCGGATGGAGCTGGCGCATTGAACGTGTGTCTATATATAATCACAGACGCACAACTCAACATCGAAGATGGTCGATACGTCTCAGCACAACGATACTTATCAGCGGCGCCCGGGGATATGGACCGACCCTGAGGTATACGTTATTGACCCCGGTGATAGGCTTCGATTGGCTGCGTGGTTTATACCAAATATTCCAGGGCGAGTCCACCCTATACGTGATTGACGACTGCTCGGTCAAGGCGGCGATGACCAAAAAGAAGGACATGCTCTCCGAGCTCGCATTTTCAGGCCGCCATGCGGGGCAAAGGGTATGGATCTCCACTCAGAAGTACAACGCCGTCCTCAAGGATCTGCGGTAGCAAACGAAATCGGTCGCCCTCTTTCACTGCAAGGACCGAGACTCATTCGATGACTGTCTTCGAGAGAACGACGTTATCCCAGCGCGCGAGGAGCGCCTGGAAGTTAGACAGATGCTTTCAGAAACTAAGCACGCCAAGCTGCTGTTAAAGACTGATCAACCCACGAATTATGAAGTTATCAATTAATTACTGAGCTAATTGAATACTGAATTACTGAATTACTGAATTACTGAATATTTACTAAATAATCTACTAATTATTACTGAATTATTATTAGTTACTCATAATTAATTTTAAGAAAATTACAAACAGTTTGATGTTAAGCTTATAAGATTATTCAGAATAGTACACCAAACACTGTTGGAATATTGAACTGCGACGAACTTCTCGATCAGCTAATGGATGAAACAGTCGCTCCGACTGCCGACAAGATATCTTTCCTGAAAAATGGCACGACAGCCAACACGGTTTATTTCCTGAAAGATGGTCCGACTGCCGATACGCTATCTACCCAACCGCACCCACAATCGCGATTGGGAGAATTGGAACAGTGTTGGATGAAAGACAATGAAAACACGACACGACGCGAGCGGCTAGCTGCGCTGGTTGCTGGGGGGCAATCGGAGCAGTATTTCGGTAGGCGTCTCTCAGTTTGTCAGGTGGATAACATGTCAGATGTAGAGGTTGATAAAATGTATGCGCGATACGAGTCTAAATTGGGGGCAGAGATGACGCAAACTCATGGGGTGGCGGCTATTCATTTGTACGCTACCGCTGTCATTGCAATTCTCCCTACATCTGACACCGCGGGGTTGATTGGTGATTTAGAGACTGACCCTTTTGTAGGACACACTCTTAGAACGGCATGCTGCTCAATTTATCACAAGTTTGGAATGTACTTAGCTCCGCTGACAACCGCGTTGACCACGTCTAAGCACTGTCAATTTGGACATATATGCCCACGAACTATAAGCTCAGAAAATGATGATACAAGAGGCACCTGCGATAGTGACGGAACAGCCCTCAAGACTGTTGTCCCCGATTGCACTTCCAACTCCGATTGATCCTCCAACGGCGTTGGGGATAGTTCCCACAATTGCACGACACAAAAATCATAAAAGACATGCAGCTTCGAGAGGCCAAACAGTCGTTGCAATCGTGTATTGCTGTTCCAGCCGCTCCCCCAATTGGAGCACCAATCGGAGTTGGAAGAGCAATCGTGGATTGCTGTAGCTCCTTCCTGGATCATCCCGTGGGTTGTTGGTGGTGGTCTGGCAGTTGTTTGGAACTACCTTTCGAGAAAACCCCCAACAATGTTGGAGGCGGTTCCGAAGAAAGTTACGAAACCGATTAGCCCCATTTAAACATTGATCGCGATGCCTTATATATGCAATAAATATAATGGCGGAAAACGATGGTAAAATTATAGTGAATGCGCTTTATCACGCCGTGGTGACATCGAGTCTCAGTATCGGGTTTGCTCGACTATAAAAGATGGCCTTCGGAGAGCCCACTCCCAAATTAGATATGACCGTGAGAGACGTAGGGCTCGTGACACTGAATGTAGCGTCCGCAGTTTGGACCCGAGATTATCTAATTAAAGCTGGAATGCTACCTTCTAATATATGGAAATAAATGGCTACGATAGTGATACTTGGTGCAGTCGTGAGCGCAGCGGCGTTCGGCGGTAGCAACTATTTATCCTTGTTAATAGGAAAAGGCTCGGATGAGGAGACAAAGCGCCACGTTTTAGCTGAAGAACAACTCAAGAGCACAGACGCAACATGGTCGAACAAACGAACCGCTAATCTGGACTGGGTCAACGAAGAGCTTCGCCGCGAGAATCACGCCGTGCGAACATTCCAGAACGTTGAGGAATCCATGCGCGAGTACCAGCTGGCATATACGCAGAAAAGTATCGCACCGCTGGATCCTGAGCCCCAACTATCAGATTTTTATGTACCGTCAGAGACACAAAAAGACCGCGAGATCGCGTTCATCGTCGTGGGAATGGGTGGGATTGATCTTGTCAGCCACTATATTGAAAAAGCAATAAGCAAAAGCAATGTTAGTTGACGACATTTATTTTGCTCTAATCGATGTAGGCTACACGGCCCTTAAACACCGCTTAGCTGGTGAAAAGGGTCTGATCCGTCTGGCCCAAGATTATTTCGAGACGTTGCGCGAGGATGAAAAAGCGGCCACCCTTTTCGCAAAGCGGATGTTATATTCCTCCGAATTCCCGATCCTGAGCTGGAACTTAACCGGCAGCTGTAGTGAAACTTCCAATAAAGGTTTAGTATCGACGACGCAGTTACCGGACGATATGGCGAGGGCATGTTGGAGACTGTTCGACCTACTAGAATACCTCGCATACTATGAACACGCGCAAGCTTGATACCAAACTATCGGTTCGCCTAACGCGCAAGCTAGCGAACACATAATACAGCCCCCGCGGCTACTGGAAGGGTCTCGCGGCCATCAAGAACCTCGCGGCGGCGATCAAGGTTTCCGAAAACGCCGCCATGGAATGGCTCAAGAAGAATGCCATCTGGCAGATCTATTTACCCGCGCCTCACAATATTCCGCGGCCGAAATTCGACGTCCACCAAGCAGACCTCCTGTTTCTCCCTCACGATCGCGTCGGTCGCAAGACGTACAAGTACACACTGACAATCGTTGACGTAGCGAGTCGCTATAAGGGGGCTGAGTCGCTGGCCACGAAAGAGACTAAGGAGGTGGCCGAGGCTCTTTCCCGAATATATAAGAGGAGTCCTCTCAAATGGCCGAATCTTCTCAAGGTCGATCCCTGCCGCGAGTTCATGGGCGCGGTCTCTCATCTATTGTATAAACACAAAGTTTCTGTCAGACGCGGCCGCGTCAACATCCACCGGGACCAGGGGATCGTGGAGCGGTTCAATCGGATCCTGTCTGAGAGGTTGTTTGGACACCAATATGCCAAAGAGCTTGTATACCCTCAGTCGCGATCGACCGAGTGGGTGACCAGGCTGCCCGCCGTGGTCTCCGCAATGAACGGTGAGGTGACCAGATTGATCGGTAAGAAGCCTGTAGATGCCATCAAGGCAAACAAGGTGACGCACAAACCATCCGCCGTCTCGCGCGGTCGACCTGTTGATTTAGCAGAGAAACGACTTCCATCGGATGTTGCCGTCCGGTACCTCTATCAATCGAGAGAGCTCGAAGGTGGTAGCCGACGCGCGACTGATCCCGTGTGGTCTCCCAATGTATATCATCTACATCGATCTATTACCAAACCCGATGAGCCCGTGCTCTACTATTTGGATCATGGTCCATCGCGTGGGTTTGTTCGCGAAGAACTTCCTGCGGTGCCTTCTGACACCCAACTACCCCCAGACCGTCCATCGTCATAGTCGGTCAGGCTCTTGTTAGAGTCTTTAGTAATCTCCCCTTTTTTTTAGTGTCCTTTATTATTTTTACCTATGTTAGAGGCTCGGTGTGTACCCCGTCTTCCATCACTCTCCTCTTGTCATAATACCAGACAACCCCAACTTCTCCTGATTGTACGTCTTCATCACACCGTTAATCATTCGGAATCCCCTGTTCTCCGCCATGTCCATACCCCCTTCGAGCGCGCTCTTGTACCTCCACCAAGTCAGATCGCTAGATCTCCTCGACATCCCCTTGGCGGAGTGCTTAGTTTGTTCGTCCCCGGTCATGTAGTAACACTTGCTGCACAGAGCGATGGCTCTGTCCCCCTCGAATTCCAGCTTGAACAGTCCCTGAGTTATGTTGACCCACGCATCCAACGTCAACCACTCGGCCTTCTCCTTATTGAACTTTCTCTTCAACTTCTTTCTCACTACCCCCGCCAGCGTCTTCTCCGACAGCGCGAAGTGCTGTCAGTGTCCATCTGTATAAGTTCGAAATCTCCGCGATCCACGTACTTGTCCAAGAAGTCGTAGTAGAACTCCAGCATCCCGAGCTTGGCCAACTGGTAGACCGCTATGCCACACTGGAACGGTCTGTTGATCACCACTCGAATCTTCCTGCTCGATATCTCGCAAGCCTCCCCAATCTCCTCCAGGTCTTCGAACCACGCCGACGTCAATGCCCGGTTGACAGTCTTCTCATCCTTCGTATAACTGGTGTTCATGTGTCTCTCTTGTGCCTCTATCAGCTTGCCAGCGTTGCGAACCAGTTTGAATATTTCAGCCAAACCGCCTTGCTCTTGTCGACGTCCCCCGTCCGTCTGGCGGCGGTGACCACTTCCACGAACCATTGGAACGGTTTGCCGGGCGTGTAGCATATCAAGCTATGCACCGCCTTGACGACCAGACCGTGCTCCAGATACCACTTAAGCAGCGGGGAGTATACGATCATCTTCTTGGTGGACAGTGCCCCCATGAGTTTTCTCTGTCCTTCGACCCTTTCCCTCCCAGTCCTGGTCAGATAGTCCTTCATGTGCTGAGGAACCTCGGTCTCGTCGAAATGTCGATTAACGAACAGCGGCGACATTTCAGAGAAATTGTCTAGCAACGTTCCCGGGACCTCTATATCCAACTCCGCAAATCCGAACCACTTGTCACTCCTGACCTTCCTCACTAATATTTTTACATACGACTGTCTTTCCGGGTCGTCACACGTCCATATCTTCTCCTCCCCGCACGGCATGTCCTTCGACAGAGTAGACAGATACAGCGCATTGGCTTCGTAACGCAGCACCGCCTTGCACATCTTCTCCTCCCGACTCCCCACCTGACCCCTGATCGTCGACCTGCCAGCCTCTGCGTATCTGGAGAACACAATGGACGGACCACCGACAAACCCCTCCTTCATCATCGCCTTCGGTGACCACAGCTCGGGCGTGTCCTCCTTCCCATCGATCGTCCCGCGAAGAGGTATTGAAGGGAAACACCGGGCAGAGACACAGCGTCCTTGAGTATGTTCACACCTCTCCCCCTGTAGAACTCAGTCATTTTAGTCAGTGCATTCAGGAAAGGTCCGACGTCCAAGTAGTTGTAGTGTCGCAACCATTCTTGGAACGTCTTCATCCCCCTTTCTCGGTAGACCTTCTTGCACACTTTCCACTCGGACAACGACAGTAGGAACTCACCCTTCAACTTCGAGTACCACTCGGGATAGTCGGGCAACCCCGGATGGTCGAGTTTTTCTGGGGAATCGAACCACTCGTACGGGAAGAGACTTTACCGTTTTACAGTCGTACGCCTTAACCCACTTGTCGTACGTGGTACCGGGTCCCAGAAACTGGATGATGTCGAGAAATCTAAACTCCGGGGTAAACAGAAACATCGTCGTGTTGGCCCTCTTTCCGACCATCACCTTATTCACGGTGGCCGCCAACTTCTCGACAAGGTACCGCTTGATGAGATTCAGGTCGTACCTGTTACAGTTGAACCGCACCACCGGGACTTTGTCGATCCACGAGACGATCTTCTCTCGCTGAGGTTTCGACAGCATCTCTATGTCGGTCGGCAGATACTTCTTCCTAACCCCCTCCCTGATGTCATTACCTCTCGACCGGATCGCCGGCCACCCACCTCTCACCCCCGTGACTGCATCTCACGTGATAGATTTGCTTTCCCACCCTCTCCTTTTCTCTGCTCAACAATCGAATCGACATCGCGCTCGCTGACCCCTTGGGATAGAACGCCTTCTCGTAGGCAGACTGCGGTCTCTCTATCCTCTTCCCTGGACATATCACCACGGTCTTCCCACCCCTGCAGGTGGTCGCGTGCCTGTGCATTTGACACGACTGTGTGAACCGTTTTTGACAGTTGTTGCACCCGTACTCGTTCGTCATCTTGCGGAGGTTCTTGATGAGGAACGATTGACCTCCAAACATTACTATCGTCATGATCTTCACCCCAACCGCGTCGTAATTTGCCGGAGACTTCATGAGGTACCATACTCCGTCGTCGGTGGGCTCGTAGACGCGAATGCCCAGCGTGAACCGCTCTTCGACCTTCTTAATATCTTCCAGGGGGATTCCCTTACTATCCGGTCCTTTATCGTGACCGAGGTATTCGCGAGCTAGAGCTCGTGCCTTCTCACAACAGCGGTCGGGTCTTCCTCCACGGTGGTTGGCTATGCACCTAAAAAGACACAAGTAGTCGTCGTACGTGTCGACGTAATACATTCCCTTTGTTTGTCTTAACCAATCGGGGAGTTTTCCCGCTCCCATGATAAGTTGTTGAGTGTCGATGATCATCTTCACCTTGACCGATATCCAACGAACGAAGGTCCATTTTGTGTTTGGTCTATCGACTTTGTCGATGTCCATTCGACCTCTTTCTCTATCGGATATCCAACTCTCTGCTTTGCGATCTCGTTTATCCACGGACTGCCATTTGAGTTTCTGTGATAGATCATCGTACCGTCGGTCTCGATGTTCTTAATACGATACGAGCACGAATACCTCAGATAACACGCCGTGGTCATCTCTGGGCGAATTTGATTCATTATGCGATTAGCAATCTCCCAGTCTACCCCCCTCTCGAAAGTTCATACTATCTTCCTCCTACCCCTATCAACAGTTTCACTAGCTTCAGCATATTCGGCGAGAACCCTGGGACCCTCCTCCACCAAATATCTGGCGAGCTCTCTACTCGTCACCAACCCTCGATACATCTTATTGTAGTACGCTTTGTATAGTGCTTTTCTGCGCGCGCTCGGATCTTCTTTTACTCGCTGCGCGTAAGCGGTGGCACGCAGCCTGGCCGTCGTCTCGTTCTCCAATTTCTCGGAGCGTTTTTCGGGGTCGGCTGGCAGTCGTCTGGTCAAAACTGCACGACACAGCCTCTCCTCGCGAACGACGGCTCGCGCTTCACTAATCCTATCTGCTATAGCTTTCTTGAGTCTCAAACCTCTTAGAGAAATTCCCCAACTCTTAGCTTGCTCTCTCATTTGCTTTATGGTAGGCAATATACTGAGTGTAACCAATGGATTTGTATCTTTATTAGGGTGTACGTTGTTATTTTATTTTTAACAAATGTATGACAAATTGTTGTATTATACTGAGTATAACTTATGGATTTATTATCTGTAATAGGGTGTCAGTTGATATTGATGACAGATTGCTGTATTATACTGAGTATAACATAGGGATTATTATCTCTAATAGGGTGACATCTCGTTGATAACTTCTCATCCAGAAGTATATTGTCTCTCGGTTGATGACAAATAATTCCCATTCTTCTCATCCATACCGTGATAACAGTGGGGGGAAATCCAAGTAGTATATGAGGAGTCAATAATGATACCACCTCCATCCGGGAGTCGCCGCGCGTAGCGGGGGGACTTCCAGTGGGAGGTCGTATCATTTTAATCCTCATATACTATTCCTTCCATAATCAGGTGCTTGGCCATGTACATGTTGTTACTATATACGGCTAAGAAATATCACTCCTTTTGTGCCAAGACGTTAGTCATTTTTGCCGTACATTAATTCATAAATGATACTGAATATTTCTAAATCTTCTCGGAATAATGAGAACCCCTCCAAAATATTATTGTAAATGTAATAGTCCGGCAGCCAAAATCTGATTTTGGGCTTAACATTGTTTTAAATAACATAGTAGTTTTTTATTTACTGATTTTGCATCTCTAGAGTTATGGTTCCATTTTTGGAATCCGACTGATGACAACCTGTCATCCTTGAGCTTTAGGGACATCTGCATATATTAAAGATGGCGGCCAAATATATATATTGTGCCATTTAATTGCATCCACAGTAGGAAAGTAAGCAATTTAAGAGAGTATATTGAATGCATTTAACATGTTGACACAACAGGGAAACTTTGAAATTCAATTCCTTAACTGCATAAGGGAAAACTCAAAATGGCCGCCAAATTCGACCATTTTACATACTTTCACTGGTTCGTTATATCAAAGAAGATGAGTTTTCTAACTTGCATGATAATCAATTTGTGTAATAATTAAATAGCTAATATGTGATTACACTCGAATGTCACATCTAAGAAATTAAGTGTACCAACATCCTGGTATGAAGTGATAGTGAGCGTTTTTGCGTTGATATACACTATTAGACATCTGAGTCAATAATAGAAGTCTCAGATGGCCACCGGATATGAATATAGTACATTATATTAGTAATACAATTCTAAAATAATATAAAACTTAAATTAGTGCATTCAGTTATTAGTTGTCTCCATTCCATAACAGCATTAATGCTGGTGATATCCAGATACCAATTCCAAGATGGCTACCAAATTATGTAATTCTAACTTCAACAGTGGGTTGTTGGAAGGGAGATGTATTGCGGAACTTTATAATATACTCCAATGACTTCCTTATTTGCATAACTACCAAATGTTTCCTTTCATATCATTGGCTCCAAAAGTGTTAATGTCCAATATAATTTATAGTGCAACATCACACGAAATGGCTCCTCTGGTTAGCGCTATTAACAGCTTGAGTGTCTGTAAACAACACATAAGCAAATACCACTGGAGGATACATATATATATTTCCGTCACAACTGCTGACTACAATGATATAGTTCTGCCATTCAGTAGCCTTATTCCAGTTCCTGACTACTATATAAAAATTACCGGCTTAGCATGAATAACCACGTAGGACTACCACTGATATTATTACATTAGTGCGTGTTTGAGTCATGCATTTTCTGTCTCTGAAAGCTACACAAATGCCAAAACAAGAATTCCGCCACGGAACCGGTGTCATGCATGCCGGTGTATTTGACCATAACATGATTTTCAGATTTTTCCAAACACAAAACATGTTTGGCAACTGATTTAGTACACACAATTTACATATACTGCCTAATAGATATATCCCACGTCTTGATAATCGCAATTTGAAAACAACGAAATCTTGTTTTGTGTATCACTCAGTTCATAATGTCAATATTTACACTTTTCATTTTCGGAATCCACAGCGTTTCTGCGCTAGCGTACTCGCTACTACTCGGAGACATGTCGGTAAACTGCTTACACACAAAACCATGACGTCACAAGCACGTACGCGAAATTGAAGGCGAAAAACAACAACAAGAAATTAAACATTTGTTTCTAGATTCAGACTCTCGATAACGATATTCTTTAACTACTATATGCATCAATGACATTGATTTAACAAGAACAGCCTAGCGACTATCACGATCTCATAACACCAGTTACAGTACAGTACCCGAGTACGTGTTCGTGAATCACAAGCAACATTGAATATTACCCCACCCACTTGTAAGACACAGTAATGATGTTACAATGAGTATTGACTTGAACTACAATGGACTTATTTTAGTAGCCCTGTGTCATGACTGTGTCAGTGGAACTTGGAAGAAAGGGGCGAAAGTGTGGTCGGATACTATTATTGGGCTTCTTGTCCTTTTAATGCAGTATTTAAGGACGTGCAGATGAGATGGTAATAATAGCATTTGAACTCGCTGAACACTTTTAGCTCAACTTGACAGCACGACCTATATACTGTTCTCCTTTCCCCATCCGATAACCAATTTTTGGACCTAACTGTTTCGGTCTTTTCAACTTAGAATTTGGCAATTTTGCCTTGTAACTTGTAATTTTGTTTAAACCGTAATAGCTAAAGACATGACACTTGGTATGTATCTTCTTTATGATGAGTAGATGCACAAAGTTTATTTCGATTTTTTATTTGATCCTGAGGTCATGGATTATCTCCCCATTTTCGACTTAGAATTTTATAATTTTGGCTTGTAAGTCGTAAAACTTTCAAATTGTACTAGCCACACACCTGAAACGTGGTAGTTAGCTTCCTTATGATGAGTAGATGCGCAAAGTTTATTTCAATTTTTTATTCGACCTCGGGGTCATGGATTATCAGCCCCTTTCCAACTTAGAATTTTACAATTTTGGTTTGAAAGTCGTTAAACTGTACTAACTACACACCTGACCTGAAACTTGGTATGTAGCTTCCCTATGATGAGTCGATGTGCAACATTTATTTCGATTTTTCATCTGACCCCAGTGTAATGGATTATCACCCCCTTTTCGACTTAGAATTTTCCAATTTTGTCGTAAAACTTTTAAACCGTACTAACTACACACCTGAAACTTGGTATGTAGCTTGCTTATGATGATTCGATGCGTATCATTTATTTCAATTTGTTATTTGACACCGGGGTGTCGGAGACTTTGGATATATCTATTAGGCAGTATATGTTAGTTTTGTGTACTAATTATCTCCCCATTTTCAACTTAGAATTTTCCAATTTTGACTTGTAAGTCGTACCTTTTTTAAATTGTACTAGCTACACACCTGAAACTCCACTGCACTATTGTCATAGTGTATAATAACAGAGTAAATGTAAATGTATTTACGAAGCAATTATCTTTGAATCAAACATGATCAGGTATAGAACCAAGGGCGGATCTGGAGGGGGGGGGGTCCGGCATTGCAACCACGGAGTTCAACCACGGAGTTTACATAGATCACAGTTTACCACCAGTTTGGAGTCTGAATTTAAATGTAATAAAAAACAGGAAAGTGAATTTCTGGACATCAAGATTTCAAAAGTTGTCCTGGGAGGTATGCCCCGGACCCCCCTAGCATACTCGCTTCACTCCGTGGAACTCGAAAATAGGACACCTCCTCCCAAATGCTGGATCCGCCCCTGAGAACGGTTCCTTCACCGACTTATAGAAGTAAGTTAATTACATCATATACAATGCATGCCCAGCATTAGTGACCAGCATGCCCCCCCCCCGGCTATTGTTGCATTTGTCGCTATTCTGACAGTTGAGAATATGCTTATTACTGCTGTGCATAATGATTAGGATCTACACTTGCCACAAATGTCACACTGCCGTTTGATCAGTAGTTGTGTACTCGAAACAAGAATTCTGACGCAAAACTTGAGAATGGAAACTTGAACATTGTAATTCTAAACATGCTAAACTTGAAGATGATCCCAAAATCAGAACTGAATATATACAAATATATATCTTAGCTCACCAGAATCATTTAGCTCGACTTCCTACAAGTAAAATAATTAGTACTAATATTCTTACTTTTATGATGGGTATCACCGGACTCCACAATCAAATATCAAGAAATGCCAAAATAAAATGTAATGCATTTTTCATGAAGGTTATTGGTGTATTATATTGTAAGGAAAATCTACTGTAAAAACAACATCACAAATTATCGAGCGCCGTTCTGAAATCACGTGACTCCATACCCTGAAAGGGCAAAAGTTTCTGTCATGACTTTTGTAAGCTCCTACAAAATGTAAAAGCTATCGTTACAAAGAAATAATATAACATTCATTTTTTATCAACATAGATCACATATGTGGCTGTGACTGGCGAAATGGGGCTTATGTGTATTGCACCAGTATAGCTCCAGATCAGACTGCATAGTCCGGTCAGGATCTGCACTGTTCGCCATTCCGTGAATGATACACATGTCATGCTTCTACCAAGCTATATAGACCATCAGTTCACACATCCCATAAGCCCCATTTCTACAGTGACAGCCACATATAGCCCCCAGCTGAGAAAATGGACCTGACAACATGTCCAACAATTGTAGATAAAGGTCCACTTGGCAGTATAAAATCTAATTGTTTTGTTGATGACAGTAATTCAAACAACGTAGGTTATGATCAGATATATGCACTCGCTGATCAGGTATCATGCTCATTGCACATATTCTAGGGTTTCTTTTCTCAGCCGGTAGCTGATAATATGCCCAATAACCCACACGTTTCAATATCTGTATCATCGACGGAATTTATTTCTGAAAATAATGAAAGTTTTTGAAAATAATGAAAGTTCATGATATATTTGTAGGTAGGTTATTTTCACCACTAGCATTCAAAGAGTTAAATTTGACATGATTTTCTCTGACTACTGTAGTATAGAGATTTAGGATAAATGACAGAATTCTGTACAAATATTTCAGTGTCGCTCTGGTGGATTACACAGAAAATGTCAACGTTGTCGTACAGGCTGCAAATTTCCGTTCTTGTGGCGACTGTTCTTTTGAATATAAAGTAGAACAGTTGTGTTGCAAGCATAGATACAAGCACCTGATTCATCGCGGAGAATTTCAAAATCAAGAATGAAGATTGACAATTCTAATATGAATTCCATGGATTACATAGAACATGTCAACATTGTCGTACATGTTGCAAATGTATGTTTTTGGGGCGACTGTTCTTTTGAATATAAAGTAGAACAGTTGTGTTACAAACATAGATACAAGCACCTGATTCATCACAGATAATTTCAAGATCAAGAATGAAGATTTCTGGATATTTTAAGATATTCATCATGTTACATTTGTTATTTTGATTCCCATTACTTTTTGTTTTACTAAACATGCTAAATGTAGGGCAATGGTGTTATTTGAGGGTCCCCATGTTTGATTCGTATATATTTGCGAAAGCAAATTGTCCATTTCCGCGATTTCCTCCTTCCTCCTTCGGTAGCAGATAACAAATGTTGAAATGTTGCTCGCGTGCCAGGTGCGCTCATCCAGCAAGGGAGCTAATCACAGGTGTTCAAGGGACATAATCATGCAACTACTAAATTTCCCCGAAGTAATTCGGCAAAACTGTGACTTTTCGAAATCGATATTTCACGGGCACATCTGGTATTTCACGGGTGTAAGATGGATTTCGATTTCACGGGTAAAACACGGTAATTCATGGATAGTCATAAAATAAATATTTTTTCAAAATGATAGGAAATTTGTCAAAACATAAAATAAAACCAAAAGTGAAAAACGTACATGAAAAGTTTGGCTACCATGACAGTTGTAAGCACAGAAAGAGTGTGTACTAAATAGAATAACAACCGGTCTCTTTTTGTTACCGAACACATTTACCTCAACAGTGGGAATTGTACAATGCTAGCAGTCGGTTTTGGAAAAAATGTGCCAGTCTGGCTGGTGGTTATCAAGCTCTGCAGCACCTCACACACTGACCAAACTGTACTCAAACATGTCATCGCTGTTTGTTATTTGGCGAAATAATTTCATCAAATATGTTTGGCTATCTGTCTGTCTGTCTGTGTGTGTCTGTTAATCTGTTTGCGGCATACAGGTCGTATTTTTCAATGTATCACCATGATATTTGCTACATAGGTCAGGAATGATAATTGGAAGAAGTGATTCGATTTCTCGCTTTCGCATTGTGCACTCCTTCAGGGTGCACACACAACTGGTATGTTAAAAAATACTAAAACCCTCAAAAAATATTGTCTTGTAAGAAAGATATTACAAACCAGATGGCCGAGGCCCGCATGTCGAGCCCGCTGAGGAATTTGATGGTCTCAGGGTGTATTTACTTGAAGTTTGAATTAAGGGTTGTGGAGATATAAGGTATGTAATAGCTTTAACGCAAACTTTAGTCATGTCATTTGACCTTGATCTTGGGCATGTGAGCCACATGGGTGGGATATAGAATACAAATATGGATGATAATAAAGAATAATTTGAAGTTTGAAGTAAATCGGAATAAGTCTTGTGGAGATTATAAGGTATGTAAAAACTGTAACACAAATTTCAAACTCATTTGACATTGACCATGCACAGGTTGAACACATGGGCAGGCTATATAATTAAAATATGGCTAATAAATAAGAAGTTTTGGATGTTGGAAGTACGGAGACGGACTGACGGACGGACGGACGGACGGACGGACGGACGACGGACGGACGGACGGACGGACGGACGGACGGACGGACGGACGGACGGACGGACGGACGGACGGGACGGACGGACGGACGGACGGACGGACGGACGGACGGACGGACGGACGGACGGACGGACGGAGGACGGACGGACGGACGGACGGGACGGACGGACGGACGGACGGACGGACGGACGGACGGACGGACGGACGGACGGACGGAACGGACGGACGGACGGACGGACGGACGGACGGACGGACGGACGGACGGATCGGACGGACGGACGGACGGGACGGACGGACGGACGGACGGACGGACGGACGGACGGACGGACGGACGGACGGACGGACGGACGGACGGACGGACGGACGGGACGGACGGACGGACGGACGGACGGACGGACGGACGGACGGACGGACGGACGGACGGACGGACGGACGGAACGGTCGGACGGACGGACGGACGGACGGACGGACGGACGGACGGACGGACGGGACGGACCGGACGGACGGACGGACGGACGGACGGACGGACGGACGGACGGACGGACGGACGGACGGACGGACGGACGGACGGACGGACGGACGGACGGACGGACGGGACGGACGGACGGACGGACGGACGGCGGACGGACAGGACGGACGGACGGACGGACGACGGACGGACGGACGGACGGACGGACGGACGGACGGACGGACGACGGACGGACGGACGGACGGACGGACGGACGGACGGACGGACGGACGGACGGACGGACGGACGGACGGACGGACGGACGGGACGGACGGACGGACTACGGATTTGAAATTGCGATTTTTCACAGTTACGAAAGGTTTCAGGGTGGTATAGTTCAATATGGTGCCAATCATTCATCCAGCAGGTTAAAGAGCGCGGACATAAGGTTTCTATAATGTACTTTCAGAAAATATTTGTGTGCAAAAATCACCCTGGGCGGGGTGGGCGGAGAGTGGTGTTTCGATTTTTGGCTGAAGGCCTATATGCCGAATATGGGACCCTGGATTTTGCCTTTTTTGTAATTTTTCCTTTGTCTATACTAAATTAAAGCATATAAACTGTTGTTCAATTAAATATGTAATTTGTCAAAATGGATAGCACAGTTTAGAAATTACGAACGTTCCGATGTATTCCGGGTATTCTAAGTTCCTTTTTACCCGTAATAGGAAATGCAATGCAATTTTTTGCTAACTTTCAATGAATATTTATATTAGTTACACCCGTCGTAGACATACATATCATATACAGAATTGGAGCAAAGAGACATACATTTAATTTGATACATTTACCATCAAAATAGGTATTATGAAATATGAGCATAACCGTTTATCAAAGTTCGGGTATTTGTTACCACATAATACACGAGTTCCGACGAATAAACCTGTTCGCAAAAATTGCGACCGACAGCCATAGTTAATGCTTCTAAAAATCGATAAATAATAGAGGTCTGTCGATGACGCTCCATCGAAATATATCAACTTTTGACAAATGCTAAGTCGAAAACGGGAGAATACTCAAAAATCGAAAAATCGAAGCGTCAAGCCCCTGCCTATTACGGTTAAAATGTGTTACTTCTTCCAAGGCAAAATTTGGAAATTATATCTCGAAAAGGGGGAGATAATCCATGACCGGGGATCGAATCAAAAAACCAAATTCATGTTGCGCATCTACACACCATAAGAAAGGCACAGACCAAGTTTCAAGTCCCTATCTATTACGGTTAAAAGTTTGTACTTCTGATAAGAAACATGACGGATGTACGGACGTACATACGGACATAATGACGAAAAAAATATACTAATTTTACCTAAAACATACAATAAATAATGCAGTTTATAAGTATGATACAATTTATATGTACAATTAATATAATCAAAGTATATTCCTCATGTAATGAGTTTGTTTACTGAAGAATAATGGTATCTCCTGACGTACTTACTTCGTACCGTCAAGTTGCTCCATCCTTCCTTAATGGACGTAAGACCGACCACCACATTACATATGTAAGTACCACTGTCATTCGTGTTGATGTTCTTAATGGCGAGACTTGTATTGTCCACACCGTATGACACACGGTCGATGAATTTTGGGTTTATCTCTCCTCCATTTAATATATATGTTCCCCAATACGGTGCCAACCATCCAGGGTAGGACACATTGTATGACTGGGTCAGCGGACACTCAATTACAACATCCTGTCCCACATACGCCGCCTGCTCTTTCGTCGGTGGATCCACTCCATGAACCAGAGATGTTACAAACAAGACCACAGCCTGAAACATATCAGTGATCAAGGTTCATTCAACTGATACTTATACTTCAGGGATACAGATAGGCTGTGTACAGATTTATTAACTCTTTACTATTACTTCAATATATATTTATTCTGAAAAGTGAAAGTAGAAAACATTGGCACAATAATCTAAAGACAGAAGGCTAAAACATGTATCATCGTGCATCACACAAACACAAGCAGTTTGAATAAACTAAACATCACAGTCGAGTATAATTAGTACGCCATTAAACAGTGGTTTGCCTTTTTTAACACCATAACTCGCCATTGTAAATACATGTACCCTCATACACAGAAACGGGCACATTGTATCAATTTGACCTTGCAGATCACATAATACACCGTAAGTAGTATATAAGAGACACAATGATACCATCACCCTCTGGAAGGCACCGGCTACGCGCGGCCCCCCCCCCCCCCCCCCCCCCCCCCCCCACCGCATGATGGTAGCATTGGTGACTCTTATATACTACTACCAGCGAGACCATATATTTATGACATGAGAAGATACACCCTATTAGAGATAAGAATCCCTATGTTATACTCAGTATATATATACAACAATCTGTCATACATTTATTACGAATAAAATAACAACTGACACCCTATTAAAGATAAGAAAGCCATAAGTTATACTCAGTATATTACAACAATCTGTCATAAATATCAACTGACACCCTATTAAAGACAAGTTATCCGTAAGTTATACTAAGTATATTACAACAATCTGTAATACATTTATTACAAATAAAATATAAACTTACACCCTATTGAAGATAAAAATCCATAAGTCATACTCAGTATAATGCCTACCATAAAGCAAATGAGAGAGCAAGCTAAGAGTTGGGGAATTTTCCCTAATAGGTTTGAGATTCAAGAAAGCTATAGTAGATATGATAAGTGACGCGCGAGCCGTCGTCTACGAGGAGAGGCTGCGGCGTCCGGTTTCGACCGGACGACTGCCCGCCGACCCCGAAAAACGCTCCGATAAATTGGAGAACGAGACGACGGCCAGTTTGCGTGCCACTGCTTACGCGCAGCGTGTAAAAGAAGATCACAGCGCACGTAGAAAACCACAATTCAAACCGTACTACAATAAGATTTATCAAGGGTTGATGGGGAGACCTCCTAAGAGTAGGAGAGATATCGCCAGAGCTTTGGTGGAGGAGGGTCCCATGATTCTCGCCGAAGAAGCCGAAGTTAGGGAAACTGTTGATAGGGGTAGGAGGAAGATAGTATGGACTTTCGAGAGGGGGGTAGATGGGGAGATCGCTAATCGTATAATGAATAATATTCGCCCAGAGATGACCACGGCATGCTATGTGAGGTATTCGTGCTCTTATCGTATTAGAAACATCGAGACCAACGAAACGATTATCTATCACAAACAATCAAAGGGCAGTCCGTGGATAAACGAGATTTCCAAAGCGGAGAGTTGGATATCCGATAGAGAGAAAGGTCGAATGGACATCGACAAAGTCGATAGACCAAACACAAAATGGACCTTCGTTCGTTGGATATCGGTCGAGGTGAAGATGATCATCGATGCGCAACAACTTATCATGGGAGCGGGAAAACTCCCAGACTGGTTAAGACAGAAAAAGGGAATGTATTCCGTCGACACGTACGACGACTATTTGTGTCTGTTTGGGTGCATAGCCATCCACCGTGGAGGGTAGACCAGACCGCTGTTGTGAGAAGGCACGAACTCTAGCTCACGAATATCTCGGTCACGATAACTGACCGGATAGTAAGGGAATTCCCCTGGAAGATATTAAGAAGGTCGAAGAGCACTTCAAGATGGGCATTCGTGTTTACGAGCCCACCGACGAAGGAGTGTGGTACCTCATGAAGGTTCCGGCAAATTACGACGCGGTTGGGGAGAAGATCATGACGATAGGAATGTTTGGAGGTCTCTCATTTCTCATAACGAACCTCCGCAAGATGACGAACGAGTACGGGTGCACCGGATGTCAACAACGGTTCACAAAGTCGTGTAACATGCACAGGCACGCGGCCACCTGCATGGGTGGGAAGACCGTGGTGACATGTCCAGGTAAGAGGGTGGAGAGACAGCAGTCGGCCTACGAGAAGGCGTTCTATCCTAAGGGGTCAGCGAGCGTGAGGTCGATTCAATGGTTGAATAGAGAAGAAGAGAGGGTGGGAAAGCACATACATCACGCGAGATGCGGTCACGGTGGAGAGAGGTGGGTGGCCGGCGATCCGGTCGACGGTTACTGTCACGAGACTGAGACCGTGTTTCAGTTTCACGGATGCTACTGGCACGGGTGTCCGAGGCATTGCATGAGAGGTAACGCGAGATCGCTGTACAAGAGGACGAACATTCAAGACGCCAAGATAAGGGATGAGGGTTACGAGCTGGTGGTGATGTGGGAGTGCGAATGGTTGAATGAGGTGAATACCTACTATCCACAATCGCCGCGCGAGGAGGAGACGACTCTATACCCTCACCAGATAGTGTACGACTTCGAGACCAAAGACCTGACCTTCGAGGTCGAGCACGTTCCTATATGTGAGTCTTTGGGGATACGATGCATGAAGGGATAACCCACATCTGCGAACGAGATCCTGACACACTACAGATGAGAGGCAAGGCAATCAGGGAGGGGGTTAGGAAGAAGTATCTGCCGGCCGACATAGATATGTTATCGAAGTCTCAGCAAGCAAAGAGTATCTCTTGGATTGACCAAGTACCGGTGGTGGGGTTCAACTGCAGCAGGTACGATCTGAACCTCATCAAGCAGTACTTTGTAGAGAAGTTGGCGGCCACCGTGAATAAGGTGATGGTCGGAAAGAGAGCCAGCACGACGATGTTTCTGTTTACCCCGGAGTTTAGATTTATCGACATCATCCAGTATCTAGGACCCGGTACCACGTACGACCGGTGGGTTAAGGCGTACGACTGTAAAACGGTAAAGTCTCACTTTCCGTACGAGTGGTTCGATAGCGCGGACAAGCTCGACCATCCGGAGCTGCCAGACTATCCCGAGTGGTACTGGAAGTTGAAGGGCGAGTTCCTCTGTCGTTGACCGAGTGGAAAGAGTGTAAGAAGGTATTCCGAGAAAATGGGATGAAGACGTTCAAAGGAATGGTTGCAACACTACAACGACTTGGATGTAGGACCGTCCCTGGAGGCTCTGACTAAAATGACTGAGTTATACAGGGGAAGAGTTGTGGACATACTCAAGAATGCTGTGTCTCTGCCCGGTGTATCCCTTCAGTACCTACTCCGCGGGTCGATCGATGGGAAGGCGGATACGCCAGAGCTGTGGTCACCGAAGTCTGAAACTTATGAGATGATGAAGCAGGGATTGGTCGGTGGTCCGTCCATAGTGTTCTCCAGATACGCCGAGGCTGGCAGGTCAACGATCAGGGGTCAGGTAGGTAGTCGTTAGGAGAAGATGTGCAAGGCGGTGATGGGGTACGTCGCCAATGCGCTGTACCTATCTACTCTGTCGAAGGACATGCCGTGTGGGGAGGAGACGATATGGACGTGTGACGACCCGGAAAGACTGGCGTATATAGACTGTTTCGTGAGGAAGGTCAGGAATGAAGAGTTGTTCGGATTTGCGGAGTTGGATATACAGGTCCCGGTAACGTTGAGAGACAAGTTCTCGGAAATGTCACCGCTGTTTGTTAATCGAGAAGTCGATGAGAAGGAGGTTCCGCAGCACATGAAGGACTACCTGGCCGGGACCGGGAGGAAAAGGGTCGAAAGACAGAGAAAGCTCGTGGGGGCAATGTCCGCCAAGAAGATGATCATATACTACCCACTGCTAAAGTGGTATCTGGAGCACGGTCTGATAGTCAAGGCGGTGCATAGGGTGATAGACTACACGCCCGGCAAACCGATTCAATGGTTCGTAGAAGAGGTCACAGCTGCTAGACGGACGGGGGACGTCGACAAGAGCAAGGCGGTGTTGGCGGAGATATTCAAACTGGTTGGCAACGCATGTTGTGGCAAACTGATAGAGGCACAAGAGAGACACCTGAACACCACATATACGAAGGATGAGAAGACTGTCGATCGGGCACTGAGGTCGGCGTGGTTCGAAGACCTGGAGGAGATTGGGGAGGCTTACGAGATATCGAGCAGGAAGACTCGAGTGGTGATCAACAGACCGTTTCAGTGTGGCATAGCGGTCTACCAGTTGGCCAAGCTCCGGATGCTTGAGTTCTACTACGACTTCATGGACAAGTACGTGGATCGCGGAGACTTTGAACTGATACAGATGGACACTGACAGTATGTACTTGGCGCTGTCGGAGAAGACGCTGGCGGAGGTGGTGAGAAAGAAGATGAAGAGAAAGTTCAATAAGGAGAAGACCGAGTGGTTGGCGTGTGACGCGCGGAGCAACAGAACTCCGGGATTGTTCAAGCTGGAATTCGAGGGAGATAGAGCCATCGCTCTGTGTAGCAAGTGTTACTACGTGAGTGGTGACGGAAATTCTAAGCACTCGGCCAAGGGAAATGTCGAAGAGATCTAACGATCTGACTTGGGGAAGATACAAGAGTGCTCTCGAAGGGGGTAGGGATATGGCGGAGAATCAGGGGATTCCGAATGGTTAACGGGGTGATGAAGACGTACAGGCAGGAGAAGTTGGGGTTGTCGGCGTACTACGACAAGAGGAGAGTGATGGAAGACGGGTTACACACCGAGCCTATAGGATAGGTAAAAAAAATAACTCTGAAAAAGGAGAGAATACTAAAGACTCTGACGATCCGGGGGTAGCTGGGTGTCAGAAGGCACCATAAGAAGTTCTTCGCGAACAAACCCCTGAGATGGCCCATCATCCAAATAGTAGAGCACGGGCTCATCGGGTTTGGTAATAGATCGATCTAGATGATATACATTTGAGAGACCACACGGGATCAGTCGCGCGGCGGCTGCCACCTTCGAGCTCTCCCGGTTGATAGAGGTACCGGACGTCAATATCTGATGGAAGCCGTTGCTCCTCTAAACCAACGGGTCGCCCGCGCGAAACGGCAGAGGGCTTGCGCGTCACCCTTTTAAACTTGATAGCATCTACAGGCTTCTTACCTATCAATCTGGTCACCTCTCCGTTCAGTGCGGAGACAACGGCGGGCAGTCTGGCCACCCACTCGGTCGATCGCGAATGAGGGTCTACAAGTTCTTTGGCGTATTGTTGTCCGAACAGCCTCTCAGCCAGGGTTCGATTGAACCGCTCCACGATCCCCTGGTCCCGGTGGATGTTGACGCGGCAGCGTCTGATCGACCTGGAGAAGATTCGGCCATTTCAGAGGACTCCTCTTATATATTTGGGAAAGAGCCTCGGCCACCTCCTTAGACTCATTAGTGGCCAACGGCTCAGCCCCCTTACGACTCGCTACGTCAACGATTGTCAATGCGTACTTGTACGTTTTGCGACCGACGCGATCGTGAGGGAGAAACAGGAGATCCGCTTGGTGAACTTGGTTCGGCACCGGCACGTCGAATTTCGGGAGCGGAATATTATGAGGCGCGGGTAAATAGATCTGCCAGATGGCCTGCTTCTTGAGCCATTCCTTGACTGCTTTTTCTGAAACCTTGGTCGCCGCCGCGAGGTTCTTGATGGCCGCGAGTCCCTTCCAGTAGCCGCGTTGGCTATAGTATGTATTCGACAGCTTGCGCGTTAGTTTGGTATCAAGTTTGCGAGTGTTCATCGTATGCGAAGTATTCTAATATATCGGACAATCTCCAACATGCCCTCGCCAGTTCGTCCGGTAACTGCGTCGTTAATAATAAACCTTTGTTGGAAGTCCAATCGCGATTGGTTTTGGAGGTTAAGTTCTGAGGAACTCGGGGGAATCTAATTCATCGATTGGAGTTGTGGAGGATTCTGACAGCCGCTTTGCGAAAAGGGTGGCCGCTTTTTCATCCTCGCGCCACGTCTCGAGAGAATCTTGGGCCAGACGAATCATACTCTTTGCACCAGCTATACGATGTTTTTTGGCAGTGTAGCCTACATCGATCATAGCGTAATAAAGTTCGTCAACTAACATCGTTCTATATATATATTTTTATAAAAAATTTTTTTTAAATAATTAATTAATTTGTTCAATATAGTAGCCGACGAGACCCACCACACCCATTCCCACGACGATGAACGCGATATCGCGGTATTTTTGGGCCTCTGACGGTAAATAGAAATCTGAAAGTTGGGGCTCGGGATCCATTGGATCGAGACTTTTCTGCGCATATGCCAGCGTGTACTCGCGGTTGGCTTCTTCAACGTTCCGGAAAGTTTGCGCGACGTGATTCTCACTGCGAAGGTCTTCGTTGACCAAGTCCAGATGGGCGGTTCGTTTTTTCGACCACGCTTCCTTTGCACTATTGAGTTGTTCTACAGCTAAATCGTGACGCTTGCGCTCCTCATCCACGTTCGAGCTTCTCATTTTTGAGAATATAAAGTTGCTACCGCTGAACGCCAATGCGTTTACAAGTGCACCACCTATCATTATTCCGATCGAAGCCATTTTTTTCCATATATTAGAAGGTAGAATTCCAACTTTAATTAGATAATCTCGGGTCCAAACTGAGGCCGCTACATCTAAGGTCGCGAGCCCTGCGTCTCTCACAGTAAAGTCCAATTTGGGAGTGGACCCTTCTAGGGCCATCTTTGATAGTCGAGCATACCCGATACTGAAACCCGATATCACCACGGCGTGATAAAGCGCATTCACTATCATTTTACCATCTTGTTCAGCCATTGTTATAATTATTGCATATAAAATGGATCGCGATCAATGTTTAAATGGGGTGCATCCAATCGTTTCGTAACTTTTTTAGGAACCGCCGTTGGAGTTGGGGTTCTGTTGTAGAGATGGTAAAGCACACTCAGGGTGCCCACAACTCTCAGACCACCACCAACAACCCACGGGGTCCGATCAGTTGGAGCAATCGGTTCCGGGGGCGTTGTTGCACTCGGAACCGATTGCTCTGTCTTCAGATGTTTTGCTGTCTCCGTCCCCAATCTCGATTGGAGTTTGGCCTCCCGAAGCTCGGCGAGTATTTTATTTTGTTTAACTTTTCGGGCGGCCCAGCTGCCTTTCTTTTTGGGTTTTTATGTCGTGCAACCCCCAACTCCAACTCCAACGGCGGTTGGTATTTGGTTATATGATCAATCGGATTCAACTTCAATCCCGATTGGGTTGATGGAAGTGCTTTATCACACCGTGGTGATATCGGGTTCGAAATTGGAGTTGGAGCAATCCCCAACTCCAACTCCAACGGCGGTTGGTATTGGGTTGGAGGTGCAATCGGGTTCAACAGTGTTGAGGGCTGTTCCGCCACTCTCGCGGGTGTGTCTTGTGTCATCATTTATAATATTAGAGCTTATAGTTCGTGGGCATATATGTCCAAATTGACAGTGTTTACCCGTGGTCAACGCGGTTGTCAGTGGAGCTAAGTACATTCCAAACTTGTGATAAATTGAGCAACAGGCTGTTCTAAGAGTGTGTCCTATAGAAGGGTCAGTCTCTAGATCGTGAATCAACCCCTCGGTGTTTGGTATAGGGAGAAGTATACTAACGGCGGTAGCGTACAAATGAATAGCCGCCGATCAAAGAGTTTTTTGTCATCTCTGTCCCCAATTTGGATTCGTATCGCACATACATTTTATCGATCTCCGCATCTGACATCTTATCCACCTGACAAACTGAGAGACGCCTACCGAGATAATGTTCCGATTGTCCCCCAGCAACCAGCGCAGCTAGCCGCTCGCGTCGCGCCGCATTTTCATTCGTATCGGCCCCAATCACCATTGTCAACCCCGATTGCTCTGTCGGAGTTGATGTTTCATTATCTTTCAGGATGTCGGTAGTCGGAGTTGAGGTTTCTTCCATTAGCTGATCGAGAAGTTCGTCGCAGTTCATTTTTCTTAATTTTTTCAAAATTATTAATTTAATTATTCTAACAAGTCTCATCACTTTAACATATTTATTTATTACAAAAATAATAAAAGCGCACCGTCCGATACTTATGATCACCGTTATGCTCGCAACAAAGCTCGCAGCGGAGCACCAAATTGTTAACATTGTTAACCATTGTTCAGCATTTGTTCAACACTTGTTAAGCATTTCTTCAGCATTGTTCAGCAATTGCTAATTAATAATCTTGAAAAAATTATAAAATTAATTGTTAAGCATTTACTCAGCAGTTACTAATTTTTTCAAAATTATTAATTGATAACTTCATAAGCAGTTGGTTGATCAGTCTTTAGCAGAAGCTTGGCGTGCTTAGTTTCGGAAAGCATCTGTCGAACCTCCAGCCACTCCTCGCGCGTTGGGATAACGTCATTCTCTCGAAGACAGTCATCGAATGAGTCTCGGTCCTTGCAGTGAAAGAGGGCGACCCATTTCGTTTGCTCGCGCAGATCCTTGAGGACGGCGTTGTATTTTTGAGTGGAGATCCATACGCTTTGCCTCGCATGGCGGCCAGAAAATGTGAGCTCGGAGAGCATGTCCTTCTTTTTGGTCATCGCCGCCTTGGCCGAGCAATCGTCAATCACATATAGGGTGGGCTCACCCTGGAATCTTTGGTATAAACCACGCAACCAATCGTGAAGCCTATCACCGGGGTCAATAACGTATACCTCAGGGTCGGTCCATATCCACGGGCGCCGCTGATAAATATCGTTGTGCCGCACAGTGGGACATAGGATCACAATGTGACGAAAGGCATCGCGGTAGGACCCCACGAGTAAGTCGAGGATGAAAACCGTTTTTCCACATCCTGTCTGCCCACATATTATGGCAGAGTGGGCATCTCCAATCGTGAATTGGTATTGATTGCCAGATGATTTTTGTATTAATAAATCGTTAGATTTAGTAGATCGCTGATACGTATCGGCCATCTTCGATGTTCAGTTGTGCGTCTGTAATTATATATAAGTACACGTTCAATGCGCCATTTCCATCCGCCTCTTTGGTTATCTGGATCGTCACACCCTCGCTAGCGTTCTCAACTTGACGCCCGCTACCGTGCATTTGGTCGTCGTCGCTGGCTCGCATGTCTAGCCATAACGCGTATTTGGTAGTCAGGAACTCCGCGAGGGAGACGGCCGATAGCTGTAGGTCTTTGGCAACCGCCGCAACCTCCGGGGAGCGTTTAGAGCCGGCAGAAAACTGCTTTCTAGCTTCGTCCCACTGCTGGTGCGCGCGAAGGCCCGCGCTGTAGAGTTGATTGGGTACTCCCTCGATCGTCACCTCTACCTTCGTGATTTTGGGGTTATATAATTTGTCGGTTTTTCTAGCACCGAGCGCGAAACGAGCATCCTCAAACAGCATCAGTATACCTTTCATCGAGCGGGCGGGTACGTTGACATTAATATTCCACAATGTGTCGCTTTTGTCCTTCGTCATCTTTCGTTGGCGAAGAACTCGGTCGTAAAGTATGGCAACGCGCCCGGCGTACTGGGTTCTGATCAATCGCGCGAGTTCGGGCATCGTGACCATGTCGTACTCCAGCCAAACATTGTCGATCGTATACGTCGATAACATGTCGGTGGCTATGAGAACTCGGCCGTAGTCGTTGAACGTTAGTTCTTATTCGAGGCGGTCAGCCAAAGCACTCTGATAGTAGGGCATGTGACTCTCCAGCAACTCAAAGTCGAGCGGGATGTAGAAGCGATTGCCGTAAGCGGCCGCGATCGCGTTGTCGCTCGCGTTGTTATCTACCTTGTTATCAGCCCCGATTCTAAGTTTGGTTACGTTCTTATTTTTGCTGGTGTCAATACCCTGATAGACAGCGTTTTCGTTACCAGAAATCTTTATCATGGTCTTCTTGACTATGGCGCGACCCAGGTTCTGAACGACGGTTCGGTTCGTGTCCGTCGATGTTAGCGAAATAGTGAAAGCGAGGCGAACAGTACCCGGCACAATGGCGTCGTGAGTTCCGAGGTTGGGGAAGCGGACTAAGAGCTGCTGGTTCTGGTCGATCGTCGATGGGTTGTTCGTAATAACGACACTCTGTCTCACGCCTTTTGCCCCGAGGGGCTCACGCAGTCTGCGGTATGGATTGAGTTTGCGACCGTATTGACTCGAAGACATAATTTAGTGAAACTATTAAACCCGTATGGTTTTGTCTTTAATACATAATTAATTTTAAGAAAATTAGATGGATGATTACGATATTAACATGGATGAAATTGGCAGAGACGATGAGGATAATGATGATGATAACTTCGAGGATTCCATCACAACCATCGACAAAACACCCGGCGAGGAAATAGGTGGCGCTACCAGCAGCGTTGGTCAAAGTCAGGAATTACTTGAGGGAGCTGTAAACGACTACTACAACAATTTGTCAGAAATCGGTCTGGTCCCGTCTGTCGGTCGCGACTACTCCAAAATCGAATTGGATATGCGTGGTAGGTTGCGACTAAAATCATCAAATATCCCGATCATCAACACGAATACCGGTAAACACCTATCGCTAAAAACCATTGCCGGAAACCGGGGCGGACGCGAAATCATAAAGAACGAACTAGGATTTCCAGATTGGACGCGTGGTAAAAAAATTGTGCCGGCCGGCGCTGTAGAGGCCCTACAGTCTACCGACGAAACGATGGCGAAGACGGCCACCGCGATAGAAACGGTAGAGCTCAGTGATGTCCCTCAAATAGCCACCGACGTTATTAACACGATGGAGACCACGTTCAGCGAAAATGAAATACTCAACGATGACCCACCGTTACCTCTTCGAGAACTCCGTGGACTCGATAAGGCTCTACAAACAGTCCGGGGCGAACTGGTCCTTAACCTCTCCAAACTCACGGCGCTGGATGAACATATCGCGCTAAAAGAAAGAAAACTGGAGGAAGCCGGTGACGATAGAGAATCTACCGAGCGGATAGCCGAACGACTGCGGTCTTTGCGGGACGAAAGAGAAGCTCGCTTGGAGGCCGCCTCGGCTAACCGTGAGGCTCTCCGCACACAAATAAGTCGGATCCGCGAAACAATCTCGAGGGTCCTGCACGAGGACACGACACTCGGTGAGCGTCTTCGCACTCTGTTCAGAGAGCAGGTCGTCACGATAGCAAGCATCCTCGCAGCTGTCGGCATGACTATATCAACCATAGTTCTAGCTTTCACTGGTGGTGCGGCGCCACCACCCGCGCCACCACCAACACCCGCGCCATCCGGTGGAGCCAATTAGTGGGTAAAAAAACAAGTAAAAGCCCTCGCCAATCTTCTAGCTAAATTAGCTGGAAAGGCGGCTGCCGCACTACCTGGACTGATCGGAAGTATCGTTTCTTACTTGTTATCTATATTATCAAAAACGGTCGGATGGCTCACCAATAATACTTGGGCTTTAATCGTGGCAATCGCCGGTCTCCAACTATTCTCCGCCAGAGAGTTCCTAAAACCAAAGCGCGAGTAGTCCGACCACTACGAGGGCGACGACGAGCCCTAATTTCTACTCCTCGTGTGTTGTGCTTCCAATTTCACCCAATCTGCGATTGGTGTTGATGATTGGATTGGGGGAACTCGATGGTGCATCCAAATTGCGAATTGGGGGTACTGGGTTCAACGGAGGTGTATCCATTTTGTGTTTTATTCCACTTACAACCTCAACACTGTTGAACCAGACCGTCTTGGGGTTCAATCGGGAATTGAGTTTGATGATACCCGTGTTCACGTTTCCGTTGCGGCCGATTTTTTGATTGGTGGTTGCGACTACGATCTGATTATTGTAACCGTCAACCGGGTCGTCTCGTAGTATCATATTGCTCGGCGCCATATAAAGACCTATTCCAAATGCGTAGTCTACCGGGATGCGGGCAGTCTGCAAAACGTCTTGATAATTCTGGATCGCCTTCTGGAGGTCCACCTTAGCTTAGATGGCGTCCTCGACAAGTGCCAATAACTATTTTTGTGCGTCAAAGGCCGTTCCCGTACCCAGTATCGCGCTGCGCGTTTGCTTCAGTGAGGCGAGGATTGCCCATACGTATATGCGAATGGTGTCGTTGAGGCGAATAACCCCGCCCTGTGTAAATCCATTGCTTTTATCTAA
This sequence comes from Conchocele bisecta, assembly GCA_029237695.1. Lineage (NCBI taxonomy): Eukaryota > Metazoa > Mollusca > Bivalvia > Lucinida > Thyasiridae > Conchocele > Conchocele bisecta. The sequence goes on from CM055270.1 coordinate 108,419,297, forward strand.
CATAAATGTGGTCCACGCATTTCGCATCTGTGGAGTATCACCCAGGTCTAGGTATTCCACGTGGGCTACTTTAGTAGGTAGCCAATGACAATAACCGTCTTTACACGCAAGCCATCCAAGCACTTCATCACCGAACGTCATCGTATTCAACTTATAATTATATTTAGTCCATGTTGCCATTTTTCTAACTGGTGGTGGGGTAGCTCCGCGAGCACTCCACAACCCTGAGAAATATACGGGAACTTTATCAAGATGCCCACCACTAACTAAGCCTTTAAGGTGAACTAACCCCAAACTGTTGGTTGGAGTATATACTTTCTGTCTCCAGTCCGCGTCTTTTGGTACCCCAAATTCGTTACACAATCTTTCGAACGCCCTACGGTCGTATGTGCTGGAAATGGGATCACAGCCGTCGTCTTGAGGTAGTGGAATACCTAGTTCTTTGAGAATCCTCCTAATGGTTTAATACACGTGAAAGTTGTAGACACTTCGGAGCATGACATTCTTGGATGTCAGATGGTCTTGATGCGAAACTCCACATCCGGCCGTTGCACACCATACAGCGAAATTTAGCTGGTTCTGCCAGAAGTTCATATGGGAAAAATCCCATCTTAGTATTACATCTTGACTAGTAGTCTTTGGAACTACATATTTCTCAAACGTGTTAGGGAAATTGGTGGTAAAGCCACTTTTCGGTCTAACTGTTACAGTTGGGTGTACAAGGTGGTTAACAACGTATTTTTGTGTGCACTTACCTCCGACCGCGTACTTTGCATTAGAGTTAAAGCTAATTTCTTTGGTATCCATTGAAAGATATTGTTATGTTTGCTACTATCACTAATGTTCAAAAAGAGAGTTGTGAACTTCAAAAGTCAATCGACAACTGCTGCGGAAAACGCCGGGTGGGCCTCAGATCAATCACCTTCACGGTCGGGTGGCAGAATGTGGGAAAGAGTGAAGGGAAGGGTTTTAATATGTGAAGGATAAACAACAATTAGGTGTAAAGCTGCCTCACGGACTGTGGGGAATAAGACAGCTCAAAGATTTTGTCAACTCAGAGCTTGACGGTATAGTCAACCTCACAGTATCGAAGGCTACCGGGCTCGCAACCAATGACCATCAGCCTGATAAGGTAAGGTATGGTCTCCCCGGGGTTGGGTATTCAACTCGGTTTTAGAGAGACATACTCCGTAAATAAAGGAGTGTTTACCTCGGTTGAGTACGTCGGTGATAACCCGGTGGACTTCGCCTTCACGAAAACTTTCAGGGTGCACCTGGATCGGGTGAACACGTCGTACAACACGGTAGACGGATCCCCCAGCACATTACTGAAAACCGTGCAAGCCAGCGACTGTTTCTTTGGGGATACGGTGACCTTAGACTTCCCACACCCCGAGATGAAAGTTTTGGAAACGGGACACATCCACGAATTTACGGTCTCTATTCTCGATGATCAAGCGAGAAAGTTGAATAACTATTACCCGATTTCGGTAGTTCTCGAAATTTCCAATTGAGTATAGGTGCCCCAATATTATAATTTAATTTCAAGAAAATTAGTATGAGTATATACGGACCAGGTATTTCTTTCGATTGGGTGACAAATTCAAATAATTTGGAACCGGCAGAAGGTGGAGTCATCCCGACAGAGGGCGACTTTTTAACTACTGGAACAACCAAGGCCCTGATCAATAAAACTATACCGAAGGTCACAAACGGGATTCACAGGAGTATATCAGATGTTCGAGTAGAAGTGCTGACGGCGACTACACAAATTGAGGGAGTCCGAACGGATATTGAAAAAGTTCAGGCGGCTTATAAGGTGTTGCGCTCAGAGGACTCTCTCATCAGAGAAACGGAACTAAACGAACTAGGTAAAAAAATAACCAAATTTCGAAAAGAGGCCCGGTTGGGGATTGAGAAAGCCCGAGAAGACCACCAGGCGGACCTTACGGAGGCGTATGGGATGTTGCGCTCAGAGGACTCTCTCATCAGAGAAACGGAACTAAACGAACTAGGTAAAAACATAACCAAATTTCGGAAAGAGGCCCGGTTGGGGATTGAGAAAGCCCGAGAAGACCACCAGACAGACCTTACGGAGGCATATGGAATGTTGCGCTCAGAGAACTCTCTCATCAGAGAAGCGGCACTTACCGAACTAGGAGAAAAAATAACAGAATTTCGAAAAGAGACCCGGTTGGATCTTGATGGAGTCCGAACGGGTATTGAGAAAGCCCGAGAAGACCACCAGGCGGCCCTTACAGAGGCATATAGGGTGTTGCGCTCAGAAGACTCTCCCAACGGAGAAGCAGCACTTACTGAACTAGGAGAAAAAATAACTGAATTTCGGGAAGAGGCGCGAACGGTTATTGAGAAAGCCCGAGAAGACCACTAGGCGGACCTTACGGAGGCTTATAGGGTGTTGCGCTCAGAAGATTCTCTCATCAGAGAAGCGGCGGTTGCTGAACTAGACGAACAAATAACTGAATTTCGGAAAGAGACCCGGTTGGGGTTTGAGGGGGTCCGAACGGGTATTGAGAAAGCCCGAGAAGACCACCAGGCGGCCCTTGCGAAGGCTTTTGTATGTGTGTTGCGCTCAGAGGACTCTCGCATCAGAGAAGCGGCGGTTGCCGAACTAGACGGGGAAAAATAACCGAATTTCAAAAAGAGGCCCGGTCGGGTGTTGAAAAAGCCCTAGAAGGCCACCAGGCGACCATTACGGAGGCTTATGATGCGGTGCGCTTAGAGGACTCTCTCAGCAGAGAAGCTGCACTTACCGAACTAGACGGAAAAATAACCGAAGTTTCCGATAAACTGAAACATGTTCGTAGAGCCACGACCAAAGCTCTTGAGGAGGCCTCTTATAAGATTCGTACTGAGGCCCATACCTCTATCGGGGCGGTTGCCGGATTGGTGCAAACAATGAAAACGCAAAAACGTGTCATAACAGTTTGGGCTGAGAAGTGGGGCCCATTGGTTGAGGGGCTCTATGAATATTCGTTCGGTGCCAAAGCGAGTAATAAATGTGGGGGATACGCCATGACAGCTACAGGTACAGTTTTCCGAATGGCGGTCTGCTCCGTTAATGCTAGTGGTAAACCTGTGGGCGCGGTCACGATAAATCTTGTAGTAGATGGGGAAGAACGGGGGCGGGGGGTTGGAGTCACTAAAATCGCTGGAGATAGTTCGTCGGTGGTTTCGTTCGCCTGTTATGATCTAATTAGACTTTCCGAAGGTAGTGTTATTAACTTTGTTACGAAAATCGCTGACCCAGACAGTTCTTCCACTATTGTCTCATTGTTAATTGAACTTAATTTGTAAAATACTAATATATTGAAAATCATGAACGAATCACCGTATCCAATTCTCAATACCACTCCATCAACACTGTATCCAATTAACGAAAGAAGTTCATATTTTAGGTTGAATAATATCGTCGCTATGCAGGATATTTTAGTTAGAGAATGTGCAAATAGAAAAAGACACGCTAACAAATATAAGCGCGCCGCGAACATAGCTGAAGCATCTAGTACGGTTCTGGCAAGTTTATCTGTAATGAGTGGTGCGGGTACTGCTGCAACGCTATCTACAATTGTAAACGGTTCCACTTGCAGGGGTTTTGAGTGGAATTACCGTTTTATCTGGAATACTTTGTATGGTAATAAGGGCGGCGGGTGGAAAACTCTAGAAAAAAAGTGGAAAACATGATAGAATATCCGTTCTCGCTAGGTCTAAGAAAAATAGCATCGACGTTATGGTGTCCAAAGCGTTGGCCGATAAGAAAATATCAAATTTAGAGTTTGAATCCGTGGTGGAAGAAATGGGGAGATATGAAGAATTAAAAAATGATATATGAATTAAGGCGCGCGCCACCATGCCCAAAATTGAGTGTACTGATTGGGATAAATTTAAGGTAAAACTTGGAAATAAATTCGGAAGAAATGTTACAGCACCATTGTGATATTTTATAAAAAATTTTTTTAAAAATAATTCATTTTATAATTTTTTCAAAATTATTAATTATATTGGTGCAGTAAACAAATTTACATACCTATACAACATGTGTTTTTCACTGAGAATTACGCCGTAATTGCATAACAAATTCAGTAGAGGATTACACTGTAATCGCCTGTGTACACACCGTCTGTGTAAATTGATACACTCGGCTCTGTTTACCTCGGCTATCAATTTACGCATGGTCCATAACCCGTGTAATTGAATCATTGTCGTTACAACATAAATTAATTACTATGTAATAATAGGGGGTGTTCAGCTTTAAATTATTAAACAAATTTACAAAATTAATTATAAAATTAACAAAATAACGAACCATCACATGTTTTCTTTCGCCAATAGGTATTAATAAATAATTATAATTTGCACACCATTTGTATGTTGTATAGGAAAAAACTGATAACCATATATACGTTTGTTTGCCTTACAACAGTTGGTTCGAGCCTGTCTAGCGGCGTGCGTTGTGTCCTTGAGCAAGACACTTTATCCACACTGTTCCAGTTCACCCAGCTGTAAATGGGTACCGATAATTCGTAGTTGCTCTGTAAATACGAATTACCGGCTTCTCTCAAAATATCTCTACCTCCGTTCTTTCTCCCATTCTTGGGAGACGGCATGCAAGGTCCTAGAGCCAGTGCCGCCGTTAAATATAAGCTAAAAAAAAACAAAAAACAGTTGGTCTCATCTCGTGCATGCCATGTTGTTGATCCGGTATGACGTCCGTCTCGTCTGTTTAATCGTAGCAGTCTATACATATGTGTGTATTTGGCGATGTAATTGCGTAGCTCAAAGGTGCCGGCCTAAAAGATTTCTGCCTAAGAGCTTTGCAATTTCGGAAACCAAATGCACATATAGGCTCGCCTTACTTCGCTGGTTTCTCTTAATAGAGGAATTGGCAATGGGGTTCAAGGCGACCCAGACTGTGAGCCAACAGATGCGTGGGCTTAAGAAAGGTCCCAACACCCCAGTGGCTGGGTGCCGGCTAGAAATCTTCCCAGTCGCTGGGGTGTTGTGCACGAGTGGAGGCATTTGCTATTTTTTGTTCAATATATCTTTATAAGCGATATCGTAGAAATGTATATTCGTAAACGAATCGTTGGATTTTAACAATTTTATATAATACACCTTAGTTTCATATCCGATACGCATTATCCGTCTTAATGTTTGTATTTGCCTCTTGTATAGTTGACATAATTGCCGGTAAAATATTGTAAATGCAACGTTTTTATCGCAGCGTAATAAATTACGCTGGTATTTCATGTATTCGATATCGCCTAGTGTTTTCATTTTATAGAATTTATATACAGGATCATAACCCCCGTAAGCTTCGTAAACTTCTTCAACACAGTCATTAAAAACTTTCAATTCCAATTGAATTGTATTATCCATTTTCTCTAATAATATTGGTAGTTGTTTTTTCTGTTCAATTTCCAATTTTATAAAATTAGTTTGATAATGTTTTTTACAGTGTTTTAATGCTGTAGAAACACCGTGACTTATTAGATCGATTCTATCTTTCTAACTGACTTTCCGATTTGAATTATTACTAAACGATAATACTTGCGAGCACGTAATCCCTTGTTAACCATTCGATGAGTAGCCTGAGTGCCACCGCATGGTGGACATAGCAATGACTCGGCTTTGGTCCCTATCCCACAATGCCGACATGGGCGAGGCGAAACGGAACCTCTTCGCATCCATGCACGGTGATGTTTGCAATATTCGTAAATACCGGTGCGAAAACATCTCTCGTGACTGCCTGTCTTCAACCACGCACACTTAACTAGAACCATTATGTTGTACATATGTACTGAGTATAACATAGGGATTCTTATCTGTAATAGGGTGTATCTTCTCATGTCATAAATATATGGTCTCGCGGTAGTAGTATATAGAGTCACCAATGATACCATCATGCGGTGGGGGGGGGGGGGGGCGTAGCCGGTGCCTTCCAGAGGGTGATGGTATCATTGTGACTCTTATTTTATACTCCCGTATGTACCAAATACTGTACTCAATGTATTATTATACAATATTCTAGTATACGTATACATTTATACGACAATAAAGCTTCGAATGGAGACAAAACATGTTGCCATGTGTATTAGACGGCCCGCCAGGGCATGCAAAATAACTTTTGATGGCATTTTTTGTTATAAACGGGTACCCGTGCTAGTTTATATCTATGATGGGTAATCTTTCGGATAGGGGTGGGTACCTCTTCATAATATGACTTTCGAAGGTCGTTTCAATGTCATTTAGGGGTCACATCAATAAAAAGCAAAGGTGTCTTAATGTTTGCCACATATAGGTAACAACCACTCAGAAATTCAATGTTGAAAATGGAAACAAGTTAAATACTGGTAGTACTATTAGTGTTAGTAATACAAAAATGAAATATAAAGAAATAACATCAAAATAGCCGCCATAATAGTGACACTACATGGAACACCCGAATGTTCTTACACGTGCAATATAAACTATTTCTTTGCATGTGTTTGTTACTAAATGTCTTCACAAAATAAATTTTAGTCATGGTATGGCATTTAATAAAATAATATATTAGATCATTTACTAACTGAAATTCAAAAATAGCCGCCAATAATTACATATGTGGACTTTTCAAATCAATAACTCGTAAATTGTCACGATTCCACTCCAGCCACGGGGGATTGTCATTTCTACATTTGTGTGTACAAATGAGTACTCAAGCGAGTTACACCTTTGAAAACTATACGTTTAGATATTTGTGGGCAGTTCCAATGTCAATCATGAGTCAAATCAAAACAAAAAGTTCAGTTTTTGTCTGCAGTTCGCTATTTGAAGGCATACATAACGCATACAAAATATGTAAACAGAGTGCTGAACATTATATGTTATACATTGGCTATACTATATCATGAGTAAATCAGCCAGATAATTTAGAAATAAATATTCAAGATGGATGTCAAACGGTGAAATATGGAACAGAATGTGAAATGCGATTTTGTTACGTAGAATAACCAATTATAAATATGTTATTTATGTATTTTATTAAATGTATGTATGGTATGATATGTAATTTACTATTATACAATGACATGTAATTTACTAATTTTAAATCAAAGATGGCCGCCGTTAAATACATGCTCACAGTGTTCAAATGGTTAAATGTTTCATTGTGATATTTCCTGGGATGTACATGTACATGTAAAGTGAAATTCGTGTTGTTCAAGTTGTATGTACTTCTATGAGAGAATATGAATATATGTGTTTGATCAGTAAAGCTGATTATGAGGTAGTACCCAGACTGCATTTTATTTTCAAAGAATCAGACACATGTAGTCATGTTCACGTCTATGATTAGAGCAATTTGCATATACATGTAGCTTGCATATAGTTGTCAGACCAGGATTGTGAAAAATCGTTGAATCATTTGATACCATTTGCTACTAACAATTCAGTTATTCACATACCAATGTGTTCACCATCAGAATGACCGGGATAGTATTAGATAACCACATACTCAATATGACATGTATGCAAACAAACACTGTTATTACACTCCTTTAGATTATACAAATATACTTTTGGAATACGGATACAAAATAGTCTAATTGCACATATGCCGCACCTTCTAATTCCATAGGTGGCAAATACATTACCATGTGGATTTTCAAACATTAACTTGTGATTAAAATGAAGTCGTGTTCATTTAACAGAAAATCTTACAAGTATATCTCACACAACTATGCCAAACAAAGAAGATAATTATGTTTTCAATATCAAAACAAAGATCATGCTGAATTACCTGCAAACTACTGCATTGTGATCTTGAAGATAGTGACTCATTGCAAGATATTGATTAACAGTATCACAGTCAAAGTTACGTCATGATGGAGTCATTCTCGCGTGTCGATATGTCATGCTATTCAACGATTTGATACGTTGCCTTTGTATCATTCGATGTGATCCAAATAATTTAATTTGATATGTTATATACAGGATTTAGCCTTACTGTAATACAGTTTACGTGTGCCTGGTATTACAGGTTAGTGCTTTGTTCGACGACTGCGTTTCCTGCATGCTATGCAGAACCCGTCTCATCCACTGCATACATTGAAGAGTAGAAGACAATTTTCACCGGGCGTAGTTTGTGAGATAATTATATGACCATCCATGAGAGAACAGCATTGTCTACCTACTGCCTAATATAATGCAAAGTTACCTAAATTCATCACGTAAATGAAACTCCAGACAATTCTGGATACACCATAGCTGGATACAACATATCGGCAACAAGCTATTTATTTATTGTTTACATAAATTTACCAGTAATGCATCCTAATGCATCCTAAAACCGTGTTATTTCAATTAATTCCCACAAATGAATCACCATATTGATGATGAGAGCTACACATATGTATGTCCAGACGCGACGTTGACTAGTATGATGTTACATTCATCATTCCTCATAATCCATATTCTCTCCAAAAAATCACACTAAAACATCATTACCAGTCCGGCATTTTCCATGTGTCTGACATTCACTTCTAGTAGTAGCAAGGCGCTAAAATATCACCACCGCCGCTTTGTGCTAGCCACCGGCATGGCTCCAAGCCCCTTTTCCTGGGGACTCTTGGGGACCCTAAGTTTGCTATGACAAGCCCATGTCAGACATGTCTAAAAAAACAACATTCAGAAATAGCTACAAAAGTGGGCACAAGGAACATTCAATATACATGTAGCTCATTTCTAACGTAGTGAAACCACTACACAGTTCGGCGGAAGCATCAAATCGAGTATTTCTGATTATGTGGAACCGTTCCACACTTTGTGGAATAGGCTCCGGGCCTGTCCTCATAATGACTGTTCGTCCCGGGACGGTTCGTCCCACGTTTGGGATGAAACATCCCAGGACGAATAGTTCCGCGTGTATTTGAATGGGAAACTGAGCTGGGAAGAACAGTTCCAAACGCTTTGGTACAAACTGTCTCAGTATGATATTATTATTTATACCGCAACTATCGCTCCATGTAGCAGAATAAAGGGGGTTGAATAAATGCAGTTTATATATGAAGTAACCTAATAAATCTGAAGTAGCCGAATATGCATGAAGTGCCGTCTTTTTCCTTTCTTTTTTCACCTTTGACCCATAATCGCGGCCTCTGATTGGTCAGTCTCAACAGCAAATTGAAGATGACGGAGCAGTTTAAAATCGAAATCGCTGTCGATTCAGCGGAATATTATCCAGTTTTACAATATATGCGACGTAACCAACGACACGGACATGTCCATTATGATTGTAATGCTTATTGTGACGTCACGCACGTTCAGACAGTTATGTTTAGTATGCGGTATAAATTAAATACATGATTAGTGCGGTGGAATATAAAATATATTCGGTTTCGCCCGACAACTTTATAGGCACTAACCATGTATTTACTATATATAGAACAGCCACTATCACAGTAATTTTGTCCGTCTATACGTACGCATTAAACGATTAAATATGTACGAAAGGTATTCGTAAATGTCTACTACCTAATATGTTTTTCCAACCATGTTTTCAGTACTTTTCATTGAACTTTTATTTGCATAAAATATTAGCATGTTGCCAAAGATAAATGCACATTATACTTTCAATTCAAATTTAAAAGTATTACTGCATAAAATGGCTGCTCACAGTGTATTAACACAGTGTGATAAAAAATAATATTACACTAGTGTTATAATTATGCAAATTAGCTCGTTAAAGAATACACGTTTGGTGACCAGTACAGCTTCAATGTATAACGATCTGCTTATGCAATAAATATAATCTAACATTTGTCATTTTTTAATATGGTATTATTAAGCTCGTTGACTAATTTTATAAGAAACTCGACATATCCATGAAATCAGTAAACTCGTTTAATACATATCATTATTAGATCTACACTCTTGCGAGTTGTACGGGTTTCGCTGTGAGAGAAAACCGGTAATGAACTCCTTATAAATAATACACAGTGAAGAGAAGACCCGTAATTGCGCGCCTGTTTTCTTGGAAACCACGAGCTACCATGCAAAATGTTTACTTTTGTATTACAATCAAAATAAAGTTATTTGAAAACAAATATGGAAAGGGTTTCGACTAATCTAGAATGTTAATGCGATTGAACACATTCCAAACATGCACTCAAATATATCTGGTCCATAGAAACATTAGCGAAAAGTTTACATGACGTCACATTTGACGTCACACAACGTAACGTCAAAACGCGGAAAAACACGTCATTGTGTAACTATTCATGCACACATTACAATTCATTGAGTTTAATCTAAAAAATAGACTAAATGTGCATATGTATCCGCCGTGGAAGTGTAGTAAATAGGATATTCCATCGTACATGCTTGAATAGCGGAAATAATGCACTAGTGTCCGTCGGCGTCCGTGCGAGCAACTCGTTCGCTACACTCACTCGTTGCTTACGCGGAAGCCGACGTACGCTCGTATATTATTTTCCGCTATTCAAAATGTACGATAGAAATTCCTCTATATCATAAATCATCACTCATGTAAGAGCCTCTATATATAAAATAATCTGTAACCGATAATTTAGAAAATTGCTAAATTATTTCAATTATTATATTCGCAAGTTTATAGGAATACTCGTGATTTTCATCAATGTGGAATACAATGATGTTAAGTGACTTCGTGATTATTGTTTTATTGTAGTACCTGTGCTGAAAATGGACGCCCATAACATTGAGTGTAGTTGGTTCGTGCGGCCATGCTAATAATCGGTGTCATGTGGTGACTGCGGGAAATTGCAGCACCACACTTGTAACACTGATAACACTGGTAATTGCCAGCTTAGGTATTCATTAATTAACCAATTTGTAATCACACCTAAAATAATAAAAAAAACATTTTTACAGAAATTGCTCGTACACCGTCAGCAGCAGGGAGGGCGAGTAACAAAACCGGTGGAAGCCGCGCCATCCTACATCGAGCATCCCATCCTTATTTCAGCCGCTCTATTTGGTTATTCTTACCCTTTTCTGCGTCCATCTAGCCTCCCAGACCCATTTCAGTCCCTATTTTGTTATCCTTTTCCTTTTTGTTGTTCATCGAGCCTCCCATCCCTATTTCATGCCCAATGTTGTCATAATTTGTCATAATTTGTCATAATATGAGAAAATTATAAAATTAATTTTCTTAAAATTAATTAAAAGCGCGTCTTGTTGGACGAGCTAAATAATTAATTAATTTTATAATTTTGTAAAAATTAACCACAATTTACACCCTATTAGAGATAACAAATCCATTGGTTATACACAGTATATACAGCAATCTGTTATATATTTTGTTATAATAATTTTTACAAAATTAATTAGAATAAAACCACAACTTACACCCTATTAAAGATAAGAAAACTATAAGTTATACTCACAAAATGGATGACTTGATCGAAGAGATTCTTGCGGAAATGTAATGAAACCACCCCAGAATATCAAACATTTATCGACCTGGACACACAGGCCCCTCCCCTTGTGCGGCTGCCATCCGATGAACCGTGGGTTGAGATTCTGAACGACGCCAAAGACGAGTTTGAAGTCGATGGCGCCGCAGCTGTCTTCTCAACATGGAGATTTGAGGCAGAAGACCCGTCTCCAACTCCTAATTCGCGATTGGACTTGGGAGCTGGTGAACCGAAAGTAGTAGATATCAAAGCGGGCCGCGTTTCCATAGATGGTACGATGACAGACGATAGGGCATCGAGCCTTCTCCAATAACTCCCACAGGGGGAATACATCCTGAAACTCAAGTATTTACGAGAACAGAATGAGGGAGATTGGGTGGTCGAAGACAAATTTGATCCCGTGAAAAAAGAAAGGCGTAAGGGCCAAGGCGTTGTAAACATTAACAGTGAGACAAAGCCGGGCGCTCTGAGCGGGATTGATAGACCATACTACCAGTATGCCTACACCGTTACCGCTGTTGTCTATGGGCTGTATCCAATGAAAAACCCAGATCCTGCCAACCTTGCTCCGCTAAAAGATGGCGACCTCAACTGCGTTGCCCAGAGAATTGTGGAACATTTTGAAAGTGCCTTGAGGGGCCAGGGTCTCACTACCACGAGGCGACAGGAAATCCAGCAGTGGGAGGACAGGGTCCATGAACCGGGTGCCACAGTTGACGACGTGGCTTATCTTGAAATCATTCTCAAACGGGCTATCGTCTTGAAGGACATTGCCGGTGGGGACATCTACAACAGTGGGAAGTACCAGCGACGTGGTACCCAAAGTTATCGAAAAGCAGAACTCATCGTCCACAACGGCCACGCCTGGTCTAAAGACCTGCACTTTCCGAGTTATAGACGGGTTCGCATATATCAGGGTGATGTGTGGGAAGCTATCAGAGAAGCAACACGAGACCAACCGATCGCAGTGTGGCTCTTAGGGGGGGAGGATAAACATTTAAATGTGGATCACTTTGTGCTACAAGACGGTACCGCCTACCGGACGCGGGAAACCCACGACGAATTGATTAGAGCATGTGATGATTTAGGTGACAGAGATCTTGCAGAAAAGGTATTTGGAGTCAACCATGCTGCTGCGGTAATAACCAAAAAGAATAATGGTTGGAAACCCACACCGGCGCCGTTCGCGGAAGATATACAAAAGGCGTGTGTGTAGCATGGACATGGTGGCCTTTGGAACTCAATGAACTACGACACAAGAGATGTTGTCAGTATCGATATGATGGCGTGTTATCCCACAAGTTTTCAGGGATTCGGCGAAGCTAAACCCTATTTCGATAGGTTTGGTCACCCAAAACACAGGATGGTTAGGGTTAGCATTAATGACACCCTCCCTAAAAATATTGGCACTGGATTCGCAGAGGTTATCGAGTGGAGTTTCAAAGACAATATTCACCCCGTCATACCCGCGTGGTTTGGAAAACATTTCGCAGAGCATGGGTGGGCTCCCACACCACTGCTCATCTTCCTAGTAGAGTCGGGTTTACTGAAAAGCATCAAGGTCCGCGAAGCTATTATTGCGTTCGAGAAGCAAACTGATGTCTGGCCCCCTGAGAACCGTGATCAGGGCTGCAGCGTTATCGGCAAGTTCACACAAGGCAAAAAAGCCGAAGGTAAACGACTGACCAGAAGGCTAGTGACAGACCAGGGCGAACTCGACTTCCTTGTGCAAAACACCCGCCAAAGCGGCACCTTGGTTGGCGCTCCTCAAAAATGCCCCTTGGGTCATATTCTCACATATTATGATGGCTCGCATCCCCAGTACACACACTTGAGGGCGAGTATGTTGGCCTACGCCCACATCAATCTACTCTCTATGCTTTCGATATTCAACTCTAAAGAGGCTGTCCGCGTGGCCACTGACAGCATATACATACAAAAAAACGCAATACACAAGCTCAACGGAAATAGTGCCTTTGTCGCCCACACGCGGTGCGACTGTAATAGTGATGCGTGCATGAATTGTTTCAAGCAGACACCATACCTTCCACCAGTTGCTCTGGCCCAGTGGCGCGACAAAAGAGATACATTGTACCTACCACAGGATCATGCCGCATACCTACCCAAATCAGAATATAAAACACAAGAGAAGGACGTGGCACCCAGTACCGCACCAAGTTATAAAGATCCATTATCCATACACCAGATGAGTTGCCTGAATGGTGGTGGGGGTAGTGATAAAACCACGAGAGCCATTGAACTATTTCGGGAAAGAGATCCGCTAGTGTTTACCCCAACACATCGTTTAGCCAAGGAGATGCGGGATCGAGGGGCAAACTCACAGACATACCACAGTTTCTTCAGATGGAGCTGAAAGAAAGAATGGACACCCAAACGGATGGGTAAAAGTTTGTACCCCGTGTGATCATCTGGGATGATGTTTGTACAGAGCCCAAAAACATCCTAGAGACGTTCATGGAATGGTTGGATCAACGTGGGGTTCAACTAATGTTCTGTGGAGTTCAGGGGCAGCCGCCACCGATCGGGGGGGGGGGGGATATGCCACACGAATGGTTGATGGAAAAAGTAGATTATTACGAAGAGGTCAAAGTAGATTACAGGGCGAAAGAGGAACCCCTCAAAGCGCTGAAGAGGCGCATCCGTCTTCAATCAGATAGAGTCCAATGCTATGAGATGCGTAATGCTCTGCCCAGTTGTATGAGATGGAATGTGCTTATGGAACAGTGGAAACCCTGTGACATAATATTCACTAGCCGTCAGAAGGTTCGTGACCGGGCGCAGGGGCTGTTATTAAAAAGACATAAAGAACATTTTCCAAACACACCGGTACCTATTCTCTACCACCCCAATGACAGTCGGAAACAGAATATCCTCGTGACTATTCCTGGTACAGACAAAAAAGAAGAACTTGTATTGAATGATGTAGTCTATGTTACCATTGAGGCGGCCGAGGCGGCTATCAAAGGAAACGATTGGAGATTAGGATATGCCCTTACTGTCCATTCGAGTCAGGGTCTCACTATCCACTACCCAAAAAAAGTATGGATAATAGATGACTACTTAGAGTGGTCAAACCTTGCATACCTCGAGAGTAGAGTATATGAATCAGATCCAATTGATAACACCGCCATCTCAAATTCGAGAATTGGGAGTGGGGTTGAAAGATAACCCACCCACCGATCAAGAGCTGAGAAAGTCTATTCAGAGAAAGCTCGTGACCTACAAGCGCCATGATCAGACAAAAGGTTTCCATGGGTTCAACCTCACTGTCGACCACATCCTCGCACTCAAAGACGGTCATCAGAACCACTGCGCGGCATGCAACATCGAGTTGCTCTGGGCGTACCAACCCAAAGACACACAGCAGTTCAGTGTCGACCGGCTGGACAACAGCAAGGGACACTGCAGAGGTAACGTGCGGCTGACCTGTCTTGAGTGTAACCGAAATAAAGGGGCCGCAGCGCTCATTACATGAGAACAGCATCCGGGGGTAGCTGGGTGTCAGAAGGCACCGCTAGAAGTTCTTCGCGAACAAACCCGCGAGATGGACCATCAGCCAAATAGTAGAGCACGGGCTCATCGGGTTTGGTAATAGATCGATCTAGATGATATACATTGAGAGACCACACGGGATCCGTCGCGCGGCAGTTGCCACCTTCGAGCTCTAAGGGTTGATAGAGGTACCGGACGTCAACATCCGATGGAAGCCGCTGCTCCTATAAAACAACGGCTCGACCTCGCGAGACGGCAGAGGGCTTGCTCGTCACCTTTTTTAAACTTGATGGCATCTACAGGTTTCTTACCGATCAATCTGGTCACCTCTCCGTTCAGTGCGGAGACCACGGAGGGGAGCCTGACCACCCACTCGGTCGATCGCGAATGAGGGTCTCCAAGCTCTTTGGCATATTGATGACCAAACAGCCTCTCAGCCAGGGTTGGATTGAACCGCTCCACGATCACCTGGTCCCTGTGGATGTTGACGCGGCCGCGTCTGACACAAACTTTTTGTTTAGACAATAGATGAGAGACCAGTAAAGTCCAATTTGGGAGCGGACCCTCCTAAGGCCATCTTTGATAGTCGAGCATACCCTATACTGAAACCAGATATCACCACGGCGTGATAAAGCGCATTCACTATCATTTTACCATATTGTTCAGCCATTGTTATAATGATTGCATATAAAAGGGATCGCGATCAATGTTTAAATGTGGAGCATCCAATTGCGATTGGTGTTTCATAACTTTTTTCGGAACAGTGGCTGGTTGTTTTTTCGATAAGGATTGGTGTAATAGGGGGTACCTGTTGTTGAAACGGTAAAGCACATACAGGGTGCCCACAACCGACAGACCACCACGAACAACCCACGGGATCCAATCATGATTGGGAGTTGGAGCAATCGGTTCCAATTCGTGAATTGGGGGAGAAACAGATGTCATCGGGTGTTTTGCTGTCTCCGTCCCCAATCTCGATTGGAGTTTGGCCTCTCGAAGCTCGGCGAGTATTTCATCTTGTTTAATTTTTCGGGTGGCAGCCGCCGCTCGCCCAGCTGCCTGTCTTTTTGCAACCGCAATCCCCGATTGCTCCAACAGTGTTGACGGTTCCGTTGGAGGATCAATCCCCAACGCCGTTGGGGATTGTGGTTCCGTCACTCTCGCAGGTGTGTCTTGTGTCATCATCATTTATAATATTAGGGCTTATAGTTAGTGGGCATATATGTACACATTGACAGTGTTTTCCCGTGGTCAACGCGGTTGTCAGCGGAGCTAAGTACATTCCAAACTTGTGATAAATTGAGCAGCAGGCTGTTCTAAGAGTGTGTCCTATAAAAGGGTCATTCTCTAGATCGCGAATCAACCCCGCGGTATCTGGTATAGGGAGAAGTATACTAACGGTGGTAGCGTACAAATGAATAGCCGCCGATCCGAGAGTTTTTGTCATCTCCGCACCTAATTTGGATTCGTATCGCGCATACATTTTATCGATCTCCGCATCTGACATCTTATCCACCTGACAAACTGAGAGACGCCTACCGAGATAATGCTCCGATTGTCCCCCAGCAACCAGCGCAGCTAGCCGCTCTCGTCGCGCAGCATTTTCATTTTCATTCTCGAAGTCTAAAGTACATTATTTTGAGCTGTATGCATCCGGAATTACGAAATATCAAACTCTTGGAGAAGTGTTAGTGACGGGCGATATGAAAATCGGACTGCGGGTCACGGTGTCATGTTAACTCATCAAACGCAGTATATGTATACCTGGAAAACCTGGATGTCCGAATGTTTTGTATTACTTATTTTTATGTTAAACAATTTGGAGAGAATACCCCTATTTTATCGCATAAAAACGGATTTGTTCTGATGAAGTGAAATACAAATTAACTAAAACCCTGATTGCACAACACTTCGGGCTAGGGTTGATATACGACAAATTAACATGTTTAATTAACCTGGGACACCAGGCCAACCTCGGGATGCCTAGACGAAACATTGCCAACACGCATCACAGACTGCTAGCACTTTCGAAGGCGGAATGAGTAGGAGGGTGTCATTGACGAGTCGAATGTTGCGGGCAGCAGCATACAACACCTTGCTAAGCAGAACACAAAAGAAGAAGAGAGAAGATATAATTTAAATCCGAGGCATAGCGAGGTCGTCCAAGAAGGGTGTTGTCGGCGCGAGTTCGAGCCCGGTTTTGTTGCCGTTTAGCAAGTGATGCAAAGCAGAGAATGGTTGGAACTCAAATACTTTGAAGAATGTTTCAGCACCATCGACCAAACCCATTTCCATAAAAATGTGTTGCTCCTTGAGACGACTCTAATGTGTCGATCACTGGTTGTTACCACTGGGGTTGGGGAACCGGACCAGCAGCTGCATGATCTGTTTTGCCCTGACCGACCCTCAAATATCATCATCATATAGGATAACACTCTTACGGCTGAGTCTCCATATATCACATGCACTCACACTCAGCCCATTTGATGGTATGACATACCGGCATAGTGCGATAGGAGAATGGTTAACTAGGTTGAAGTAACCGCATCATCGCGTCCTTCATACAATGCACATATTTCGACTGTATCGCAGATATTAGTTAATTTGGAAACAAACGGACGAAAGGTCATTGGCCTGACACGTTTTGTGCTCAAATGCCCGGGTTTGCCAGGTCCACGAGCCAATTCCTACCCTTAGATATAAGGTAAATTAAATGAAATATTAACAATGTAAAGTTCACTCACCAGATCCAGACGCGTAACGTGCATGTACATATCCATATATGTTCACATGAACCTCCACATATAACACGAGTCCAGTTGATCTGTCTCAAGACATGACACTATTTAAAGTTCATTTAAAGTCGGGTGGATAAATAATCGACCCTAACTTTCAGAATGCCAATTCCCTAAATCTAAGCTGATCAATTCAGTGTAATTTCACATATTTTCACTTCGTGTAGTTGTCCCTGACAGCCAAGAGTTTCAACTCGCAAACATTATGATCCAGAAAGTAAAATGCCGGAGTTAATTGAATGACGGTTGGTCAAAAAGTGTCTGGCCACTTCTATAAATAATGGCGTCAGCTGCAGTTTCTATTACTGTCTGAAATAGTCCTGTCAATTAGAAAATGTGTCCCTGTAGACATGGGGGTATGTATATTTTAGCGCAGCCATTGTGGAAAAATGTCCTGGTGTCATGTATTTTAGCAAAAAAGTTGGTGTGGCGATTAACTTACATGTCCGATTTCGATGTCTTCGTTCGCAATGTGGGACGTAACTTTTGGACTTAAGTCCAAATATCACATATCTCTTGATCAGTTAATCGGATTGTTACCAAACTTCATCAATAACTTCCTCACATTGATAGCTTTCCATCCAGTGTCATTCGAGTGACCTTCACATTGGTGACATTAAACTTGTGTCAATCCCTTTTAACATTTCGCCTATCTCCCGATACGTTAGTCGTATGTACTCCAAACTTCATGAGTAGCTTCCTTGCACTAATACCTAACCACACAGGGACATTCGGTTGACCTTGACTTATCTTTCTCATTATATAGGTCACGTCCGTAAAAATGTTGACGTACCTCCAAATTTCATTTATGTTAATACGTTAAATCATTAATCAAATGTTCGCCAGACTTCCTTCCGTTGGTAGTAAACCACCCTGGGTCATTCAAGTGACATGACCTACCTTTTTTCAATATTGGTCATGTCCATCAAACTGTGGACGTACGTCAAAATTTCGCATATCTCCCCATAGGTTAGTTAGATGGTCAACAAACGTTATCATTAACTTCCTTACATTGATAATTAACCCCCATGGGTCATTCGATGACATTGACCTACTTTTCTCGAAATATATGTCATGTCCGTCAAAACATTGGACGTATGTTCAAAGTTTGCATATCACATCATATGTTAGCCAATCATTATCAGTAGCTTCCTTACATTGATAGCTAACCGCTCTGGGCCATTCGAGTATACTTGACACATGTGTAGTGGGTGAGACACTCCCTGGCGATCGCCTTGTGTTAGTATCCAACGAATTCAAACGTTTTCATTTTTGAAACTTGATTTGTTATACTAACGTAAAAAGTGGCAATAGTTGCAACAGTTAGATATCAGAGATAAAAGCATGAGCTGATACTAAATTAACATGCACAGGTATGTTTTCAGAAAGCTGGAGTCGTTTCTTTTTATACACCTGGCATAACGTTTTAAATCTAGTTAAATCACTTGATGTATTGCGATTTTATTACCCTTTTTCAAAATAAACGTTGTTTGACTTTTGGTAATCGAAAGTACGGTGTTATTGCACTAGGTCATTTGTGTCAAGGTCTGTCACATTTCAAAATAGAAACACCTAGCATCTGCTCATACGAACTTCAATAGAAGGATCACGGGTATTATTAACCCGAAATTTCTGTCTGTAACGCAGAGCGACTTACTGTAAGTCACCCTGCGTTACAGACAGAAGTTTCGGGTTATGGCATTATGAAATTGTCAACATGTTCACACGTGTAGAAATTGCAGCCATGATCAACGTCCAATAAGTCCAATGGTCATTATCCTCATGTTTAACCACATTTAAAATCCAGTTGATCTTTGTTGATATATGAACAACGTTCAAATCCTGTCAATCTACCTCGCTACATACCGTCAGAACCAAAGCTAGTAGTTTAATCGCGCTATATAGACAACACTACTCTTCCTGGTCTATATGTGTATATATATATATGGGCCGCGCTCTGTGAAAACCAGCCTTAATGACAACGTCATGAAAGTCTGAAAATGACGTCGCAAAGCTACGCTTAAAACCAACGTCTCGTCGGATTTTTACACTTGAAATCGTTGCGTCATTGCAATAAGTTGTCCTATTATATTTATAGCCGTACGCTTTACTAATTGTGGCTCACAAATACGTTAATGTTGGATACGCGTGGCAGAATCGTATAGTTGTTTTCATAGTGGTTCAGAAAGTTGTCTGGTTTTTTTCGGTTTCCTTCAAGGAAACACGTAGTGATTTTGTCGATTATTTTTTATACAAATGGGCATATTGCAAATGTTTTTTATAATATTATATGGACGACTTGTGCCCTGACATTTGAAACTAAATAACCATACGACCGGTATTGTTTAGATAACACATCACAAAATCAGTATTATGTAATCATATTGCGAATATTTCTTTTAAACTTTATTTATAATTTTTTATACAACACTTACAAACAAACGCGGGAACAAGTGTAGTCGGCGTAGACGGAGGCGTTTGTATGTTTCTATTTTGGGTTGAAACCGGAATACTCAAAGAAAACAAACTTATCCTGTCTGGCGACCACCATCACATATACATGTACTTACAAACTGAGGATCGAACCCGGGGTGCATGTGCGCGCTCTTTACTAATTGTGCTAAACGGTCCTGTTTATATTACGTGGAAGTGTGTCCGCAAACGCTACTTTTATTAACGAAAATGTAAACAGTTGGCTCAGTATTAACTGGGACACCTATTCTGGATAAAAATGGTCACGAATAGAATTAGGCACAGGGCTTAATTCGTTTAATTTACTGTTTCGCCTGTCGAATGTTTCGAAAATAAACATAATACAATTTGGAATTTTTCAGAAAAATAAGCTACATGTAAATCATAGATGTAATATTATGGTAGTGCCAAATATACACGGCTCCTGGCATATCGCATCATGGTGACACTGGGCCAAACATGTTTTTGTATTTAGTGTGTTGGTATTGTGTCACATGCATACTTACTACGAACATAATTGTAGCCACCTGGGGGCCGTTTCACTAACTTTTTATGACTAAAATGTTCGTAAGTGCAACATTATGATAGTCTGTAAATTTCACATTAACACTATTTTCTTGTAAACAATTATTGGATTTACATTTATTGAGCATAGGCTGCATATGCAGCATATGCTCAATAAATGTAAATCCATAAATTGTAATTTACAGACGATCTTAAATTTGCATTTACGAACATTTTAGTCGTAAGAAGTTTAGTGAAACGGGCCCCAGTGACGTAGGCTACTGATGTGTATACAGAGTGGCCTGCGGTTCTCTTACCAGGCGAATTGCAATTCCTGGAGCGCAGGATTGCAATTCGCGTTCCCATTAATTGCAATTGGACCGCAATCGGACCGCAATCGGACTGCAATCATTTGACCGCGGTCCAAAGAGTTGGTTGCGGAATTGCAATACTTATAGCGCAGTTCGCGCTGCGCTCCGCTTTTAATTGCAATTTACGCTCCTTTGTTTCTGTAAACTGAGAAAGAATGACCGCTTTACGCTGCGCTCTGCGGTAAAACCAGCGGACCGCTCTGCTTAACCAATCGGCAATAAAATCGAAATAGTTGACAAACGTATCCGTGTTCCAATCCAAAATGTTATCCCATCTATCTAATTCAAAGTGACTACCCTAGAAAGTCAGCGGTATTTGTGATCTGTTTTTTTGGTGCGCAATATAAATCGGCGGGTTATTGCGAGACAAACAGTGAAACATTGACCTTGACAATTTCTTGGACAAAATAAAATGTCGTCACTCACTCACTGCCGTTCCGAATATCAAGAACACATTAATAGACACCACCATGCTGACAATTATATTTATTTTCATATAAAATCAAATGATAATGTGTGGTCTACGGTATAATATGCAAAACAAAGCATCAATTTTGCGTTTTGTTTACTTTTTCGTCGGTATCAAATTACGTTTTCCTATTATGTTGACATTATTTCGACGCGATCCTATAGTCGACATGACAATTTCTGAGATCAATACAACTTTTCATAATGTCTTTCAATTTCAAGCTGCAAGGAGACTGTGAATTGCATATTAACCATAATAACATGGTGAACATATTGATAATAATTTTAAAAGAAAAGCATATTTTAATTTTCGAAACCTGATCAAAAATTAAAATTAAAATATTAAAAATTTATTTTGGAATTAGATTTATATTACTGCAAACGTTCTATTCTAGCTGTTGATTTCTATTGGCCCGATTCAAATTTTGTGAAGATAATATTTTATTCGGTGATAGCCATTTATTTAAAATAAAACGGTTTACTTGTGTCACAGAGTGAGAAAGATAAATAACGGCCGGAATCGAACCAGGGACCTCATGTTTACCGTACCATGCCCATGACTCTACCGAGCAAGCTAACAAGGCACAGATCATACACACTTCATCCCCATGGTCAGTTGCGTACTGTGACATTCTTCTCCGCCAAATTGAAATTCGTCCTCGAATTCTATGTTTAATTTTTGTCTCCGAATTCCATATGTTTGGGTACAATTTGGGAGTATTTATCAGTCGCGGTCCTTTGTTGGGCAACAGAATACTCAATTATCGTCCGTACCCAGAGTTCCGGTGCTCCATAGGTTTTTCCTGCAGAGTACCGAATCGGATCTCATTCGCGCTTTAGCTGTTAATTGTGACATATTTTTCTGTACTTATTACACAGAAATGAATAAGTATAATACTGACATTTCTTTCAATTGAAAAATACAGAAAATATGTCGCAATTAACAGTTGAAGTGCAAATCAGATGTGATTTGGTACTTTGCAGGGGAAACCTACGAAGAGCACCATTATAGACTCTCGGTACGGACGATGCGGGAGTATTCTGCAGAGTTACTTCCCGCAACTACGTTGGGCGCTAAATGTCACAGGGTGAGAAAGATGTGCACCAGCCCGGAATCGAACCGGGGATCTCTGGTTTACCACACCATCGCTCTACCTGCTGAGCAAACCGGGCACAAATACACACTTATTCACCATAGTGATCACTTCATTCAACCAAAAATTCACAAGCTAGAAGTTATGCCAAATTATTACAGTCAACGTCACAGATTATGCTCTTGGCGACATTAGCGGACACAAATTTGTCCATCAATTTGATCAAATAAACAACGGAATCTGACAGATAACACTACGACGGCGCATGGAAACATCATTATTCTGGTACTTGGAATCAAAATGGTGGATATTAAGATCAATATGTGAGGCGCTGACGGAACCTTTAACATTTTTTATCACGATAGCAGCTACAGGGATTGTTGGACGCATTTATTTAGAGAAACAAGAGATTACAATGGATTGGATAATATACTTAGTGACATTTTGTTCTAACGTACACCAACATAGAGGATTAAATTTGCGACAATGTTGGATTCTGGATTTTGTGGAAATGTGACAGAAATCGGAGCTGGATAAGAACCGACAGACGTGATTCTGAATATGCGTGCTTGGTCTGTGGTTTTTCTTCCAGATCATGTCATGCATGTTTTAATTTCACGTCATGTCAAAGCAGCACTATTGAATATAATGAATAACTTTAATATTCTACACCAGAATTAAAGTTCATTCATCGTCTGATGTGTAACTGATAAATTAAGGTAAGTTACTTGTATATGACAACTTTTGCCTCACCACGATAGAGGAGGGGGCATTTAGTGTTTACCATTGACCTTGTCCGTTCTTCCGTCTGTCACCAACCTAGTAACTCGAAAAACTTTTAAACCGTAATAGCAACATACCTGAAAACTTGGTACATGTATGTTTGATTCGACCCCATGGTCATGGATTATCTCCCCCTTTTCAAGTTAGAATTTTCCAATTTTGTCTTGTAGCTCGTAAAACTTTTAAACCCTAATAGCTACACACCTGAAACTTGGTATGTCCTTATGATGAGTAGATTTGCAAAGTTTATTTTCATTCGACCCCCGAGTCATGGATTATCTCCCTCTTTTTGAATTAGAATTTGAAAATTTTGCCTTGTAACTCGTAAAACTTTTGTAATAGCTACAGCACTGAAATTTGATATGTAGCTTCCTTCTGATGAGAAGATGCGGAAAGTTTATTTCGATTTTTGATTCGAACCCCGTGTCATGGATTATCTCTCCCTTTTGGACACTGGAATTTTGCCTTGTTTACTATCAAAGCGATATGTGGGGTATCCGTGTTCTATGAACACATTTTCTAGTTTAGTTATCTCCCTTTGTTTTTTCACGCACTGATTTGTCCGGAGCATAACGCGAACACCCTTTGCAATATTTTTTATGATAAACTTACACATGCATAGGTCTCACTGGACAGGGCGGAGCTAGCGTTAAAGGTACATGCCCACTCAGTAGGCACAAAATGTTCTTTATGTCAGAGACATCATCGGAGACATTTTCTGGCCAGATAAACAATCATTTACCATTACCCACGTATTGTTTGGCATTATTATACATTTTATATCAGAAGAAAATTTCCACATTGATATCAGGGACGATAACCGTGTTTCCTTAAAATGTTAACGGACATTACTATTTATTCTCTGTATTTATTTTTTGATGTGCAACGATCATACTTTATAATCTGTCAATTTTTTTTTCAGTTGATGCATTTAATTTAATAGTATAAATAATTATAAAATATCATGCCCCATTTGCACATGAAAATACCGATACCACCGCGCGTCACTATCAGTAAAATAAATATTACCAAATGATTATATCTGCATAGCGGGCACTCGTAATGTTTATATTAAAGTAGTGGAATAGTGACAATTATACACTTATTTAATTCCCATAAAGAGCATTTTTAGCCTACTGAGTGGGCTTGCACCTTTAAAAAGGGGTTGGACAATTGTTGTCGCGACCGCCTGCGGACAGTGCACATTGACGTCCATCTGTATTTTTTTTGCCGAGCCTGCTTGCGGAAAGCGAGACTTAGTGATCACAATGACGTCCGTGCGTCAGTCCGTCCGAAATCGGTGTATGTTTTTAAATACCATATCCTAAGTCACATTGACTTGAAACATCAAATGCTTATTAGTCATAATCCATATATTCATTCTGTCTCCCACTCATGCGGCCCCTGTGCCCCAAGGTCAAGGTCAAATGACTTTGAAATTTTTGTTAAAGTTTTTGCATACCTTATATCTCCACAACACTTACCCAGATTTGCTTCAAACTTCAGATAATTCTTTATTATCATCCATATTTTCATATTATAGCCCACGCATGCGACCCACATGCCCAAGATCAAGGTAAAATGACTTTCAAATATGCGTTAAAGCTTTTACATACGTTAATTCAAACTTCAAATAAATATACTCGGACACCATGAAATGCCTCGGTGGGCTCAACATGCGGGCCATGGCCATCTGATTTTTATTTACCGTAGGTTAAAGTTTTTAAGAACACTATCTCAGAAACAGCTTCGCCAATTCACTCGAAGCTTCACATGTGTGTTTATCATCATCCATATTTTCATTCTATGCTCAACTCCTGCAACCCCTGTGCCCAATATCAAGGTAAAATTACTTTCAAATTTATCTCAAAGTTTTTGACATGCCTGCATGTGGACAGTGCGATATAGTTGTCACATTGGCCTACATACGTACGTACGTACATCCGTACCGGTTAATTTTTTTTGATTTAAGGTTAAAGTTTTTAAGGTACATGCCCACTCAGTAGGCACAAACTGTTCTTTATAGCAATTAAATAAGTGTATAATTGTGTCACTATTCCACCAGTTCTAAAAATTATGTGTGCCCGCTATCCATATATAATCATTTAGTAATATTTATTTTACTGATAATGACTAGCAGTGGTATCAAGTTATTTTCATATTCAAATGAGGCATGATATTTTTATGCCACCGGGTTTCGAAGAAACGGGTGGCATATAGTGTTTGGACCGTCCGTCCGTCTGTCCGTCCGTCACACATTTTCGGTTAACCACTTTGTCATAGTTTCTCTATATGCTGCAGGTGGCATCCGCGTTCGACAGACGCATTTCTTGTTTTTAATAATTTATGCTAATTAAAGGTACATACCCACTCAGTAGGACAAACAATTAAAGTTATGTGTATTCTCAGTTATTTGTAGGAATTAAATAAGTGTATAATTTTGTCACTATTCCACCAGTTCTAAACATTACGAGTGCCCGTTATATGGATATAATCATTTAGTAATGTTTATTTCACTGATAGTGACACGCGGTGATATCAGGCTATTTTCATAGGCAAATGGGGCATGATATTTTTTAATTACTTATACTAATTAAATGTGTTTCCCTGAACAAATAATGTTTTCGACAGATTATAAAGTATGATCATTGCACATCAAAAAAGAAATAGTAATGTCTTGGTAACATTTTAAGGAAACACGGTTATCGCCCCTGATAGCAGTGTGGAAATTTACGTCCGATATAAAATGTATAATAATGCCAATAAATATGTGTATTAATGGTGAATTAATGTTTATTTTGCCAGAAAATGTCTCAGATGATGTCTCTGATATAAAGAACATTTTGTGCCTACTGAGTGGGCATGTACCTTTAAGAACACTATATCTCTGAAACCGCTTCACCAATTCACTAGAAACTTCACATACGGTGTATTTGTCACCCACATTTTCATTATTATTTAAATGTGCCCAATGTCACGGTCAAATTACTTTGAAATTTCCCTTAAAGTTTTTGTTGGGCCCGCTTGCAGACAGAGCGATATAGTTGGCACATTGGTGTGCATTCAGGATAAGTTTTTGGTTAAAGTGTTTTTTAGTTAAAGTTTTTGGGTATACTATCAAAGCCTCGGCGGGTGCGGCATGTTTTTACGTCAACGGGCTAAAGCTTTGTTGCAATAAAAAAAAATTGTTTGTACTATCAAATGCCTCGGCGGGCACGACATGCAGCCATGGCCATCTAGTTATTATGGCATACGATTTGATCAGTCGGCCATCACACCATGACTAGTTTAGCACTTGATCAGTCGGCCATCGCACCAGGACTAGTTTAGCACTTGATTCATTCAGGCCATCACACCAGGACTAGTTAGCACTTGATCAGTCGGACATTCTCTCGGGACAGTCGCTCAGTCGGGACTCGTTTAAAACTTGATCAGTTTCCCAGGCCACACACAGACTAGTTTTTAAACTTGATTCAGGTTTCCATCTCACCAGGACTAGTATACACTTGATCAGTCGGCCATCGCACCAAAGGACTATTTAAGAACCTTGTTTCAGTCGGCCATCACACCCAGGGATAGTATAGCACTTGATCAGTCGGCTATCGCACCGGGACTAGTTTAGCCCTTGATCAGTCGGCCATCGCACCAGGACAAGTATAGCACTCGATCAGTCGGCCATCGCACCAGGACTAGTTTAGAACTTGATCAGTTGGCCAGCGCTCCAGGACTAGTTTAGCACTTGATCTGTCGGCAATCTCACCATGACTAATATAAAACTAGATCAGACGGCCATCGCTCCAGGACTAGTTTAGCCCTTGGTCAGTCGGCCATCATACCAGGACTAGTTTAGCGCTTGATCAGTTTTGCCATCGCACCAGGACTAGTGTAGTCCTTGATCAGTCGGCCATCGCACCAGGACTAGTATAGAACTTGATCAGTCGGCCATCGCACCAGGACTAGTTTAGCCCTTGATCAGTCGGTCATCGCACCAGGACTAGTAGAGCACTTGATCAGTCTGCCATCGCACCATAAGTAGTATAGCGCTTGATTAGTCGCCCATTGCACCATGCCCAGTATAGCACTTGATCAGTTGGCCAATCTCACCATGACCCAGTATAGCACTTGTGTCAGTCGGCCACCGCCGAGTATTACAGTGTAGCACTTGATCAGACGGCCATCGCACCAGGACTAGTAGAAGCACTCCATTGATCAGACCTCTGCCATCGCACGCCATAACTAGTATAGCGCTTTGATCAGTCGGTCATCGCACCAGGACCTAGTAGAGCACTTGAATCAGTCTGCCATCGCACCATAAGTAGTATAGCGCTTGATCAGTCGCCCATTTTTTTTGCACCATGCCCAGCATAGCACTTGATCAATTGGCCATCTCACCATGCCCAGTATAACACGTATCAGTCGGCCATGCCGAGTATAGCACTTGATCAGTCGGCCATCACACCAGGACTAGTTTAGAACTTGATCAGTCGACCATCGCACCAGGAATAGTTTAGCCCTTGATCAGTCAGCCATCGCACCGAGACTAGTTTAGCCCTTGATCAGTCGGCCATCGCACCAGGACTAGTATAGCACTCGATCAGTCGGCCATCGCACCATGACTAGTTTAGAACTTGATCAGTCGGCCATCGCACCACGACTAGTTTAGAACTTGATCAGTCGGCCATCGCACCAAGACTACTTTAGAACTTTATCAGTCGGCAATCGCACCAAGACTATTATTATAGCACTTGATCAGTCTGCCATCGCACCAGGACTAGTTTAGCACTTGATTCGGTGGGGGGGGGTGTAGTATTTCACCATGCCCAGTACGTATATCACTTGATTAGTCGGCCATGCCGAGTATAGCACTTGATCAGTCGGCCATCGCGCCAGGACTAGCAGAGCACTTGATCAGTCTGCCATCACACCATAACTAGTATAGCGCTTGATCAGTCGCCCATTGCACCATGCCCAGTATAGCACTTGATCAGTTGGCCATTTCACCATGCCCAGTATAGCGCGTGATCAGTCGGCCATGCCGAGTATAGCACTAGATCATTCGGCCATCACACCAGGACTACTTTAGCACTTGATCAGTCGGCCATCGCACCAGGACTAGTATAGCACTCGA
The DNA here is from genome assembly GCA_029237695.1 of Conchocele bisecta. Classification (NCBI taxonomy): domain Eukaryota; kingdom Metazoa; phylum Mollusca; class Bivalvia; order Lucinida; family Thyasiridae; genus Conchocele; species Conchocele bisecta. The sequence continues at coordinate 108,447,881 of CM055270.1, forward strand.
TCAGTCGGTCATCGCACCGGGACTAGTTTATAACTTGATCAGTCGGCCATCGCACCAGGACTAGTTTAGAACTTGATCAGTCGACCATCGCACTGAGACTAGTTTAGCCCTTGATTAGTCGGCCATCGCACCAGGACGACTAGTATAGCACTCGATCAGTCGGCCATCGCACCAGGACTAGTTTAGTGGTGGTCGGGGGTGTTGTGTAGTCATAGACAAAAACTGGTGGTGGTGGTGATACACATTTTTCCCACTGTGGGATATAGACCGGAACTTTTAGGACGCCAAATGTGGATGGCTGGTGTGTGTGGGGGATCATTGTTTTGTGTCCTCCGGCGGTGGTGCGGAGTACAATGATGATTACTGATGAATTACTGTATTGACATGTATATGCACTGTGATACCGTACTTCACAATCCTCAGTTTTAAATTGTTTCTGTATCGTAAAACTGAACATTTATTCATTTTGAAAAACTTAAAATTGTGGTAGATGATCGAAATGAAAACCGGATGTTTACATGCGAAATGAACCGGTGCATCGGTATATTTTAACCGCACGATGACCCACTGTATATTCATACCATATCCGTACGGATATATCGTATATACGAACGGATATCGTATGTTTTTGTATAATATTCGTATAGTACGTTTGTATAATGTAAACAAACTGTACTATACGATGATACGGTAAGTTTTTAACGGAAATAGCGAAAGAATGACCGCACAAACGGTATCGCGAAAGAATGACCGCACAAACTGGACCGCGAAAGAATTACCGCACAAACGGTATCGCGAAAGAATGACCGCAACAACGGGACCGCGATTGGACCGCAATTAGACTGAAATTTCAGAGCGGACGAATTGCAATTCAACGACCGCTGGATTGCAATTCTTGGTAAGTGAATCGCAGGCGGGAGTGTAGTATTTCACCATGCCCAGTACGTATAGCACTTGATTAGTTGGCCATCTCACCATGCCCAGTATAGCACGTGATCAGTCGGCCATGCTGAGTATAGCACTTGATCAGTCGGCCATCGCACCAGGACTAGCAGAGCACTTGATCAGTCTGCCATCGCACCATAACTAGTATAGCGCTTGATCAGTCTCCCATTGCACCATGCCCAGTATAGCACTTGATCAGTTGGCCATCTCACCATGCCCAGTATAGCACGTGATCAGTCGGCCATGCCGAGTATAGCACTAGATCATTCGGCCATCACACCAGGACTACTTTAGCACTTGATCAGTCGGCCATCGCACCAGGACTAGTATAGCACTCAATCAGTCGGCATCACACCAGGACTAGTTTAGAAACTTGATCAGTCGGCCATCACACCAGTACTACTTTAGCACTTGATCAGTCGGCCATCGCACCAGGACTAGTATAGCACTCGATCAATCGGCCATCGCACCAGGACTAGTTTATAACTTGATCAGTCGGCCATCGCACCAGGACTAGTTTAGAACTTGATCAGTCGACCATCGCACCAGGAATAGTTTAGCCCTTGATCAGTCGGCCATCGCACTGCGACTAGTTTAGCCCTTGATTAGTCGGCCATCGCACCAGGACTAGCATAGCACTCGATCGGTCGGACATCGCACCAGACTAGATAGTTTAGAACTTGATCAGTCGGCCATCGCACCACGACTAGTTTAGAACTTGATCAGTCGGCCATCGCACCAAGACTAGTTTAGTCCTTGATCTGTCGGCCATCGCACCAGGACTAGTTTAGAACGTTGATCAGTCGGCCACCGCACCAAGACTAGTTTTGCCCTTTCTCAGTCGGCCATCGCACCAGGACTAGTTTAGAACTTGATAAGTCGGCCATCGCACCAAGACTAGTTTAGAACTTGATCAGTCGGCCATCGCACCAAGACTAGCTTAGCCCTTGCTCAGTCGGCCATCGCACCTGGACTAGTATAGCACTCGATCAGTCGGCCATCGCACCATGACTAGTTTAGAACTTGATCAGTCGGCCATCGCACCAAGACTAGTATAGCACTTGATCAGTCGGTCATCGCACAGGACTAGTTTAGCACTTGATCAGTCGGCCACGTCATCCTGCGTTACAGACAGAAGTGGTGGTCGGGGGCTGGGGGTGGGGGGGGGTGTAGTGTAGTCATAGACAAAAACTGGTGGTGGTGGTGATACACATTGTTCCCACTCTGGATATAGACCGGAACTTTTAGGACGCCAAATGTAGATGGCTGGTGTGCGTGGGGGATCTTTGTTTTGTGTCCCGGCGGTGGTGCGGAGTACAGTGATGAATTACTGTATATTGAACACACATGTATATGTACAGTGATACCGTACTTCACAATCCTCAGTTTTAAATATTGTTTCTGTATCGTAAAACTTAACATTTATTCATTTTGAAAAACTTCAAATTATGGCAGATGATCGAAATGAAAACCGGATGTTTACATTCGAAATGAACCGGTGCATCGGTATATTTTAACCACAGGATCACCCACATTTATATTCATACCATATCCGTACGGATATATCGTATATACGAAACGGATATCGTATGTTTGTATAATATTCGTATAGTACGTTTGTATAATCACTGATAATGTAAACAAACTGTACTATACGATGATACGGTAAGTTTTTACCGGAAATAGCGAAAGAATGACCGCACAAACGGTATCGCGAAAGAATGACCGCACAAACTGGACCGCGAAAGAATGACCGCACAAACGGTATCGCGAAAGAATGACCGCAAAAACGGGACCGCGTTTGGACCGCAATTAGACTGCAATTAGACGTTATTGAAACGGCGACGTTTGTACAATGCAACTTAACAGCCTACAGTAGAAATGAGTGTTCATAGACTCATTGGCTGTGCTTGCTGTAAACTGTATTTGCTGATAAGTTACACTAAATGTATCTACAAGTGTTAGTATGTATACTATCAAACATTCATCAGAATAACACTATGATATGTACATGTAGTGAACAAAACAAACGCACAACTATCGATTTTAAATCTATAATTAACCGACCTGCGGCTTCGTAATCTGCCACCATCTCCATAATAGATTCATATACGTGTGTCGTCAGAAAGATACATTGTAATTATTTCAGAATTGACGTCATTTACAGTTAATTGTGACGTCACTTATTGATTTAGACAATACGTCACCAAAGATCAAAAAAATAAACGGCATTCCTGGTGTTGTAAATTGTAAAGTATATGCACACCGTATCGGTGATTGAAACAAATGCATTTTATTTCTGTAGAAATGAAAGACCAGAATTTGGATAGGCTTATTTGCACATCCACGGACATGACCTCGGAAGATTAACAATTTCACCCCTAAGTAACTGGACTGAATTTGTATATGTTAATTTTGCAACCAAGCCAATCATCACCAAATTATTTTCAGACCAGTCCATTTATGAACATGGGGTGTTTTTGTTCTTAAAATTAGGAAAATTACTTGCTAAAAGTGTAGATTCTGATGAGGCGGCTCGTCACGAGCCGGCTCATCTGGATCTACACTTTTTGCAAACATCACTATACAGGCCTGTGGTGTTGAAAGGGGTTAATTGGGGATGCGTACGCACCCGCGCACCCCTCTACATACGGGCCTGCTGAAACAAACTAGTGCCATATGAACACGCTATGATGATGTAATCTTTACACTGAGGATACGCCATTATACATATTTAAATCATTTCATACCGTAAAGGTGTATTCCGCATGTTATATATTGAGAGGGGTTTCCCCGAGTAATCCGGTTTCCTCCCACATTAAGAACTGGCATTACCTATCGATCCCTGCCAATCACAACATTTGTATAATTACGTAGATGTAAGTGACATCCTCGTTTGTAATATGTGCAGCATAGCAACAGTTTACATGTGTTGCTGTGAAATGGGGCATATGACTTTTGTGCCAGTGTAGATCCAGATCGGCCTGCGCATCCGCACAGTCTGATCAGAATATGCACTGTTCATTATTACATCAATGAAATACCCGTCACATGCTTCTTATTGCACGGATGCGGCGAAATCCTTTGATATCCGCAGTGTGCTAACTGCCGGAGATCACTGTCTGGACCTGTCTGGCCCATTTCCCCCGTGTGATAAATTCACGGAGACGCATTCTAGCGTGCGTTAACTGGAATACTAACGCAAACTGCTTATATCGATTTTTAAATTGTGGCAGCAAGTGCAAATGTATTCGCCTTCTGCGCATGCGCCAACGCTCATAATTTCAGCGTGTCACATGAACACGTGACTGTGCAGTGGCATGTCAAGGTCAGTGATATGAGGAAATTATGAGCGTATCAAACACAGCGAATCTCACGCATGCGCAAATTGTCACTAAATTACAGCACGTGCTCAACAATAATATAATAATAGGCAAAATACATGGGACATAAAACTGAGGTATTAACACCTGTTGTATTTAACACGTAATCACAAGAAACAAAAAAAACTGCACGACATGAGAACACTTATTAACCACACAATTCACATTCGGCCAACATTAAATGTACAATTATAAAATGTTTTATGACCAAGGTCAGGAGCTTGTTCATTTTGCACACTGAGCTTTTCGACAGCATTTCTGGCGTCTTTAATGTTTTCCGCTTTGATTTTCTTTGTACAGTCTCCACTGATGGGTCTCCCTGAACTGGAGCTTCTACCGCATCGCTGAAATTATAGAGACCTTGCTACAAATATGTCTGTTCCATCAATAGAATGTTGACATAAATGTGGGGTGGTGGTGTCCTTTGAGGGACCTGATCAATCAGCATACAGTTGTCTCCCGTTTAATGAACTTCAAGTTAGATAGCCATTTGCTGAAATTAAATGTTCAACAGCAAACATTTCCATATGTGTTTAACCCTGGTGCACGTGTTATGTGCCGTTGAATAGTAAACCAGAGCAAGCGAGCAGAGGTTAACGGATACCCCAGGCCGCCACCTGGACAGACAAATAAAACCTTTAACGCAACTCTGACGGACGGACGAACAAACGAACGAACTGACGGACGGAATGAAAACAATATATACCCATAGACATAATTCGTATGCCGGTGGTATAAATAGACGTACATACCGGCTTTCATCACTGTTGAAGATGGAGAAATCCCTGAAATTGGTACTGTCAACATCAAAATAGCCCACATCATAGACAGATACCATATCCATAATGTCCGATTCATAAATATCCAAAGCTTGAGAACAAATGATATCCTCTGTGTCAAGCCGCCCTTCGCATAAATCCAACGCTTGTGACAATAACAAGTCGTCTGACGCGTCCATCTGGATAAATGGGGTATAATACATATATGGCCTGTCTAACGCCGGTGACTGCAGAAATGGAGCTCATGACATATATGGCCTGTCTAACGCAGAGTGACTGGAGAAATGGGATTTATGGCATCTATGGCCTGTCTAACGCAGAGTGACTGGATAAATGGGGTTTATGGCATCTATGGCCTGTCTAACGCAGAGTGACTGGATAACTGGGGATTATGGCATATATACTTGTCTAAGGATATGTGACTGGAGAAATGGGTCTTATGGCATTTATGGCCTGTATAACGATGTGTGACTGGATACATGGGATCTAAGGCATATATGGCCTGTCTAAGGACTGGTGACTGCAGAAAGATGGCTTATGTCATCTATGGCCTGTCTACCACAGAGTGACAGGAAAAATGGGGCTTATGGCATTGATGGCCTGTCTAACGCAGAGTGACTGGATAAATGGGGCGTATGACATATATGGATTGTCTAACGATGTGTGACTGGAGAAATAGGGTTTATGACATATATGACCTGTCTAACCACGGATGACAGGATAAATGGGGTTTATGGCATATATGGCTTGTCTAACGATGTTTTACTGGATAAATTAGGCTTATGACATATATGCCTGTCAAACAATGTGTGACTGGAGAAATGGCGTGAATGGCTTGTCTAACAACATGTGACTGGAGAAATTGGGCTTATGGAATATATGCCTGTCTAATGATGTGTGACTGGAGAAATGGCGTTAATGGCTTATATGGCCTATCTAACAACACGTGACTGGAAAAATGGAGCTTATGACATATATGGCCTATCTAACTATGTGTGACTGGATAAATGGGGTTTATGGCATCTATGACCTGTCTAAAGATGTGTCACTGGAGACATGGGGTTTATGGCATCTATGACCTGTCTAACGATGTGTGACTGAAGAAATGGGTTTTATGTCATCTATGGCCTGTCTAATGATGTGTGACTGGAGAAATGGGGTTTATGGCATCTATGGCCTGTCTGACTATATGTAACTGGTGAAATGGGGTTAATGGCTTGAATGGCGTGTCTAACAACATGAGACTGGAGAAATGGGGCTTATGGCATATATGGCCTGTCTAACGATGTGTGACTGGAGAAATGGCGTTAATGACTTCTATGGCCTGCCTAACAACATGTGACTGGATAAATGGAGCTTATGACATACATGGCCTATACAACTATGTGTGACTGGATAAATGGGGTTTATGGCATATATGGCCTGTCTAACGATGTGTGAAATGAGAAATGAGGTTTATGGCATCTATGACCAGTCTAACGATGTATGACTGGATAAATGGGGTTTATGGCATCTATGGCCTGTCTAACCATGTGTGACTGGAGAAATGGGGTTTATGGCATATATGGCCTGTCTGGCGATATGTGACTGGTGAGATGTGGTTTATGGCATCTATGGCCTGTCTAACGACGGATGATTGGAGAAATGTGGCTTATGGCATCTATGGCCTGTCTAACAACGGGTGACTGGAAAAATGTGCCTTATGGCATCGATGCCTGTCGCAGGATATGTGACTGGAGAAATGGGGCTTATGACATATTTGGCCTATTTAACGATGTGTGACTGGAGAAACCGGTTTTATGGCATCTATGGCCTGTCTAACGACGTGTGACTTGAGAAATGGGGCTGCTGGCATCTATGGGCTATCTAACGATGTGCGACTGGAGAAATGGGGTTTATGGCAGTTATGGCCTGTCTACATGGTAACGGACGTGTGACTTGATTAAATGGGGTTTGTGGCTTCTATGGCCTCTCTAACGATGTGTCACTGGATAAATGGGGCTTACGGCATATATGACCTGTATAACAATGTGTGATTGGAGAAATGGGGTTCATGACATCTATGGCCTGTCTAACGACGGGTGACTGGAGAAATTGGATTGATGACATATATTGCCTGTCTAACGACGGGTGACTGGATAAATGGGATTTATGGCATCTATGACCTGTCGAAAGATGTGTGACTGGAGAAATTATGTTCATGGCATATATGCCTGATTAACGATGTGTGACTGGAGAAATGGGGTTTATGGCATCTATGGCCTGTCTAACGACGGGTGATTGTAGAAATGTTGCTTATGGCATCTATGGCCTGACTAACAACGGGTGACTGGAGAAATGTGGCTTATTGCATCTATGCCTGTCGCAGGATATGTGACTGGAGAAATGGGGCTTATGCATCTTTGGCCTCTCTAACGATGTGTGACTGAAGAAATGGGTTTTATGGCATCTATGGCATGTCTAACGACGTGCGACTTGAGAAATGAGGCTGCTGGCATCTATGGGCTTTCTAACGATGTGCGACTGGAGAAATGGGGTTTATGGCAGTTATGGCCTGTCTACATGTAACGACGTGTGACTTGATAAATGGGGTTTGTGGCTTCTATGACCTCTCTAACGATGTGTCACTGGATAAATGGGGCTTACGGGATATATGACCTGTATAACAATGTGTGATTGGAGAAATGGGGTTCATGACATCTATGGCCTGTCTAACGACGGGTGACTGGAGAAATTGGATTGATGACATATATTGCCTGTCTAACGACGGGTGACTGGATAAATGGGATTTATGGCATCTATGACCTGTCTAACGATGTGTGACTGGAGAAATTATGTTCATGGCATATATGCCTGATTAACGATGTGTGACTGGAGAAATGGGGTTTATGGCATATATGACATACATGTCTAACTATGTGTGACTGGAGAATGGGGTTTATGACATCTATGGCCTGTCTAACGATGTGTGACTGGAGGAATGCGGTTTATGACATATGAGCCGCGTCACGAGAAAACCTGTCTTCGGGAGTCTCACGACGTCAGAAGATATGACGTCGTGAACTTAGCTGACGTAATTTCAGCAGAGATTTCCAATTATCGACGTTTGTCAGACCGCCATGTTAGGTTTGTTCCGTTGTGTTAAAGTTATCTAACGAACAGAATATATCTATAATCGGGCGTATGTGTAAAAAACGAAACTGTCTTCGATATGTCATGGATCCTGTCTGAGAATGTATTGGATGAACGTTAGACTGCCGTACTAACGGTCGTATGATCGAAATCCACCACGAAATCCACCAATTTTATTCGAAACGGGCACATCTTATATTATTTTTTTATTAAAAATAATGGCGTAAGGGTAATTGCACAAGTTCCTCGCAGCATCAATGACTTAGAAATGCTTTAGGCGCTGTACATTGTCGCCTAACTGTCGTTCTTTGACATTTTTACTATTTTTCGTCGGTTGTCCTTATGAATTAAAAATGGCGAACGCATAATTTAACTGGCTACATATCAGAGAATTCTTCGCTTACACTGCACTTTGATTCCTAAATAATCTTGAATATGAACAACCTAGTGTATGCCAACGATATTACCATCTATTATCTTGTTAAATTGTCACAAAGTTAATGTTATAAGCGGCCTACTGCCGAATTTAAAATATGTCGTCGTATACGAAATGTTAAATGATGTCGCTGTTATTCCCCAAAATTATTTCAGACAGCAGCAAACAACAGGGAAACGCCTCACTCTGCCTTATTTGAAAATTATTCATACGAAATTACGTTACTTGTGCCGCAATCCAAAACATAACGTTACATTAGCAACTGCAACACGAGCCATACATATTATTTTCATACTTTGTCTTGGCCTAATGGGAGACACTTGACCAGGCTACGATATATCCAAATTTGGTTGACATCAATAGGACTTGTCCGGATCAACACCCCTTGTTTACTCAAGTTGATAAAAATGTTGTAATTTCGACGTCATTGATCTAAAACGTCATATCAGTTTTTACCACGCGTCATAAAACTACTTCCAAAGTGAACAATAATTGGGATACATTGATAATTTTGGCAGCATATGGCTTTTAAAAGATGTACAATTCAGAATACGCGAAAAGGTAAAAAACTGAAAATGTTGTCATTAAGCCCGGTTTTCGCACGGCGCGGCTCATATACTGTAACGTCGTTTGACGTGGCTTTTATGTGACGTCTCATTTGCTCAAACGACCTGCATAGTGGCGTTGTATTAATATAATATCTTAATGAATATTGCAGATATCATGATCAAATAAAAAGCATTCAATTCATCATACAAATACCATTGGTATAGTAACCAAATGTTAATTTGACCAATAACTTCCCGAAGACAGGTTTTCTCGCGACGCGGCTCATATATGGCCTGTGTAACGATGTGTGAAATGTGAAATAGGGTTTATGGCATGCATGACCTGTCTAACGATGTGTGATTGGAGAAATGGGGCTTCTGGCATATATGGCCTGTCTAACTATGTGTCACTGGAGAAATGGGGTTTATGGCATATAACAGGCTCCAGTTTTGTTTGAGCAAATCCAGTTGCTCAAAATAGCGACCCCATATGCATAAGGAGGGTTATGAAAAATTTAGACTGCACTTGACTATGAAAATTACTCAGCAATCACCAGTGCAACTCACATATTGAAGTCACTATGAAAATGTTCATAACATTGTTCTGAGAAAAACAATAGTCATTATGAAAATTTTCATAAACCGTACTATCACTATGAAAATTATCATAAGTCGTACAATCGATCTCACTATGAACATTTTCATAAACCGTCATATTCCCTCTCACTATGAAAATTTTCATATACCGTAATATTCCCTCTCACTATGAAAATTTTCATAGACCGTCATATTTCCTCTCACTATGAACATTTTCATAACATTGTTCTGAGAAAAACAGTAGTCATTATGAAAATTTTCATAAACCGTACTGTCACTATGAACATTTTCATAAGCCGTACAATCGATCTCACTATGAACATTTTCATAAACCGTCATATTCCCTCTGACTATGAAAATTTTCATAGACCGTAATATTCCCTCTCAGTATGAAAATTTTCATAGACCGTCATATTCCCTCTCACTATGAAAATTTTCATAAGCCGTAATATTCCCTCTCACTATGAAAATTTTCTTAAGCAGTACTATCCCTCTCACTATGAAGATTTTCATAAACCGTTATATTCCCTCTCGCTATGAAAATTTTCATAAGCCGTAATATTCCCTCTCACTATGAACATTTTCATAGACCGTCATATTTCCTCTCACTATGAACATTTTCATAAGGACAGTAATATGCCCTCTTACTATGAAAATTTTCATAGACCGTCATATTCCCTCTCACTATGAAAATTTTCATAAGGACAGTAATATTTTCCATGGCAATGTTTATTTTTTACAGTTTTCGGCAACACCATTGGGAACTTTCTAACCATGTTACCATTACTGCCATGTTTTATCCCTGTTGGAGTATATGTGTGTATGTACAGAAGACAAAACATGAAGATCATCGTATGACATTTAATATACGTACGTCATTGCATCAACTAAACAACTTATTTAAAATGTACCAAAGTAGTATGTGTATCTTTAGAACTTCTAAGATCGAAGAGAATGCAATTCATTGATTCCTATATGTGTAAATATAATACGAATATTCTACAATTACTTGGCATGTAGTTTCTAACAGTGTCTCTTTTTACTGGCACAAGTATACCGGACATCCATTACATTTCAGTTTGTAATAGTATTCAACAAAGCACTACTTTGTTATGATAAAATACAAAGCTCTACATATCCTGTTTATAGGCCAGTTGCATTCCACAAAACACATGACCACGAATTGAAAAATGTGAATTCATTTATTTACTGACATGTAACGGCCTGTCAACAGCTAACGCCATATTATATACGTCATGTGAATTGTGTACGTAAGAACATTTTTCATGACATTTATTTACAGAAACTTTGATATTTTCTGTAAATGACGTCGAAAGATAACGAAATTTCCATAGACAATGTGGAAGGCTGTGCAAATTTCGTCAACTTTCGACAGGGAAAATAAAATACCGTAAATTTTAGTAAATATTTTTCATAAGATATTGCACATGTTCTTAGATAGAAGATCAAATGGTTTCGTTATATACTGTACTGTATTAGGCCGGGTTTACTGGTTCGAATCCCATATTTCACCTGACAATTCAAAAATCAGTATTGGATATTTGCAGATGAAACAATATATATATTCAGCCCTGAAATTATAATAACCTGATTTGGTTACAGATACACACCAAAACGGCTTAGCCCACCTCCCTAAAAGTAATAGGATTATTACTAAATCCTACTAATTTCATAATGGTATTAAACCAGATTCAACTCTTAAGTAACATGAAAAAGTGAAAGTAAGTAATTAAAGGTAATTGGTTTTAACGTCCCAGCAAGAGATAATGCCATATAGAGACGGGACCACAGTTTAAAGTCCCAGCAAGAGCTAATGCCATATAGAGACGGGACGACAGTTTAAAGTCTCATCCGACAAACCAGTAACATGAAAGCAGGCATTAAAATGTACCTGAGGACCAAAGGATGGAACCCATCGTTATAGTTACCATTCGCATGTTCCCAACCAACCACCCGCCTACAATGTTAAATATAATAGGAGACACAGTATCTTTAATACTTTAACAGTTTTATATGTGATGGCTCCCAACATAAACGACTTTTACTGTATCAGAATGTTATTTTCTGTGCCAGGTATGGGGCGCCGTTTTGGACTTTAATAGCTTTGTGAAATCACCCATGCGAATGGGTGATTATCACCTATACGAAAGGATGATATCACGAATTCATAATGAATGGGCGATATCACTCTTTCGAATAGGTGATATTACTCATTCAAATCTGTGATATCGTGTATTCGAATCGATGATATCACTGATTCAAAACGAATAGGTGATATCACCCATTTCAATAGGTGATATCACCCACTTCCTTTTTAATCGGTGATATCACTGATTCGAATACATGATATCACCCATTTGAATCAATGATATCACCATTTCGATACGAATGGGTTATGGTGCGCTGTTTTGGACTTTAATAGCACTTTGTAATATCACCCATTCGAATCGGTGATATCACCTATCCACAATTCAGAATTCATGGGTGATATCACACTTTCAAATAGGCGATATTGCTCATTCGAATGGATGATATATTGTA
>CM055270.1:108460762-108748717 GCA_029237695.1 Conchocele bisecta
AGGACTCTCTCGTCAGAGAAGCGGCGGTTGCCGAACTAGATAAAAAAATAACCAAATTTCGAAAAGAGACCCGGTCGGGTATTGATAAAGTCCGAGAAGACCACCAGTCGAACCTTGCGGAGGCCCTTGCGGAGGCTTATGATGCGTTGCGTTTAGAGGACTCTCTCAGTAAAGAAGCGACTCTAAACTAGACGGGAAAATAGCCGAATTTCTGAAAGAGACCCGGTTGGGGGTTGAGGGGGTCCGAGAAGACCACAAGGTGGCCATTGCGGAGGCTTATGGGGCGTTGCGCTCAGAGGACTCTCTCAATAGAGAAGCGGCACTTACTGAACTAGACTTACTGAAAAAATAACCGAATTTCAAAAAGAGACCCGGTTGGATCTTGATGGAGTCCGAACGGGTATTGAGAAAGCCCGAGAAGACCACCAGGCGGATATTACGGAGGCTTATAGGGTGTTGCTCTTAGAGGACTCTATCAACAGAGAAAAGGCGGTTGGTGAACTAGACGGAAAAATAACCGAATTTCAAAAAGAGGCCCGGTCGGGTGTTGACAAAGCCCGAGAAGACCACAAGGAGGCCATTGCGAAGGCTTATGAGGTGTTGCGCTCAGAGGACTCTCTCATCAGAGAAGCGGCGGTTGCTGAACTAGACGGGAAAATAACCGAATTTCAAAAAGAGGCCCGGTCGGGTGTTGAGAAATCCCTAGAAGGCCACAAGGCGACCATTACGGAGGCTTATGATGCGTTGCGCTTAGAGGACTCTCTCAGCAGAGAAGCGGCACTTACCAAACTAGACAAAAAAATAACCGAATTTCAAAAAGAGACCCGGTCGGGTATTGAGAAAGCCCGAGAAGACCACCAGGCGGCCCTTACGGAGGCTTATAGGGTGTTGCGCTCAGAGGATCGGACGGGGATTGCGGGATTAGGAGCCCGAGTGGTTGAATCTATCCGCGCCGTTGATGAATCACTTATTGCGGTTGATGATCAAGTAAAACGAGTTCGTACTGAAGCATATAACTCAAACAATGAAAACGCCAAAACGTGTCATAACAGTTTGGGCTGAGAAGCGGGGCCCATTGGTTGAGGGGCACTATGAATATTCGTTCGGTGCCAAAGCGAGTAATAAATGTGGGGGATACACTATGACAGCCGCGGGTGAAGTTATCCAAATGGCGGTCTGCTCGGTTAATGGTACTTGTAAACCTGTGGGCGCGGTCGCGATAAATATTGTAGTAGATGGGGAAGAACGGGGGGTTGGAGTCACTAAAATCTCTGGAGATAGTTCGACGGTGGTTTCTTTCTCCGGTTATGATCGAATTAGACTTTCCAAAGGTAGTGTTATTTACTTTGTTACGAAAATCGGTGACCCAGAGAGTTCTTCCACTATTGTCTCATTGTTAATTGAACTTATTTTGTAAATACTAATATATTGAAAATCATGAACGAATCAACGCTTCCAATTGTCAATACCACTCCATCAAACACTGTGTACAATTAACGAAAGAAGTTCAGATTTTTAGGTTGAATAATATCGTCGCTATGCAGGATATTGTTTTAGTTAGAGAATATACAATAGAAAAAGAAACGCTAAAAAAATATAGACGCGCGGTGAACACGGCTGAAGCATCTAGCACGGCTCTGGCGAGTGTTTCTGTGTTGTGTGGGGCGGGGACAGCTGCAACTATATCCACCATTATAACGGTTCCTGTAGCGGGGATATTATGTGCGGTGTCGGCCGTTCCTGGGTTGTTGTGTATGGTAATTAGGGCGTCGGGTGGAAAACTCGAGAAAAAATGTAGAAAACATGATAGAATATCTGTTCTCGCCAGGTCGAAGAAAAATACCATCGACGTTATGGTGTCCACAGCGTTGGCCGATAAGAAAATATCAAATTTAGAGTTTGAATCCGTGGTGGAAGAAATGGGGAGATATGAACAATTAAAAAATGATATAAGAATCAAGGCGCGCGCCACCATGCCCAAAATTGAGTGTACTGATTGGGATAAATTTAGGGAAAAACTTGGAGATAAAGTCGGAAGAAATGTTACAGCACCATTGTGATATTTTATAAAATAATTATATTGGTGCAGTAAACAAATTTACATACCTATACAACATGTGTTTTTCACTGAGAATTACGCCGTATTCGCATAACAAATTCGGTCGAGGATTACACTGTAATCACCTGTGTAAATTGATACACTCGGCTATAAATAACTGTTTACCTCGGCTATCAATTTACGCATGGTTCATAACCCGTGTAATTTAAACATTGTCGTAAATCGATAATTGTACAACACTAGGTAATGTTTATCATAACAGCCTACGTGGTCGTGTGGGTTAAGGAGATACTCTATAGAGACGAGGGTCGTGGGTTCGCGCCGCGGTTGGAGCTAAACATTTTTATTTATTTATTTCTATCCCTACAAATGTGGTCGCTATGGTAAACAACTGCATGACAATGGCGTGCGTTCGGAGTCCGACCGCTTGAGGTTGATGAAAAATAAATTGCCAGTTTACATAGAAATAAACTCGGTTATAAATATGTATAACCCGTAATTGTCGCTATGTTAAACAACTGCATGACAACGGCGTTCCGAGTCCGACCGCTCGAGGTTGATACAAAATGTTTCAGTGACATTTCGGATTTGTGATCAGACATAA
This sequence comes from Conchocele bisecta, assembly GCA_029237695.1. NCBI lineage: Eukaryota > Metazoa > Mollusca > Bivalvia > Lucinida > Thyasiridae > Conchocele > Conchocele bisecta. The sequence goes on from CM055270.1 coordinate 108,463,426, forward strand.
ACATAATATTACGGTTCTCAAACCCTGCATCAGACAAACTTTGTATGGCAGTAGCACGCAAAGAATGGGCTGTGTATCTTTTTGTCAGACCAGTATTTTTGCAAATGTCGGGCATAAATGATGTAAAAGCCTTCGCTTTTAGCGGGATATTACCGTACCAAATACTGCTTTGTAGCCCCTTTGTCAATGCTTCAGGTGTACATTGATTAAATAAAGCTATGGCAGTATCATCAGTTTTTTCCAACAGCAACTTCACAGACTCTACAGGGCACATGTCAGTGCCATTTGCATACATTCGTTTGTCACTATTTTCGCCATCAACTTCCTGTGCACCTCCCTGGTGATTTGTTTGCAGGGTTTCATGCGACAGTGTTATGTATTCGCACCCTGTAGAGTCTGTCAAGATGCGTATTGAGGAAATGTTGAGCTGTTTATGGAATTCCATGCCTCTGCTAACAAAATGGATGGTAAACAGATACCATACTCGCAACCTGAGACAGATTGGACCATCTCCTTTTAAATATGCATGTATTTTCTTCATTTCTTCCGGATCTATCACTGGATAGTGTGCCGTAGGGCGAGACACACCTGCTTTTAGGTTAGATTTCAACTTCGCTGAAAGCATTTTATTTGCTGATCGAAAATTAATGCCATTTACTATGTCTGTGTCTCTTCCTATATCTTTCAGGTAACGGTTAATTGCTGCACGGAAATTTTTCATAGAATTTTTGTGGTACTCTTTCGCATGTTCAATGTTCATCTTTTTCTCTCTGTTTTCTACTTTCTTCGGTTGGGCTTCCGCGAAGAACTTTCTTAATTTCTCGTTTAATTCAGATTCATCGATCGTCTCCAAATCCAGCACACTGCCATAGGTCTCGCTACACCAGGCTGAAATGTAGAAAATATATACCATATTTACTATATTACACTAAAATCCCTTGGAGCTATACAATTTGTTACAGTTTATTTTGCACTATTATTTCTTTGATATTTGACCAACCATTGAACATGGGCTGCTAATAGAATAAGTATTGTATTTCACAATTTTTTTATTATTGCAAGACATTCATTTTCATATTTTATCAATTTCATTACAAAATCACATTGCGTATTTTCTCTCAATTTGGATATTTAGGCTTTAACAAGATAATAGTCAGTGTATGTAAAGATCTAGATCTACTAATATGTATATAAAAAATATACATGTAATTTATCTGGGTTTAGATTCAGTGTACCTGGCTTCGCAAAGAAGAAGTAATCTAGTTTCATTCATAGTTGCAGTACGATAATCAGAAATATTTTTCTTTTTCTGTGCTATTCATTCCTCAGTCAAAACATTCAAATGGGCACCTGACCGTAGATCGGGATGCTCAGATCATTGTCATTCATTTATCCACTGATTCAACGTTGTCCAGCAATACAATTAGATTCTAATATATTTGTTTTATGCGGAATAATCACATTCAGCTGTTTACTGTTCATACCATCAAACACATTCCCCATTTTGTGTTTTTCTTTGTGGCCATGCTATAAACTTCATTCTCCATCTCATCAAGGGCGTTTTCATCAAGCTTTTTGAACCTTGCCTGAGTCGTCTCCTTATCCATTTTTGGGACACTGACGCTGTCGCTCACATTGGATGATGATGGGTTTGCCTTTGGCTGGGGTGTGGTTTCTTCTGGATGTTTCTCATCTTTATGGCTCACTGTGTCTATTGCTTTCAGCACAAGATCGTCAAATCCTTCTACGTCATTTTGTAAGGTTTCAAACAATAGCTTTATTTCCTCGAAGTCAACATTAGCTGGCAAATCTAGTTCGAATTTGCCGTACGCAGTGGTGGGCGTCTCCATTGTTGTTGCTGTGACTTTTTACGAACACAATCTGCATTCTTAACAATAAGTACTCGGTGGACAAGAGAAACAACAAGAACAGATAGATTTATTTAAATACATTTAATAACAAACAAACAGGAACGCGTATTTTTCTCATCATAAAATCATTTTACGGGAAGCTAGGCACAATTAAAATTGTGCATACACGCATTCACAGACGGCAGACATTTGTTTACATTGACAGCACTGACAGCGCACCTGTAGTTCGGCTTTGGAGTTTACTGGGATATAAATTTGGGACAGAGACTTGCTACGGGCCAATCAAATGTTAGGGAATTGTGTAAATATTTTTGTGCTGGAATTATCAAATCTTCATTTTCCCGATGTGTAGTTAGCTTGGTATTTACTTCTCTGTATGAGATTTTACCAATGTGTATTTAGCTTGGAGTTCGCCCCTCTGTATGATATATTCCCAATGTGTATTTAACTTGCAGTTTACCACTCTGTATGAGATTTTCCCCATGTGCATTTATCTTGGTGTTTACCCCTCTGTATGATATATTCCCAATGTGTATTTAGCTTGGAGTTTGCCCCTCTGTATGAGATTTTCCTGATGTATATTTAGCTTGGAGTTTGCCCCTGTATATGAGATGTTCCCGATGTGTATTTAACTTGGAATTTACCCCTCTGTATGATATTTTCCCGATGTGTAGTTAGCTTGGAGTTTACCCATGTGTATAAAATGTTCCCAATGTGTATTTATCTTGGAGTTTGCTCCTCTGTATGAAATTTTCCGAATATGCATTTAGCTTGGAGTTTACCCCTCTGTAGAGATTTATCTGGTACATATTTAGCTTGGAGTTTGCCCCTGTATATGAGATGTTCCCGATGTGTATTTAACTTGCAGTTTACCCCTCTGTATGAGATTTTCCCGATGTGTATTTAGCTTGGAATTTACCCCTCTGTATGAGATTTTCCCAATGCGTATTTATCTCTGAGTTTGCTCTCTGTATTACATTTTCCCGATGTGTATATAGCTTGGAGTTTACCCCTCTGTATGAGATTTTCCAGATGTGTATTTAGCTTGGAGTTTGCTCCTCTATATGAGATATTCCCGATGTGTATTTAGCTTGGCGCTTAACCCTTCGTAAAAGATTTTCTGGATGTAAATTTAGCTTGGAGTTTGCCCCTCTATATGAGATTGTTCCGATGTGTATTTAGCTTGGTGTTTGCTCCTCTGTATGAGATTTTCCAGATGTGTATTTAGCTTGAAGTTTACCCGTCTGTATGAGATTTTCCTGATGTATATTTAGCTTGGAGTTTGCCCCTCTGTATGAGATTTCCCCGATGTGTATTTAGCTCAGAGTTTGCTCCTCTGTATGAGAAGTTCCCGATGTGTCTTTAGCTTGGCGTTTAACCCTTCGTTTAAGATATTCCCGATGTACATTTAGCTTGGAGTTTACCCCTCTGTCTGATATTTACCTGATGCATATTTAGCTTGGAGTTTACCCCTCTGTATGATATTTTCATGATGCATATTTAGCTTGGAGTTTGCTCCTCTGTATGATATTTTCCTGATGTATATTTCGCTTGGAGTTTGCTCCTCTGTATGATATTTTCCTGATGCATATTTAGCTTGGAGTTCGCCCCTCTGTGTAAGATATTCCCAATGTGTATTTAGCTTGGTGCTTACCCCTCTGTATGAAATTTCCCGATGCATAGTTAGCTTGGAATTTGCCCCTCTGTATAAGATTTTCCCGATTTGCTGCCTTATCACACTTCCATCTTCGCTAAATATTTTTCTATTCTCTGAAACTTATACATTTGGTGTATATCTATAAAAGATATACCAGATCATTGAAATACATTTTAGACACCTATATAAAACGTGTGGTAAGGCATAAAGGCTCATACATGGACCAAGACTGATAATCACCATGTAAATGCCTATATCGTAACCATACAGGTAGTACCACAATACCATAGTTGTCACTGTGTGGGGCTCGTCGAAGCAAAGTCGAAAACAAATGATTTCAGAAACCTATCTGTCTATTTTCTGAAACCTCACTGCACTGACTGGAAATTAAAAACCTAACCCTAACCTTAAACCATCACATATATGTAGTGACGCGAAATTAAAACCCCAACACTAACCCATCACCTTACGGTAGTGACTGGAAATGAAAACCCCAACCCTAACCGACCACCTCTCTGTAGTGACTGGAAATGGAAACCCCAATCCTAACCCTCCACCTCGCTGCAGTGACCGGAAATGAAAACCCTAACCCTAACCCATCACATCTCTGTAGATTGGAAATTGTGTAGAATTGTACATGTTTGGTTGATTTCGTGCGATATACATAACATCATGACAGTATACCATTTGGGGACATGTTACATGTTATGTCCACAAGTTCACTTACATGTTTATGTTCTGGAATCTGCGGTGTGACAAATACACCTCAGTATAATTTAGATTCAGACTGGTAATATGACAATATGTTGACTGTAGAATAACAATAACTTGTAATGTAATGCCTGCTTTATTTACACCCTGCTCATTCAGAGAACCTTTCCATATCCACTGTATGTGCACTGTGATGAGCATTTGTCAACACTGATTTTCACATATATGCCCGAATGTCAGTCTTATGTTCTCGCTGTATGCTCTTTTGTATCGGATGCAGTTTGTGATTTCAGTGCATTTTGCACTAATAATATGCGTGTGCTTCAAACCAAGTATGGTCGCCGTATGTTTATGGTAACTCATGCTGCAACATCGGTATAATATAGATCTGACCATGGTTACATTACATATAGCACCATGGTCGCGATCCCTGGTGGACACGTTGCAGTAAAGGGGCGCACCGACTGTCCTGACGTGTACGGCCACCAGTATAATGTATATATCACCGTGGTACCATTACAGACAGCACCATGGCCGCGATCCCAGATGGAGACGTCACAGTAACGGAGGGCACCCGACTGTCTTGACGTGTACGGCCACCAGTATAATGTATATAGCACTGTGGTTACATTACAGACCGCACCATGGCAGCGATCCCAGGTGGAGACGTCACAGTAACGGAGGGACGCCAAACTACTGCACTGACGTGTACGGCCACCAGGCATGGATGCCTGGATGCCTGGTGGAGACATCACTGTAAATGAGGGTGACGCGACTACTGCCCCATAACGTGTACGACCACCAGTATAATGTAGATATCACGTGGCTACATTACAGACAGCCCTGTGGTCTCGGTCCCTGGTGGAGACGTCACAGTAACTGAAGGCCGCCAAACTACTGCCCTGACACGTACGGCCACCAGTATAATGTACATATCACCGTGGTTACATTACAGACAGCCCCGTGGCCTTGATCCCAGGTGGAGACGTCACAGTAACGGAGGGCCAGACTGCTACCCTGACATTTACGGCCAACAGTAAGCCTGCCCCCACCTTCATCTGGTACAAGGACGGTACGGCTACACTGGAGAGTGGACTGAGGATCGGGGCTGTCAACCAGTGGACACACACGTACAATATCCCGGATGTACATCGTAGTCAGGCCGGCCAGTACAGGTGTTATGTCAATAACGGAGTCGGTTCAGCGGCCACCGTGTACATGGAGCTGATCGTGCAGTGTAAGTTACTATTAACATACATGTACATACTCTATATTATTCCCAGTGAAGTTCATGGGCGGACCCGGCACGTGCCCCCCCCCCCCTAAAATTCACGAGTAAAGATTTTACAAGTTACCAGGCACGTTTCATGCCAAGTGTCATGTATTTCATGAATTATTCGGTCGTTGTCTTATTGTTTCAAAATTTAAACGTTTTCAATCAACAATCACGTCTAAACATACTGTGACAGTGTCAATATTGTTGCTCCAAAAGGCGCCATAACGCAGGAAATGCGATGTAGCTTTGCAAATTTTCCGGGTGGGAATGCCCCCGGACCCCCCTACTGCGCTATCTCGACTATTTTGCAATACTTCACTATATTATCGAACGAGCTTAGCTCGTTCGATAATATAGTCAAGTATTGCAACATAGTTACGCACCCCCTAACCCGAAATCCTGGATCCGCGCCTGTAGTTATTGCATATGTGTGGGGTAGTGGGGATTTCTGTACAATACACGCCAAGTTCACCTGTAACTGAAGATATATAGACACATTATATTATTCCCAGTGTGGTTATTGTATATGTGTGGGGTAGTGGGGATTTCAGTACAATATGCCCCCAGTTCACCTCTAACTGAGGATATATAGACACACTATATTATTCCCAGTTTAGTTATTGTATATGTGTGGGGTAGTGGGGATTTAAGTATAATACGCCCCTAGTTCACCTGTAACTGAGGATATGTACACACACTATATTATTTCCAGTGTAGTTATTGTATATGTGTGGGTTATTGGTGATTTCTGTACAATATGCCACCAGTTCACCTGTAGCTGAAGATATGTACACACACTATATTATTATCAGTGTAGTTATTGTATATGTGTGGGTTAGTGGGGATTTCTGTACAATACGCCACCAGTTCACCTGCAATTGAGGATATATACACACAATATATTATTCTCATTGTAGTTATTGTATATGTGTGGGGTAGTGGGGATTTCTGTACAATGCGCCTCCAGTTCACATGTAACTGAGGATATGTAGACACAATATAGTATTCCTAGTGTAGTTATTGTATATATGTGGGGTAGTGGGGATTTATGTATGTCACGAATCGTAGCCGACTATTTTCTTTATCATCCATTATTTGTAACACGGGTCACACAATGCTAGTCTAGAGCACAATAATCGAATAGTCTAGTACAGCCGATCGAATCGTTATTCATGTGTGAAATATCGCTCCCGTGGAATACACCGCTGGAGCGAATAGCGCTTTATCCGAAACAGTGCACGCACCACCAGTTTTGTATTTTGCACTGGTTATATCTGGGTGATTTACACTGTTTATGCAGACTTGGATGGTAGCCTAATTACCTAGTAGGTCATATCTACTTATGTCTGTAGTATTTCAGATCAATTCACCAGATATCTCATGAGCTAGACTTACTGTTAGAACATTAGTCCACTTACGCAAAATTGTAAGCCAAATGTTGGCACATAGCTTTTACATTGATAGGCAGACTACATGAGGAAAGTCGTGGGCTAGGGTGACCATATATATTTGATTTAGCACCATAGTATATCAGTCGGACACTCAATTACATTCGTGTGACACATTGGATCGCAAGTTATCACTGGGAATTGGTGAGTACATATGTTTGTAGTTACTTTCTAATGCTGCCATTTAAGTCTGAATCTGTGTAAGACCGGAAATTCTCCGCATAGTTATCGTATCCTCGATAATACTGCACTATTTCATTTACCTGAGTGATTTGGACCCGTTTCGACCAAATGCTTGGTCAATAAAAGCCGTATTGCATGTATCCGCTGATGTAGATTATCTCCCTCAATCAAATCGTATGGATTCATTAATTCGTCGTGTTTACGTGTAAATGATAACGATTACAGGACTGGCATGTGGGAGCATTCCGTGAGTATTGTAATGGCATATTATTCTCATGTGTTTTTGTTGCATGCCCCTCTGACTAATTGCATTAGCAATTGCATTAGCAATTGCATTAGCAATTTGTTGTAATTGTAAACGAAGGGCGAACTCGATTGAAATGTCCACTAACATTAGCTATGCATTTTATATTACGATTCAGTCCAATATCAGTTCTGCGCCCTGTACAATACATGATAATATTGCCAATTGTTAGCAAGTCACAACTGTAACGTGAATTTTCTGGACGACTTTCCTTTACTCTATGGGGGACACATGTAAATTCCTAACCCAGTCGTCTGTACATTCATTTTATTAAGTCATATACGTTCACAGTGTTTTGTAAATATTGTAAATGCTATTGCGACCAGGATAGACCAGATCAGACAGTTTTGCTCTAAATGCACTGATTTATACGTCAGTAAGCTGCAATAAGGACATGATGTGAAGTATAATTTATTTCAATCACTGATGCTTTGGGTCAGACTGTGGAATCCTACAGTCTGATTAGAAAATACTTGGCACAGTTGCTCTTTATTAAGTTAACGCAGTTGGCCACTGGCAGTCTGATCAGGGTAAGCCCTGTCGCAATCAAATGTTTGTTAACTAATGGTAAATAACTGAGAATGTCGTCTGTATTCACATGTACGGCTGTGAAGATATATATCGTTGGGTACACTAGATATTGTGGCTGTTCATTAATGTGTTATATAGCATTTTCCGACTTATGAATTCCATCAGCCCCCTTCTTCCAATTAATGAAAATATCTTTGTGTACATTGCAATTTATCATGTTTCATAATTGTAATATATGATGATGTTTAGTATTACCATGCAATCATAATATTGATTTCATGATCACTACTGTGACCATTATTGAGACTATACCACGTTACATTCTGGTAACAACACCGTTGGTGTTTTGTAGTCCCAGGCAGTACACCAGCCAGGCAGTCAGCCAGCCAGTCAGCAACCAGCGACGGCACGTCCATCTTATGTGTATGCGTAGAACCAGTACGCAACACATATCTATTTATTCTGGAGTCCACAACACGACACTGTGTACCAGCGGGGACTCTGCTCCGCGTGGACCAAGGGCGTATCGAGTGGGGCACTATTCCGATGACATCATTCCGTCCAAGGACGAGATAAATCTCTATGAACGTTCACCATTTGTTATTGGCCCCATCCGCCCAAGTAGGCTCTGTATCTTATAGTTGCAAGTAACGTTACGACGTCATTAAAACGTCACTCCCATCATGGCGGAAGCCGGAGTTAATTAACGGAACTCTAACATTAGATCTTGATCCTGATCATGATGAGGTATATTGTTGAACTATACCTACCTGTTCCAGAATCGTGGAGGTGTCTTGGTTGTGCAAGTGCCTTTGGCGGTCGCTACTAGGGGACGTTGTCCGTACTGACATTACAATCAAGTGTTTGTGCATTTCATTTATGTAAATACATCATCATTGTCAAAATATACCTTGTTGTCTCTGTCCACAACGTGCTTGGTGTTCCATCCCTTCAGTAAACTAGCCCGGTGTCACCCTGGCGTGACAAATGGGGTGCATTTGGCGGGTGCTACTAGGGGACGTTGTCCGTACTGACATTACCATCCATTGTTTGTGCATTTCATTTATGTAAATACATCATAATTGTACAAATATACCTTGTTGTATCTGTCCACAACGTACTTGGTGTTCCATCCATTCAGTAAACTAGCCCGGTGTCACCCTGGCTTGACACTTTACAATACGCCCCAGTTCACATGTAACTGAGGATATGTACACACAACATACAAATGAATCCGGCACATTTTTCCAAACTTTATTGCAATAATAAAAGACATAACATGTACAGACAAAAATTGCAAGGAATATAATAACTTTACATTTGAAGTCCAATAGTATTATTATGCTCATACAAACTCCTCAGTCCACAGGACTGAATATGTAAAATATATTTTAATAATGTTTCAATAATGTTTGGGTACACACAACTCGAATGACTCAATAGTGGAGGCCTGTAATTACACCTTTTTATTGAGCCACATTTTGTAGAATATTCTAGGCAATTCTCAAGTATTCAATGCACTTCATTCACGATGTATAATGTTCTACTGATGACTTTGCCAAAATATCCATGAACATTATTTTATGAGCCATCGCTTACAAGATTGTAGATAATTCTAGATGTCCACATATGTTATTAATTACATTCAATGTGTCATATATTACATACATTTCAGTTATATATTGATGTTTATCAATAAAACACATGTAGAGATTGTACATGTATAAAACTAAACTATATACATGTACATACATGTCAATGAATATTTGGATAAATAGAATACAATGTAAATGTCAACTACACAAAATTCTCAATCGGATTGAGGAGATGGGGTACAGGAATGGAGTTGTGTATTTTAAAATAATAGAACAGCTGTTTCAAGCTTGTAGCAATGTATATACTAACTTTACTATTAGTACCGTAAATTGATTCGTGTACTAGAGTCAGGAAAGCCCCCAATGGTCTTATACAGATAGGCTGATCCGCCCGACTGAAAATTGCTGTTGCACTGGATCTGAACAAAACCAGTTTGTGAGTTCCTGCACCAGATATCAAGTCACTACACTGTATGTGTAACATATACACATGTAGATTACATATTGACAACCTTCAGATCCACCAAACGTAAATGCAACAGTTGAAGGCAGTCTGGTGGTAGGTGGCAATATTACCGCCACGTGTTCCCCGGCCGGAGTCCCGGATGTGTACAACTACGACAGCTGGGTCCATACATGGTCGGACGGTACAGATATATCCCAGGCGGGCCTGTTGGCCGGGCAGACTCTCCCACTGACCAATCTCACGTACCAGGACTCGGGCGTATACACGTGTCGGGCCAGTAACGACGTACCCAATAGCGGTCACTACCAGAATGGGTCGACTTCCGCTATCACCATTGATTGTGAGTAGTGTTGCTAGTGTAGAAAACAATCCTCTCACAGTCTGATTCTCGCGTCAAGGATGCCCCGGAAGTAATGCTAGAGGCAGTTACATTTGATTGTCCATGTCCTGTAACCTGTTTATACGACCGATCAATACACGTCTGTTAATGAGATGACAGTGTGCCGTGTGCTATGACTCTACGTCCCGCTTAGATAAATTTCTTGTAATGTCTGTTTCATGTAGCTGCTTCGTATTTCACACATGGTGCTCTATTATGCTGTGACACATCCATCATACTCGGGGGCCACTGCTATACCAATGTCTTATAATTTCTTATAACCCTTCATTCTCATTACCTTTGATAGACGACATACTGGCGTTGTTAGGAAAAGCGAAATACTTGACGTCATTAGATTTAAAAAATGGATATTGGCAAGTATTAATGAATGAACAAGACAAATAGGAGACAGCATTTACCTGTCATAAAGGCTTATTTGAGTTGAATGTTCCTGCATTGTTTCAATAATTAATTTCCTTTGTTTTAGATGGGTTAGGTGATTTTTCAACTGCTTACCTAGATGCTATAATGATTTTTAGTAGTACGTTCGAAGAACATGTCAAACATCTTTATATTGTGTCTAGTAGACTGAGACAACATGCCTTGACATTAAAATTAAAGAAATGTAGTTTCATACAATCTGAGACGAATTACCTGGGGTTCATTATTGGTAAAAGTGGAAATAAACCAGATCCCAAGAAAGTACAAGTCGTTCGTTCTCTACTAGTTCCCAACTGTGTACGAGAGGTTCAATCGTTCATTGGTATGACCTCATATTATAGATGTTTCATTCCAAATTTCTCCCAAATAGCAGCACCGATTGTAGCTTTGACTAAAATGCATGCCCATTTTAAATGGACACCTGTTCACCAGAAAGTTTTTGAATATATCAAGGATAGCTTGTCGATTGTACCATTACTTTCTTACCCAGATCCCAACAAATCATATACACTGTATACAGACAGCTCTGTTACATGACATGTATTGGTTCATGCCTTATACAGTCATGTGACTCAACAGAAGAGACATCATCAAATGTACCAAATGAGAAACCAATTTATTAAATTATAAGTCATGTAAAGGACAGGACAATACATGGTATGATGCAAACATTAAATAGTGTGTCGATTGGAAAACAAGCTTGAAAAAGCTTATATGAATTTTTCTCCCATTTAAACCCATTTATTATCTGTCCCATAAATTAAGTCCCACACAGTGAAAGTGGTATACTGTCGTAAAAGAAGCGTACGCAATTCATTAAGCTTTGCAAAAAGTAGACTAGTACCTTCATAATGCGCAATTCGTAATCCAGACTGATCGTAAGCCGCTGAAGTATTTACTTGAATCCCCAATTCAAAATAAGAAAATACAGTTATGGACATTTGGAATGGCTGGTTATAATTGTACAGTTGTACATGACTGTGACATCGACATCAGACAGACTCAGGTTCCATTTTGGATATCATAGATAATACATACCAAACAAATGTGTTTGATTCTTCTAATCTTAACCCAAGGGATTATGCTAATTGTGATATCCCATTCGACGACTCATTTAAAATACCCGAGAAAACATTACCAGGTCTTGATATTTTTTAACAATCTAAGGACCCTGCAATAACTTAAAGTATTAAGTCATTATCCCATGATGTAGGTGAACATATTTGAGAAAAATATAATTATTGATGATATTTTATGTCGTATTTGAGAAAACCAATGCAATATATACTAACAATGCTCGTTGGTTAGTGACATTCATTCATGATTTACAACCATACAAAAATTTAATTGACAAGCTGAACGATGACATTAGATTTATGAAAGACTTAATAAAGCATATGCAGATTATTACAGACCAAATTCGACGTTTCGTGTTGCATCTTATGTCAGTGTTGCATCTTATGTCAACAGTCTGGCACTTGACGTTGATTTGTTAAGATATTCGAATTTTAGCATTAAGGACAATTTTGAGGATCTAAGATCAGTTAGATTCCACAAACGTACGAAACGCACCGGATTTCATCATAGGTCTAAACGAGTACTATCTAATAAAGCGTCTAAACGGTTTATTTTGCCATTTATAGGAGAACTTTCAAGTTTCCTTTTCGGCACTGTTACAGAAGCTGATCTGGATGACATACATCGCAATATGCAGCAATTATCGGCAAATCAGGACAAAATAATACATGCAGAGGACGAGAGCATAACTCTTTTAAATTTGAGCAGAATAGAGATATCAGAAAATAGAAAAGCTATCCTTCATTTATTAGCAGTCGTGCAAACACTAGAGTTCGGTCTGCATGATATTTCACTGCGATTCGAGGAAAAACTTTCAAGAATGGAAATATTCATTAACACATATTTCCAGACCAAAATATTATTGGTTTACATAATGTCACAATTATGCAACAGGAGACGGCCGAGCAAAATTACATCGCAAACTTTGTATTAGAATCAAAGCCGCTAATGATTAACTCCGATAGGACTAGCTATTCGTTATTAGGACAGCATGAATTCAGAGAATGCAATAATCCGCATATCCAATTCTGTAATCCCAAAAATGCAATGTACCAAATTAATTTGAGTAAATTATGCGTAATTGCCCTGTTTCTAAAAAAACAAAGACAATGTCAAACTGTTCTGTCAGAGTAAAGTGTCAAGAAAAAAACTGCCGCTGGTTCAGTACATACGTATGGGACTGTGGGCAGTTGCAACAACTGAACGTCTAGAATTCATAATTGTCTGCCAAACTCAGGCATCTAATACAGGCAATGTTCTTATTTCTCCACCGTTAGGAATTATACACCTCAATGAAACTTGCCGCGCAGCCAATGCATATTTAAGTTTGCCCATGTATTATGAACGCGAAACGGCTTACGAACATCCCGACAGCTTGGCTTCGCTTTTAAAATACGAAGTTACCACCAAAAACCTGACTCTCTGGCAAGATTTTAAAAATAACTTCACTAATGAAACAGCCATAGAAATACATAAAACACTGCTCGATTTGAAACAAATTCCCATGCCTAATTTCATTGACGCAATTCAGAAATATTACCATGTCAAACTTGTTAAAGCTCCGAGTAAGGTAATTAGATTTTTTTGCATTCAGCTTGGGAGGTTTAAATTCCGTCCTAATGATAGTAATTTTCATAATTTGTTGTCGTAAATGCTTATGTAATAAGGTTAAACACATTCACTCTAAATGGCTTGCTAATGTTGACAATGATGTGAGCAATGTGACGAAGAAATCTGAGGGAAACCAGTCAGTGTTGTCTGAAGACAAAATCGCCAGTAGCGAGGAAGGAAGGCAGTCACCTGCCACACTGAGAGTCCTTCAAGAAGTGGTGAGACGGAACGATCCGTCTTACATTAACGTTTACCCAGAATTGAGAGACAAGCAGACTGTCTCCAACGTTTGAGGCAAGCGATATGGCCCCCTAAACAAATACGATCGGCAACTCGAGAGACGACCGATAGACTTAGCGGCGCCGTGTAAATAGTTAATTATGTACTACATGTATTATGTGTAGATAGATGTCAATTAATGATGAATAATTTAGTGACATTTCCTTATTATGCTACAGATATCTGGAAATCGTGAAATATGGAACCAGACAATAAACCATTGATGCGGCAATATTATGAAGATCAATCCTACAAACAGCCGTTAAACATAACGGGAATTGCAATAAATACGTGTACGAACAATCAAATGAAAAATACGACCACTCCAACCATAACGACGCCGACGCCCCAAACATCAAATACTCAACAAAACATCAACATTAGAAGAGTAACATTTATTTGCCATATTCTACAATATGAGTGTTCATATTGACCTAGACTACTTATTAAATATGACATTTGACGCCGTCAAGAAAGAGATGTGCCCATCAAATGATGCCAGATACACCGACGTTTCGGCAAACACAATAATTGCCGTAGACATTGTAACCCGTTTGGAATTTCAACTACGCCATGATGGGTATGTCTGCTCATTGCCGTAAACCAGACAGAACGATGCGACCAATTACAACCATCCACCAGTAACGACGAAATCCCCGCAGGTTCCACTAAGCCACTTGCGGCCAGAGACAATAACTGTTTAGATGTATTATTACCTGTAGCAGATCAGTCTGCAGGTAAACAGCAAGCAGCGCCGATATCAACGCATATTTCACAACCGCAGCAGTTACCTCGCCCGACGCAAATCGTTTACCCATTAGCAGCCAAGTGTTGGGTGGAACCAGACAGTGACAATAATAATTCAGATACAGACTCAGACGTAATGCCTCCCCTAGAATGGAATCCATTGTTTCGCCCATAAACTCTCTGTGTAATATTGCAAATAGGTAGCAGAGACATATCCAGATATGTATTGCATTTAAGTGTTGTGACCTATCATTAATAACCCATTATGCATGATCACCAGTGACATTATTTGTTTCATGTTGGTAGAATATGTATCAAAGGTCACATTTACCGTATACCTATATACATGTTGTGAGCTATATATTTATTGTGGTATAGTCAATAATTAAGGAAGCTTATTTTAAGAGACGAACACACAGAGTTAAACCTTTTGATCAATGATAGTACATGAAGATAATTACTAATTAAAAAAGTAATGATCTTTATGGGATAGATACGAATGTAACATAATTAGCCTGATCTACTTATGTATGTTTGTTCGTCCGTGTGTCTCTTGTATGTCTGTCCGTCTGCGACATAAATAATATACTATTTGCTGTATATAAAACAGAGCTGCTAATAGCAACTTGACAAGTCTCTCAGATAGCAGAATTCTGTATAATTATGTAGGCGTATAAAGTACAATTTATACATAAGTTCACTATGACCCACATTGAATATCGGTAAGAAAAACATTCTGTTTACATCAATATTAAGGTCAATCCTTAATATCAGTTAGTATATTCATAATTTCATATACAATTAAGACTAATCAATTACCAATAGCTTACAAAACATTGACGCCCACAGTAATTATATTCGACACTGATAAAGGTCAGGTCAACCTATTTTCCAGTTAGTTAGTCAAGGGATATAATTATTCAACACTTTAAAAATGACTGACAACACTTGTGGAAATGAAACTGCTGTATATGTGGTCATTATTTTGTAACAGATTTAAATCTTACCTTAATATTTGGTCAGATTGCCTTTCATGCTAACTACTTCTGACAGACGTGTTGGAATGGACTGGTATAGCTTTCTAACATAGTCTTGTTGGATGTTTTCCCAGACACGTCGAACAGCACAAATGAGCTCGGAGTTGGTGTGAATATTTGCTGCAGAAGGTTCTATGTCTCTTTTTAAATTTCAGCCAAATATTTTCTATAGGATTTATGTCTGGTGACTGTGCTGGCCACGTTGTGTTGTTTATGTTGTTTGTTTCTATATATTCTTTCACTGAACGGGCCCTGTGGGCAGGGCATTGTCATCCATAAATATATAGTCGTTACCATGGAAATGGCGTGCAACAACTGGCCACAAATTATCGTCAAGTATTTCAATATATTTAGTAGCATTTATGTTACTTTCTACTTGTGTTAATGTTCCGACACCTTCACAACAAATACATCCCCACACCATCAAAACTGACTCGCCCCCTTGGAGGTTCGTTCACAAGCTGGGGGTCGTTGACTTCAGAGCCCTTTCTCCAGATAAGAACACGGTTATTTGCACCAATTACAATTTGACTTTCATCACTAAATATCCACTTGCTCCAGTGTTCATCAACTGTCCATTTCCTTCTTTCTTTAGCCCACGTCACACGCTTTTTCTTGTTGGCATGCCTCACCACCACCCGTTTCTTGGCAACACGTCGCTTATACCCCAGATCATGGATTTTTCTCTGCAGAGTTTTAGTACAGAAAGTATGGTCCTTACGCTCATTAATTATGCTGGTAATATACTGGAGTGATCTCCTTCTGTTCTGTTTCACAACACGAGAAAGTTGATTGCTATCCCTGTCTGTGAACAATTTCTTCCTGCCTCTTCCTGGTCTATTTTCTACAGTTCCAAATGCTTTATATTTCTTTGTTATGCTCTTAATAGTGGACCGTGGTACATTAAATATTCTTGCCAATTCTGACTGATTTTGGCCAGACTCATAAGAAGTTAGGATTAATTTTCTAACTTCACTACACAATTATTTTTGTTTGAAGCCATTAATCAAACGCAGTGTTACCCATGGCTACAGGAAGTGCACAGCTTCCATTTGTATGTCATGTGATCAGTTAATTATGATGTCATAATATGATGTAATTTAGACTTCCTGTTGCATGTCTATAAATAGCACACAGCGCATTTGCACTGACAGGGTAACCCAATTTAGACAATTCGGTAACAGGGTGGTGAATAATTATGTCCCTTGACTGTACATCGCTAATAAGCGTAAACCGGCTTAGTAATGAGCAATTATTCGGTGAGTATATGTACTATGCTCTTTGATAGCAACAGGGAATTTCGGCCAGAATGTAGAACTGCTAACATCTCAAACATGTTCTGCTGAATAATGTTTCTAACTTTGGTTAATATTCAGCATGAACGGCCGAAAGAAAATTGTAGCAAATATCCACTATGCGATCACAATAATTGTTGTTTAGAAATGTGCTTAGAAATGTTGATAGAAAATAAAATGCAGCACTTGTTTAAACGGACTTGTGATCATCAGCAGTAGCGGCGGGAGTCCATACGCAGTCCTTAGAGAGTCGACCACACCAGTGACTATGTTATAATATGTTAAAACCGTGTGCATCTAACGACGTACATTGTCCCAACATATACCAGGTAATATACTTGCTGATAAGTAAATATCCATGCTCGATATTTAGTGTATTCATTGTACATTTCAGAGGCTATATTATTCCATTCACAACCATGGCAATAAACTGGTTACCGGCGATTTGGATTTCGTGGTCCATTACCATCCACCAACGGATATAATCGAACTTACGCCCGTCAGTTTGTTAATACCACAAATGGACCCCGGCCACACACCGATGTAACACACAATGCAATTCTAGCATCAAACATTGTTAGCCGTATCGAGGAAAAACTACTCGATACAGGCGTCTTAGTATCGGAGATGAAATCACTCGCTGGTATGCCACCCGCGGCAGGTGCTCAATCACACACCACTGGTTTGCCACCCGCGGCCGATGTCAAAACAATGACACGTTCGACGCCAAGGGTACGACCGACAGTTATCGTTAAACACCAACGCCGGTTCAACCAGCTTAGTGATACGGACGATGAAGTAAATTTCAACAATGTGGACTAATCACACATAGACTGTAGACGTCTGTTCCCGGATATATTACAAATACATACATAGGCTATAGACGTCTAACCTGATACCAGTTCACTAAACATAAAGACGTACAGACGTCTTGTATACATATACGCGCCATATATATGGGAATTAATAACAGTACATTATATAACTGTGTGGCTACATAATAATATGTTTTCATTTTCAGCAAATGATCCATCATATTGTTCATGTTTGTAGGCTACTTGTATGTAGTGATGAGTCCATTCATACATCTAATTGATGTTGTATTATCAAGGATTTTCAAGGTTTAAAAATTCAGCAGTAAAATCTAAGCATCAGGCTGTATGACAATTGCTTATTAAAATTAGCAAGTGTCACAGGGTCAGCTCTTCCATATATGGACTAACACAGGTTCGGTTCGACTGGTTTTTATTGGCGTAACATCGATGGCCTGAAAACACATACAGGCACCCATAAGTATATATACATGTGCCACCTCATATCATACCGGCGGCACGCTTCTCGTTACGGGCCCCGGAATAAATTACTCGTGCATAGATCCTCCAATCAAAAGATGACACACACACCTACGTCACACCACTCACCCATACGGACAATACAAGGCACTACATGGACAGCACATGGACGATTACATTATGTGAACACGGGAATGTCAAGACCGGCCCCGCTAATAAACAACTCATACTAAAAACACATTGAGGGGTGATTACACAGTAGCTGGAACCTACAATACAACGAGGGTTGATTAATAGGTTATATTATAGCAAATACACCATAATTCAATCATGTCCTGTTTTGACAACTGTGACACAAGTGTTAATTGGTAATTGGCGAGTGTAACGTAATTGTCCCCGAACAAGTACGTTAGTTCATCCGAATCAGGGATTCCGCTGGAGAAAATAAAAAAATAGCCACTTTAAAAAAAAAAGTCGAAAAATAAAATCGACTTTTGTTTTCATTTTGTTTATAGTATTTGTCAAACATGGCATACAACAGAACAACATATATAAATGTTATCTTTAGTTTCGTTACATAAAGCACATGGAGTGGATGGAAATAAACAGCAGTATACAATAATTACAATGTGGTCATTAGGGCAATCTTGAATCATTCATACATGTTTTGTTATTGCTGTATACTATTGATTATTGACAGAAGCACATAAAACAATCATGTATATGTACAACACAATGTAATAAAATATATTTCATTTTGGTTTGTTGTTATCCGTCAGTTAACTAAATACTATTATGGAAATACAGTTCCTTATGTTATCCATCAGTTAACTAAATACTATCATGAAAATACAGTTCCTTATCTGCTCACTACCTCTACTTCCAGACTGTACATATTCTCCTCTGCTTCTTATCTGCCAACTTATCAAACGCTCTCCTGAAATCAAACTGATCTGCAATAGGACCATCTAAACTATTAACCATCAACTCATACAATCGTCGAGTACTCAGCCTATTTCTAACTTTCGTCTTGATAAAGTGTTGCCTACTGAAACCACTCTCACATTCTACAGACGACACTGATACCGTTAATAAAATTACTGCAAGCTCGCAGACTGCTGGAACACTATCCTTCAACCTAAACAAAAGCTGCACTACAGTACATCATCTACAGAGTTGCATGACTGGGCATACGAGGTAACTACAATACGATGGAAGGTCCCTATTTCCTCACGTACCTTCTCTCTATCACCATTGCCTACATTTGCCTTGCCAACAAAATCACAGAAAACATCTACACTGTCAGCCAGCTTCTTACTTACATCACTACCGAATTCAAGAGGATCAAACACTGTGCAGATCGAAGACAACACTACACCATCCTCCTTATCACTGAACCTAGCCTCCAAGTTCTCCAGGAAATTATTACTAAACTTCCTACAAGCACTCTTAGCCTCCTATCTCTGCTTATCACTGTCTCGCAAAACAAGCAAATCAAACTCGAAACTGTCAGATGCTACAGTCGGGACTACTTCCTCATACTTCTGCATGTTTACCCACTGCTGATCTCTAACTTCCTGATGCTCTTGACTGTCGACTCAGCAAGCTATTGCGGCAACTTCGAATAATTTAATTACATATCGTTAGGTTAATTAACCCACTAATCTTGGAAAATAACTGCAGTATTCACTGCTTGTCTTAAAGGGTGACTGCACCGTGATTGGGCTCAATAGACTACAGTATCCACTGCTTGTATTAAAGTGTGACTTCACCGTGATTGAGCTCAATATACTGTAGTATACATTGCTCGTCTTAAAGGGCGACTGCACGGGGTTGGGCTCAATAGACTGGACTGCAGTATTCACTGCTTCTCTTAAAGGGAGACTGTACGACGATGGGCTCAATATACTACAGTATCCACTGCTTGTCTTAAAGGGCGACTGCATGGGATTGGGCTCAATAGATTTCAGTATTCACTGCTTGTCTTAAATGGTGACTGTATGGCGATTGGGGTCAATATACTACAATAACCACGGCTTGTGTTAAAGGGCGACTGCACGGGATTTGGCTCAATAGACTGCAGTATCCACTGCTTGTCTTAAAGTTACATCCCCACTTAGTAGGCACACCATATTATTTTTATCAGTGACATTATCTGAGACATTTTCTGGCAAAGTAAACATTACTTCACCATTATCCAACGCATTGATTGGCATTAGTGTACATTTTATATACGACGTAAATGTCAACACTGATATTATGGGCGATAACCATGTTTCTTTCAAACAGTTCTATTGTTAAGTAGAGGGGAGGGGAAATGTCGGTGAACCTTACAGTGTGGTACTACTAACGTTTTATGATTATTTTTTGTAGATTTCGCTGTTAGTATTTCTAAACTAAATGCTTATCTAATCATCATTAATTTTTGCGATTATCCACATCATCAGCTAACAAAATCAATCATACGCACTGTAATAATTTAACACACGATATACGTGCATGATAAGTACAAATAACCAAATCTAACAATGTGAGAACTGAATGTTATCGCTGACGCAGTGTCCAGTCAAAACAAGTTTGTCACGTGAATACTCATGACGAATGCATCCGCGGGAACTGTGAATGCTATATTTAGCAATACTAGCGTTATTAACACTACTGTCTGTTCCATGTTTCGCTGACGACGAACTCTTTTTGGCCAATAAACACATTAAATCTGAAATATATTTAAAAGTAAGTACTTTTTCATCAATAACAAAAAAGTCACCCTCCCCAATAAAAATATTTGATGAAATTCCATCAAATATTGATTTTATTGCGAAAAAACGATTTAACTATGGGAATGTAACATGGGGAGTCAATTTCCAAATGTTTTCGTTGTTTGATCCAGAAGGATAAAAGCACAAAATATTTTGGAAATTGACTCCGAAACCTGACGAGATTAAGAAAACAAAAGTTAGATTTTGAAAATCGGTCCACAAATAACAAAAAAAAAATAAAATCTATTTTAGCCCTCATGTTAAATTCACATAGGAACATCGTTTCAATCAATATTTTATGGAATTTCATCCAATAATTTTTATTGGGGAGGGTGACTTTTTCGTTATTGATAAAAAGGTACTGACTTTTAAATATGTTTTAGATTTAATGTGTTTAATAGCCAAATGTTCGTCGGCAGCAAAACGTTGAACAGACAGTAGTTATGCTTTTGATAATAACTTCTTTTTCATATTTTTTTTACTTTACAGGGGAAAATATATTCAAGAAACCAATACAAATATTCAGTTAAATGCCCTTTTCCTAACTCAGTACCCCACTTTCCAACCTCATCTGAGACACAGTACCTTTAATACATCGTATCATTATTTCCCCCTCACCAGTCCTCTTATGTTCCTACTACCAATATCATGTTACGCCAATCCTGGTATACCGCCTTGTTGCCACAATTACAATGTTACTGTTTTACATTTTACATTACCTTAACCTATTATGGATATGTAAGGAAGATGTTGATGTACAGGCATCAGAATGTCGTATGTTACCATGTTTATAATCACCATGTTTCAGACCCGCCTGTCATTAACCGGACAACCCAGCCGGTACGACCAGTGTCCATCAAGCTTGGCGAGCCGGCCACCTTCACTGTGACCTATTACTCCAATGTTGCCGGCAGCACCGTGACCTGTCACCAGGTTGTCAACAATGTCACAGAGATGGCGTCAGTCGGAGAGGTGACGACTGAGACATCACAGATACAACTGCTGATGCATCGTAGCGTGGTGACAACACAGGGGACCAAGGCTACAGTTACCCTGACACTGAACAGTCCATCTGAACTCGGCACCTATCACGTGAAGATCACCAATACCATGGGGACGACGGTCGTATATCACCAGATAGTGCCTGAAGGTATACACTGTAGCGGGTAGTGTGTATGTAGTTTTCTATCATCTGAATATATATTGTTTCGTTCAAACCCAGGGCAATCACATTCACTGGTAATATAATCGACATAGCATGCGCCGAAATAAGCCTTTCTGTTGGACACTTTACACGTCCATCTGTCTATATGTCTGTCACATTTTCCATTCGGCTATAACTTGACCAACTGGCTTAACATTTCATGGGCATATTTGTCATCATCCAAACATTAATTTCCTGCCCCATCCATGCTCCCACCATGTCGAAGATAAAGGTCAATGACCCGTTATCATGGATTATCGTCCCGTTTTGGACTTATAATTTCACTATCGTTCCTTGTAACTCGTAAAAGCTGGTGCGTGGTACTTGGCATGTAGGTTCCCTATGGTACGTAGATGTAGAAACTTTATTTAGATTCAAAGCACGTGTCATGGATTATCTCTATCTTATGGACCTAGAATCTCACAAGTTTGCCTGGTAAATCTTAAAACTAACCGTACTAGCTAGATGTAATTGGTATGCGGTGTCTTTATGGGTTGAGAGAATTTCTAGTTTTGATTTGACAATAGGCCATGGATTAGCACGCACCTTTGACACTCATTTACTATCAATGCGGTAAGTGAGGCATGTCATGTTTCTGGTTTATTAGATGGAGTTGAGGATCAGACTAAACCAGATGTACCAGTGTCATTCAAATAGTTCTATTTTTGAGGCTGTATGTTCCGAAATTCTTGAATAACCTTGAGAACTTCAGTAGCCGAATGACACATTTGTATTTGTTACAGTATGTATTACGGAGCTAAGGCCAGCTATAATATGGGTATAATGGCATTTCCTATCAATTTAATATACAACTAATATACAATGAATATATTTGTATTTTTAAATTTGCACATTAACCTACATGGTTAATATTCTAAATTCTCGACCGGCAAATAAACATACTTTTCACCTGATATTATAAATGGTCACACCGACATATCAGGACCTACTTGTTTTGAAGAAGTCAGACAGCTAATACATGGTTGATATAAAGAAACCTACTGTTCACTGTACCTGATATGTGCCGTAATGAGGAGAAGTCTTGTCCTCACGTAGACGGCATGGACTAATGTTGATAGGCTCGCCCTGTATATGTTGGCAGTTGGCTGGGAACATGGCATTGGCAGCAAGTGTAGATCCTGAGTATTGTACATGGTGAGACCGATAGTGGACTAATGTTGGTAGGCCCGGCCTGTATATTTTGGCAGCTGGCTGTGAACATGGCATTGACAGCCAGTGTAGATGCTGATTATTGTTCATGGTGACACAGATAGTGGAGTAATATTGATAGGCCCGCCCTGTATATGTTGGCAGCTGGATGGGAACATGGCATTGACAGCAAGTGTAAATCCTGATTATTGTACATGGTTACACAGATAGTGGACTAATGTTGACAGGCCCGCCCTGTATATGTTGGCAGCTGGCTGGGAACATGGCATTGGCAGCAAGTGTAAATCCTGATTATTGTACATGGTTACACAGATAGTGGACTAATGTTGGTAGGCCCGGCCTGTATATTTTGGCATCTGGCTGTGAACATGACATTGACAGCCAGTGTAGATGCTGATTATTGTACATGGTGACACAGATAGTGGAGTAATGTTGACAGGCCCACTCTGTATATGTTGGCAGTTGGCTGGGAACATGGCATTGACAGCAAGTGTAGATCTTGATTAGTGTACATGGTTGCACATATAGTGGACTAATGTTGACAGGCCCGCCCTGTATATGTTGGCAAATGGCTGGGAACTGACATGGTATTGACAGCAAGTGTAGATCCTGATTATTGTACATGGTTACACAGATAGTGGACTAATGTTGATAGGCCCGCCCTGTATATGTTGGCTGTTGCCTGGGAACATTACATTGCCAGCAAGTGTAGAACCTGTTTATTGTACATGGTTACACAGATACTGGACTACTGTTGATTGGCCCGCCCTTTATATGTTGGCAGCTGGCTGGGAACATGGCATTGGCAGCCAGTGTAGATCCTGATTATTGTACATGATGATACAGATAGTGGACTAATGTTGATAGGCCCGCAGTTTATATGTTGGCAGTTGCCTGGGAACATGGCATTGACAGCAAGGTGTAGATCCCTAGTATTGTACCTGGTTACACAGATAGTGGACTAATGTTGATAGGCCCGCCCTGTATATGTTGGCAGCTGGCTGGGAACATGGCAATGACAGCAAGTGTAAATCCTGATTATCGTGCAGGGTACGCAGGTTGATGATGGTCTATCTCTTTGCCATAACAATGTACAGCAGGATAATACAGGTTTAGTAATACTTCCGTTGTTCAACAATTTGCCTAATTATTAACAAACATGGTTACATTATGGTCAACCAGATGCGATAATTTGACCGCAAACTGAATCTCCAAGTCGACTGATAAAACTGGCCTTATACAATTGCATCAATTGTGTGCTGTAGTGAATAATAGGAGCTACTCCATTTGCTGACATCTTACATTTATTTCAATAACCGAATGGCAGGTAGCATAAATTATCCTTGCAGCATTACTGGTACAGTGTTATTTTCTGGACCGAGCTAGTTCTGGTACGAATTGGATCGTTATTTTCGAAAGCCAACATAAATATGAAAAAAAACCTAATCTAATGTACACCACTATTCCCACAGGTCCACCCGAGACGCCTAAAGACCCGAGGGTAGAGGAAGTCCACACGACGAGTGTGAACGTGTCGTGGAATCTGGGGTTTCACGGCGGTCTGGGCCAGACGTTTGTTGTACAGTACAGCACGGACGGGGAGGCGTGGACGGACGGCGACAGCCTATACACCGGAAACAGTTCCAGTGGGTACCGCCACTTCCTACCGGTGGACTCGCTCAGTCCCGGACAACTCTACTTCTTCAGGATCCAAGCCTACAACAGCGAGGGTCCCAGCCCGTATACCGCCGTGTTTAACGTCACTACAAGTACAGTAGGTGAGTAGCAGATGTAGCATGGGTTGAAATCAACTCTATTCCCAATGTCTCAGATATGCAATATGTGTTATTTCGCTTCATGTACAGTAAATGCCATTAACATACCGCACCGTTTTTATTTTATGAACTTTGAAAATAAACATGTGTGTTATTCATGTACATTATCATACAATCAGAAACTGTCCAGGGAGAACATTTGATTTGGAATTATTTGGCATTTTTTGTAAAACATGTACAAACATGTTGTGGTATTTCTTTATGTTCTTTTTTTTAAATGAGCATACTAGTGAAATTAATTTGCATAAAATAAATTATTAACTATCTAGTTCAAAACATGTATATAGTACTGAAAAATAAGGGTGAGCTACTGATTTATCAGTGCTATATAATCCCCGATCGTTTTTTAAGTGACTCATAGGGTTAAGAAATACGATACAAATCAACAGTTAAACTATTAGCCTAGTTGATCTTAATCTGTTTCATCACGGCATCCCCCATAAGACAGCGCGCCTGAGCTATCGATATAATGGAGTAGGAATAAGCATAACCATGATAACGGTGTTCTAATTGTTGTTGTTGTTGTTATTGTTGTTGTTGTACGACTTAAGGGTCACAATTGGCTCATAAATACAAAGCCGCTATGTGGCGCACCTGGGTAGAAACACGATTGTAGAGTCCAGTCCAGTCTGATCAGGTCCTGCATCCGTGATGCTTCTAACAATCAATATATACCGTTACCAGGCTACATGAGCGCTCTAGTTGCGATACACTGGTTACAAACAAACCCTATGCGTCCAATTTCTTCAGTCACTGCCACATAGTATGCCTACGCTATACCACAGGGGCCAATTGTATAAACCTTGGTTAAATTAACCACTGGTTAGCGCCTAACCACTGGTTAAATTTTAACCAGCGTGGTTAGTTAACCAGACTGGTTAACCGTTTGTATAAAACCTACTAACCATATGGTTAACTAACCAGTTTCTGGAAGATTTAAGCACTGGTTAACTTAACTAAACCAGTGCAAGTCGTCCCACAATGCATTGCAATACTAATTCCGGTTCCGAGTATTTTCGTGGCATCTGTCATTGCGTCAGAACGGGTTATTGTAAACATAAACACGAATCATAGGCGGCGGAACGGGAAAATGATTGGAGGGGGGGGGGGGAGGCATTCGTGAGGGTCCGATTTTTCCGGGGGCATGCTCCCCCTGAAATTGTTGACATCTAAGAGGAGTGAAACGACATTTCCTGCATCCTCAGGGCCCAGTCTTGAGGGCCCAAATGGCCCGATGTTGCTAGATGGGTTCGGGGGCATGCTCCACAGTAAGTTTTGAAAATGTAAGAGGCGTCAAACGCCATTTCTTGCATTTTCAGGTCCCAGTCTTGAGGACCCAAATGGCATGGATGTTGCTAGTAGGGGGGTGGGGGTCCACGGCCATACTCCATCTGAAATTTTTGGAATCTAGGAGGAGCGAAACGCCATTTCCCGCATTCTCAGCAAGTTTGAGGATGACAATATGTGCTTTATTTCAGAAGTATTGGAACAACACTAGTTGGGTGGAGGGGGGCGGGGCAGCCCCCACTTCCGCCGCCCCTGCTAATGCCCTTGTCCCATTAAAATATGCCCATAGCGACGTGTTGTTTACAATTGAAAATGGCGTCTCACGAGCCTTTAAACTCTATTTTAATTTGTTCATATCGGGCCGTATTAAAAATGTTCTAGAGGTGCCGCATATCAACATGAACGTAACATGTTTCCAACTTTAAATGCAGCACTTCATATGCGGCGTAGCGGGACAAATATTGAGGGCCCAATCGTGAGGGTCCAAATGTCCCGATTTTGATAGGCCTAGGGGGTCCGGGGCCATGCTCCACCGGAAATGTTTGAAATCTAAGGCGTGAAACGCCATTTCCTGCATCCTCAGGTCTCAGGTCCGAAATGCCCCAATGTTGCTAGAGGGGTATGGATATGTCCATTACGATTGCAATGCTTATTATGACATCTGTGTAGTCTAAAAACAGCCAATAGTAAGGCTCATCGTAAATAATTCGGACATTAAATCGGATACAATACCGAACCTACCTAGCGTGGACGCCGCTGAATTACGTCGCTAGATGTGTGACGTATGTCGAGGGAATGACGCCAAAACATGACGTTACGCAAGTTCAAACAATTAAATTTAGTATGCGGTATAAATTAAATACATAATTAGTGTCGTCGAATATAATATATTCGGTTTCGTCCCGACAACTTTATAGGGGCTCGCTAAAGCTCTCCCCAATAAATCTGGCTAAGACTAAGGCTGAACCGAATATATTTTATATTCGACGGCACTAACCATGTATTTACTATATGAGTAGTATAAAGAGAGTCAAAATGATACCACCGTGTTTGTAACGTTATTATCACCTAATAACTCTCCTACACAAAGGAGTAAATATATGTGATAAAAAATAGTCCCTAACATAAAAACATTGATAAAAATTGTTAACAATAAAAATGATATTTTGAATATTTTCAAATTTATATTCAAAATAATGGTAGTCATAAATTTGACGAACAAAAGTGTGTATCAGCACCCACAAAAAACAGCCAATAGTAAGGCTCATCGTAAATAATTCGGACATTAAATCGGATACAATACCGAACCTACCTAGCGTGGACGCCGCTGAATTACGTCGCTAGATGTGTGACGTATGTCGAGGGAATGACGCCAAAACATGACGTTACGCAAGTTCAAACAATTAAATTTAGTATGCGGTATAAATTAAATACATAATTAGTGTCGTCGAAAATAAAATATATTCGGTTTCGTCCCGACAACTTTATAGGGGCTCGCTAAAGCTCTCCCCAATAAATCTGGCTAAGACTAAGGCTGAACCGAATATATTTTATATTCGACGGCACTAACCATGTATTTACTATATGAGTAGTATAAAGAGAGTCAAAATGATACCACCAATGTTTGTAACGTTATTATCACCTAATAACTCTCCTACACAAAGGAGTAAATATATGTGATAAAAAATAGTCCCTAACATAAAAACATTGATAAAAATTGTTAACAATAAAAATGATATTTTGAATATTTTCAAATTTATATTCAAAATAATGGTAGTCATAAATTTGACGAACAAAAGTGTGTATCAGCACCCACAAAAAGTAACATTTTTATTATACAGGGAGTCAAAATGATACCACCAAAGTTTGTAACGTTAATGAGCTGTACTGTAGCTCCCACCACCAACCAAATGTTGGTGGTGGTATTGAATGATAAAAAGTGTTGTAGTACCAATTATAATTGACTTTTGAAAAAAAAAAAAAAGAAAAAAAAAAAAAAAAAAGCCGAAATCATTAATGCAATTTAAATGCGTCCGCGCGCGATAGTTTATATGTCAACACCGTATTTTCCTCCTCCGATATAGCTGATTTATTTCGCAGATCAGCAACTAATTCTACCAGCTCTAGTCTACCACGTTCACCTTTAGCCACCTGACAGCGCAGTTGCTTATGTCTACAAAGAGTTTGGGCACTAACGGGTCATTTAAATTGTGGGGCGACACAAGGAAATTGTCTACGTCTCGATAGATGCCTTCGTAGATAGTCTTTACACGCAACAGTCTTACAACAAGTCACACACTCCATTATATATGTATTTTTATATATGTTTATATTCAATTGGACGTGAAAAATTTACATCATGTTTTTTTTCACGTCCAATTGAACAGATAAATTTCATAGGTTATAACAAAACAGAAAATATGATAACGCCAGAAACTAGATCAGAAATAGAAAGTTTGAGAAGAGAAGCCGAATCTCTAGGGATTACTTATAGTAAACGGTTGACAGTTAGGAGGTTGACAAAGCTGATAAACGCCACAAAGAATGAAGCGTTTATGAAGAGGTTTGCCCACGCTCATAAAAGGGGGGCGTTTAACGATATTACCAACGCTGAGGCTGTTGGTAATATAATTAAAAAAGGAAGTATTGCGGGGTTAAGGGCTAGTGTAATAAAACCTTCAAGCACCAATTTCCGACGCACAGGTCACCCAATATCAAATAATTTGGAGAATAAGAAAGAAAAAATCTATCGTTCGCGCGATAGTGGAAGAAGGTGAAGAAATATTGGGGGCTCATGATGAAGCATTGGAAAAGGTAGAAAAGGGAAGACGGGTAGCTACATTATCCTTTCGTAAAAACATTGACATTTACGAGTCTGAACACATGTCCGATAAACTCGCTCCGTATCTGACAACCAATTTGTATTTGAGATATTCATATTCTTGCAAGCTAGAACAAATGGAGGAAACTAAAAATGGAAAACCTATAACTATAATATTTCACAAAAATCTCGGTTGTAGCGAACCACTATCATCAATGAAAACAGTTAGTTAAGGAGCAAACACGAACAATGTCTGATAAAATAGACAGAGTAGTATATAGAGAGTCAAAATGATACCACCTAACGGTGGTATCATTTTCACCCCTATATACTACCACCACCACCCCCGATAAAGCACAATAAACGTGACAATTGGTGTCATAATACATCACGTATTTTGCACTTGGACTGAATTTCAAAAAAGTAGTACAAAATAGCAAAAGCCTCCACTCGTGTACACAACCCCAGCGACTGGGCAGATTTCTAGCCGGCACCCAGCCACTGGGGGTGTTGGGACCTTTCTTAAGCCCACTCATCTGTTGGCTCACAGTCTCATTTTACGGGTCGCCTTGAACCCCATTGCCAATTCCTCAATTCAGAGAAACCAGCGAAGTAAGGTGAGCCTATGTGTGAATTTGGTTTCCGAAATTGCAAGCTCTTAGGTAGAAATCTTTTAGGCCGGCACCTTTGAGCTATACAATTCCATCACCAATTCACACACACACACACATTTAGAGACTGCTACCATTAAACAGACGAGACGGACGTCATACCGGATCAACAACATGGCACACACGAGATGAGACCAATTGTTGTAAGGCTTTCAAACGTATATATACTCATCACTTTCCTATACAACATAAAAATGGTGCGCAAATTATAATTATTTATAAACACTTAGCGAGGTTCACGAATTTCCGGGATGGTTCGTTATTTTATTAATTGATATATTTTGTGTATTATTATTAATTAATTTTAAGAAAATTATAAAGTTAATTAATATAAGAAAAACAGATAAAAACCACAAAGCATATCGATACGCGGTTATAACAAATGTATGGTGGTCAGTGGGTGTCGATACGCGGTTATAGAAATGTATGGTGGTCATTGGGTGTCGCAACGGGGCCCTAAATTATTATATTTTTTTGTTATGTTCCGTATGGAGGGGCCGTCGGAACAGCTGGAATGTATGGTGGAGGAATATCCTGATGTCGCTGTAGACACACGAATAAGCATATCACGTCCCGAGACGGGCGAGGAGATATTTTCTCTCGTCGGCCCTCCCTTCCATTACGAGTTTTTTTATATCTTCGTCCGCGAGAATTTGTGGTCGAGCCTTGGACCGGATCGTACCCTTTAACTCCTGGTATCTGACCATCTCTTCGACGACCATTTTGAACTCGCTATCTGATATATCGTTGTCGGCTATCGCTTTTGACACGATAACGTCGTTACTGTTTTTCTTAGATCTCGCGAGAACCGCTATTCGATCGTGCTTTCGACTCTTGGCCTCTAGTTTTCGCCCCACGAGTCTGGTCGTCATGCAAAACAGTCCCGCCCCCGCCGCTACAGCACTCAAGGCCACCGCGACCGGTGCAGCGACGATTGTTGACAATAAAGACACACTCCCCACCCCGCTTATAACGGATGCTGAGGCTAACGCGGTGCTCACCCCCTCTAATATATTGACCGACCGTCTATATTTCTTCGCATAGCCCGTCCGCGTCTCTCCCTCGTGTTGTAGAATATGTTGTATCTCGACGATCCTGGTCATCCTAAAGGATGCGGGTCGACCGTCCCGAAGGTAAGTGTGGATATAGTTTCTCATCATTCATCATAAATCAAGTTGTATTAACAGTGTCACTGCAGTGGAGGAAGCCGATTGGTCGCCAATTTTTGTAACAAAGTTAATAACACTACCTGCCGAAACTTTAATTGTAGTGTCATCATCGAATATAGTAAACCCTGACCTCTGCCCCGCGTTGCTTGGTGATGCCAATATTATGTTCTACTACATTCAGGACGACATTCACTCGGACTTCGCCAATGGCGTGTCCGCGAAAGTTGACCGAGCAGACCGCCATTCGAAAAATCGTCCCGGACACTGCCATGGTGTATCCCCCGTATCTGTTGCTCGCGTTGGCACCGAATGAATATTCGTAGGCCCCCTCGCTTAGTGAACCTCGCTCCTCGGCACAAATTGTTATGACGGGTTTTCGAGCTTGCATTTGTCCCATTTTTGCAACCGCGCTAGTTAAAATTGTGTGGGACTGTGCTACGCCCCTTTCCAGCCTTCTCATCGCGGCTTCATCGTATGCCGCGGCCGCGACGGGAACGTCCCGTTCTAAGTTGGAACCACCTGGACCGTATATGCTCATGATTAATATGTATATATATATTAATGTTTAATCGGTTATTTCGAGAACGACCGAAATCGGGTAATAGTTATTCAGCTTTCTCGCTTGATCATCGAGAATGGAAATCTTCAACTCGTGGATGTGTCCCGATTCCAAAACTTTCATCTCGGGGTGTGGGAAGTCTAATGCCACAGTCTCCCCAAAGAAACAATCGCTGGCCGGCACAGTTTTTAGTAATGTGCTGGGAGTGCCGTCTACCAGGTTGTACGATGTGTTCACCCGATCCAGGTGCACCCCGAGAGTTTTTGTGAAGGTAACGTTCACCGGGGGGGGTATCGCCGTGGTGCTCGCCCGCGGAGAAGACAGGGAGCCGAAACCGTTCATCCTCGTTGTAAGTGGGTGCTAATCCTAACATTGGGGCCAAAGCCGGGGTGATCGTTACCCGGTTGGCGGGTTCGACGGTTAAGGTCGCGTGTCCGGTGACTTTCGAGATTGTGAGGTTGGCTCTACCAGCAAGCTCCGACGCGACAAAAGTTTGGAGGGATCTCGAACTCCAAAGGCCGGGGGGCAGACTCACACTTACGTGACGTCTATCCTTCACGTAGCCGAACCCTTCCTTATCCCCCACGTTTTTCCACCCAACCGTGAAGGTGATTGATCTGAGGCCTACCCGGCGTTTTCCGCAGCAGTTGTCGATTGACTTTTGAAGTTCACAACTCTCATTTTGAACATTAGTGATAGAAGCAAACATAATAATAATAATATCTTTCAATGGATACCCAAGCATTTAGCTTTAACTCTAATGCAAAGTATTCAGTCGGGGGTGTATACACTCAAAAGAACACCATTGGTGAGCTTGTGCACCCCACAATAAGAGCTATTTTTTGGGCGCGGGTTTCGACACAAATTTCACTAACATGTTTGAAAAGTACAGACTTCCTGAAAACCGTTACACAGGATGTCATAACAAACTGGAACAATAATCATATGTAGTTCTGGCAGGAGAACCAACTAAATTTTACCGTGTGGTGTGCCACCAACCGGGTGTGGCGTCTCTTTCAGAGACCACATAAAAGACAGTAACAGCATGTTAAGCAGTAGCGTCTACAACTTTCATGTGTATTATGCAATTAGGAGGATTCTCAAAGAACTAGGTACTCCACTACCTCAAGACAATGGCTGGAACCCCATTTCCAACACATACGACCGTAAGGCGTTCCGAACGGATATGTGACGAATTTAAAGTTTCAAAAGATGCGGACTGGAGACAGAAAGTATTTCCTAACAGCAACAGCCTGGGCACCGTTCTCATTCGGGGCCAGTCCGGGAATTGGACGCAGACTGATTTTAGACACGATCGATCGGGTGACCACATCGTCAGTCGGAACGCCGGGAATTTTGATCCCGCGGACGATGACCTTCGGGCCGGAAGTATCTGGAGGTCGGCACTGCGGCGTCTCATCCTGCAATTGGTTACCTCCGAAACGAGCTCACGTCGATTATATTTTAGAAGACGAAAACGTGCAGAAGGGTATAGAACCTTTATATTGGACGACGGTCTAGGGTTTACGCAGGCCGGTGTTACCCGCCTCAACGACTCCATTCGCACATACGTCTGGGCCATCCTCGGCGCACAGAAGCAAACTCGCAGTTCTATAATAGGAGTCGGAACCGCGTTTGACGCGCAAAAACAATTATTGGCACTTGTAGAGGACGCCATCTCAGCTACGGTGGACCTGGAGAAGGCGATCCAGAATTATCGAGACATTTTACAGAATGCTAGTACCCCAGTAGACTACGTATTTGGTATAGGTCTTTACATGGCGCCGAGCAATATGATACTACGAGACGACCCGGTTGACGGTTACAATAATCAGATCGTAATCGCCACCGCCAATCAAAAAATCGGCCACAACGGGAACGTGAACGTGGATATCATCAAGCGCACCCCCAACAGCGGAAGCGATTTCATAAAACCGCAAGCACCACCCCCAATTCACGAATAAAGTTCATTTAAACCCGTTGTTCCACCCGCGGAAACACCAATCATGAACACTGTTGACATTGGAAGCACAACCCACGAGGAGGAGAAATTAGGGCTCGTCGTTGCCCTCGTGGCAATCGGACTACTTGCGCTTTGGTTTTAGAAACTGTCGGGTGGAGAAAAGTAGGAGACCGGCGATCGCCACGATTAAAGCCCAAGCATTATTGGCGAGCCATCCGGCCGTTTTAGATAATATAGATAACAAGTAAGAAACGATAGTTCCGATCAGTCCAGGTAGTGCGGCAGCCGCCTTTCCGGCTAATTTAGCTAGAAGACTGGCGAGGGCTTTTAGTTGTTTTTTTACCAACTCCTTGGCTCCACCGGATGCTGGCGCGGGTGGTGGTGTGGGTGCTGGCGCGGGTGCTGTTGCGCCGCCTGTGAAAGCTTGAACTATGGTTGTTATAGTCATACCGATAGCAACGAGGATGCTTGCTATCGTGATGCCCTGCTCTCTGAACAAAGTGCGAAGACGTTCACCGAGTGTCGTCTCCTCGCGCAGAACCCTCGATATTGTTTCGCGGATCCGACTGATTTGGGTGCGAAGAGCCTCGCGGTTAGTTGAGGCAGCCTCCAAACGAGCTGCTTTTTCATCCAGCAACAACCGCAGGCGTTTGTTAATCAGCTCGATAGATTCTCTATCGCCACGGGCTTCCTCAGGTTTTCTTTTTTCTAGCGCGATATGGTCATCCAACGCCGTGAGTTTGGAGAGGTTAAGGACCAGTTCACCCCGGACCGTTTGCAGAGCCTTATCGAGTCCCCGGAGTTCTCGAAGAGGTAACGGTGGGTCATCGTTCAGTATATCGCTTTCTGTGAACGTGGTCTCCATCGTGTTAATAGCGTCGGAGGCCACTCGAGGGACCTCGCTGAGCTCGACAGTTTCTATCGCGGCGGCCGTCTTCGCCATCGTTTCGTCGGTAGACGTGAGGGCCTCTACAGCGCGGGCCGGCATAATTGTTTTACCACGCTTCCAATCTGTGAATCCTAGTTCGTTTCTTATGAGTTCGCCACCGCCCCTGTATTTGGAAATGGTGTTTAGCGATAGGGTTTTACCGGTCTTAGTGTTGATGATAGGGATATTTGATGATTTTAGTCGCAATCTACCATTCAGATCCAATTCGAAATTGGAGTAGTCGCGGCCGATAGATGGGACCAAACCTTTTTTTATTATCCAATGTTTGTAGTAGTCGTTTACAGCCCCCTCGAGTAATTCCAGACTTTGACCAACGCTGCTGGTAGCGTCACCCAAATGGATTGGATCTGGAGTCTGTATGGTGGGTGGCGTGAGGGAATCCGCGAAGTCATCATCATCATCCTCATCATCGAGGTAATTGTCTCTGCCGATTTCATCCATGTCAGCCTCGTAATCAGCCATTATTTATAAATTATTATATTAAAGATAAAACCATACAGGTTTAATAGATTATGTCTTCGAGTCAATACGGTCGCAAACTCAATCCATACCGCAGACTGCGGGAGCCCCTCGGGGCAAAAGGCGTGAGACAGAGTGTCGTTATTACGAAAAACCCATCGACGATCGACCAGAACCAGCAACTCTTAGTTCGCTTCCCCAACCTCGGAGCTAGCGACGTCATTACGCCGGGGACTGTTCGCCTCGCTTTCACTATTTCGCTTACATCGACGTACGCGGACCGAACCATCGTTCAGAACCTGGGTCGCGCCATGGTCAAGAAGACCATGATAAAGATTTCTGGTAATGAGGTGATGTAGATCGATGACAGCGACGTCTACCATTGTTACCAGGACCTGTGGAAGACGGCACAAGAGCGCGAAAATGCGGTATATCAAAGTATTGACACCATCCGAAATAGGAACGTAACCAGACTTAGAATCGGGGCTGGTGACAAGGTAGATAACATCGCGAGCGACAATGCGGTCGCGGCCGCTTACGGCAACCGATTCTACATCCCGCTCGACTTTGAGTTGCTGGAGAGTCACATGCCCTACTATCAGAGTGCTTTGGCTGACCGCCTCGAATACGAACTAACGTTCAATGACTACGGCCGAGTTCTCATAGCCACTGACATGACATCGAAGTATACGATCGACAATGTTTCGCTGGAGTACGACATGGTCACGATGCCCGAACTCGCGCGATTTATCAGAACCCAGTATGCCGGGCGCGTTGCCATACTTTACGACCGAGTTCTTCGCCACCGCAAGATGACGAAAGACAAAAACG
Organism: Conchocele bisecta; assembly: GCA_029237695.1. Taxonomy (NCBI): domain Eukaryota; kingdom Metazoa; phylum Mollusca; class Bivalvia; order Lucinida; family Thyasiridae; genus Conchocele; species Conchocele bisecta. The sequence continues at coordinate 108,499,303 of CM055270.1, forward strand.
AAACATTGTGGAATATTAATGTCAACGTACCCGCCCGCTCGATGAAAGGTATACTGATGTTGTTCGAGGAGGGTCGGTTCGCGCTCGGTGTTAGAAAATCCGTCAAATTCTATAACCCCAAAATCACGAAGGTAGAGGTGACGATTGAGGGAGTACCCAATCAACTCTACAGCGCGGGTCTTCGCGCGCACCAGCAGTGGGACGAAGTAAGAAAGCAGTTTGCTTCCGGCTCTAAGCGCTTCCCGGAAGTTGCCACGGTTGCCAAAGACCTGCAGCTCTCGGACGTCTCCCTCGCGGATTTCCTGACTACCAAATACGCGTTATGGCTAGACATGCGGGCCAGCGACGACGACCAAATGCACGGTAGCGGACGCCAAGTTGAGAACGCTAGCAAAGGGTGTGACGATCCAGATAACCAAAGAGGCGGATGGAGCTGGCACATTGAACGTGTACTTATATATAATTACGGACGCGCAAATCAACATCGAAGAAGGTCGATACGTCTCAACTTTATACTAATTTTAAGAAAATTAAATACCAATTCACGATTGAAGATGCCCACTCTGCCATAATATGTGGGCAGACAGGATGTGGAAAAACGGTTTTCATCCTGGACTTGCTCGAGGGGTCATATCGTAGTGCCTTTCGTCACATTGTGATCCTATGTCCCACTGTGTGGCACAACGATACTTATCAGCGGCGCCAGTGGATATGGGACGACCCTGAGGTATACGTTATTGACCCATGTGACAGGCTTCACGATTGGTTGCGCTAAAGACTGATCAACCAACCGCTTATAATGTAATCAATTAGTGAACAATGCTGAGCAATGCTTAACAGTTACTGAGCAATGCTTAACAATTACTGAACAATGATTAAAATTACTGAGCAAAGCTTCACAATGGTTTAACAACGCTTAACAAGGCCTAACAATTACTGAGCAATGCTTAACAGTTACTGAGCAATGCTTAGCAATTACTGAACAATGCTTAACAATTACTGAACAATGCTGAATATATTGTTGAACAATGCTTAACAAATACTTAACAATGCTTAAAAATCCTGAGCAATTGTTAAGAATTTGTTGCTCCGCTGCGAGCTTTGTTGCGAGCATAACGGTGATCATAAGTATCGGGTGGTGCGCTTGGCAATATGTTAAACTTATGAGACTCGTAAGAATAATTAAATTAGCAATAATGAACTGCGACGAACTTCTCGATCAGCTAATGGAAGAAACCTCAACACAATCGGGATCGAACACCAATCGCGAATCAATCCCCGATTGCACCTCAACCCCCCAATTCACGGATTGTAGTTCAACTTCAATCCCGAGTGCGAATGAAAACGCGGCGAGACGCGAGCGGTTGGCTGCGCTGGTTGCTGCGGGGAAATCGGAGCATTATCTCGGTAGGTGTCTCTCAGTTTGCCAGGTGGACAAAATGTCGGATGCGGAGGTCGATAAAATGTACGCGCGATACGAATCCAAATTAGGTGCGGAGATGACAAAAACTCTCGGATCGGCGGCTATTCATTTTTACGCTACCACTGTCAGATCAATTCTCCCTATACCAAACACCGCGGGGTTGATTAGTGATTTAGAGACTGACCCTTTTATAGGACACACTCTTAGAACAGCATGCTGCTCAATTTATCACAACTTTGGAATGTACTTAGCCCCGCTGACAACCGCGTTGACCACGGGTAAACACTGTCAATTTGAACATATATGCCCACGAACTATAAGCTCAGAAAATGATGACACAAGACGCACCCGCGAGAGTGACGGAACCCTCAACTCCCAATCGAGATTGGATGAACCCGATTGCAACTCCGATTGATCCTCCAACGAGACATAAAAATCCAAAAATACAGGCAGCTGGGCGAGCGGCGGCTGCCACACGAAAAGCTAAACAAGATTGGGGTGGACAGAGACGGTAAAACACCCGGTGGCAGCCGTTTCTCCCCCAATCGCTATCGGATCGGAACCGGTCGCTCCTAATAATACTTATTGGGTTGTTGTTGGTGGTCTGTCGGTTGTGGGCACCCTGTATGTGATTTACCGTTTCAACAGGCCGTCAACAGTGTTGACTGATGTGCCCCATTTAAACATTAAACGCAATCCCTTTTATATGCAATAATGGCTGAACACGATGGTAAAAATGATAGTGAATGCGCTTTATCACGCCGTGGTGATATCGGGTCTCAGTATCGGGTACGCTCGAGCAGGAAAGATGGCCTTACGATGGTCCGCTTCCAAATTGGACTTTACTGCGAGAGACGTAGGGCTCGCGACCTTAGATGTAGCGGCCGCAGTTTGGACCCGTGATTATCTAATTAAAGCTGGAATACTACCCGTTAATATATGGAAATAAAATGGCTTCGATCGCAATAATGATAGGTGGTGCGCTCGTAAACGCATTGGCTTTCAGCGGTAGCAACTATTTCTTCTCTAAACTGAAAAGCTCGGACGCGGATGAGGAACGCGAGCGTCACGATTTAGCCGAAGAACAACTCAAGAGTGCAGACGAAGCATGGTCGAAAAAACGAACCGCACATCTGGACTGGGTCAACGAAGAGCTTCGCCGCGAGAATCACGCCGCACAAACTTTCCAGAACGTTGAAGAAGCCAACCGCGAGTACGCGCTGGCATATCCGCAGAGAAGTCTCGCGCCACTGGATCGTGAGCCGCAACTTTCAGATTTCTATGTACCGTCAGAGGCCCAAAAAGACCGCGAGATCGCGTTCATCGTCGTGGGAATGGGTGTGGTGGGTTTCGTCGGCTACTATATTCAATCGAAATTTTAAATTTTACAAAATTAATAAAAAAAAAAAAATTTATATATGACGAGTGCATGTTGGAGATTGTCCGATATATTATAATACTTCGCATTACGATGAACACGCGCAAACTTGATGCTAAACTAACGCACAAGCTGGCGAATACGTACTATAGCCCACGCGGCTACTGGAAGGGACTCGCTGCCATCAAGAACCTCGCGGCGGCGACCAAGGTTTCAGAAAACGCCACCAAAGAATGGCTCAAGAAGCAGGCCATCTGGCAGATATATTTACCCGCGCCTCACAATATTCCGCGCCCGAAATTCGACTTGCCGGTGCCGAACCAAGTTCACCAAGCGGATCTCCTGTTTCTCCCTCACGATCGCGTCGGTCGCAAGACGTACAAGTACGCACTGCCAATCGTTGACATAGCGTGTCGGTATAAGGGGGCTGAGCCGTTGGCCACTAAAGAGTCTAAGGAGGTGGCCGAGGCCCTTTCCCGAATATATAAAAGGAGTCCTCTCAAATGGCCGAATCTTCTCCAGGTCGATCCCGGCCGCGAGTTCATGGGCGCGGTATCTCATCTATTATCTAAACACAAAGTTTCTGTCAGACGCGGCCGCGTCAACATCCACCGGGACCAGGGAATCGTGGAGCGTTTCAATCGAACCTTGGCTGAGAGACTGTTCGGGCACCAATACGCTAAAGAACTTGTGGACCCTCATTCGCGATCGACCGAGTGGGTGGCCAGACTGCCCGCCGTGGTATCCGCACTGAACGGAGAGTCGACCAGATTGATAGGTAAGAAGCCTGTAGATGCTATCAAGTTAAAAAGGGTGACGAGCGATCCCTCTGCCGTCTCGCGCGGGCGACCCGTTGGTTTAGAGGAGCAGCAATCACCGATTGCACTTCCGTCGGATATTGGCGTCCGGTACCTCTATCAACCGGGAGAGCTTGAAGGTGGCAGCCGCCGCACGACTGCTCCCGTGTGGTCTCTCAATGTATATCATCTAGATCGATCTATTACCAAACCCGATGAGCCCGTGCTCTACTATTTAGATCGTGGTCCATCTCGCGGGTTTGTTCGCGAAGAACTTCTTACGGTGCCTTCTGACACCCAGCTGCCCCCGGATCGTTAGAGAGGTTCCGTATGTATTCCGTCCGATAACACGCGTCTTTTATCGTAGTACGCCGATAGTCCTAATTTTCGTTGACTGTACGTTTTCATAACGCCGTCTTTCATTATAAATCCTCTATTTTGCGCTACATCTATAATGTGTTTTCCATCTTCTGTAGTTTCGCTTAGTACTCGTTTATATCTATCCCAATTTAAATCGTTAGTTCTCTTGGACATTCCTTTCGCGGAGTTTTTATTAATTGAATTAAATTTTTCTACGAAATAACACTTACTAGATAACGCTATCGCCCTATCTCCGCTAAATTCCATTTTGAAAAGTCCTGGTTCTCTATTACTCCATTTATCCCAAGCCAACCATTTCATTTTTTCTTTTTCAAACTCGTCTAGTAAGTTAGGTCTAATCAATTCCTCTATCGTTTTTCCACTAACTCCTATATACATACTATCCGTGTCCATCTGTATTAATTCGAAAGTCTTCCCTTTTTACGTATTTGTCTAGAAATTCGTAGTAAAATTCCAACATTCTCAATTTAGCGTGTTGATAAACCGCTATCCGCAGTGGAAGGGTCTCTTTACCGCACACCTGGGTTTTCGGGAAGATATTTCGTACGCATCTCCTATCTCTTCCAAATCGTCAAAATACGCGGATCTTAATGCTTTGTCAACACAGGTTTTCGTCTCGCGTATATGTCGTATTTATTTAAATGTCTCTCCGTTGCCTCTATCATTTTTCCACAACACGAGTTTCCTAATAATTTCATTATGTCGGCCACCTGTTTCTTATTCGGTTCTACATCCCCCGTTCGTCTTGCGGCTGTAACTTCTTTAGCGAACCATTCGAAGGGTTTACCACTAATATAATCTATAACACGATGAACTCCCGTTATTTCTAGGCCGTGTTTTAAATACCATTTCAACAGTGGCGCGTACAGCAATACTTTAGTGGCCGACATAGATCCCACCAATTTTCTTCCGTTTCCTCTAGTTCGGCCAGTATCTGTTAAATATTTTAACATGTGCGCGGGAACTTCATCAACCTCTCCTTCTCTGTTTATAAAAAGTGGAGACATTTCGGAAAAACTTATCTTTTAAGTGTGTGGAACTTCTATATCCACCTCCGCAAACCCAAACCAGTCTCCGGATAAAACCCTTTTACTAAACTTTTTAATAAGTTTAGGGTTATGTGGGTTATCTATATGATGTATAGTTTTCTTTTTCGCACGGCATCTCTTTACTTAACGTAGATAAATATAACGCGTTCGCGTCGTACCCCAAAAACAGCCTCTCAAGGTTTGGACCCACTCTAATATTTGAAACACCGGCTTCCGCATATCGCGTAAATACTATCGATGGACCACCAACTAGAGCGTCTTTCATCATTTTGTATGTTTCTTCTTTCGGTGCGCATAGAGCATCCTCCAGTATAATCGTCTTTGAAGATTTTTGTTCTTTAATGGTTCCTCTCAATAAATATTGTATAGCCACACCCGGTAGTGTTACCGCGTCTTTGAAGATATCTACACCCCTGTGTTTATAAAATTCACACATTTTTCCCACAGCTTCTAGGAACGGTGCTACATCTAAATCGTTATAATATTTACAACCAATCTCTGAAAGTTTTCATATTATTTTCTTCGAAAATTCTACGACATTTACTTAATTCTGTTTCGTCTAGTAACATTTTCCCAGATAGTTTGGAATACCAATTCTCTATATCCGGTAGTCCCGGGTAATCCAGCTTGTCTGTAGAATCGAACCACTCGTAAGGAAAGAAAGATTTCTGTCCTTTGCAGTCGTAGGCTTTTATCCAACTATCGTAACTTACACCGGGTCCTAGATAAGTATTACATCAAGAAATCTAAACTCCGGAGTAAATAGAAATATTGTCGCGCTCGCCCTTTTTCCAACCATTACTTTCTTCGTTGTTGATGACAGTTCACCTATTAAATATTTCATTTATTAAGTTTATATCGTACTTACTGCTGTTAGAACCTATAACCGGTACTTGATCTATCCACTGTTTGATCTGGGCGATTTGTTTTTCGCGTAAATATTCCGTATTAAAATTCGTATCTCGACCATACTTCTTCTCTTATAGCTTTTCCCATGACTTTCAAATCTTCTGCGAATTTTTCTATAAGTTTTGCGGGATCTTTATCGCAAATATGAGTTACCGTTCCTGATAAATTATCTCCTATACTAACGCTTACCGGAACGTGCGCAGCTTCGTACACTAAACTATTACCGGTAGTTTCAACTTCTGGCTGGAGATACGCCTCAAAATCGTATATACTATCTGATATGGATAAAGAGTAGTGTCGCAACCGATCTTTATATCTTTACCCGTTCTTTGAAATTCGCATTCCCACATAACTACTAGGTTGAATTCTTTGCTTTTTCTAATAAGTTTATCTCTTCTCTTCTTTTTTATGCTTTGCATGAATCTCACACCCGTGCCAGTAACAGCCGTGATATTGATATACGTTATTGGTTTCTGGACAGTATCCATCTACCGGAGCTCCTAAAATCCATATTTCACCTCCGTGTCCACACTGTTCGTGGTGAATGTGAATTCCCTCCCGCTTTTCCACAGAGTACATCCAATCGATCGCGCCATAACTGTTACAACCTTTTGGGTAGAACGCTTTCTCGAACGACGAACGCGGGCGCTCTAAATAATTACCATCGCATATTACCTTTTGTCTCATCTCTCATACATGTTGGTCCGTGTCTCTTCATATTACTCGCTTTCGTGAATTTCTGTTTGCAATTATTGCAGGCGTAAATTTTAGATAGGTTTTTAAGGTTTTTTATCAGAAATGCGTGATTATTAAACAGTCCTATTGTCATTGGTTTATTGCCTATCGCATCATAGTGCGCTGGTACCATTTTTCAACCACCATACGCCACATTCGGTGGGTTGTATATCTTTCTATACCGATTTTAAAAAACTCTTCAACCTTTTTCAGATCGAAAAAAGGAATTGGTGAAACCATCTTACTACCGAAATATTGCTTACTAAGTTCTTTCGCTTTTTCTGTACATCTGTCAGGTCTGATCTTTTTATCAAGGTGCATAGCTAAACACCTGAACAGACAAAGGTCGTCATTATACTTATCTAAAGAATACATACCTTTTCTATTCCTCAACCATTCTGGAAGTTCTCCTCCCGCCGCTTCTTTGGATTGTAGTCCCAAATATATTACCCTACTACCCTGTATTAACTTTACAAAAACCTCTACCCATCTTACAAACTTCCACTTTGTATTCGGTCTGTCTATTTTATCGGACATTATTCGTGTTTGCTCCTTATCTGACAGCCATTTTTTTAAGGTTTTCATTGATGATAGTGGTTCGCTACCACCGAGATTTTTGTGAAATATTATAGTTTTAGGTTTTCCGTTTCCTCCATATGTTCTAGCTTGTAAGAATATGAATATCTCAAATAAAAATTTGTTGTTAGATACGGAGCGATTTTATCGGACATGCGTTCAGACTCGTTAATTTCAATGTTTTTACGAAAGGATAATGCAACTACCCGTCTTCTCTTTTCTACCTTTTCCAATGTTTCATCGTGAGCCCCCAATATTTCTTCACCTTTTTCCACTATCGCGCTAACGATAGATTTTTTCTTATTATTTAGGTTGCCTGTGTGTCTAATTTGGGACCAATTATTTGTGCTTGAAGGTTTGATTACACTAGCCCTTAACCCGCAATACTTTCTTTTGAATTCTGTTACCAACTTCCTCCGCTTTGGATATATCATTAAAGGCTCCTCGTTTGTGGGGCGCGGGTACACCGCTTCATAAACGCCTCATTCTTTGTGGAGTTTATCAGATTTGTCAACCCCCTAACTCTCAACCGTTTACTATAAGTAATCCCTAGAGATTCGGCTTCTCTTCTCCAAACTTTCTAGTTCTGGCGTTATCATATTTGTCTGTAATATACTTTTGTATAACCTATGAGATTTATCTGTTCAATTGGACATGAAAAATTTACACATGATGTTTTTTTAATGTCCAATTAAATATAAACATATACATATATATATACAAAAAAAAAATGGAGTGTGCTACTTGTTGTAAGACTTTTGTTTGTAAAGACTATCTATGAAGACATATATCGAGACGTAGAAAGTTTCCTTGTGTCGCCCCACAATTTCAATGCCCCAGATGCCCCTGTAAGTTCGTTAGTGCCCAAACTCTTTGTAGACATAAGCAACTACGCTGCCCTGTGGCTAGGCGGGAACGTGGTAGACTAGAGTTGGTAGAGTTAGTTGCTGATCTTCAAGCTAAATTAGACCTAAATTAGCTAAATCACTAATTTCTTCCGTTTCTTCGTAGAAAAACGTATCCGTAAACGAATCGTTGATTTTAAACAGTTTTATAAAATTAGCTCCATTCTCTTCAACTAGTCGTTTGTCAATCCTATTTAGTCGCTTCATTTCGCGAATTTGGCTCTTATAATTTCTACATAATTTTCGGTATAATATTGAAAATGCAACTCTTTTTTTTTCGGCACGTAATAAATTACGCTGATATTTCATGTAATCTATTTTGCATAATGATTTCACTTTATAGTAAAATTCGTCAACAAGGTCATTACAAAATTCCACTTCCTATTCTATTACTTTATCCATTTTGATATAATATTTTTATTATAACCTATTAATTTTATATGTTCAATTGGCAGTGAAAAATACGTGATGTATTATGACACCAATTGTCACGTTTTTTTGTGTTGGTGACCAGTTTGTGCTATTGGACGAAACGGTGTTTTATCGGGGGTGGTGGTGGTAGTATATAGGGGTGAAAATGATACCACCGTTAGGTGGTATCATTTAGACTCCCTATATACTACTGACAGACCAAATACAAAGTGGAAGTTTGTAAGATGGGTAGAGGTTTTTGTAAAGCTAATACAGGGGAATAGATTTGGGACTACAATCCAAAGAAGCAGCAGGAGGAGAACTTCCAGAATGGTTGGAGAATAAAAAAGGTATGTATTATTTGGATAAGTATAATGACGACCTTTGTCTGTTCAGGTGTCTAGCTATGCATATGACAGGTGCATAAACTGACAGATGCACGGACAAGGCAAAATAACTTAGTAAACAATATACCGGTAGTAATGTGGTTTCACCAATTCCTTTTCCATATCTTAAAAAGGTTGAATATTTTTTTTAAAATCGGTATAGAAGTATATCAACCCACCGAATGTGGCGTATGGTGGTTGAAAAATGTACCAGCGCACTATAAGGCAATAGCTAATAAACCAATGACAATAGGACTGTTTAATAATCACGCATTTCTGATAAAAAACCTTAACAACCTATCTAAAATTTACGCCTGCGATAATTGCAAACATAAATTTACGAAATCGAGTAATATGAAGAGACACGGACCAAAATGTATGAAAGGTGAGACAAAAGTAATATGTGATGGTAATTATTTAGAGCGCCCGCGTTCGTCGTTCGAGAAAGCGTTCTACCGAAAAAGTTATAACAGCTATGGGGCGATCGATTGTATGTACTCTGTGGAAAAGCAGGAGGGAATTCACATTCACCACGAACAGTGCGGACACGGGGGTGAAAGATGGATTTTAGGAGCTCCAGTAGATGGATACTGTACAGAAACCAATACCGTATATCAATATCAAGGCTGTTACTGACACGGGTGTGAGATTCATGCAAAGCATAGAAAAGAAGAACGCGCATCCACTATGAGAAGAGATAAATTTATTAAAAGCAAAGAATTCAACCTAGTAGTTATGTGTGAATGCGAATTCCAAAGAACCGGTAAAGATATAAAGATCGGTTGCGACACTACTCTTTATCCATATCAGATATTATATGATTTTGAGGCGTATCTCCAGCCAGAATTTGAAACTCTCGGTAATAGTTTAGAGTACGAAGCTTAGCACGTTCCGGTAAGCGTTAGTATAGGAGATAATTTCTCAGGAACCGTAACTCATATTTGTGATAAAGATCCTGCAAAACTTATAGAAAAATTCGTAGAAGATTTGAAAGTCAGGGGAAAAGCTATAAGAGAAGAAGTATGGTCAAGATATGGGTTTAATACAGAACATTTACGTAAAAAACAAATCGCCCAGATCGAACAGTGGATAGAGCAAGTACCTGTTATAGGTTTTAACAGTAGTAAGTACGATATAAACTTAATAAAGAAATACCTAGTAGGCGAACTGGCATCAACAACAACGAACATAATGGTCGGAAAACGTGCAAACGCAACACTATTTCTATTTACTCCAGAGTTTAGGTTTATTGATGAAATACTTTACCTAGGACCCGGTGTAAGTTACGATAGTTGGATAAAAGCCTACGACTGTAAAGGACATAAATCTTTCTTTCCTTACGAGTGGTTCGATTCTACAGACAAGCTGGATTACCCTGGACTGTCTGATATAGATAATTGGTATTCCAAACTATCTGGGAAAATGTTACTAGACGAAACAGAATTAAGCAAATGTCGTAGAATTTTCAAAGAAGAGAATATGGAAACCTTCAGAGATTGGTTGAAATATTATAGCGATTTAGATGTTGCACCGTTTCTAGAAGCGGTGGAGAAAATGTGTGAATTTTATAAACACAGAGGTGTGGATATTTTCAAAGATGCGGTAACACTACCCGGAGTAACTATACAATATTTTTTGAGAGGAACCATTAAAGAACAAAAATCTTCAAAGACGATTATACCGGAGGATGCTCTATATGCACCAATAGAAGAAACATACGAAATGATGAAAGACGCTCTAGTTGGTGGTCCATCAATAGTATTTACACGATATGCAGAAGCCGGTGTTTCAAATATTAGAGTAGGTTCCAAACCTTGCAAGGCTGTTTTGGGGTACGATGCAAACACGTTATATATATCTACGTTAAATAAAGATATGCCGTGTGGGAGAGAATCTATAAACCATATAGATACCCCACATAACCTTAAATGTATTAACATGTTTTGTAAAATAGTTTTATCTGGAGACTGGTTTGGGTTTGCGGAGATGGATATAGAAGTTCCCCGCAACTTGGTGGATAAGTTTTCTGAAATGTCTCCACTTTTTATAAATCGTGGTGTAGAGGTTGATGAAGTTCCCACACACATATTAAAACATTTGGAAGATACTGGCAGAACTAGAGGAAATGGAAGAAAATTGGTGGGATCTATGACCGCCACTAAAGTATTGCTGTACTCACCACTATTGAGATGGTATTTAAAACACGGTCTAGAAATAACTGGAGTTCATTGTGTTATTGATTATATTAGTGGAAAACCATTCGAATGGTTCAACAAAGAAATTACAGCCGCAAGACGAACAGGCGATGTAGAACCAAATAAGAAACCAGTAGCGGATATAATGAAATTATTAGGAAACTCGTGTTGTGGAAAAACGATAGAGGTAACAGAGAGACATTTAAATACGACATATACGCACGACGAAACCTGTGTTGACAAAGCATTAAGATCTGCATTCTTTGACGATTTGGAAGAGATAGGAGATGCGTACGAAATATCTTCCCGACAACCCCGGTGTGCGGTAAAGATACCCTTCCACTGCGGAATAGCGGTTTATCAACTAGCTAAATTGAGAATGTTGGAATTTTACTACGAATTTCTAGACAAATACGTAAAAAGAGAAGACTTTGAATTAATGACACGGATAGTATGTATATAGTAGGCTATGGGCTACCAGGACCCCCGTGCACCCCACAACATTTGTACGCCATGTTTTTTTTGTTCCTTGGGGTATACTAAATACTTTAAAAAATGTTAACATCAAAAATCTTGGGTCCCACATCTATTTTTAGCTAAATATGCAAATTAGGTGCCGCCATTTTTTGGAAAATTAATTTTGCACATATCTTTAAGATTAAAAGTGCTAGAAGAACACTTAAGGTGTCTACATATATGTTTTAATGGTCAAGTAGTTCATTAAACACAATACCGATTTGATTGGATAATTTTCTAAGTCATGAATATGCAAATTAGGCGTAAAAATATCAAAACAAATACATTTTCATTTATAAACTTCGTACTAAATATTTCTAAAAGCTTATATTAATCATTTTTTTAGAACTGAAGCAGTCTAAGTTATTACACTACATGTCTGCTTTATAACAGAAACATTATGTCATGTATTGTGACCTCATATTGCTATGCAAATGAGATTACGGCCATTGCATAAATTTCTCATTTCCCGCCATTTTTAAAAAAAAAATATGTTTCCACATATCTTTCTTATTAATCAAGCTAGAAGAACATTTAAGGCGCCTAGATATATGTTTTCATGGTCAATGAGTTCATTAAACATAATACCAATTTGATTGGATACCTTCCAAAGTCATGAATATGCAAATTATGCATACAATTTACATTGTATCTTAAAAAATAAAACATATTTTTGTATCATGTTTATTTACAAACAAATCTTCGTTTACTCTATATAGTTGGCTCTATTGCCATGAGTTTTTGTTCATTAAGTCACACTGCCTAATCACTGTCGTCTGCATCCTCGTCAGAATATACAGGCCCCATCTCACCAGATTCTTCTTCATCTGATGTGTCACAATCCTGTATATTCTCGATGATGTCTATGAGTCTTTGGGGTAGAATTGGATCGTTCGTCCACAATGGCTTTATATGTCCATCAGTTTGTATCCAGCCATGGCCATTAGTAGGGTTTGGAATCTCAGGAGTTGCAATGTGTGCCCTCTTCCATATTGCAACTTGATAATTGACCCTCCGTACATGCTGTACCAAGCTGCCTTTAACATGACCTAAACTAACTGCTGTTTGTTTTCATCATTTGCAAGAAATCACAAGAAGAAGGCATTCAGATCGATCTAAAACACCTAATGACATACCAGTTAACTCCTGTTCCGTATGCTATTGGGACAGCAGATGGATTCCTCGCTAAGACAGATAAGTCTAAAGGTTTACACTACCTGACAAAAGAAGTTGACGATATGCCAGTTCCATCTAGCCAAACAACACTGGATATTGAAGACGGTAATGCGTGCTTCCATTATTTAAAGACTGTTCCAGGAAATTTCAAACACATCAGTGAAAAGGTGTTTGATATGATGTCGAGAAAATCCGATGTAATATTCAGTACTGACATGTATAAAGCAGACTCTGTTAAATCAATGGAAAAGGCAAGAAGGGGGAGCGCAGAAAAGCTCATAATTAAAAGTGAAAGCACGAAGAAACCAGAACACTGTAAAATATTTATTGCAAATGATGAAAACAAACAGCAGTTAGTTCAGGTCATGTTAAAGGTTTGGAACACAGATGTATTTGCTTCCAAAATTAGCAACTGCAATGTCACATTAATATGCGATGGAACAGCATATCAACTGAAGTGTGAAGCTGGACATGTTAACTCAACAGAGATAGAAAGTCTGAAATATACACAGGAAGAGACAGATACGAGGATAATACGGTATGCGATGTATGGCAATGAACATGGATATGACTACATAAGGGTAAAGAGTCCAGATAGTGATATGTTTGTCATACTATTGCATTATGCTCTGCATCTAGAGAATGTCACTCTTCTGTTCGACACAGGAACTGGAAACAAAAAAAGATTAATCAACATGAGCGAAATAGCTCGTGGGTACACACAGGAATACTGCACCGCGTTATTGACACTGCATGCGTATACAGGATGTGACAGTACTAGTGCATTCAAGGGGCTGGGGAAGGTTAAGGCCATAAAAACAATGCAGAAAATGCCAAAGTACGTCCCAGTTCTGTCTCATGTCGGAGATCATTGGGAGATGGCTGAAGAGACTATTGATGAATTAGAAGCTTTCACCTGTGCCGTGTATGGCAATTCCAGACGTACAAAGGTTCATGAACTCAGAGTGTTCATGTTGAAAGCAAAATGTGGTTCATCTGAAAAGCTAACCATATCAAACGATGTATATATTGCGTCACTACCCCCATGTAAAGGCAGCTTGGTACAGCATGTACGGAGGGTCAATTATCAAGTTGCAATATGGAAGAGGGCACACATTGCAACTCCTGAGATTCCAAACCCTACTAATGGCCATGGCTGGATACAAACTGATGGACATATGGAGCCATTGTGGACGAACGATCCAATTCTACCCCAACGACTCATAGACATCATCGAGAATATATAGGATTGTGACACATCAGATGAAGAAGAATCTGGTGAGATGGGGCCTGTATATTCTGACGAGGATGCAGACGACAGTGATTAGGCAGTGTGACTTAATGAACAAAAAATCATGGCAATAGAGCCAACGATATAGACTAAACAAAGATTTGCTTGTAAATAAACATGATACAGAAATATGTTGTTATTTTTAAGATACAATGTAAATTGTATGCCTAATTTACATATTCATGACTTTGGAAGGTATCCAATCAAATTGGTATTATGTTTAATGAACTCCTTGACCATGAAAACATATATCTAGGCACCTTAAATGTTCTTCTAGCTTGATTAATAAGAAAGATATGTGGAAAAATATTTATTTTTTAAAAATGGCGGGAAGTGAGAAATTTATGCAATGGTCGTAATCTCATTTGCATAGCAATATGAGGTCACAATACATGATATAATGTTTCAATTATAAAGCAGACATGTAGTTCAATTACTTGGACTGCTTCATTTTTAAAAAAATGATTAATATAAGCTTTTAGAAATATTTAGTACGAAGTTTATAAATGAAAATGTATTGTTTTGATCTTTTTACGCCTAATTTGCATATTCATGACTTAGGAAATTATCCAATCAAATCGGTATTGTGTTTAATGAACTCCTTGACAATTAAAACATATATGTAGACACCTTAAGTGTTCTTCTAGCACTTTTAATAAGAAAGATATGTGCAAAATTAATTTTCCAAAAAAATGGCGACACGTAATTTGCATATTGGCTAAAAATAGATGTGGGACCCAAGATTTTTTATGTTAACATTTGTTAAAGTATTTAGTATACCCCAACTAACACAAAAAACATGGCGTACAAATGTTGTGGGGGGTGCACGGAGGGTCCTGGTAGCCCATAGCCTATAGGAGTTAGTGGAAAAACATAGAGGAATTGATTAGACCTAACTTACTAGACGATTTTTCTAATATATCGGACAATCTCCAACATGCCCTCGCCAGATCGTCCGGTAACTGCGTCGTTAATAATAAACCTTTGTTGGAAGTACAATTGTGATTCCAATCACATTTGGAGGTTAAGTTATGAAGGAAATCGGAGGAATCAAACTCGGGGGAATCTAACTCGGAAGAATCTAACATCGGCTTTGCGAAAAGGGTGGCCGCTTTTTCATCCTCGCGCCACGTCTCGAGAGAAACTCGGGCCAGACGAATCATACCCTTTGCACCAGCTATACGGTGTTTAAGGGCAGTGTAGCCTACATCGATCATAGCAAAATAAAGTTCGTCAACTAACATCGTTCTATATATATATTATATATTGATTCTTATTTCTATCTCGATTGGATATAGTAGCTGACGAGACCCACCACACCCATTCCCACGACGATGAAAGCGATCTCGCGGTCTTTTTGGGCCCTGACGGTACGTAGAAATCTGAAAGTTGGGGCTCGCGATCCAGTGGCGCGAGACTTCTCTGCGGATATGACAGCGCGTACTCGAGGTTGGCTTCTTCAACGTTCTGGAAAGTTTGTGCGGCGTGATTTTCGCGGCGAAGCTCTTCGTTGACCCAGTACAGATGGGAGGTTCGTTTTTTATACCATACTGCGTCTGCGCTCTTGAATTGTACTTCAGCTAAATCGTGACGCTTGCGCTCCTCATCCGCGTCCGATTTTCCTAGTTTCGATAACAGAAATTTGCTACCGCTGAACGCCAATGCGTTTAAAATCGCACCACCTATCATTATTCCGATCGAAGCCATTATTTCCATATATTAACAGGTACAATTCCAACTTTAATTAGATCTCGGGACCAAACTGCGGCCGCTACATTCAAGGTCACGAGCCCTACGTCTCTCACAGTAAAGTCCAATTTGTGAGCGGACCCTCCTAAGACCATCTTTGATAGTCGAGCATACCCAATACTGATGCTCGATATCACCACGGCGTGATAAACCGCATTCACTATCATTTTACCATCGTGTTCAGCCATTGTTGATAATTATAATTATTTCATATAAAAGGGATCGCGATCAATATTTAAATGGGGCGCATTCAATTGCGATTGTTGTTTCGTAACTTTCTTCGGAACCGCAGCAATCCGGGATTGCACCTCCAATTCTTGAATTGATGGGGGTTGTTTTTTCGATAAGGATTGGTGTAATAGGGGGTATTTCCACACACACAGGGCGCCCGCAACTGCCAGACCACCACCAACAACAACCCACGGGATGAAACAGGTAGGAGCTGCCTTCGGATGTTTTGCTGTTTCAACCAATTGCGATTGTGGCTCCTCCTCCAATCCAATCGCGATTGGATGAATTGGGGGTTCGGTTGGAGCTGGAACAGCAATCGGGGATTACAACGACCGTTTGGCCTCTCGAAGCTCGGCGAGTATTTTATCTTGTTTAGTTTTTCGTGTGGCAGCCGCTGCTCGCCCAGCCGCCTGTCTTTTTGGGTTTTATGTCCCGTTGGAGGATCAATCAGAGTTGGAAGTGCAATCGGGTTCAACAGTGTTGAGGGTTCCGTCACTCTCGCAGGTGTGTCTTGTATCATTTTCTGAGCTTATAGTTCGTGGGCATATATGTCCAAATTGACAGTGTTTAACGTGGTCAACGCGGTTGTCAGCGGAGCTAAGTACATTCCAAACGTGTGATAGATTGAGCAGCAGGCTGTTCTAAGAGTGCGTCCTATAAAAGGGTCAGTCTCTAGATCGCGAATCAACCCCGCGGTATAGGGAGAAGTATACTGACAGCGGTAGCGTACAAATGAATAGCCGCCGATCCAAGAGTTTTCGTCATCTCCGCACCTAACCTAGATTCATATCGCGCATACATTTGATCGACCTCCGCATCTGACATCTTGTCCACCTGACAAACTGAGAGACGCCTACCGAGATAATGCTCCGATTGTCCCCCAGCAACCGGCGCAGTTAGCCGCTCGCGTCGCGCCGCGTTTTCATTTTCTTTCGGGACCGTATCGGCAGATGTTGCAATTCCCGATTGCCCTTTCGGGATCAACGGAGTTGAGGTTTTATTATCTTTCAGGAAAGATACCGTGTCGGCAGTCAACTTCAACGGAGTTGAGGTTTCTTCCATTAGCTGATCGAGAAGTTCGTCGCAGTTCATTATTGCTAATTTTCTTAAAATTAATTTAATAATTCTTACAAGTCTCATTAGTCTAACATACACTCCCGCCTGCGATTCGCTTACCAAGAATTGCAATCCAGCGGTCCATGAATTGCAATTCTTCCCCTCTGGAATTGCAGTCTAATTGCGGTCCAAACGCGGTCCCGTTTTTGCGGTCATTCCTTCGCGATACCGTTTGTGCGGTCATTCTTTCGCGGTCCAATTTGTGCGGTCATTATTTCACGATACCGTTTGTGCGGTCATTCTTTCGCTATTTGCGGTAAAAACTTACCGTATCATCGTATAGTACAGTTTGTTTACATTATCAGTGATTATACAAACGTACTATACGAATATTATACAAACATACCGATATCCGTCCGTATATACGATATATCCGTACGGATATGGTATGAATATAAAGTGGGTCATCGTGTGGTTAAAATATACCGATGCACCGGTTCATTTTCGAATGTAAACATCCGGTTTTCATTTCGATCATCTGCCACAATTTTAAGTTTTTCAAAATGAATACATTTTCAGTTTTACGATACAGAAACAATATTTAAAACTGAGGATTGTGAAGTACTGTATCACAGTACATATACATGTGTGTTCAATATACAGTAATTCATCAGTAATTCATCACTGTACTCCGCACCACCGCCGGGGAAACAAAACAATGATCCACCACGCACACCAGCCATCTACATTTGGCGTCCTAAAAGTTCCGGTCTATATCCCACAGTGGGAACAATGTGTATCACCACCACCACCAGTTTTTTGTCTATGACTACACTACTCCCCCCTCCCCCCTCCCTCACACCACCACTTCTGTCTGTAACGCAGGATGACGTGGCCGACTGATCAAGTGCTAAACTAGTCCTGGTGCGATCACCCACTGATCAATTGCTATACTAGTCCAGGTGCGATGGCCGACTGATCAAGTTCTAAACTAGTCGCGGTGCGACGGCCGACTGATCGAGTTCTATACTAGTCCAGGTGCGATGGCCGACTGAGCAAGGGCTAAACTAGTATTGGTGCGATGGCCGACTGATCAAGTTCTAAACTAGTCGTGGTGCGATGGCCGACTGATCAAGGGCTAAAGTAGTTTTGGTGCGATGGCCGACTGATCAAGTTCTAAACTAGTCGTGGTGCGATGGCCGATTGATCAAGTTCTAAACTAGTCCTGGTGCTATGGCCGACTGAGCAAGGGCAAAACTAGTCTTGGTGCGATGGCCGACTGATCAAGTTCTAAACTAGTCCTGGTGCGATGGCCGACTGATCAAGGGCTAAACTAGTCTTGGTGCAATGGCCGACTGATCAAGTTCTAAACTAGTCGTAGTGCGATGGCCGACTGATCAAGTTCTAAACTAGTCCTGGTGTGATGGCCGACTGATCGAGTGCTATACTAGTCATTGTGCGATGGCCGACTAATCAAGGGCTAAACTAGTCTCAGTGTGATGGCCGACTGATCAAGGGCTAAACTATTCCTGGTGCGATGGTCGACTGATCAAGTTCTAAATTAGTCCTGGTGCGATGGCCGACTGATCAAGTGCTAAAGTAGTCCTGGTGTGATGGCCGACTGATCAAGTTCTAAACTAGTTCTGGTGTGATGACCGACTGGTTGAGTGCTACACTAGTCCTGGTGGGATGGCCGACTGATAAAGTGCTAAAGTAGTCCTGGTGTGATGGCCGAATTATCGAGTGCTATACTCGGCATGGCCGACTGATCACGTGCTATACTGGGTATGGTGAGATGGCCAACTGATCAAGCGCTATACTGGGCATGGTGCAATGGGCGACTGATCAAGCGCTATACTAGTTATGGTGCGATGGCAGACTGATCAAGTGCTCTACTTGTCCTGGTGCGATGGCCGACTGACCAAGTGCTATACTCGGCATGGCCGACTGATCACGTGCTATACTGGGCATGGTGAGATGGCCAACTAATCAAGTGCTATACGTACTGGGCATGGTGCAATGGGCGACTAATTAAGCGCTATACTACACTCCCGCCTACGATTCACTTACCAAGAATTGCAATCCAGCGGTCGTTGAATTGCAATTTGTCCGCTCTGAAATTGCAGTCTAATTGCGGTCCCGTTGTTGCGGTCATTCTTTCGCGATACCGTTTGTGCGGTCATTCTTTCGCGATTTCCGTTAAAAACTTACCGTATCATCGTATAATACAGTTTGTTTACATTATACAAACGTACTATTATACAAAAACATACGATATCCGTTCGTATATACGATATATCCGTACGGATATGGTATGAATATACAGTGGGTCATCGTGCGGTTAAAATATACCGATGTACCGGTTCATTTCGCATGTAAACATCCGGTTTCCACCGCCGGGGACACAAAACAATGATCCCCCACACACACCAGCCATCTACATTTGACGTCCTAAAAGTTCCGGTCTATATCCCACAGTGGGAACAATGTGTATCACCAACACCACCAGTTTTTGTCTATGACTACACTACACCCCCCCCCCCGACCACCACTTCTGTCTGTAACGCAGGATGACGTGGCCGACTAATCAAGTGCTAAACTAGTCCTGGTTCGTTGGCCGACTGATCAAGTGCTATACTAGTCTTGGTGCGATGGCCGACTGATAAAGTTGTAAACTAGTCTTGGTGCGATGGCCGACTGATCAAGTTCTAAACTAGTCGTGGTGCGATGGCCGACTGATCAAGTTCTAAACTAGTCATGGTGCGATGGCCAACTGATCGAGTGCTATACTGGTCCTGGTGCGATGGCCGACTGATCAAGGGCTAAACTAGTCTCGGTGCGATGGCCGACTGATCAATGGCTAAACTATTCCTGGTGCGATGGTCGACTGATCAAGTTCTAAACTAGTCCGGGTGTGATGGTCGACTGATCAAATGCTATACTCGGCATGGCCGACTGATCACGTGCTATACTGGGCATGGTGAGATGGCCAATTGATCAAGTGCTACGCTGGGCATGGTGCAATGGGCGACTGATCAAGCGCTATACTAGTTATGGTGCGATGGTAGACTGATCAAGAGCTATACTAGTTATGATTGATCAAGTGCTCTACTAGTCCTGGTGCGATGGCCGACTGATCAAGTGCTATACTCGGCATGGCCGACTGATCACGTGCTATACTGGGCATGGTGAGATGGCCAACTGATCAAGTGCCATACTGGACATGGTGCAATGGGCGACTAATCAAGCGCTATACTACTTATGGTGCGATGGTAGACTGATCAAGAGCTCTACTAGTCCTGGTGCGATGACGGATTGATCAAGGGCTAAACTAGTCCTGGTGCGATGGCCGGCTGATCAAGTTATATACTAGTCCTGGTGCGATGGCCGACTAATCAAGGGCTACATTAGTCCTGGTGCGATGGCCGACTGATCAAGGGCTAAACTAGTCCTGGTGTGATGGCCGACTGACTAAGGGCTAAACTAGTCCTGGAGCGATGGCCGACTGATCTAGTTCTATACTAGTCATGGTGAGATTGCCGACTGATCAAGTGCTAAACTAGTCCTGGTGGCTGGTGCGATGGCCGACTGATCAAGTTCTAAACTAGTCCTGGAGCAATGGCCGACTGATCAAGTTCTAAACTAGTCCTGGAGCGATGGCCGACTGATCAAGTTCTAAACTAATCCTTGTGCGATGGCCGACTGATCGAGTGCTATACTTGTCCTGGTGCGATGGCCGACTGATCAAGGGCTAAACTAGTCCCGGTGCGATGGCCGACTGATCAAGTGCTATACTAGTCCTGGTGCGATGGCCGACTGAACAAGTTCTGAACTAGTCCTGGTGCGATGGCCGACTGATCGAGTGCTATACTAGTCCTGGTGAGATGGTAAACTGATCAAGTTTTAAACTAGTCCTGGTGCGATGGCTGACTGATCAAGTTCTAAACTAGTCCTGTAGCGATGTCCGACTGATCAAGTGCTAAACTAGTCCTGGTGTGATGGCCGACTGATCAAGTTCTAAACTAGTCCTGGTGCGATGGCCTACTGATCAAGTGCTAAACTAGTCCTGGTGCGATGGCCGACTGATGAAGTGCTAAACTAGTCATGGTGCGATGGCCGACTGATCAAATCGCATGCCTTAATAACTAGATGGCCATGGCCTGCATGTCGTGCCCGCCGAGGCATTTGATAGTACAAACAATTTTTTTTATTGCAACAAAGCTTTAGCCCGTCGACGTAAAAACGTGCCGCACCCGCCGAGGCTTTGATAGTATACCCAAAAACTTTAACTAAAAAACACTTTAACCAAAAACTTCATCCTGAATGCACACCAATGTGCCAACTATATCGCTCTGTCTGCAAACGGGCCCAACAAAAACTTTAAGGGAAATTTCAAAGTAATTTGACCGTGACATTGGGCACATATAAATAATAATGTTTTGATGTGCAATGATCATACTTTATAATATGTCGAAAACATTATTTTTTCAGGGAAACACATTTAATTAGTATAAGTAATTAAAAAATATCATGCCCCATTTGCCTATGAAAATAGCCTGATATCACCGCGTGTCACTATCAGTGAAATAAACATTACTAAATGATTATATCCATATGACGGGCACTCGTAATGTTTAGAACTGGTGGAATAGTGACAAAATTATACACTTATTTAATTCCTACAAATAACTGAGAATACACATAACTTTAATTGTTGTGCCTACTGAGTGGGTATGTACCTTTAATTAGTATAAATTATTAAAAACAAGAAATGCGTCTGTCGAACGCGGATGCCACCTGCAGAATATTTGAGAAACTGTGACAAAGTGGTGAACCGAAAAGTGTGACGGACGGACAGACGGACGGACGGACGGACGGAAGGACGGTCCAAACACTATATGCCACCCGTTTCTTCGAAACCCTGTGGCATAAAAATATCATGCCTCATTTGAATATGAAAATAGCTTCATACCACTGCCAGTCATTATCAGTAACATAAATATTACTAAATGATTATATATGGATAGCGGGCACACATAATTTTTAGAACTGGTGGAAAAGTGACACAATTATACACTTATTTAATTGCTATAAAGAACTGTTTGTGCCTACTGAGTGGGCATGTACCTTTAAAAACTTTAACCTTAAATCAAAAATATTTAACCGGACGCACGAAGTGACGTACATCTGGATGTACGTATGTAGGCCAATGTGACAACTATATCGCACTGTCCACATGCAGGCATGTCAAAAACTTTGAGGTAAATTTTCAAAGTAATTTGACCTTGATGTTGGGCACAGGGGTTGCAGGGGTTGAGCATAGAATGAAAATATGGATGATGATAAACACACCTGTGAAGCTTCGAGTGAATTGGCGAAGCTGTTTCTGAGATATAGTGTTCTTAAAAACTTTAACCTACGGTAAATAAAACCAGATGGCCATGGCCCGCATGTTGAGCCCACCGAGGCATTTGATGGTGTCGGAGTATATTTATTTGAAGTTTGAATTAACGTATGTAAAAGCTTTAACGCAAATTTGAAAGTCATTTGACCTTGATCTTGGGTATGTGGGTCGCATGCGTGGGCTATAATATGAAAATATGGTTGATAATAAAGAATTATCTGAAGTTTGAAGCAAATCTGGGTAAGTGTTGTGGAGATATAAGGTATGCAAAAACTTTAACAAAAATTTCAAAGTCATTTGACCTTGACCTTGGGGCACAGGGGCCGCATGAGTGGGACACAGAATGAATATATGGATGATGACTAATAAGCATTTGATATTTCAAGTCAATGTGACTTAGGATATGGTATTTAAAAACATACACCGATTTCGGACGGACTGACGCACGGACGTCATTGTGATCACTAAGTCTCGCTTTCCGCAAGCAGGCTCGGCAAACAAAATACAGATGGACGTCAATGTGCAGACTATAAAACACTGTCCGCAGGTGGTCGCGACAACAATTGTCCAACCCCTTTTTAAAGATGCAAGCCCACTCAGTAGGCTAAAAATGCTCTTTATGGGAATTAAATAAGTGTATAATTGTCACTATTCCACTAGTTATAAACAATTACGAGTGCCCGCTATACAGATATAATCATTTGGTAATATTTATTTTACTGATAGTGACGCGCGGTGGTATCCGTATTTTCATGTGCAAATGGGGCATGATACAGTTGTTTCCGTCAAAATGTTCCGGGTTTATACGTGTACAAAGTCTTGTGCTTTGCGTATCCGTGGAGTTTCCGTTAGTTGCGTTTCAAACCGTGTGTCGTCTACGTGTAATACGTTTTCGGTCATGCGTTGCGTTTCCCCACTCTTGCGCATGCGCGAAAGTCGAACAAACCGTGTTCAACGCATTGAGTTTCAAAAGCGTGTAATCCGTGTACAACGGTTGTAAACGTATACAACGGTTGTAAACGTATACAACGCTAAGGTAAACCGTTTAAACCATTTAACGCTTTCTTTGACGAACGGTTACACGCTTCTACATGTACACAGCACCGTACAGATCAAACCGTGTTATACGTATAACACGTTTCCACGGGTTTTAACGCATTACACGTTTTGGTATGCCAACCGTGTATCGCGTAGAATGCGCATGCTCAGATCGTTCTTCGTGTGTGTATATATATACTTTAGATAGGTCCCAAAATCCGCACCTGTGCACATAGATGTCCATTTGTAACCACTATATAGTAACCCTAACCCTAACCCAAAGATGCGGATGTTGGGCCATGTATGCTAGACTCACTGCAGGGCTTCTAAAAATTTCAGTTTTCCGGTTCTGGACCGATTTTTGAACTCTCAGACCGATTGAGATTTGAAAAATAGTCTTAAAAATCGGTCCGAGAAAAATTGCCAGTCAGCTGCTATTTCGCTATAAACCCTGTAAATTTACTGGTTTTGACCACCAAGTAATTTATGACACATATCCGCGGGCCATATCCGTGTTAAACCAGTGTGCAGCTCGCTGTGTATTCAATTTCTCCAAATATCGATTAATCTTAACACACGCGTGGGACAGGTGTATAGCGGATTAGTGACTGAAATAGACTGGCTTCAGCGTAAAGATACGAGAGTTCCTAGACTCGCCATTTCTGATGATGTTAAAATAAAATAAAGAAACCATGCACTGTGTTTATCTGTGTTCGTAATATTTAACCCCAAGTAACTGACACGGACTATCGGCCCGGGCTATTCCATATTAAGTTAGGAACTGTTACATTACGCTGTATTAGGGGTCATTTTTCTGTATATGAAATGTACATAGGAATGCCGCAGATCCTAATGAGCCGGCTCACGTGATCTACAATTCGCAAACATTTTGATAAACGACAAGGTACATCTGTCGTGTTAAAAGCGTGACTCATTAGGCATCAGGGATTAGGGATCAATTGAAGTGCTAAATCACACCGCCGATGTACTTTGAACTCGAACTCGATATAGCTACACGCTTCCAGGTAAAGCGTTGTACACGTTTCAACTCTTTCACCTCGCTACATATGAATACGCCAAAGCGTGTTATACGCCTTGAAGCTAAACGTATTACACGCTTTAAAACTAAACGGTTTGACAATGTGTATTACACGTATACGAACCGTATTATACGTTTAAACAACGTATACAACGCTTTTAAACTAAACGGTTTGACAATGTGTATTACACGTGTACGAACCGTATTATACGTTTAAACAACGTATACAACGCTACAGCAAACCGTTGCGTTCGCGTTGCGTTCGCGTTGAGTTTGCAAGTGTTGTCTACGGTGGAACAAAAACGGAGACTGCACTGTATTTTATAATTATTTATACTATTAAATTAAATGCATCAACTGAAAACAAAATTGACGGATTATAAAGTATGATCATTGCACATCAAAAAATAAATACAGAGAATAAATAGTAATGTCCGTTAACATTTTAAGGAAACACGGTTATCGTCCCTGATATCAATGTGGAAATTTTCTTCTGATATAAAATGTATAATAATGCCAAACAATATGTGGGTAATGGTAAATGATCTGGCCAGAAAATGTCTCCGATGATGTCTCTGACATAAAGAACATTTTGTGCCTACTGAGTGGGCATGTACCTTTAACGCTAGCTCCGCCCTGTCCAGTGAGACCTATGCATGTGTTAAGTTTCATAAAAAATATTGCAAAGGGTGTTCGCGTTATGCTCCGGACAAATCAGTGCACGAAAAAACAAAAGGGAGATAACTAAACTAGAAAATGTATTCATAGAACACGGATACCCCACATATCGCTTTGATAGTAAACAAGGCAAAATTCCAGTGTCCATGACACGGGGTTCGAATCAAAAATCGAAATAAACTTTCCGCATCTACTCATCATAAGGAAGCTACATATCAAATTTCAGTGCTGTAGCTATTACAAAAGTTTTACGAGTTACAAGGCAACATTTTCAAATTCTAATTCAAGTAGGGGGAGATAATCCATGACTCGGTGGTCGAATCAAAATAAACTTTGCAAATCTACTCATCATAAGGAAGCTACATACCAATTTGCAGGTGTGTAGCTATTAGGGTTTAAAAGTTTTACGAGCTACAAGCCAAAATTGGAAAATTCTAACTTGAAAAGGGGGAGATAATCCATGACCATGGGGTCGAATCAAACATACATGTACAAAGTTTCAGGTATGTAGCTATTACGGTTTACAAGTTTTACGAGTTACTAGGTTGGTGACGGACGGAAGAACCGACAAGGGTAACACTAAATGCCCCCTCCACTATCGTAGAGGGGCATAAACAATTAGTGAGGCAAAAGTTGTCATATACAAGTAACTTACCTTAATTCATCAGTTACACATCAGACGACGAATGAACTTTAATTCTGGTGTAGAATATTAAAGTTATTCATTATGTTCAATAGTGCTGCTTTGACATGACGTGAAATTAAAACATGCATGACATGATCTGGAAGAATAACCACAGACCAAGCACGCATATTTAGAATCACGTCTGTCGGTTCTTATCCAGCTCCGATTTCTGTCACCTGTCCACAAAATCCAGAATCCAACATTGTCGCAAATTTAATCCTGTATGTTGCTTTACGTTAGAACAAAATGTAACTTAGTATATTACCCAATACATTGTGTGGTAAACCAGAGATCCCCTGTTCGATTCCGGGCTGGTGCGCATCTTTCTCACCCTATGACATTTAGCGCCCAATGTAGTTGCGGGTAGTAACTCTGCAGAATACTCCCGCATCGTCCGTACCGAGAGTTATGGTGCTCTCCGTAGGTTTCCCCTGCAAAGTACCAAATCACATCTGATTTGCACTTCAACTGTTAATTGCGACATATTTTTTGTAGTTTTCAATTGAAAGAAATGTCAGTATTATACTTATTCACTTCTGTGTAATAAGTACAGAAAAATATGTGACAATTAACAGCTAAAGCGCGAATGAGATCCGATTCGGTACTCTGCAGGAAAAACCTATGGAGCACCGTAACTCTGGGTTATTATTATTATCAATATGTTCACCATGTTATTATGGTTAATATGCAATTCACAGTCTCTTTGCAGCTTGAAATTGAAAGATATTATGAAAAGTTGTGTTTATCTCAGAAAGTGTCATGTCGACTATAGGATCGCGTCAAAATAATGTTAACAGAATAGGAAAACGTAATTTGATACCGACGAAAAAGTAAACAAAACGCAACATTGATGCTTAGTTTTGCAATATTATACCGTAGACCACACATTATAATTTGATTTTATATGAAAATAAATACATTGTGAGTATGGTGGTGTCTATTAATGTGTTCTTGATATTCGGAACGGCAGTGATGACATTTTTTTGGTCCAAGAAATTGTCAAGGTCAAGGTTTCACTGTTTGTCTCGCAATTACCCGCCTATTTATATTTGCGCACAAAAAAAAAACAGATCATCAATACCGCTGACTTTCTAGTCACTTTGAATGAAATAGATGGGATAAAATGTTGGATTGGAACACGGATACGTTTGTCAACTATTTTGATTTTATTGCCGCATTGGTCAAGCAGAGTGGTCCGCTGGTTTGACCGCAGAGCGCAGCGTAAAGCGGTCATTATTTCGCAGTTTAAAGAAAAAAAGGCCACTCTGTACTACTATATGTCCGTCTGTCTTACGAGTATATATGGTTAGTGCCGTTACGAGTATATATGGTTAGTGCCGTCGAATATAAAATACAAGAATTCAGCCACGGAAGCGGTGTCGCGCCTACCGAGGCATTTGACCGCGAACATTACAAGTAAATAAATTACCTTGACCTTCATAATTTGGATGTGGGGGTGTGTGTAATGAAGCATCATCCGTAGACAAACATTGATGTGAAATATTATCAATGTCTGGAAAGGGGTTAAAGAGATATTGTGACAAAACAATAACTTTAACGCATTTCTGTTACAAATCCGGTGAACATTACAAGTAAATGAATGACATTGACCTTCGAAATTTGGATGTGGGGGTTTGCGTAATGAAGCATCATTCCTAGACAAACATTGATGTGAAATATTATCAAAGTCTGGCAAGGGGTTAAAGAGATATTGTGAAATTCCAATAACGTTAACGCATTTCTGTTACAAAACCGGTGAACATTACAAGTAAATAAATGACCTTGACCTTCAGACTTTGGATGTGGGGGTGTGCGTAATGAAGCATCATCCCTAGACAAACATTGATATGAAATATTATCAATGTCTGGCAAGGGGTTAACGAGATATTGTGAAAAAACAATAACTTTAACGCATTTCTGTTACAAAACCGGTGAACATTATAAGTAAATAAATGACCTTGACCTTGAGAATTTGGATGTGGGGGTGTGCGTAGTGAAGCATCATCCGTAGCCAAACATTGATGTGAAATATTGTCAAAGTCTGGCAAGGGGTTAAAGAGATATTGTGAAAAAACAATAACTTTAACGTATTTCTGTTACAAAACCGTTGAACATTACAAGCAAATAAATGACCTTGACCTTGATAATTTGGATGTGGGGGTTTGCGTAATGAAGCGTCATCCCTAGACAAACATTGTTGTGAAATATTATCAATGTCTGGCAAGGCTTTAAAGAGATATTGTGAAAAAACAATAATTTTAACGCATTTCTGTTACAAATCCGGTGAACATTACAAGTAAATAAATGACCTTGACCTTGAGAATTTGGATGTGGGGGTGTGCGTAATGAAGCATCATCCGTAGACAAACATTGATGTGAAATATTATCAAAGTCTGGCAATGGGTTAAAGAGATATTGTGAAAAAACAATAACTTTAACGCATTTCTGTTACAAAACCGGTGAACATTAGAAGGAAATAAATGACCTTGACCTTCAAAATTTGGATGTGGGTGTGTGCGTAATGAAGCATGATCCCTAGACAAACATTGATATGAAATATTATCAGTGTCTGGCAAGGGGTTAAAGAGATATTGTGAAAAAAGAATAACTTTAACGTATTTATGTTACAAAACCGGTGAACAATACAAGTAAATAAATGACCTTGACCTTGATAATTTGGATGTGGGGGTGTGCGTATTGAAGCATCATCCCTAGACAAACATTGATGTGAAATATTATCAATGTCTGGCAAGGGGTTAAAGAGATATTGTGAAAAAACAATAACCTTAACGCATTTGCCTTACAAAAAAACCGGACGACGCGGACGACACGGACGACGACGACGACGACGACGACGACGACGCGGACGACGACGACGACGGAAAATACGACGACTATAGTCGCGCTTCTGCTAAAGCAGGCGCGACAATAAAACTAATTGCTTACAAACGGCATAATTTTACCGCTGTGATTACTATGACGTCACTATTACATATGACGTCAGTATTTCACTGCGAATCTACGTCATGTTATCAGGAGCCTGAGGAAGCTCAATGAAAATTATAAGATTAATTGGTGGGCGGAGAGTGGTTTCATGATCACAGTGTGCAGCACACATGGTAGGGATGTCATACCTGCGAACTTTAGCATTTCAGGGAGTTTTGTAATTGGTATACCACTGCCCATCTCCCTGACATAATGATAGTCGGCGGGGGGGGGGGGGGGGTGGGGGGGGGGGGGGGTTCCCTTAGCCCCTGCTCACTCCTCTAGTTAATGTAAGCTTGCAGGTATGACGTTCACACACGAAAGGATTGAAGAAAAGCAAACAAAACAGTATGACATTTATCCAAAAAGTATGTACATGACACGCACAGAGAACAACCCAACATTTGAACTAATTTTCAGCACTTTATTTGACGGTGCTTGCTGGGCATGTATTTCGGCTGTGACTGGAGAAATGGTGCTGATGTTTGGTTGATGGAATGGTGAACAGTGCAGAAGCACAGGCTGATCTAGATATACACTGCTAGAAAAATACATATGCCCCATTTTTCCATTCACAGCCATATATGCGACCCAGTGAATGACATGAAAATAGTAAACAATATATATATTATTGAAAACATTACTAGAGTTGCCTATTTCTCGCAGATGTAGTCACAGGACAAACTTGTTTTGACTAGACACAATGGCAACGATAACTTAAGGTCATAGAAAGATACACTTGCCTTCAATATTTGTTTCATAAGAGTGTACAAGCTACATTGTATCCATGCAGAGTTTCATAAGAGTGTACAAGCTACATTGTATCCATGCAGTTTCACCACTTCGAGCGATACAAACAGAAATAATATGACAGTCAAACAAATACTATTTGTGTGCAATACATCATAGACAGATGTGAGTAGCTACATGTTCATTATATGATATGTTCTATTTCACATGTTGCGTTCTTTGTCAAACGACAGAACAGGGGAAACTGGCTGGAACTCACAAAGATGGCCAACTTGGCCACTCCATATGCCGTAGCAAGGCAGTGTTCACATGTATGTTCACATATATGTTATACATATATTCCATCACATTTACGAAGCAATACTTATATATTTGAATCAAACGATGATCAGGTATAGAACGGGTCCTTATTACAGTGTTTGTGATGATTATACATGTACACTATACAAGTACATATAATATGCTTAAAATATATTTCAATACAGTTCTTAAAGAGTTTCAAGCAGGTATGTCTTTGTGTGTTATCTGCAGCAAAGTGGCGGTCAGTAGTAACCATGAATCGGTAAAAGGGATTACATAACTACTCCCATGGTTTTCCATAAATATATGACGCAATAGGCCTACAACATAGTTCAATTTATTCTGAAATTTCCTGGAGTTGATGTTTACTATATCGGCAGTGGACATTCAAATTAACTGACAAATGTTTATGACCAGTGACAAGTTGCGCCCGAATTCATACAACATCGAGTGACATATCTCAACTGTTTCTGCACATATTCAGAAGTACCATCTGAGACGCTTTAACCCTTAGACCGCTACTCACTACAATTGTTGTCTGCTGTTGCTTTTATATATTACCTTATTTCTCAATAAAAACATGGTTTGACAGCACTTCAGAATAATTTCCAATGATTCTGAATTGCTGTCAAAACATGTTGTAAATTATTCTAAATTGCTGTCAAAGCATGTTTTTGATGATAACAATTGAAAATAAAAAATAAACAGCAGACGACAAAAAAAATAAGATAGCGGTCTAAGGGTTAATAACCATATATAAAGTCTGAGAATATCTTGCACCACAGAATCCAATATAGTCAGTGAAATTGTTTGAAGCTTGGTGCTGAAAAGTTTAAACAAGATCATGGCGTTGCTGATGGCATATTCATTCATCTTCGCAAGTCCCACATAGATGATACATGTAGTACTGAATGCAGATCCAGCCAATCTCTGGTAGGGATGTTCTCATCATATGGTTTCCTGAAAAATATAAATTAAAAAATATGATACAACTAGTTGAATACAATTTATATTTAAAGACAGCGATTTGAATAAAGTAGACATCTTAAAATATTCAATGATAAAATGAAAGAACAGCATTTATTTCATTTTACCATTGCACATTACATAACGTAAAAAAATCAACAACCCATTTGCAAAAATAAAACTTGACAAAAGTATATCGCAATGTACCCATTTTCCAAATTTCAAGGTCTGAAATGGGTAGATAATCAATGAGTCTGAAATCAAATGAAAAATCACTTTGCGGATGTATGTACAAACCGTAACTTGCATTATAAGTAATTAAGCCATATACCAAATCTCAAGTCTCCATCTATCATGGTTGTGAATAGTTACAGTAACTCTTGCAATATACTCCTGTTACTGTACTGCACATCTACAGACGGTAGGGGAGTAGATTGCAAGAGTTACTGTTCGCAACTACATGTAGATCTATCATGTCTGTTATGGTTTAAAAGTTTTACCTCTGACAAGAAAACGTGATGGACATACATGTACATGTACGGACGTGAGACGTATATACGAACGAACACTTGTGAGAAACAGAATATACCCATTTTCCCCCCAAAAAAGTGGGTAAAAATTAGTTGCGGGAAGTAACTCTGCAGAATACTCTGTGTACGGAAGATACGGGAGTATTCTAGAGTAACTTCTTGGTACTAGGTACAAATATGCATGGATTTAGAAATATACAAGTCATTTATATAGACAAAATATTTTAAATGTATTAAATAATATGTTGGGCTAGTTGTGGGACGTAACTCTGTAAAATACATGTACATAACTCTGGGTACGGACAATACGGGAGTTGCATAATATTGTATTCTGCAGAGTTACTTCCCGCAATTATGTTGGGTATACACTAATTTGTTGGGGGGGGGGGGGGGGCTTACCTAGCTACCTGTATCTTGTAGTATGCTGTATATCTCCACGTTATCCCTCGGCTTTCGACACTGCCTGCCAGCCATGGCCCATGCTTCATCATGTTCATGTCGTCATGAAATAATAATACATTGCTTTGTTTTCAAACTCCATACACGTTCCTTAATGTCCATAGACAATAATAAGTTGTAGCTGCTAAAATTGACAGTCACTGAATCAGCCATAAAGTCCGTGAAACTGCCTTCTAAAACACCGACACTGATCGCGTGTATTGAATTATTTACGTTACCGCGTGTGTGTACTGGAGTTAACACGTATGCGACAGTGTTATATAGTGACGTAACACTGATACTGCAGCTGGATGTATAAATAGATTGTCAATGCGGTAAAAACAACAACTTATTTAACCAATGTGGAGCGAATTTACCGAAAAGCTGCTATTTTGTTTTCTCCGAAGAGCCTGGTGAAAATTTAACCAGGCTGCTTTAGGTCGGTTAAATTTAACCACAAATATCATGGTTAAAATTTAACCGGAGTTTTATACAATCGCTAACCAATACTTTAACCAAATATTTAACCTAACCACGGATTTAACCAGTGGTTAGCATTTATGATTGAACCAAGGTTTATACAATTGGCCGCAGATGGGCATGGACAGACAGCCTCGGTTACAGGACCAGCCGTGGGAGGGTCAGTAGCGGCACTGATTGTCATCGCTCTCGTTATTGGCCTCGTTGTTCTCCACAGGAAAGGATACTCCATCATGGTGTCATGTGAGTTATGTGTTATACATGCTGGGTACTCCATCATGGAGCCATGTGTGTTATATGTTATACATGCGGGGTAATCCATCATGGAGCCATGTGACTGTGTTATGTGTTATACATGCGGGATGCTGCATCATGAAGCCATATGTGTTATGTGTTATAAATGTGGGATGCTCTATCATGGAGCCATGTGAGTTATGTGTTATAAATGTGGGATACTATATCATGGAGCCATGTGAGTTATGTGTTATACATGCGGGACACTCCATCATGGAGCCATGTGAATTATGTGTTATACATACGGGATACTCCATCATGGAGCCATGTGAATTATGTGTTATACATACGGGATACTCCATCATGGAGCCATGTGAGTTATATGTTATAAATATGGGATACTCTATCATGAAGCCATGTCAGTTATGTGTTATACATGATGGGTACTAGCCATGTCAGTTATGTACTATACATGTGGGATACTATAACGTGAAGCCATGCGAGTTATGTGTTATAAATGCTGGATACTGCATCATGGAGCCATGTGAGTTATGTGCTATACATGTGGTATGCTCCTTCATGAAGGCATGTGAGGTATGTGTTATACATGCTCGATGCTGCATCATGAAGCCATGTGGTATAAATGTTGGATACTCTAGCTTGAAGCCATGTCAGTTATGTGTTATACATGCGAGATACTATATATTGAAGTCATGTCAGTTATGTGTTATACATGCGGGATACTCCAACATGAAGCGATGTTAGTTATGTGTTATATATGCGGGATCATGGAGCCATTTGAGTTATGTGTTATACATGCGGGATACTCCATCAAGGAACCGTGTAAGTTATGTGTTATATATGCGGGATACTCTATCATAGAGCCATGTCAGTTGCGTGTTAAAAATAAATAAGTCTATATGCACGTGTCATTATTTACTGTTGTATTGCAAATTTCACAGGTAAGAAGAAGAACAAGTACAGGTGAGTCTTTTCTCCAAACGACAACACAACCGCTCGCTAAAGAACTTGTATATATAACGGATTTCATTTCGTGTTTGCACTCAATACTTTGTGGAAATACAGCAGTTTAGTTCACTATTTCTCGGGCGTATGCCGCTATAGTCTTTACTATATATATTGATACAACTTTATTTCTTTATTTATGATTTACAAATGACAAATAATTAAATGCCACTTTAAAAGTTAATACCTGTCAGATTCAAAAACGTTTCGCATCATTTTATGCTTGGCAATTATAGAACATTTACCTTGCATTTCAGCGATCATACGTATGACAACACTTTAGAGGCCAGTTGTCAGCATGGTAGGTAACACACATGTAACAGTCGAGATGATGAAAAAGAGCCACTTAACAATTTGTTCTACATTTTTCTATACAATTATATATAGGGTACATAGTTTGTGTACAACAACTCCTCTGACACCGTTCAGTCGATCGATCTGAAGCTATACACACGTCTTCTACATATATTGAAGATGTGCACATTGGTATTTTTATGCCGAAAAAGTATGTTTTAACAAAATTATCACCTTTTTAACTTAGTCATTGTTTCTACATTTGTCTATGCAATTATATATATAGTATAGTTTGTGTGCACAACTCCTCTGACACCGTTCAGTCGATCGATCTGAAACTATACACACGTATTTTCTACATATTGAAGATGTGCACCTTCATGTTTTTATGGCGGAAAAACAGTTTTTAGCGAAACTACCACCTTTTTAGCTCAGCCATTTGTTCTACATTTGTGTAGACAATTCTATATAGGGTACAGAGTTAGTGTACACAACTCCTCTGAAACCATTCAGTCGATCGAACTGAAACTATACACACATATTCTACACCTATTGAAGATGTGCACCTTGGTGTTTTTATGCCGAAAATATATTTTTAACAAAAATATTACCTTTTTAACTTAGCTATTTGTGTGCCTTGGTGTTTTTATGCCGAAAGAATAAGGTTTATCAAAAATATCACATTTTTAACTTAGCTTTTTTTTCTATTATATATAATTTCTCCTTTACACATCTCTACCTAAATTAGTAGACATGTTTAGCACAACGAGAGTAAGAAATAATGATATAGACTTGCAAAGTCTCATTAATGTTTCTTGCCTTGGTGACAGCTTCACATTTCTGCATCTTCGCTGTCTGGCCAGTCTTCGACGTGCGTATTTTGTGACTTACGGCACTCTTGTTAGCTATTATATTACTAAGGCGAGAACTACTGTTACCACTTTTGCGTCGTTCATGTTGTCGTTCGGGGTTTTCAACAACTACTTGTCATATGTTAAGGAGACTTGATCATAACGTCCTTCTTGCACCATTATGGTTAAGCAACTAATTCCTCCATTAACGATTCCTTCCACATATGTTAGCCTGTTAATGAGCATTGCCCAGGACATCCACATTTCATCATACACCTGTATGTCTGCAATATCGTCTGCTAAATGACGTTCTATTATATTTAATTATGCTTAATAGGAATCCGGTGACGTCAATGAAATCAGGCTGGACAACGTGGCTATGTTTACGGGACATTGAGTGCAAAAGTGTAAAGATGTATTCTGTAACGGTGGCATGATAATCGTTTTCGACCATCTTGAAAGTATCGGAATTATTAACGATAGTAACATCTTACTCACGTGAATTTATATGTGCACTATGTGTTAAATACTAGTGTCTATCTGACTTTGTATTTCTAATTCATAATATGTTTTGTCATGAATTAGACATATGCATGGTCCATCTAATTGGCAACACAATGCCCATTGGTATCAATTGGATGCTTTCACATGCATGCAAACTTGTATCAGTAACACTGCATACATTTGTTGATACACGTTTCGATATACATGTATAACTGGAAACGTGCTTAACTCCAATGTATGGTCGTAGTGAAAGTTACCAGATATGTTGAATTATAATGAACTCACGTCCCCACATAATAATGAAACTGTGTATTGTTCCGGCAGGTTTGGAGCCTTGCCTAGATCACATATTGGTAAACATACGTTGTGACGTGGCATATAATGTCTACGTCAGACGTATAGAGGCGGCGTTATTGTACAACTTCTGTAAAATCCTAAAATACAAAATCATTCCTGGATTTGAGAGATGAGAAGAAACAAATGTAGTGTAATAAACTACGGGTGACTTTGTGCAGCAAGGTTGGTGAAATTTAAGAATATTATCAGAACATTTCCGAAGCATCATGGACGTCACTAGTTATTTAGAAGCTATATTGTATATCATACCTCATAGTGGGTGAGCCAGGAGGGCTCACCATTACCACTAGGGGGTAGGGGGGGGGGGGGGCAAGTTGCCAGTATATTTTATTGAAAGGTATGTATCACAGCATATCGTTTCCGCATGATAGCAATTTATAGTTATTCGTTTAAAGTTGTTATACTCATATAAGTGAAGCCCCCTAAGAGCAACATTTCTGCCCGTAAAAATGCTGTTTTGCCAACATTCAATACAACTGCCGCATACTCGCATGCATACAATGTAAAACGTACTGAAAACATTGCAATTGGTATTTGTCATTTACATACAATCGAACTAGAACATTTTCATTCAAAATGGCCGACAAAATCCAAGATGGCCGCCATACACTACTACCTTATCCAACAACACTAAACCATATATAAAACTATGTTATAGGACCAGTTATTGGTGTATTGAATCGTATTGGATTGTATTTGATAAGTGAAATAAAAGTTTATGCTACTTCAAAAAATGTTATTACGTGAGAAAGTATGTACAGTGAAACCTGGTTAATCCGACATGCTCTGGGACCAGGCCGATATGTCGGATTAACCAGTGTGTCGGATTGACCAGTTTTCGTGTTTTAATGTAAACGTGATCTACGTTTATTTACATGCATTGTACATAAATAGTACAGTATGGAAACACAAATAGGAATGTGTATGGTGTACGTGCATGTACTACACAAGCGTTTTTTTATTTAGGAGTTGAAAACGTATCCATTTTATTTTAACATCGCACTCGCTACATTTATTGACAAACAAACAATGCAATAGTTTTACTTACCTGCCACAACTTACTTTTATTTTCTACTCACCTTAAGGATTGTTATTATCGGGTTATACATTAATTGTTCGTAATTATGGATTAACGACCCAACATATGTTCCCTCTGTGAGCATTATCGGCTTTTCACAAATGGTAATCAAGCACGGTGATGACGCGTGTCTGATTCGATTCGATTCGGCTCATATTTAAGGGTGGGAATTGGCTCGAACACCTTCCATACCCGGAATATACACAGGTGTGTTTATATAGTAACGGTGTTGGCGGGATCAGGAAACCATGTCCGATTACACAATGACCAGGTGTCCGAATACATGAACACATTAACACAGGGCGGAATAGGCACTTGCCGGGAATATTTAATTGTGTCCGATTCCCCAGTGTGTCGGAATACTCAGGTGTCGGATAAATCAGTTTTCACTCTATATATATCCAAAATGGCCGCCAACAATCATAATTTCCGTTAATTTGCCATCGTGTCACTTATATATCATCATTTAAAATGTCAAGACATACTTAAGTACGATCATTCGTACACAGTAAATTGCCATGACAATAGCAACACATACTTGGAAAACTGTTGTGTGTACTAATATCCAAGAAGGCCGCCAAACATCACGATTTATCATCATGTTATCTATTGATGGCATTACTCATTTAAAACAAGGAAACAGTATTACATGTATATTGACACAGTAAAACTAATCTAACACATCCTTGGGTAAATGCCCAGTTCAAATTATAAGATGGCCGCCTTAAGTTCACATTATACCGCAGCAATGTATGACTATGGGCTATATACTATTGGATAAAACGGTTACAGTAATGTTTATTTTTCTGTTGTGACTGGATTTATAATTTGGAATTTATTATAATATACAATATATATATAGTACGGCATTTGTATCAAACAGACATAGGTATATTTGAATTCCAAAATCAGTAATATCACGCAGGGATGGTGAAATATTTAATATTTCTGAGCTTCAACCTATAAGTTGGGCGATATGACATCCAGTGTATTGCCTTAAATCAAACAGTACACGTTGTTTTGTTTCCACTGAACATATACATATTACATACATAGCTTCATACGCACTTAAGTGTTAGCGAAGTATATATATTAAAGTCCAGAACTCTACTCAATCAGACCATTTTATATTTTCACTGAGCGGATTTCACGAACATGATGTTAACAACATACATGTACGTGTATCGCATGCCGATACCCAGTTTTCGAATATCATAAAGTATTGTACTGGTACATGTTCATTATAAGCTGCCTGTGAAACTCATTTTAATACAGCAATAACTATGTTATTTAATGACTAATCATGGCCTTATTTACACCAGACGATTATAAAATTTCGATACATATATATATAAACAAGATATATAAACACGGATATCTACTGCGTATATTTTCAAAAGGCCACTCACGTACAGTCCAAGAAGGCACACAACCGTTCCCTGTCGAATCTTCAGTGAAGAATATAGTTCGAAGAGACAGTTAACCCTGGCTAGCATGGCGCTACAACGCACGCACGGTCTCCTTAACATATTATTGTGGCGCTTAAAGACAGCAACATAGAGAAAATATACAGCTACGAACTAATACGGCCAATAGGGACAACACCCTGACAGTGACAAATCGCAACACTATAGTATACTGTGCGACAATAATGTAACAGGTCACTCATAAGTGCAATGAAACAAAGCAAATGCTACAAAAGAAGGGGCAATCTGATCAAATTGAGTGGCACTGTGGAAGCTGTCGCGAGCTCTGCTGAACAACATCTTTTTACACATGCCATGTACTTACAAGTAACATTGTCAGATATCAGTAGCGTGTAAACACTACATATATAGTTAAATACTACTGATAACTGCATTTTACAGCAATTCACCATCAGCACTAGTTGGCTGCCAACAAAAGAAATAAATAAATGTCCTGGCAGTAAATAAATGATAGCCAATTCGAGCATCAGGTGAAAACAAACCTCGTTTTATAGAAAACACTTGAGTGATTGTCATAGGTAGAAATTGTCATCGACCATATGTCTGGCAGTGACTAACTTTAAGTTAGTACAATGCATTATCCTTTAAAATGGAGTGGTCTGTTGAAATAATCACAGGACATGTTGTAGAATTGGATATTAAATGTTTCAATATCAGTTAAATTTAGTATGAAGAAAATATTATTGAAAACAACATTGTGTAGTTGGTTGTGTAAAATGGCAAACATTATCATCCACGCTACATTGAAAAGTACATATTGGAATGCTAATCTGGCTAAAGTGCTTAGCAGTATGACACTAGACAATTATTGCAACGCTTACCAGTTACAATGTTTCATTTGTGTGACTGGTGTAAAGTTTATGTAGCTACGCGTAACCAATAGACAGGGACATTGTCTCATAATATAGTGTCGAATGTTATGAAACAGATACGGTTCTATATTAAATGTATGCATATTTTATGTGTTACATACTAGTCGCAAGAATTTCAGAATGTTTTGGTTTTGTATGATTATGTATGTTCGATGAGCACGTAGAAACTATTGTCTGATATATGTCACATGTGTATGGAGTATAAAGAAATAGTCCACATTGTGGGTTCAGTCCTGGTATGTGTATTTCTGAAATATATATTTGAATATATATTTACAGAATATTATGGGTGACCTGAAAATATAAAATACCAGTATAAGCATTAGACGGGACGGAACGGACCAGATGTATATACGCCTGATATGCACGCGCAATAACAGTGAGACACATAACAGACCGGCCACCCATCTTGGGCGAGATACAATAGCTGAACAGTGAGACAATGCAGTACAGTGAGACCCATTGCAGACCAGCCATCCATCTACGGGGATATGCAAATGCTAAACAGTGAGACGCGTGGCAGACAGGTAGTTTTCACAGAAATAGGTTGTAAAATGCTGGAACGCTGAAAAGGCATGAAACAATTAAAATATACCAGAGCTATATATAAGGCGCTCACTTACCGAAATAATATATAGTATAATATGTTACGACTAGTTGATTCGATGTCTCGGTGAAGAATCACCGGCTGAAGGCTAATTCACGCGCTTGCGCGGATAATTACAGTTTACGCATGCATGGTTACATCCAATCAACAAACATACAGGCTATGACGTCACAGTACGGGCAAGAAACATACAACGAGACGTAACATATGACATGTGTGGACACATGAAATACAGACACGCAACAAAATGGACGACAAGAACAATACGTAACGATTCACGTGACATAAACGTAAAGT
Source organism: Conchocele bisecta (assembly GCA_029237695.1). NCBI lineage: Eukaryota > Metazoa > Mollusca > Bivalvia > Lucinida > Thyasiridae > Conchocele > Conchocele bisecta. Next base: position 108,539,367 of record CM055270.1, read on the forward strand.
GAACGTTATATATGAATAGGGTCGCAAGTTGAATTACCATATAGCCACAGGTAAACATATCTGAACCTGTGACATATAATATAATACGAACTGTTCTGAACAAAGTCACCTGTCCATGACATTTACAACATTGGCGTGGTAAATGCTATGCCACGGAGTAAAGGCGCGATTTAAGTTATATGGCGTGGAGCTAACGCAGCTGACACACACTCAGGCGTATGGCAGCCACATACAAAGATCAAACACTGCGGTTTTTGAAAACATACGTGGTCAGAATCACGCGATCTGTTCGATTTGGAATAATAAATTTACAAGATAAGAAGACGTAGGCCATCCAAACTTACACGACGTCCGATTTGTCAGGGCCTGTAACATAATTCGTTAATATTGCCAACGTTTTATTGACGTATTTGTTATGTAGCTACAGTTTTCTATAAACGCTCTGAAGTGTTTATCAATGACATGTACATGTACTTGGAGGTAATATATCATTGTTATCCTAATATAATGTTGTTTATGGAATAATGAAATGTGAAAATGTCATGTTTGTGCAACATTATATTTTTTCCATGCCCTGGCTCAAATATTAGTGGTCTATAAACATATAGGAATTTGTGAAATTATGATATTCAAGGAGTTCGCATGAGTCACAACTGGCTGACACGTTCAATACGGTTGAAACTGTAACAAACAAACACTCACTTACTGTAGTAACGTAATATCTAAGAGAATAAATAGTATGTACTTATTTCGTAGTGAGTCGTACATTGCTAGCTCTTAGAGTGTACATTGATGCATGTTGAAGCTTACAGCTTCATGCTCGCCTTTAGGTATACTATTGTATTTCTGATTGCATGGCTGAATATATAATTTTGTTATTGTAAATATTCAGTTCTGATTTTGGGATTTTCCCCCCATTTGTACATGTACTTCAACATGTACATGTACTTGTACAGGTAATATATGGGATTTAGTACTAAGCCCATTAATCCGGCCTTAAATGACCTCAGCTGCCGATAGACCGTTGAACCCTAACAAACAAACACACAAACACAACTTTTGAATTTTATATAATCCACAGGAACAAATATGGATATTGTAGCGAGGAGTATGCCGATCATTAAACGTAGCTGCCGTTCTGACACTAGTAGCATGACCGAGATTCATTACACTACTAGCACAGCTTTATGATTTTTACACCATGTCCTTGAAAATACAATAATAAATGATACAATTGGATGCAAACATATGATACTTTATACTGATATTAATAACATCACAGATTACTAAAATTCACATGCATAACAACTTCACTAAGAACATAGTAAACAGCAAGCATGTACATATAAATAAATGGTTTCGGAAATGCATGGCTTTATTCAAAATTGAAGCACACTACACAGTGATTAATTGACCAGCGCGTCGCGTGTCATGTACACACACGTATTTAGCTTTGACACACCAACATTCAGATATATTTTCTTACATACTGTAACACATCATTTATTTCAGAATAGACCAATTTAACACACAAACTCAAAATGGTAGACAAAACACCGATACATGGTGGAATAATAATTTCGGCAGACATCTTGATTTTATATAAGTATCACCATTACATAATCAAATTAAAGCTGGTTTTGATAACGCTATCAAACTAATTTATTGTGTCTAGTTCATCAATTTGTAATTGCCTTTACTTACTTCAAATATAATGTCTTAGGACAAGCATGCGGTTGGTTGGCTTGGTGGGCGAAATTGTTATAATTGTGGCGGCCATCTTAGATGTTGGTAGCAGTTTTTGACGAAACTGCAAGTTCCGATGTTCTATAAATTTCAACCATTGATTATGTTTTACACCGTTTTACAATGTGTAAATATAAATTTGCTTTCATGCTACAGGATTTTTAAAACTCACATAAATGGTTTGGTTGGGCAACTATGATAATTGGCGGCCGTATTGTATTGTTTATATACATTCCCAATTACTACGTATTTATAAACAGGTTATCATCTTATATGTTACTATACAAACATAGTTCAACAATAAAAGGACTTCTGTTTTGCCAATACTTAACGTAGTTCGTACATATTTAGTGTGGTGGGGAATGTACGTGGGTTTTAGCCGCCATCTTAAATTTAGGTGGCCATTTTGGATGAAAATAGTAAATTTCAAATAAACTATAATTACTGGCTGTCACCTTGGCAGTGTTTTTTTCGATATGTGAATGTCAGTTTACATTGTTGTTACTTGAATGGTCAAAACTTGCAGATTTCTATCGTGCAGAAATAATATCTAGAGATACATACCTTTCAATAAAATATTAGTTGCATTTGCCCCCCCCCCCCCACCCCCCCCCCAAGTGGTAATGACAACCCTGTTTTTCATGGGTCTGGCTCACCCACTATCATGTATATATGTATTTTGTCACATATCCGTGTTTGTATTGTAAATTCTACAGGTAAGAAGAAGAACAAGTACAGGTGAGTCCAATAGACCATGCCAAGGTGTCCTTAAATACCAGCCCATTTTCTCCAAACGACAACACAGACGCTCTTTAAAACAAATTGTACATATAACGGATTTCATTTCGGGTTTGCACTCGATACTTTATGGAAAGCGAAAATATATTTCATTAGTTTTGGGCGTATGTCTCTATTGTCTTACTACGTGTATATATATGTCGATACAACATGTGTGTCTTTATGTATGATTTAAATATTACACATCAAATTTTACTTTAAAAATGTGTAGTGATCGTTTTCTCCCTCAATATTTGACTTCTGGTTCACTTCCGGGTTGAGCTTTTTCAACGATTATTCATTTATTTGGGTAATGTCAGGCGGTTCAAGACAGGATATTGTTTGTCTATAGAGAACCTCTTGTTAGAGTTAGACAAACTGCATCAGATAGCGGAACAGTCGAGAAATTACCAGTTTTCTGTAGGTTTCCTAAAAACTTGTTGTTGATAGTTTCTGAGTTTGTCACGCTAGTTGACTTGAAAGTGAATATGGATAACTCCACGATTATATCAGGACTGACACAGAGTCAGTCGGCAGGTCAGCCGTAATAGCTCAGTGGTAGAGCATCGGACTACGGATCGAACGGTCCTGAGTTTCAATCCCGACACTGGCCGATTCGCCGTGTCCTTGGGCAAGACACCTTCGTGATTGCCTAGTCCTATTGGATGGGGACTTGAATAGTCGATCTCGAGATGCAAGGTCATCGAGCCAGAGCCGTCGTTAAAGCAAAGAATGTACATGTTTACAGTCGGCAGTTGGCAGTGGAATCTCAAAGAATCCAGTTCGGTAGCATACAAGCAGGCTGAATATGTAGATTGCATCATAGGGCTGTATAGCTAGCTTCAGAGAATGTATTGACATAGATAGAGATATAGTATAGTACTAAAATGTATTGGGGATTTCTGCCAGTATTGGGTAGAGGCTAGCAGTCTGAACAAAGCGAATATGTTGGGCTTCAGATAGCTTGTGTAGTGAGACGCCGTGCAAGATGAACATACTCATCGTGAGACAAGTAGTCCAGGGTCGCGTTAGCATTGGACGAATACGTTGGCTCCTGGAGCTGTGTCTTGTACCTTGCACTGGTATGTAGGAGTTATCCTTGGCAGCAGTGATTATTTGTTGTCAGTGAAGGGTTTGCCTTATGCAGCTCGTGAGCTAATCTCCGAAAGCAGTGATCCCTGGGCGGCTAATCCTGGGTCGCGTTAGTACTGCCTGTGACTTCGCTCCGCGGGTTGTGATACACGATAATCCTTGCCGACAGGAGTTACTCTCCTTCGAAACAACATGTTATTGTATATTTTTAAGTGCAAAAATCATTTTTTAATAAAATAATTAAATTCCCCTGATTATGTTTTTCTACCATACAGCTTATTAACGATCATTTTTGTAGATATACTCTGATTCATCGTGATTAAGATTCACCATTAGTTCATATGCTTCATACACCATTAGTTCATATGCTGGGTAATTTTCATTAGGACGGGACAATACATCTAAGGCTTCGGACATCTTATACCGTGTTAACCGCACAGTAGGTAATACTGTACAGCTCCACGACCTGTATGCATTGCTCTACTGCAGTGGTATATAGGAATCCGCCTCGGAGTCGGGTGACTTGATATCAGGTGGAAGTGGCCGTTGATAGCTCGTGAGCTAGACTCTCCATAGCGGTGCTCCCCTGTCGTATAATCCTGGGTCGCGTTGGTACTGGGTGAGACGACAGCTCGCCGCTCTCTACCTACGGTGAAGTTGTGTCTTGGTATATCGTACACTCCTCGGTGGTTTCCATTTCATCTCATTTGTTTTCAAGTGTGCATTACCCTGTTTCATATCATAATATCCGTAGCATTTATAGCACGCTCCCCACTTCTGTGTTACATGTTTGTAATCAAAGTGCTAAATTATTTTCACCATCATTTCATTTTACATGTCTAATCACAATCATCTGTAAATATTCCAAATTCAGTGTCGTAATTAAGATATATTCTGTGTATTCACTATCGCACAGTACACGTAGTAGCAATACCACAGTGTCCCTGGTTTTATATGAGCTGATTAGTTCACAAACGCATTTAGAGTCTTCATACTCGTATATTTAGTCGCCTGCACGATCCCGAATATTGGTTACATTCAGTAGATAGCAGCAGATAGGTGTTGGCACTTGACAAATGTAATACCAGATTCAAACGAATTTCGCATCATTTTAGGCTTGGTAATTATAGAACATTTTCCTTTCATTTCAGCGATCATACGTATGACAACACAATGGCGGCCCATGGTCATCATGGTAGGTAACACAAATGTAACAACCGAGATGATGTAGAGCCACTAGGTACCTGAATGCCACTGGATGAGACAAACTTACACTGTGTGCGACCAGCATAGCCTGCCCATATGCTGGCCGTGTAGTACCGTCCATTGGCTCAACCATATGCCAATATATGGTGACTGAACATATACAGCTTATTTCCTTAATCAAAAATAACCTAGCGATATACCTATCATTTCAGGTAGTATATGTTCGAATACGAAAATTACTGTCACCACGCTCGCGTCGTTCGTGCTGTCGTTCAAATCCTTCATTAACGATTTCCTTCCACAAATGTTAGCCTGTTAGTGAGCAGTGTCCAGGACATCCACATTGCATCATTCACCATGACCCACATACCTTCATGTGTGCTTAAACAATAGCGTCTGCTTAGCATGAATCCGGTGTCGTAAATCAAATCAGGCTGGAAAAGGTGGTCATGTTAAAGGGTCATTGAGTGCAAAAGTGTCAATATGTATTCTGTAATGGTGGTATTTTAATAGTTTTCGACCATATGGAATGCATCGGAATTCTTAACGATAAGAACATCGTACAAACGATGTGCACACCATGTGTTACATAATAGTGTTTCCCTGGATTATATTTCTAAATCACAACTGTTTTCTCATGCATTATACATATACATTGATTATTCAATGCTCATGGCTATCAATTGACTGTCTTACATGTCAGTAAGACTGCATACATTATATATATAACTGGAAACGTGATTAAGTATCCGTTTTATACCTGATCATCGTTTGATTCAAAGATAATTGCTTCGTAAATGTTATAGAATATAAATATAACATATATGTGAATACTGCCTCGTTACTGTATCCTATACGGCATATGGAGTAGTCAAGTCAGCCGGCTTTGTGCGTTCCATCCATCAGCCAGTTTCACCTGTTCTGCCGTTTGACAATAAACTCAAAATGTGAAGTAGAACATATGATATAATGTAGCTAATCACATGTATAAAAGCCAGAAGAACGGACTCCTATCAATTATGTTACACCAAACTGTAAAATATGTCAGTTTTCCGGACAGGTTTCTGTCTGTATTTTTAACAACATGAACCACCACTATAAGTAAGAAAATCGCACAGTGTATCACATTTACCTGGCAAACCACACAACACATACCATATATACCCACTACTGTACTATGATATTAGCTGTCAAATCCAGAGACATGTAAGCAGTTACTTGAGCGTAATCTCCATGGTGTCTACTCACCTTTCTATGCAATTAAATATGACTTTACCTATGTGTAATGTATACACTAACATGGGCTGTGCATCAGATTGAAAAGTTCACACGTCAACATTTATTTTGAGATTGATGGGACAAATGCTCAGATATCCCGTCTTTCGTATTGTTTGCTGGCATACTATGTATAGCTTGCAGTTGTAATATCTGTCTATTATGTATTTCACCAAATTGTATTTGGTGTACTGTCACAGTATTTGCTGTATGTGTCAAACGCACGAAGTGGTGAAACTGTACGATGGCTTGTACATACGAAGATAGCGGAGATGGCCACTCGATGCTCCATATCCTAGTAGTAACACGACAATATTCATATATCACATCACTCTTACGAAGCAATTATCATTGAAGTCAAGTGTATCTATCAATGACATAATACCTTAACACCAATGTATGGTCGTTGTAAAGTTACCAGATATGTTGAATAATCATGAACTGACGTCACCACATAACACTGAAAGAGGGTATCGTTTTGGCGGGGCTTGGAGCCTTGCCCAGATCACAGATTGATAAACATACGTTGAGACGAGGCATATGATGTATACGTCAGAAGTATAGAGGCGGAGTTAAAGTACAGGTTCTGTAAAATCCTAAAATACAAAATCAGTCCTGGATTTGAGAGATGAGAACTAGTAACTACTCTGAAATAGTGTGTAATAAGCAACGGGGTGGGTTTTGGCTGCAAGGTTGGTGAAATGTAAGTATATTATCAGAGCATTACCGAATCATCATGGACGTCACTAGCTGTTTAGAAATTATATATTAACAGTTCAGAAGCATTTATTTATAAGCCCACTATGTAGTTTATTTCTGGAATTCACATCGGTGTCGCACATGTCCCCTCAACAGCATAGAAGGTGTAACACAATTATATGTCCCACTCGTCAACTAATCTGCGCATTTTATAGAGAATCCCAGATTCGTGTCTTCTGATATCAAGTATATCAGGCTAGGAAACGCGTAGTAATTCAGAGGCTTGCAGAGGAATTCCTGCCGTTTCCAAGCATAGCCTGCTACATTTGATATCAAAATATGCTAGCATTGTATGCTATGTGTCAGGTAACTAGCATGGTATGTTAGGCATACTTATCAGGTAATTAATCTGTTTGCCTACAACGTGAGCAATTATGGCGTTTGTTTTCTTCTTGAAAATAACGCGGACTTGTATCCATCACGTAATTCCACTGACGGAATCCGGTAACGGCATGTGACTGTGAAATTTAAGTTTTCAATTTGTTGTAAGCCGGATATTGGTATCAGATCAATGCAATATGTTATCAATCAGTACCGGTACGTACTCGGTCAATAAAAAGTTAGTTCCCTGATAAATGCACGTACATGCACGTGTCCAACGTACATGCACGTGCTAAACTGTGCACAAAGTGTTACTTGTGTTTCAGCAATGTCTCAAGTCCAGGCTGCGTCAACGGCACAACTTGGAGGGTAAGTAAACCAATATGTGGCTATAATTGGAGAAATGGGGCTTATGGGATTGTGAGCAGTGTAGCTCCTGGGCAGATAGCACAGCCCTATAGCCTGAAAACGATACATATTGCTTGTTAGAAACATACCGGGGGTTTCTTTATTCGAATGGAGAACACTATGCATTTCTTTCTGTTTCCAACAACTTGCATATTGTATTTAAAAGCAAGCAGCATGGACGACTGCTCAGGCTCAACCAATGCAACTACTTGACTGCGAATTGACATTGCGAATAGAGGCTCAGAAACGTCGACAAAAGTGTTAGATTAACGCATGCAGTTTTGAAGTCAAGAGTAGAACATTATACTCACCGATTATTGCCCAGTGCCAACTCAGACATACATCCAATATACATCGTATATACATGTAGTATATCACATCCTATAAACATGTAGTATATTAGAGAGCCTATATACATGTATTATATCACATATCATATATACATGTAATATATCACACATCTTATATACATGTAGTATATCACACATCCAATATACATGTAAATATCATGCATCCTATATACATGTAGTATATCACGCATCCTGCATACATGTAGTATACCACACAACCTATATACATGCAGTATATAACACATCCAATATACATGTTGTATACCACACATCCAATATACATGTAGTATACCACACATCCTATATACATGTGGTATATCACACATACAATGCATGTAATATATCACTCATCCTATATACATGTAGTATATCACACATCCTATATACATGTAGTATCATACTCCTATATACATGTAATATATCATACATCCTATATACATGTAGTATATCACACATCGTATATACATGTAGTATATCACACATCCTATATACATGTGGTATATCACACATACAATATGCATGTAATATATCACTCATCCTATATACATGTAGTATATCACACATCCTATATACATGTAGTATATCATACATCCTATATACATGTAATATATCATACATCCTATATACATGTAGTATATCACACATCCTATATACATGTAGTATATCACACATCCTATATACATGTAGTATATCACACATCCAATATACATGTAGTATATCACACATCCAATATACATGCAGTATATCACACATCCAATATACATGTAGTATACCACACATCCAATATACATGTAGTACCACACATCCTATATACATGTAGTATATCACACATCCAATATACATGTAGTATATCACACATCCTATATACATGCAGTATATAACACATCCAATATACATGTTGTATACCACACATCCAATATACATGTAGTATACCACACATCCTATATACATGTGGTATATCACACATACAATATGCATGTAATATATCACTCATCCTATATACATGTAGTATATCACACATCCTATATACATGTAGTATATCATACATTCTATATACATGTAGTATATCACACATCGTATATACATGTAGTATATCACACATCCTATATACATGTAGTATATCACACATCCAATATACATGTAGTATATCACACATCCTATATACATGTAGTATATCATACATCCTATATACATGTAGTATATCATACATCCTATATACATGTAGTATATCACACATCGTATATACATGTTGCATATCATACATCATATATACATGTAGTATATCACACATCCAATATGCATGTAGTATATCACATATCCTATATACATGTAGTATATCACACATCCTATATACATGTAGTATATCACACATCGTATATACATGTTGCATATCACACATCCAATATACATGTAGTATATCACACATCCTATATACATGTAGTATATCACACATCTAATATACATGTAGTATATCACACATCCAATGTGCTTGTAGTATATCTCACATACAATATACATGTATTATACCACACATCATATATGCATGTAGTATACCACATATCATATATGCATGTAATATATCACACATCATACATGTATATGCATGTATTATATCACATATCTTATATACATGTAGTACATCACACATCCTATATACATGTAGTATATCACACATCCAATATACATATAGTATACCACACATCCAATCTAGTATATCACACATCCAATATACATTTAGTATATCACCCATCCTATATATACATGTAGTATATCACACATCATATATACATTTCGTATATTACACCTCCAATAGACATGTAATATATCACATACCTATATATATATGCAGTATATCAATCATCGAATGTACTTGTAATATATCGCACACCATATATACATGTAGTAGTATATAAGAGTCACAATGATACCATCACCCTCTGGAAGGCACCGGCTACGCGCGGCGCCCCCACCGCATGGTGGTATCATTAGTGACTCTTATATACTACCGCGAGACCATATATTTATGACATGAGAAGATACACCCTATTAGAGATAATAATCCCAATGTTATACTCAGTATATATATACAACAATCTGTCATACATTTATTACGAATAAAATAACAACTGACACCCTATTAAAGATAAGAAATCCATAAGTTATACTCAAGTATATTACAGCAATCTGTCACAAATATAAACTGACACCCTATTAAAGACAAGTTATCCATAAGTTATACTAAGTATATTACAACAATATGTCATACATTTATTACAAAGAAAATATAAACTTACACCCTATTGAAGATAAAAATCTATTGGTTATACTCAGTATAATGCCTACCATAAAGCAAATGAGAGAGCAAGCTAACAGTTGGGGAATTTCCCTAAGAGGTTTGAGAGTCAAGACAGATATAGCAGATAGGATAAGTGACGCGCGAGCCGTCGTCTACGAGGAGAGGCTGCGGCGTGCGGTTTCGACCGGACGACTACCCGCCGACCCCGAAAAACGCTCCGAGAAATTGGAGAACGAGACGACGGCCAGTCTGCGTGCCACCGCTTACGCGCAGCGTGTAAGAGAAGATCACAGCGCACGTAGAAAACCCCTATGCAAGGCGTACTACAATATGATTTATCAAGGGTTGGTGGGAAGACCTCCTAAGAGGAGAAGAGATATCGCCAGAGATTTGGTGGAGGAGGGTCCCAGGATTCTCGCCGAAGAAGCCGAAGTTAGGGAAGTTAGGGAAACTGTTGATAGGGGTAGGAGGAAGATAGGGGGGTAGATGGGGAGATCGCTAATCGCATAATGAATAAAATTCGCCCAGAGATGACCACGGCGTGTTATCTGAGGTATTCGTGCTCGTATCGTATTAGGAACATCGAGACCGACGAAACGATGATCTATCACAAACAATCAAAGGGCAGTCCGTGGATAAACGAGATTTCCAAAGCGGAGAGTTGGATAACCGATAGAGAGAAAGGTCGAATGGACATCGACAAAGTTGATAGACCAAACACAAAATGGACCTTCGTTCGTTGGATATCGGTCGAGGTGAAGATGATCATCGATGCTCAACAACTTCTCATGGGAGCGGGAAAACTCCCAGACTGGTTAATACAGAAAAAGGGAATGTATTCCGTCGACACGTACGACGATTACTTGTGTCTGTTTAGGTGCATAGCCATCCACCGTGGAGGGATACCAGACCGCTGCTGTGAGAAGGCACGAGCTCTAGCTCACGAATATCTCGGTCACGATAACGGACCGGATAGTAAGGGAATCGCCCTGGAAGATATTAAGAAGGTAGAAGAGCGATTCAAGATGGGCATTCGCGTTTACGAGCCCACCGACGAAGGAGTGTGGTACCTCATGAAGGTTCCGGCAAATTACGACGTGGTTGGGGAGAAGATCATGACGATAGGAATGTTTGGAGGTCACTCTTTCCTCATAACGAACCTCCGCAAGATGACGAACGAGTACGGGTGCACCGGATGTCAACAACGGTTCACAAAGTCGTGTAACATGCACAGGCACGCGACCACCTGCATGGGTGGGAAGACCGTGGTGACATGTCCAGGTAAGAGGGTAGAGAGACCACAGTCGGCCTACGAGAGGGCGGTCTATCACAAGGGGTCAGTGAGCTAGAGGTCGATTCAATGGTTGAATAGAGAAGAAGAGAGAGTGGGAAAGCACATACATCACGCGAGATGCGGTCACGGTGGAGAGAGGTGGGTGGCCGGCGATTCGGTCGACGGTTATTGTCACGAGATCGAGACCGTGTTTCAGTTTCACGGATGCTACTGGCACGGGTGTCCGACGCATTGCAGGAGAGGTCACGCGAGATCGCTGTACAGGAGGACGAAAATCCAAGACGCCAAGATAAGGGAGGCGGGTTACGAGCTGCTGGTGATGTGGGAGTGCGAGTGGTTGAATGAGGGGAATTCCCACTATCCACCACCGCCGCGCGAGGAGGCGACGACTCTGTACCCTCACCAGATAATCTACGACTTCGAGGCGTATCTCGACAAGTCAAAATCCACGCGACCCACCAAAGAACTGACCTTCGAGGTCGAGCACGTTCCTATGTCGGTGTCGTTGGGGGATACGAAGTTCGTGACCGAGCTGCAGATGAGAGGCAATGCAATCAGGGAGGGGGTTAGGAAGAAGTATCTGCCGGCCGACATAGATATGTTATCGAAGTCTCAGTAAGCAAAGATTATCTCTTGGATTGACCAAGTACCGGTGGTGGGGTTCAACTGTAGCAGGTACGACCTGAACCTCATCAAGCAGTACTTTGTAGAGAAGTTGGCTGCCACCGTGAATAAGGTGATGGTCGGAAAGAGAGCCAGCACGACGATGTTTCTGTTTACCCCGGAGTTTAGATTTATCGACATCATCCAGTATCTGGGACCCGGTACCACGTACGACCGGTGGGTTAAGGCGTACGACTGTAAAACGGTAAAGTCTCACTTTCCGTACGAGTGGTTCGATAGCGCGGACAAGCTCGACCATCCGGAGCTGCCAGACTATCCCGAGTGGTACTGGAAGTTGAAGGGTGAGTTCCTCTGTCGTTGACCGAGTGGAAAGAGTGTAAGAAGGTATTCCGAGAAAATGGGATGAAGACGTTCAAGGAATGGTTGCAACACTACAACGACTTGGATGTAGGACAGTCCCTGGAGGCTCTGACTAAAATGACTGAGTTCTACAGGGGAAGAGGTGTGGACATACTCAAGGATGCTGTGTCTCTGCCCGGTGTATCCCTTCAGTACCAACTCCGCGGGTCGATCGATGGGAAGGCGGACACGCCCGAGCTGTGGTCACCGAAGTCTGACACTTACGAGATGATGAAGCAGGGATTGGTCGGTGGTCCGTCCATAGTGTTCTCCAGATACGCAGAGGCTGGCAGGTCGACGATCAGGGGTCAGGTAGGTAGTCGGGAGGAGCAGATGTGCAAGGCGGTGCTGGAGTACGACGCTAATGCGCTGTATCTGTCTACCCTGTCGAAAGACATGCCGTGCGGGGAGGAGACGATATGGACGTGTGACGACCCGGAAAGACAGTCGTATATAGACTGTTTCGTGAGGGAGGTCAGGAGTGAAAAGTGGTTCGGATTTGCGGAGTTGGATATAGTAGGATAAGTTCTCGGAAATATCGCCGCTGTTCGTTAATCGAGAAGTCGATGAGAACGAGGTTCCACAGCACATGAAGGATAACCTGGCCGGGACTGGGAGGAAAAGAGTCGAAGGACAGAGAAAGCTCGTGGGGGCAATGTCCGCCAAGAAGATGATCATATACTCCCCGCTGCTAAAGTGGTATCTGGAGCACGGTCTGATCGTCAAGGCGGTGAATATGGTGATAGACTACACGCCCGGCAAACCGTTTCAATGGTTCGTTAAAGAGGTCAACGCTGCCAGACGGACGGGGGACGTTGACAAGAGCAAGGCGGTGTTGGCGGAGATATTCAAACTGGTTCGCAACACGTGTTGTGGCAAGCTGATATAGGCACAAGAGAGACACCTGAACATCACATATACGAAGGATGAGAAGACTGTCGACCGGGCACTGAGGTCGGCGTGGTTCGAAGACCTGGAGGAGATTGGGGAGGCTTACGAGATATCGAGCAGGAAGACTCGAGTGGTGATCAACAGACCGTTTCAGTGTGGGATAGCGGTGTACCAGTTGGCCAAGCTCCGGATACTCGAGTTGTACTACGACTTCTTGGACAAGTACGTGGATCGCGGAGATTTCGAACTGATACAGATGGACACTGACAGCATTTACTTCGCGCTGTCGGAGAAGACGCTGGCGGCGGTGGTGAGAAAGAATATGAAGAGAAAGTTCAATAAGGAGAAGACCGAGTGGTTGGCGTGGGACGTGTGGAGCAACAGAACTCCGGGACTGTTCAAGCTGGAATTCGAAGAGGATATAGCCATATCTCTGTGTAGCAAGTGTTACTACGTGAGTGGTGATGGAAAATCTAAGCACTCGGCCAAGGGGATGTCGAAGAGATCTAACGATCTGACTTGGGGAAGGTACAAGAGTGCTCTCGAAGGGGGTAGGGATATGGCGGAGAATAGGGGATTCCGAATGGTTAACGGGGTGATGAAGACGTACAAGCAAGATAAGTTGGGGTTGTCGGCGTACTACGACAAGAGGAGTGATGGAAGACGGGTTACACACCGAGCCTATAGGATAGGTAAAAACAAAATGACCTCTGAAAAAGGAGAGAATACTAAAGACTCTGACGATCTGGGGGTAGCTGGGTGTCAGAAGGCACCATAAGAAGTTATTCGCGAACAAACCCTCGAGATGGCCCATCATCCAAATAGTAGAGCACGGGCTCATCGGGTTTGGTAATAGATCGATCTAGATGATATACATTGAGAGACCACACGGGATCAGTCGCGCGGCGGCTGCCACCTTCGAGCTCTCCCGGTTGATAGAGGTACCGGACGTCAATATCTGATGGAAGCCGTTGCTCCTCTAAACCAACGGGTCGCCCGCGCGAGACGGCAGAGGGCTTGCTCGTCACCCTTTTAAATTTGATAGCATCTACAGGTTTCTTACCTATCAATCTGGTCACCTCTCCGTTCAGTGCGGAGACCACGGCGGGCGGTCTGGCGACACACTCGGTCGATCGCGAATGAGGGTCTACAAGTTCTTTGGCGTATTGGTGTCCGAACAGTATCTCAGCCAGGGTTCGATTGAACCGCTCCACGATTCCCTGGTCTCAGTGGATGTTGACGCGACCGCGTCTGACAGAAACGTCGTGCTTAGACAATAGATGAGAGACCGCGCCCATGAACTCGCGGCCGGGATCGACCTGGAGAAGATTCGGCCATTTGAGAGGACTCCTCTTATATATTCGGGAAAGAGCCTCGGCCACCTCTTTAGACTCTTTAGTGGCCAACGGCTCAGCCCCCTTATAACGACTCGCTACGTCAACGATTGTCAGTGCGTACTTGTACGTCTTGCGACCGACGCGATCGTGAGGGAGAAACAGGAGATCCGCTTGGTGAACTTGGTTCGGCACCGGCACGTCGAATTTCGGGCGCGGAATATTGTGAGGCGCGGGTAAATAGATCTGCCAGATGGTCTGCTTCTTGAGCCATTCATTGACAGCGTTTTCTGAAACGTTGTTAGCCGCCGCGAGGTTCTTGATGGCCGCTAGTCCCTTCCAGTAGCCGCGGGGGCTGTAGTACGTGTTCGCCAGCTTGCGCGTTAGGCGAACCGATAGTTTGGTATCAAGTTTGCGCGTGTTCATCGTATGTGATGTATTCTAATATATCGGACAATCTCCAACATGCCCTCGCCAGATCGTCCGGTAACTGCGTCGTTAATACTAAACCTTTGTTGGAAGTACAATCGCGATTGGGGGTTAAGTTCTGAAGGAACTTAGGAAAATCTAATTCATCCAATCCCTCGGATTGGTGGAGGAATCTAACATCCGCTTTGCGAAAAGGGTGGCCGCTTTTTCGTCCTCGCGCCACGTCTCGAGAGAATATCGGGCCAGACGAATCATACCCTTTGCACCAGCTATACGGTGTTTAATGGCAGTGTAGCCTACATCAATCATAGCAAAATTCGTCAACTGACATCGTTCTATATATATATATTTATAAAAAAAAAAAAAAAAAAAAAAACATTTAAAATAATTATTAATTTTGTAAAAATTATAATTAATTTAAAATCACGATTGAATATAGTAGGTGACGATACCCACCACACCCATTCCCACGACGATGAATGCGATCTCGCGGTCTTTTTGGGGCTCTAACGGTACATAGAAATCTGAAAGTTGGGGCTCGCGATCCAGCGGCGCGAGCCTTTTCTGTGGATATTCCAGCGCGTACTCGCGGTTGGCTTCTTCAACGTTCTGGAAAGTTTGCGCGGCGTGATTCTCGCGGCGAAGCTCTTCGTTGACCCAGTCCAGATGGGCGGTTCGTTTTTTCGACCACGCTTCCTTTGCGCTATTGAGTTGTTCTACAGCTAAATCGTGACGCTTGCGCTCCTCATCCACGTTCGAGCTTCTCATTTTCGAGAATATAAAGTTGCTACCGCTGAACGCCAATGCGTTTACAAGCGCACCACCTATCATTATTCCGATCGAAGCCATTATTTTAATATATTAGCAGGTAGAATTCCAGCTTTAACTAGATAATCTCGAGTCGCAACTGCGGCCGCTACATCTACGCCCACATGCCAGTCGTCTTTCACAGTAAAGTCAAATTTGGGAGTGGACCTTCCTAAGACCGCCTTTAATAGGTGAGCATACCCGATACTGAAAACCGATATCACCACACCGTTATAAAGTGCGTTCACTAACATTTTACCATCTTGTTCAGCCATTGTTGATAATTATAATTATTGCATATACAAGGGATCGCGATCAATGTTTAAATGTGGCGCATCCAATCGCGATTGGTGTTTCGTAACTTTCTTCGGAACACTGGCTGGCTGTTTTTTCGATAAGGATTGGTGTAATAGAGGGTATTTCCACACGCACAGGGCACCAACAACTGCCAGACCACCACCAACAACCCAACTCCAATTCGTGAATTGGGGTTCAATCGGATTCGTCCAACCTCGATTGGGTGTTGAGTGTGCTTCCAATTCGTGAATTGGGGGTGTTGTTGTACTCAACACTGTTGAACCTGATTTCTCTGTCTTCAGATTTTTTACTGTCTCCGTCCCCGATTGCAACGACTGTTTAGCCTCTCGAAGCTCGGCGAGTATTTTATCTTGTTTAACTTTTCGGGTAGCAGCCGCCGCCCTTCCAGCTGCCTGCCTTTTTGGGTTTTTATGTCGTGCAACCCCCAACTCCAATCACGTTTGGGTTGGAGGATCAATCGGAGTTGGAAGTGCTGCAATCGGGTTCGATTGGGTTGGAGCAATCCCCAACGCCGTTGGAGATTGGTGTTCCGTCACTCTCGCAGGTGTGTCTTCTGTCATCATTTATGATATTAATATTAGGGCTTATAGTTCGTGGGCATATATGTCCAAATTGACAGTGTTTACCCGTGGTCAACGCGGTAGTCCTTGGAGCTAAGTACATTCCAAACTTGTGATAAATTGAGCAGCAGGCTGTTCTAAGAGTGTGACCTATAAAAGGGGTCAGTCTCTAGATCGCCAATCAATCCCGCGGTGTTTGGTATAGGGAGAAGTATACTAACGGCGGTTGCGTACAAATGAATAGCCGCCGATCCAAGAGTTTTTGTTATCTCCGCACCTAACCTAGATTCGTATCGCGCATACATTTTATCGATCTTCGCATCTGACATCTTATCCACCTGAAAAACTGAAAAAAAGCTAGCCGCTCTCGTCGCGCCGCATTTTCATTTTCATTCGGAGTCGTTGCACTCAACCGAATACCAACCGCCGTTGGAGTTGATCCCGGTTGCTCTGTCGGAGTTGATGTTTCATTATCTTTCAGGAAAGATACCGTGTAAAAAGTCGGAGTTGAGCTTTCTTCCATTAGCTGATCGAGAAGTTCGTCGCAGTTCATTATTGCTAATTTTCTTAAAATTAATTTAACTATTCTAACAAGTCTCATCACTTTAACATATTGCCAAGCGCACCACCCGATACTTATGATCACCATTATGCTCGCAACAAAGCTCGCAGCGGAGCACCAAATTGTTAACATTGTTAACCATTGTTCAGCATTTGTTGAACATTTGTTAAGCATTTGTTCAGCATTGTTCAGCATTTGTTCAGCATTGTTCAGCAATTGCTAAGCATTGTTAAGCATTTACACGGCAGTTACTAAACGAGCGTTAAGTAATTGCTAATTAATTATAAAATTAATTAATTGATAACTTCGTAAACAGTTGGTGGATCAGTTTTTAGCAGAAGCTTGGCGTGCTTAGTTTCCGAAAGCATCTGTCGAACCTCCAGGCGCTCCTCGCGCGTTGGGATAACGTCATTCTCTCGAAGACAGTCATCGAATGAGTCTCGGTCCTTGCAGTGAAAGAGGGCGACCCATTTCGTTTGCTCGCGCAGATCCTTGAGGACGGCATTGTACTTTTGAGTGGAGATCCATACGCTTTGCCTAGCATGGCGGCCATAAAATGCGAGCTCTGGTATATTTGGTATAAACCACGCAACCAATCGTGAAGTCTGTCGCCGGGGTCAATAACGTATATCTCAGGGTCGTCCCATATCCACTGGCGCCGCTGATAAGTCTCGTTGTGCCGCACAGTGGGACACAGGATTACAATGTGTCGAAAGGCAGCGCGGTAGGACCCCTCGAGCAAGTCGAGAATGAAAACCGTTTTTCCACATCCTGTCTGCCCACATATCATTGCAGAGTGAGCATCTCCAATCTTCAATTGGTATTGATTGCTAATTTTCTAAATTTTTTCAAAATTATTAATTAATAAATCGTTAGATGATTTTTTTATTAAATCAGTAGAGTGCTGAGACGTATCGACTATCTTCGATGTTGAGTTATGCGTCTGTAATTATATATAAGTACACGTTCAATGGCCCATCTCCATCAGCCTCTTTGGTTATCTAGATCGTCACACCTTCACTAGCCTTATCAACTTGGCGTCCGCTGCCGTGTAGTTGGTCGTCGTCGCTGGCTCGCATGTCTAGCCATAAGGCGTATTTGGTATTCAGGAACTCCGCGAGGGAGACGGCCGAGAGATGCAGGTCTTTGGCAACCGCGGCAACCTCCGGAGAGCGCTTAGAGCCGGCAGCAAACTGCTTTCTTACTTCATCCCACTGCTGGTGAGCGCGAAGACTCGCGCTGTAGAGTTGATTGGGGACTCCCTCGATCGTCACCTCTACCTTCGTGATTTTGGGGTTATAGAATCTGTCGGTTTTTCTAGCACCGAGCGCTAACCGAGCCTCCTCGAACAGCATCAGTATACCTTTCATCGAGCGGGCGGGTACGTTGACGTTAATATTCCACAATGTGTCGCTTTTGTCTTTCGTGATCTTGCGATGGCGAAGAACCCGGTCGTAAAGTATGGCAACGCGCCCGGCGTACTGGGTTCTGATCAATCGCGCGAGTTCGGGCATCGTGACCATGTCGGACTCCAGCGAAACTTTGTCGATAGTATACGTCGATAACATGTCGGTGGCTATGAGAACTCGGCCGTAGTCGTTGAACGTTAGTTCGTATTCGAGGTGGTCAGCCAAAGCACTCTGATAGTAGGGCATGTGACTCTCCAGCAACTCAAAGTCGAGCGGGATGTAGAAGCGGTTGCCGTAAGCGGCCGCGATCGCGTTGTCGCTCGCATTGTTATCTACCTTGTTATCAGCCCCGATTCTAAGTCTGGATACGTTCTTGTTTCGGCTGGTGTCAATACACTGATAGACTGCGTTTTCGCGCTCTTCCACCTTCTTCCACAGGTCATGATAGCAATGGTAGACGTCGCTGTCGTCGATCGACATCACCTCATTACCAGAAATCTTTATCATGGTCTTCTTGACGATGGCACGACCCAGGTTCTGAACGACGGTTCGGTTCGCGTCAGTCAACGTCAGCGAAATAGTGAAAGCGAGGCGAACAGTCCCCGGCACAATGACGTCGTTAGCTCCGAGGTTGGGGAAGCGGACTAAGAGCTGCTGGTTCTGGTCGATCGTCGATGGGTTGTTCGTAATAACGACACTCTGTCTCACGCCTTTTGCCCCGAGGGGCTCACGCAGTCTGCGGTATGGATTGAGTTTGCGACCGTATTGACTCGAAGACATAATTTAGTGAAACTATATTAAACCCGTATGGTTTTGTCTTTAATACATAATTCATTTTAAGAAAATTATAAAGATGGCTGATTACGATAATGACATGTATGAAATCGGCAGAGACGATTACCGAGATGATGACATAGATGATGATAACGATAACGAAACGCCCTTCATAGAGACTCCAGTTCCAATCCAATCGCAATTGGGGGAATTAGGTGGCGCTACCACTAGTCAAAGTCGGGAATTACTCGAGGCAGCTGTAAACGACTACTACAACAGTTTGGCAGAAAAAGGCCTGGTCCCATCTGTCGGTCGCAATTACTCCAAGTTCAAATTTGATCTGAACGGTAGATTACGACTAAAAGCAGCATCAAATCTCCCGATCGTCAACACGATGACCGGTAAACCCCTAGCACTGAGCACCATTGCAGGAAACCCGGGCGGTGGCCAACTCATAAGGAAGGAACTCGGATTCCCAGATTGGAAGAGGGGTAAACCAATTATGCCGACCCGCGCTGTAGAGGCCCTACAGTCTACCGACGAAACGATGGCGAAAACGGCCTCCGCGATAGAAACGGTCGAGCTCAGCGAGGTCCCTCAAGTAGCCACCGACGCTATTAACACGATGGAGACCACGTTCAGCGAAAACGAAATATTCAACCTCGACCAAGGGTCTAACGATGACCCACCGTTACCTCTTCGCGAACTCCGTGGACTCGATAAGACTCTGCAAACGGTCCGGGGCGAACTGGTCCTTACCTCGCCAAACTCTCGTCGCTGGATGAACATATCGCGCTAGAAGAAAGAAAACTGGAGGAAGCCGGTGGCGATAGAGAATCTACCGAGCGGATCACCGAACGCCTGCGGTCGTTGAGGGACGAAAGAGAAGCTCGTTTGCAGGCTGCATCGACTAACCGTGAGGCTCTCCGCACCCAATAAGTCGGATCCGCGAAACATCTCGAGGTTCTGCCAGAGGAGACGACACTCGGTGAGCGTCTTCGCACTCTATTCAGAGACCATAGTTCTAGCTTTCACTGGTGGTGCGGCGCCAGCACCCGCGCCAGCACCAACACCACCACCCGCGCCATCCGGTGGAGCCAAGGAGTGGGTAAAAAAACAACTAAAAGCCCTCGCCAGTCTCCTGGCTAAATTAGCCGAAAAGGCAGCTGCCGCACTACCTGGACTGATCGGAAGTATCGTTTCTTACTTGCTATCTATATTAGCAAAAACGGCCGGATGGCTCGCCAAAAATACTTGGGCTTTAATCGTGGCAATCGCCGGTCTCCTACTTTTACTCTCTCTCGAGTTCCTAAAACCAAAGCGCAAATAGTCCGACCGCCACGACGGCAACGACGAGCGCTACTTTCTCCTCCTCGTGTGTTGTGCTTCCAATCTCGTTTGGTGTTTCCGCTGGGGTTCCTATTGCTGTGGGTGAAACAACGGTTTCAAATGAACTTCATGGGATGGTTGTATCCAATTTGTGAAATGGGGGTTTTATGAAATCGATTCCACTTACAATTCCGCGACCGATCATGTTGGGGGTGCGCTTGATGATATCCGTGTTCACGTTACCGTTGTGGCCGATTTTTTGATTGGCGGTGGCGATTACCATCTGATTATTGTAACCGTCAACCTGGTCGTCTCGTAGTCATATTGCTCGGCGCCATATAAAGACCTATTCCAAATACATAGTACACTGGGGTGCTGGCATTCTGCAAAATTACCGGCGTTCCGACTGACGATGTGGTCGCCGGAGTGATCATGTCTAAAATCAGTCTGCGTCCAATTCCCGGACTGGCCCCAAATGAGAACGTCCCCGAGGCTGGTGCTGGTAGGAAATGCTTTCTGTCTCCAGTCCGCGTCTTTTGAAACGTTAAATTCGTTACACAGTCTTTCAAACGCCATACGGTCGTATGCGTTGGAAATGGGATCCCAGGCGTCGTCTTGAGGTAGTGAAATACCTTGTTCTTTGAGAATCCTCCTAATAGTATAATACGCATGAAAGTTGTAGACACTTCGGAGCATGATATTCTTGGATGTCAGATGGTCTTTATGTGAAGCTCCACACCCGGCCGTTGTGAACCATACAGCGAAATTTATTTGGTTCTGCCAAAACTGCATCGGTGTTGCTTTCCACCCGTTTACCGTCTCCATCGTAGTAATCTTGGGCAGCCTATGTTGTTCAAAGATGTTAGGAAAATTGGTGGTAAGACCACTTTCCGGTATAACCGTTACGGTTGGGTGTACAAGGTGGTTAACAACGTCATTTTGCGTGTATTTACCTCCGACCGCGTACTTTGCATTATAATTAAAGCTAAATGCTTTTGTATCCATTGAAAGATATTATTATGTTTGCTACTATCACTAATGTTCAAAAGAGTTGTGAACTTCAAAAGTTAATAGACAACTGCTGCGGACAACACCGGGTAGGCCTTAGATTAATCACGTTCACGGTCGGGTGGAAAAACGTTGAAACGTTCGAGTTTTTCACATTAGAAGTCGAGGGCGTAAGCCCTGTGGCTTTCGGAAACTACGCCAAAGATGTTCCAGATACCTCAGGATTTCGTAGAACTCCAGATGCCATAGTACCTAAGGGTCTTTGGAGTTTCGGAGATATCAAAGCTTTTGTCGCGGCGAAGATTCCTGGTGTAGCCAGTCTCGCAGTCTCGAAAGCTACGGGGCTTGCGACAGTGTCCGGTGAGAAGCGTTTAGGGATCTCACCGGGGTTGGGCTCACTGTTAGGATTTAAAACAACATACCCTTACAACGATGACGGAGTGTTTGATCCGGGTGAACACGTAGGCACGACCCCCGTAAACTTCGCCGTCACGAAAACTCTCGGGGTGCACCTGGATCGGGTGAACACATCGTACAACACGGTAGACGGCACGCCCAGGACATTACTGAAAACCGTGCCCGCCAGCGACTGTTTCTTTGGGGAGACAGTGACCTTAGACTTCCCACACTCCGAGATGAAAGTTTTGGAATCGGGACACATCCACGAGTTGAAGATTTCTATTATTGATGATAAAGGGCGAGAGTTGAAGAACGATTACCCGATTTCGGTCGTCCTAGAAATTTCAAATTAATTAATTTTATATTTTTTTTTAATTAATTGGAATTAAACGCATGTTCGTAATTTATATATATATATATATTATCAAAATTATTGAAAATGAGTATATACGGACCAGTAGTTCTTCCAATTCCAATCGGGATTGGGTGACAAATTCAGAAGAATTTGAACCGACAGATGGGCATTCATCCGACAGAGGGCGAGTCTACTACACAAAAAAAGCCTTGATCAATATAACTATACCGGCGGCCACGGACAATGTTCACAGGAGTCTACTTTCACAACTTAGAGAATATGCCCTGGCTGTGAATACATAAAGTCGTGAAGAAACGCATACGGAACTAAACGAACTAGGTGAAAAAATAAGCGAATTTCGAAAAGAGGCCCGGTTGGGGATTGAGGGAGTCCGAACGGGTGTTGATAAAGTCCGAGAAGACCAACAGGCGGACCTTACGGAGGCTTATGATGCATTGCGCTTAAAGGACTCTCTCATCAGCGAAGCGACACTTACCAAACTAGGAAAACAAATAACCAAATTTCGAAAAGAGGCCAGGTCGGATATTGATAAAGTCCGAGAAGACCACCAGGCGGACCTTACGGAGGCTTATGATGCGTTGCGTTTAAAGGACTCTCTCATCAGAGAAGCGGCACTTACTGAACAAGACGGGAAAATAACCAAATTTCGAAAAGGGACCCGGTCGAGTATTGATAAAGTCAGAGAAGACCACCAGGTGGACCTTAAGGAGGCTTATGATGCGTTGCGCTTAGAGGACTCTCTCCGCAGAGAAGCGACACTGAACTAGACGGGAAAATATCCGAATTTCTGAAAGAGACCAGGTCGGGGGTTGAGGGGGTCCGAGAAGACCACAAGGAGGCCATTGCGGAGGCTTATGGGATGTTGCGCTCAGAGGACTCTCTCATCAGAGAAGCGGCACTTACTGAACAAGACGGGAAAATAACCAAATTTCGAAAAGGGACCCGGTCGAGTATTGATAAAGTCAGAGAAGACCACCAGGTGGACCTTAAGGAGGCTTATGATGCGTTGCGCTTAGAGGACTCTCTCCGCAGAGAAGCGACACTGAACTAGACGGGAAAATATCCGAATTTCTGAAAGAGACCAGGTCGGGGGTTGAGGGGGTCCGAGAAGACCACAAGGAGGCCATTGCGGAGGCTTATGGGATGTTGCGCTCAGAGGACTCTCTCAACAGAGAAGCGGCACTTACTGAACTAGACGAAAAAATAACCGAATTTCGAAAGGAAGCCCGGTTGGGGGTTGAGGGGGTCCGAACGGGTATTGATAAAGTCCGAGAAGACCACAAGGTGGCCCTTGCGGAGGTTTATGGGGTGTTGCGATCGAGGAACTCTCTCATCAGAGAAAGCGGCGGTTGCTGAACAAGACGGAAAAAATAACTGAATTTCAAAAAGAGGCCCGGTTGGGTGTTGAAAAAGCCCTAGAAGGCCACCAGGCGACCAGTACGGAGGCATATGGGTTGTTGCGCGAAGAGGACTCTCTCAGCAGAGAAGCGGCACTTACCGAACTAGACGGAAAAATAACCAAAGTTTCCGATAAACTGAAACATGTTCGTAGAGCCGCGACCAAAGCTCTTGAGGAAGCCTCTGAAAATATTCGTGCTGAGGCTCATACCTCTATCGGGGTGCTTGCCGGATTGTTGAAAACAAGGAAAACGCAAAAACGTGTCGTAGCAGTTTGGGCTAAGAAGTGGGGCTCATTGGTTGAGGGGCTCCCTGAATATTCGTTCGGTGCCAAAGCGAGTAATAAATATGGGGGATACACCATGACAGCTCCAGGTACACTTCTCCGAATGGTGGTCTGCTAGGTTAATGCTAATGGTAAACCTGTGGGCGCGGTCACGATAAATCTCGTAGTAGATGGGGAAGAACGGGGGGTTGGATTCACTAAACTCGCTGGAGATAGTTCGTCGGTGGTTTCATTCGCCGGTTATGATCTAATTGGACTTGCCGAAGGTAGTGTTATTAACTTTGTTACGAAAATCGCTGACCCAGCGAGTTATTCCACTATTGTCTCATTGTTAATTGAACTTAATTTGTAAATACTAATATATTGAAAATCATGAACGAATCACCACTTCCAAGTGTCAATACCACTCCATCAACACTGTTAGTTAGAGAATCTTGAAATAGAAAAAGACACGCTAAAAAATATAAGCGCGCGGCGAATATAGCTGAAACATCTAGTACGGTTCTGGCAAGTTTATCTGTAATGAGTGGTGCGGGGACTGCTGCAACGCTATCTACAATTGTAACGGTTCCACTTGCAGGGGTTTTGAGTGGAATTACCGTTTTATCTGGAAGAGTTTGTATGGTAATTATGGCGTCGGGTGGAAAACTCGAGAAAAAATGTAGAAAACATGATAGAATATCCGTTCTCGCCAGGTCTAAGAAAAATAGCATCGACGTTATAGTGTCCAAAGCATTGGCCGATAAGAAAATATCAAATTTAGAGTTTGAATCCGTGGTGGAAGAAATGGGGAGATATGAACAATTAAAAAATGATATTAGAATCAAAGCACGCGCCACCATGCCCAAGCTTGAGTGTACTGATTGGGATAAATTCAGGGTAAAACTTGGAGATAAAGTCGGTGGAAATTAATATTTTTATTAAATAATTAATTTTATGATTTTCTTTAAATTAATTATAAAATTAATTAAAACAAAAAGAAAAAAAAGTTTTAGGTCCCACCGAGGCTCGAATCCGCGCCAGCAAAACCCTTCTGGGTCCACCCCCGCTAAGCCTTCACTTAAATCTCTTCTCTTCTCTTTGTTTCGGCTTAGCGAGGTGTGTTACACTCACATCTCCTCCACCCCATTATTGGACCGATACCGCGGACCCCTCCTCTTCGTTACCTCCATCCGCTATAATGTGTAGAGCGGGCAGAGTGAAGTACATGTGGCGAAACCTGTCTCACTTTTGAGATTACTGCTAGCGTCCCAGCAATGTATATATGTGTTTATTTCTCATATATAAACCTAACTTTGCTGGTGGAAATAAATAAAAATTGTGATTTATTATTAAATAATTATTTTATTATATTAATATGTTTTCATCATAATAGGGGGGTGTTCAGCTTTAAATTATAAATATTTTTTACAAAATTAAATAACGAATCATCCCGGAAATTCGTGAACTATATAACCCTCACTAAGTGTTTATAAACTGTGTACACACCACCTGTGTAAATCGATAGCCCGTTTACATACCATCGATAAGGCTATAAATAACCGTGTGTGTAGTATATATTACAGTGTGTTTATTTTCCTTCCCGGAAGATGTAATCGTGTAAATCTCTCTATAAATGGACACTTAATATACGTGTAAGGTGGGACACCTAATTTACATGTTCATAACGCGTGTAATTGGAACATTGTCGTCTGGTTGGTGTTGTGATTACAACATAAATTAATTTGTTCTGTTCAATAATAATTTTTCAATATCTTTATAAGCGATATCGTATAAACGTATATTCGTAAACGAATCGTTGGGTTTTAAAAAACAATTTTATATAATACACCTTAGTTTCATATCCGATACGCATTATCCGTCTTAATGTTTTGTATTTGCCTCTTATAGTTCGCATAATTGTCGGTATAATATTGTAAATGCAACGCTTTTATCGGAGCGTAATAAATTACGCTGATATTTCATGTATTCGATATCGCCTAGTGTTTTCATTTGATAGACTTTATATATAGGACTATAACCCCCGTATTCTTCGTAAACTTCTTCAACACAGGCATTAAAAGCTTTCAATTCCAATTGTATTGTATTATCCATTTTCTCTAATAATATTGTTAGTTGTTTTTTCTGTTCAATTTCCAATTTTATTAAATTAGTTTGATAATATTTTCTTACAGTGTTTTAACGGTGTAGAAACACCGTGAATTATCAAAAACTACACATCAGATCGATTCTATATTTCTAATTGACTTTCCGATTTGAATTATTACTAAATGATAATACTTGCGAGCACGGAATCCCTTGTTAATCATTCGATGAGTAGCCTGAGTGCCACCGCATGGTGGACATAGCAATGACTCGGCTTTGGTCCCTACCCCACAATGCCGACATGGGCGAGGCGAAACGGAACCACTTCGCATCCATGCACGGTGATGTTTGCAATATTCGTAAATACCGGTGCGATGACACCTCTCGTGACTACCTGTCTTCAACCACGCACACTTAACTAGAACCATTATGTTATATATACTGAGTATAACATAGGGATTCTTATCTCTAATAGGGTGTATCTTCTCATTTCATAAATATATGGTCTCGCGGTAGTAGTATATAAGAGTCACCAATGATACCACCATGCGGTGGGGGGCGCCGCGGGTAGCCGGAGCCTTCCAGAGGGTGATGGTATCATTGTGACTCTTATATACTGCTCATGTAGTATATGACACATCCAATTTACAAGTAAATATAATGCATCATATATACATGTAATATATCACACATCCAATATACTTGTAGTACATCACACATCATATATACATGTAGTATATCACACATCCTATATACATGTAGAATATCACACATCCAATATACATGTAGTATATCACACATCCTAAATACATGTAGCATATTACACATCATATATACATGTAGTACATAACACATCCAACATACATGTAGCATATCATACATCCAATATACATGTAGTATATCACAAATCCAGTATACATATAGTGTATCACACATCATATATACATGTAGTATACGACACATTTTATATACATGTAGTATATCACACATCCAATATACATGTTGTATGCCACACATTCAATATACATGTTGTATATCACACATTCAATATACATGTAGTATATCAGACATCCAATATGCGTGTAATATATCACACGACCTATATACATGTAGTATATCACACCTCATATATGCATGTTGTATATCACACATCCAAATTACATGTTGTATACCCCATATCCAATATGCATGTAGTATACCACACATTATATATACATGTAGTATGTCAGACATCCAATATACATGTAATATATCACACATCCTATACACATGTAGTATATCAAACATCCTATATTACTACATTTCACACATCATATACGCATGTAGCATATCACACATACAATATACATGTAGTATATTACAGATCCTATATACATGTAGTATACCACACATCCTATATACATGTAGTATATCACACATCCTATATACATGTAGTATATCACACATCCAATATTCATGTAGTATATCACACATTATATATACATGTAGTATATCACACACCATATATACATGTAGTATATCACACATCCAATAAACATGTAGTATACCACACATCCTATATACATGTAGTATACCACACATCCTATATACATGTAGTATATCACACTTCATATATACATGTGGTATATCACACATCCAATTATCATGTAGCATATCACACATCATATATACATGCAGTATATTACACATCCTATATTCCTGATTATATCATACATCATATATACATGTATTATACACACATCCAATATACATGTAGTATATCACACATCCAATATACATGTAGTATATCACACATTTTATATACATGTAATATACCACACATCATATATACATGAGGTATATCACACATCTAATCTAATATACATGTAGTATACCACACACCATATATACATGTAGTATATCACACATGCTATATACATGTAGTATATCACAAATCATATATACATGTAGTATATCACACATCCTATTTACATGTAGTATATCACAAATCATATATACATGTAGTATATCACACATGATATATACATGTAGTATATCACACATCCAATATACATGTAATATATCAAACATCCTATATTGATGTAGTATATCATTACATTATATATACATGTAGTATACCACACTTCCTATACAAGTAGTATATCACGTATATCAATACATCCAATACGCATGTATTTATATCACATTCCTAATATACATGTATGATACATACATCATATATACATGTAGTGTATCACACATACAATATACATGTAGTATATCACACATCCAATACCAATATACAAGTCGTATATCACACATCCAATATACAAGTAGTATACCACACATCATATATACATGTAATATATCACACATTCAATATACAAGTAGTCTATCAGACATCCAATATACGTGTAATATATCACACGAGCTATATACATGTATTATATCACACATCATATATACATGTAGTATATCACAGGTCCTATATACATGTTGTATACCCCACATCCAATATACATGTAGCATAGTACAAATCCCTATTATACAAATGTTAGTTATATCAAGATCAAATCCAATATAATATGTAATATATCACACATCCTATATAAATATGTTAGTAAATTCAAAACATCCTCCAATTTACATGTGTAATATCAGGACACTCATATATACCATGTTAAGCACTATCCCCACATCATATATAACATGTAATAGTAATATCACACATACAATATACATGTCAGCAATTAATTACCACATCCATATATACGATGTAGTACATAACACATCCAACATACATGTAGCATATCATACATCCAATATACATGTAGTATATGACAAATCCAGCTTAAATATAGTATATCACACATCATATATACATGTAGTATACCACACATTTTATATACATGTAGTATATCACACATCCAATATACATGTTGTATACCACACATCCAATATAGACGTAATATATCACACATTCAATATACATGTAGTCTATCAGACATCCAATATGCCTGTAATATATCGCACGACCTATTTACATGTAGTATATCACACCTCCTATATGCATGTTATATATCACACTTCCAAAATACATGTTGTATGCCCCACATCAAATATGCATGTAGTATACCACATTCTATATACATGTAGTATGTCCAGACATCATAACTGTATATATCAAACAACCTATATTACTTACATATCGACACATATATGCATGTAGTATATCGCACATCCAAAATACATGTAGTATATCACATATCCAATATGCATGTAGTATATCAAACATCATATATACATGTAGTATACCACACATTGTAAATACATGCAATATATCACACATCATACATATGCATGTATAATATCACACATCCTATATACATGTAGTATATCACACATCCTATATACATGTAGTATATCACACATCCAATGTACATGTAGTACATCACACATCATATATACATGTAGTATATCACACATCTTATATGCATGTAGTATATCACACATCCAATATACATGAAGTATATTACACATCATATATATGTAGTATATCACACATATAATAAACATGTAGTATATCACACACCATATATACATGCAGTATATCACATCCTATATTCATGTAGTATATCTTACATCATATATACATGTATTATCACACATCCAATATACATGTATTATATGACACATCCAATATACATGTAGTATATCATACATTATGTATACATGTATATACACACATCATATATGCATGAGGTATATCACACATCCAATACACATGTTTATACCACACATTCTAATACTCATGTAGTATATCACACATCCTATATACATGTAGTATACCACACATCAAAATAAAATATACATGTAAATATATCACACATCTTATATACATGGCAGTATATCCACACATCATATATGCATGTAATATATCACACAATCCTATATACATGTAGTATATCACACATCATATATACATGTAGTATATCACACATCATAAATAACATGTAGTATATCACACATTCCAATATACATGTAATATCAAACATCCTATATTGATGTAGTATATCATACTCATATATACATGTGAGTATATCACACATCCAATATACATGTAGTATGCTCACACTTTCCAATATACATAGTATTATATCATACATCATATATACATGTATGTATTTCAGAAATCCATATACATGTAGTATATCACTCATCCAATATACAGTAGTATACACACTTCCAAAATCGCATGTATATATCACACATCCAATATACATTGTCGTATATCACACTCACAAATATACAAGTAGTATACCACACACATCATATATTCATAATATATCACACATTCAATATACATGTTTAGTTATCTAGAACATCCAATATACATGTATATAATCACAGGTCCTATAAAATAACCTGTTTTTGTTTTGCCCCACATCCAATATACATGTAGTAAATCAAACATCATATATTTTACAGTACTATAATCACAAATCAATTATATACATGTAGCATATCCCACATACAAATACAGTAGTGTATCACACATCCTATATATCTAGTATATCACACATCGACATACATGTATATTTCACACATCCAATGTATCTGTAGTATATCACACATCCAATATACGTGTAGTATGCCACACATCAATACACATTTAGTATACCATCTATACATTTGTATAATAATCACACATCCAATATACATGAAGTGTATCACACATATACTATACATGTATTATATCACACATCAAATATACCTGTAGTATACCACAAATCCTATGTACATGCAATATATCACACGTCCTATATACATGCAGTATATCACACATCATATATACAAGTAGTATATCACCCATCATGTATGCATGTAGTATATCACACATCCTATATGCATATAATATATCACACATCCAATATGCATATAATATATCACACATCCAATATACATGTAGTATACTACACATACTATGTACAAGTAGTATATCACACACCAGCTATACATGTATACCACACATCCAATATACACATATGTAGTATCTCACACATTCAATATACATGTCATATATCACACGACCTATATACATGTAGTATATCACACATCATATATGCATGTAGTAAATCACTCCTCCTATATACATGTTGTATATCACACATCATATATATATGTAGTATATCACACATCGAATATACACGTAATATATCAAACATCCTATATACATGTAGCATATCACATATTCAATATATATATGTAGTATATCACACATCCTATATACATGTATCATATCACACAACATACATATATGTATTATATCTCACATGCAATATACATGTAGTGTATCACACATCCTATATACATGTATCATATCACATATCAATACAATATATATAGTACATCACACATCCAATATACATGCGGGACATCACACATCCAATATACATGTAGTATATCACACATCCTATATTCATGTAATATATCACACATCAGACATGTATATGCATGTAATATATCGCACATCCTATATACATGTAGTATATCACACTTCCAGTATATATGTATTATATCACACATCCTATATACATGTAGTATACCACGCGGATAGTCACATGTAGTATATCACACATCCAATATAAATGTATTATATCAAACATCCTATATACATGTAGTATACCACACATCTTATACATGTAAGATATCACACATCATATATACATGTAGTATATCATACATCATATATACAAGTAGCATATCACACATCCAATATACATGGTGTATACCACACTTCCTATATACATGTAGTATATCATACATCCTATATACATGTGGTATATCACACATTCATTATACATGTAGTATATCACACCTCCAATATACATGTAGTACATCACACATCCAATATACATGTATTATATCACACATCATATATACATGTAGTATACCACACATCTTATATTAATGTAGTATATCACACATCATATATTAATGTAGTATATCATACATCCTATATACATGTAATATATCACACATCCTATATGCATGTAGTATATCACACATCATGTATACATGTAGTATATCATACATCCAATATACATGTAATATATCACACATCCTATATGCATGTAGTATATCACACATCATGTATACATGTAGTATATCATACATCCTATATACATGTAATATATCACACCTCCAATATACATGTAATATATCACACATCCTATATGCATGTAATATATCACACATCCAATATACATGTAATATATCACACATCATATATGCATGTAATATATCACACATCCTATATACATGTAGTATATCACACATCATATATACATGTAGTATATCACACATCATATATACATGTAGTATATCACACATCCAATATACATGTAATATATCAAACATCCTATATTGATGTAGTATATCATACATCATATATACATGTAGTATATCACACATCCAATATACATGTAGTATGTCACACTTCCAATATACATGTATTATATCATACATCATATATACATGTAGTGTATCAGAAATCCAATATACATGTAGTATATCACTCATCCAATATACAGGTAGTATACCACACTTCCAATACGCATGTAGTATATCACACATCCAATATACATGTCGTATATCACACATCCAATATACAAGTAGTATACCACACATCATATATACATGTAATATATCACACATTCAATATACATGTAGTTTATCAGACATCCAATATACATGTAGTATATCACAGGTCCTATATACATGTTGTTTGCCCCACATCCAATATACATGTAGTAAATCAAACATCATATATACATGTACTATATCACAAATCATATATACATGTAGCATATCCCACATACAATATACATGTAGTGTATCACACATCCTATATATATCTAGTATATCACACATCGTACATACATGTAGTATTTCACACATCCAATGTATATGTAGTATATCACACATCCAATATACGTGTAGTATGCCACACATTCAATACACATTTAGTATACCATCTATACATGTAGTATATCACACATCCAATATACATGAAGTGTATCACACATATACTATACATGTATTATATCACACATCAAATATACCTGTAGTATACCACAAATCCTATGTACATGCAATATATCACACGTCCTATATACATGCAGTATATCACACATCATATATACAAGTAGTATATCACCCATCATGTATGCATGTAGTATATCACACATCCTATATGCATATAATATATCACACATCCAATATGCATATAATATATCACACATCCAATATCATGTAGTATACTACACTACTATGTACAAGTAGTATATACACAACCAGCTATACATGTATACCACACATCCAATATACACATATGTAGTATCTCACACATTCAATATACATGTCATATATCACACGACCTATATACATGTAGTATATCACACTCATATATGCATGTAGTAAATCACTCCACTATATACATGTTGTATATCACACATCATATATATGTAGTATATCAACATCGAATATACACGTAATATATCAAACATCCTATATACATGTAGCATATCACATATTCAATATATATATGTAGTATATCACACATCCTATATACATGTATCATATCACACAACATACATATATGTATTATATCTCACATGCAATATACATGTAGTGTATCACACATCCTATATACATGTATCATATCACATATCATACATATATATAGTACATCACACATCCAATATACATGCGGGACATCACACATCCAATATACATGTAGTATATCACACATCCTATATTCATGTAATATATCACACATCAGACATGTATATGCATGTAATATATCGCACATCCTATATACATGTAGTATATCACACTTCCAGTATATATGTATTATACACACATCCTATATACATGTAGTAATACCACGCGGATAGTCACATGTAGTATATCACACATCCAATATAAATGTATTTATCATCAAACATCCTATATACATGTAGTATACCACACATCTTATACATGTAAGATATCACACATCATATATACATGTAGTATATCACATCATATATACAAGTAGCATATCACATCATAATACATGGATATACCACACTTCCTATATACATGTAGTATATCATCTCCTATATACATGTGGTATCACACATCATTATACATGTAGTATATCACACCTCCAATATACATGTAGTACATCACACATCCAATATACATGTATTATATCACACATCATATATACATGTAGTATACCACACATCTTATATTAATAAGTAGTATATCACACATCATATATTATGTAGTATATCATACATCCTATATACATGTAATATATCACACATCCTATATGCATGTAGTATATCACACATCATGTATACATGTATATATCATACATCCAATATACATGTAATATATCACACATCCTATATGCATGTAGTATATCAAACACATCATGTATACATGTAGTATATCATACATCCTATATACATGTAATATATCACACCTCCAATATACATGTAATATATCACATCCTATATGCATGTAATATATCACACATCCAATATACATGTAATATATCACACATCCTATATGCATGTAATATATCACACATCCAATATACATGTAGTATACTACACATACTATACATGTAGTATATCTACCTCCAATATACATGTAATATATCATATATGCATGTAGTATATCACACATATATACATGTAGTATATCATAAATCCTATATACATGTAATATATCACACATCCAATATACATGTAGTATACCATACATACTATATACATGTAGTATATCACACCTCCAATATCATGTAATATATCACATATCCTATATATGTAGTATATCACACATCATATAAATAAATGTAGTATATTACACATCCTATATACATGGTGTATACCACACTTCCTATATCATGTAGTATATCATACATCCTATATACATGTTGTATATCACACATCTAATATACATGTAGTATATCACACACCCTATATACATGTAGTATATCACTCATCATATATGCATGATATATCACACATCCAATATGCATGTAATATATCACACTCCAATATACATGTAGTATATCACACATCCAATATACATGTATTATACACATCCTATACACATATTCTATATCACTAAACACATCCAATATGCATGTAATATATCACACATCCAATATGCATGTAATATATCACACATCCAATATACATGTAGTATACACATCCAATATACAGTATTATATCACACATCCTATATACATTTATTACATCACACATCCAATATACTGTATTATATTACACATCCTATATACATTTATTATATCACATATCTTATATGCATGCAGTATATCACACATCCAATATACATGTATATACACACATCCTATATACATTTATTATATCACACATCTTATATGCATGCAGTATATCACACATCCTATATACATGTAATATATCACACATCCAATATGCATGTAATATATCTACACATCCCAATATACATGTAGTATATCACACATCCAATATACATGTATTATATCACACATCCTATATACATTTAATATATCACACATCTTATATGCATGCAGTATATCACACATCCAAGATTCATGTAATATATCACACATTATATATACATGTAGTATACCACACATTCTATATACATGTAATGTATCACACATTCTATATACATGTTGTATAACACACATCATATATACATGGAGTATATCACACATCCAATATACATGTAGTATTTCACATATCATATACACATGAAGTATATCACACATCCAATATACATGGTGTATACCACACTTTCTATATACATGTAGTATATTTATACATCATATATACATGTAGTATATCACACATTCTATATATATTTAGTATATCACACATCAAATATGCATGTAGTATATGACAAATCCAATATACAATGTAGTATATGACACATCAAATATACAGATAGTATATCACAAATCCAATATACATGTCGTATATCACACATCAAATATACATGAAGCATAACACACATCCTATATACATGTAATATATCACACATCCTATATACATGTAGTATATCACACATCCAATATACATTTAGTATATCACACATCATATATGTATGTAGTATATCACACATACAATATACATGTAAGATATCACACAACATATATACATGTAGTATATCACACATCCAATATACATGGTGTATACCACACTTCCTATATACATGTAGTATAGCTTACATGCTATATACATGTTGTATATCACACATACAATATACATGGAGTATATCATACATCATATATACATGTAGTATATCACACATCCTATATATATGTAGTATTTTACACATTCAATATACATGTATTATATCACACATCCATAACACAGATATTATACACACATCTAATATACATGTCGTATATTACACATCCAATATACATGTAGTATATAATACATCATATATACATGTGGTATATCTTACATCCTATATAAGTGCAATATATCACTATACAATATTCATGTAATATATATTACATCCTATATACGTGCAATATATCACTCATCCATTTTGCATGTCGTATATCTTTATTCTGTTTCAGCCAAGCTGCCATCTTACCATACGAGTCGTTGACTCACACACGTGTGACGACTAGCACAACTTACGATGTGCTGAATGTTACTGGTATGTTGAAACCCCCATTTATCAGGTACTAACCCGAGCTTTGCATTTGCCAAATAAATATTGACTAAAACAAAAATAACCATATCGTGCACTGACAACCTGCCCATATCCGGGTCACAAATGGTTCAAAGTTGACACTTTATTGTTTAAATTGCGTCACAGAAAGGTCTAAGTTCTATTACATGAAATCAACCTTGTTTTTGCTCATGATGTGCCACAAAACCGTTGAACAAAACAGCGTCCTCTTGTCTGTTTATGCCACGTTTATCCTTGTCTGATAAACGTGATATACAACAAGTGGGACACATATGTTAACCCTTATTTTAATTAACAGGCGAAAACAACTGATATGACAATTTTGTGTGTTTTCTGATGTTTTCATAACTATACAATGGAATAATGTTCAAATAAATAATATCTGCCAATTCAGATGAAGAAATGTGCACGTTTTGTTACCCCACCCACTGAATTGCAATGGCAAAACACCGACCTCGATAACTCCATAAAAGTATGGTACTTTTTTTGTAATTTACTTTTTAATTTATCTTTGTTACCCATAATATACAAATATACATACATGCATTATAAAATTACAATTCAGTTGTACAAGTATTCAACCGATCTGGCTATATTCTGACAAAAAATATATATGTTAAGTTATTGTCAGAGTACCGTCTTATCGGCACGATAAATGGCATGCAGTAGTTTACCAGTATCTATGAGGGCAACAATGAGTTTATTATAGTATAGTATACACATATATATATATGGGATAGGGTATATTATAGGGCAGTTGTTGGGCTTAATATGATCACCGTGGAAGAAAAACAATAACGTAATATTTGGCAACCTCATTATAATATGCACTATGTTACTTATATAGTTTAGTTATAAATAGCCATTCCATTTTGACTTAAACTGTTCATGTTTGCTTATCATAATTGCTGTTGTTTCTTCAATTGAAACTGTTTGTAGAAGGCAGAGATTAAATGAGTTTAAAGTAGGTATTGTTGAAGAACATTTACATTTGAAAATAAAGTATTGAATGATTAAACATTCCCAAAATATGTGTTTATTAGAGACGACTGACATATGGCAACATTCACACAAGTTGCATGGTTTTATCTAGCATTTGAAAACAAAATTGTTTGGAATGATTCTCATTAGGTATTTATACTGGAATACTCTCAGTTTGGTAATTATAGTACATTTGTAAGGTAGCGAAAATATATTTTTTCAATCAATATTCTGAACGTTCAATTCATTTTCCCATTTTTCAACGTGTTTTAATGTGTTTAATCTCATCGATTTTATCTGTATAGTGTATACTATTTTATTGGGGTTTTCAGCTTATATGATTTTCGAAATTAGATACTCAGGTGTGTCAGTGTTTACAGGTTCTCTTTAACGTTTTTCTTTCCAATCATTTTCAATATTACCTATCAATTTGTAGAACCGCAGAAAATCTCTATTAGGTAGATTATATAAGTTGTTATTGTTGAGTTATATGTTTGTATTGTGCCATAAAAGTTCGTTGGAAATTAGTTTAAAATTAATTGTACTCCATGAGATAATAATTTGGCCGAAAAATGGATACTTTTTGATTATATGTTTTGCATCACATTGATTAAAATTGCTTTTAAACACTAAGTTACCACCATGATTATTTACTTCGTTGTCATAAGCTGATGTCCACTGATTTTCTGCACCTTTTAGTCTTTTTATCCACGAGGTTTTTAATGAATTTATAAATGCATGAATATTTATCATTTTAAGTCCACAATGTTCATAGCTCTGGATGGTTACTTTCCTTGATATCTGGTTTGCCGTCCCAAAGAAATTCATGCATACAATTATTAATTTCCGTAATTAGTTCATCTGGCGGATTTTCTAGTACTGTTAGCGGATATACAAGTTTGGAAAATGCAAATGTTTTTAGTACAGTTATCTTTCCAATCAATGTTAAATTACATTTCTTCCAGCTATGTACACAGTTTTGGAATGACTTAATTTTGGGCATTAGATTTAATACATGCAGTTTAGTTTTATCGTTTGTAAATAATATACCTAGTGTAGAGGCTTGGTCATTTGACAATGTATATACATTGTTGTTGCACCATTTATTTGAGTTATTTCTACTTATTCCTAATTTTCCTTTATTTAATTTTAAACCTGAACTTTTGGCAAAATGTTCCAAACTTTTAATCAATTCCTTGACAGATTTGTCTGAACCATCAAGTGTAAAACTTGCGTCGTCTGCGAATAATGTTTGTTTTATATATTTACCACCAAGAAATTGACCTTCTATGTTTTCAATGCTGTTTATACATACAATACAAATGTAAGCATACAATGGACAGCCCTTTTTAATTTTGAAATAATCTGATACATGACCATTATTAGAGATACAGCTTTTTGCGTCTTTGGAGAATAAAGAGACCCATGGAATAAGTGAATAAGTTAAGATGCTTTAAGCATTTAATTATAACTTTATGATTGAAGCTGTCAAATGCTTTTTGAAAATCAGCAACAAATATAAGTCCAGATTCTTTTTTTTTCATTCACTTCAACAATTAATTCCATGAATGTTCGTACATTTACTCCAACATAACGGCGTTTTATGAATCCAGTCTGATTTACATTAATTAGTGAATTTAGTTCTTGTTTTATTCTATTGGCTATTACTTTTGTGGCTATTTTGTAATATACATTTAAAAGTGAAATTGGTCTCCACTTGTCAATATAAAGCGTGTTTTTATCCTTTTTTGGTAATACAGTAATTATTCCTTGCTTTTGTAATTCAGTCAATGATCCATTTTCAAAAGAATAAGTAATTGAGTTTATGTGATATTGTTTTATATCACTCCAGTAAAGCTTAGACCGTCTGAACCAGGATTCTTCATATTTTTAATTTCCTTTATAGCTGATTGACATTCGTGATCGTTTATGAGACGCTTCACGTGATTTAAAATATCAATATGATTTGTTTCCATGTTGTTATTTATTTTTAGTTGTTTAATTGTGCGTTCTTCTGATCTTTTTGTTTTCTAAATTAGCGAAATATTTTGTATTTTTTTCACCGCCCTCCACCCATTCAGCTTTTGATCTGAGGAGCAGGCCTTTTGTTTTTTCTTCAATTATATCATCAAGCTTACTTCTTCGTTTCTTATATTATCTGCTATATCTTCGTTTGTTGGATATTCAATTACTTGTTTCTCTAATTGTCTTATTTCCTTTTCAATGTTCACTTCATTTTCTTTTTATTTTTTCCTTATTTTACTTGAATATTTAATTGCTTCATTACGTACTGAACCTTTTATTAACTCCCACATAGTATTTGGGTTGCATCCGGCATTATTTATGGTTGTTTCTTGGATTGCGTTTTTTAGTTGTTGCTTAAATTCGGTTTGTAAAAATATGTATTGTTTAGTTTAAAATGGCCAGGTCCTCTAGTTGTTTCAGATAAATTTAAACTTAATGTAATTACGGAATGATCAGATAGAAATCCTGATATTATATCACAGTTCGCAACCGTGTTTAATAAATTAGATGTTGTTAGAAAATAATCTAATCTGCAAAAAAATGGTGGTCTGTGATTTGAATGCCAAGTAAACCGTTTTGTGTCTGGATATCTTAGCCTGAATATATCATATAAATCATTATTACGAATAATGTCATTTACTTTTTCCGAACACCTTTTGTTTGTATCTGTTTTACAGTTTAGTTTATCCACTTCAAAATTTAGTACATTGTTGAAGTCCCCTCCTAAAATTATAGTTTCACTATTATTTTCTATAACTAGTTGTTCTAACGATGTGAACAAATCTATGTCATCTGTATTTGGTCCATATATATTTATTAGCGTTATAGTTGAATAATATATTTTAATTGTTAATAGTTGCAATCTTCTTAGTATTATTTCTTTGCGTTCTATTATTTCGTACGTTTGGGTTAAATTTAGTAAATTTAGTAAAATTCCAATACCTTTACTGTTAGAGCTATTTCCACTAATAAATATTTCTTGACCCCACTGCTTTTTGCATATTTCTTTATTTTCTTGGGTACAATGGAGTTCTTGTAGAAAACATATTGAAAAATTATTTTGTTTCAGCCAACTAAAAATATGTTTACGTTTAAACTGATTCCCAAGCCCATTGACATTAAAACTACATATTTGTATATCCATGATATTTTATTGTCGAAATAGATCTGATATATTTTCAAAACTGCGTGCACAGTATTTTATTGGCCCAATTTGCTGTTGCCATATAGATATTACTGTGATTATATATATGGGATATTTCATGGGGTATTAAAGACTGAATATGAGGGACGACCATTTGCAGGTTGGGTGGTATTAAATGTGGGATATGTGAGGGGGTGAAAAAGACAGAATATGACGTCTGACTATGTTGCGGACGATATTCACATTCGGATAGGGCAGGTTGGATATCAGGTTGCTGTGATATTAAACATGATATATGGTAGGGGAAGTATAACTTTACTAGGAATAGTACATGCAAACACGTGTCAATAGGTCTTGGAAAGTAGGACCTACTATGATGTAAAATGGATATGAAACCGGGTATAAAGCTGACCAGTGTAGTTCTTATTTAGCAGGCGCATACATGTCTTTTTACATCGGTATATTTTTAACAAAAACTAATAATATTTCACAGACTTACTGCTAAGAACAGCATATAAAACAAATGTATCGATATGTCGGCTCCCTTTTGAAATAGTAAAAGAGACTTATATCATCTGTGTAGTTCGTACTTTGCACACATTTAAATTTACATGGACTATGTTTTTATCATATAAGGGGCTTCGCTGAAAACAATACATGTATCACACGTACTTTTGTATTTTCTTCGTGGCAATGGTAGCTAGTAGTAGTGTTCATTAGACATGTTAATTGCATATATGCCGATTAGCTGA
This sequence comes from Conchocele bisecta, assembly GCA_029237695.1. Taxonomy (NCBI): domain Eukaryota; kingdom Metazoa; phylum Mollusca; class Bivalvia; order Lucinida; family Thyasiridae; genus Conchocele; species Conchocele bisecta. The sequence goes on from CM055270.1 coordinate 108,581,536, forward strand.
TGTCTGCAGTCTATGATACAATGTAAAAAGCAAAGTATTTGTCACCGTTCCCCACCCACACTTTTTAGAATTTGAGTTTTACATGTAATTAATTTAACTTATGTTATGCACTGTCACTTACTTTATAAATTGTGAAATGCATATGCAACTACTTAGGCACTACTGATAGCTATCCGTGCACACTTCAGATACAGTGGTGTGTCCGAGTGTTCGTGCGTATGTCTGTCCGTCCGTTTCGCATTTTCTTACACATTGTAAATGGTAATTGTACTTACTAGTGTTTGCAATATATAGTGAAGGCCCATATTATGATTACATAATGTCTAGAGCAGATGATGCAATGTTAAAACAAAGTAGGTTTAACTATATATTCCCCACCCAATGACCATTTTACATGTAACAATTTGTCTTACTTTATACGCTGCCAGATACTTATGAAAGGTTTATATGAACGTGTAGCTGCTAGCTTCTGTATACATGTATGTGGCTGTGACTGGAGAAATGGGGCTTATATATTTTGTGACCAGTGTATATCCCTATCAGTCTGTGGATGCGCACAGTCTGTTCAGGATATGTGCTGTTCGCCATTTCATCAGTGAAACACCTATCATGCTTCTAACAAACATAATATATCGTACATGAGTGTGCTATTTGATCAGGAGCCACACTGGTCGCAAATCCCGTGAGCCTCATTTCTCCCGTCACAGTCACATATTATATTACTTATCCACATATACTTCAGATACAAAATGAATGTCTGTTCGTCTCTCTATATGCCAATTTTCTATTTATGCAACCAAGACAATTGTCATGTTTACTATGTTGTGTATTCCAACATGAACGTCTCTGATACATATAGGTATTACTCTCAGCTGTTGACAGGCATTGACACAACATTAAGTAAAATAAATATATAAATATAATTATTACTGTCAATAGGTCGTAGGTACTAATTTGCAAATTGGATATAGAATATATACATTTTCTACCATGCTGAATGAATGATTTGTAGCACATAATACTCCATGTATGACACAGTAAATACTAAAATACAGAACATTAAGATAGTGGTAAATAATACGATCAAACTAAGCTGGAGTAAAACAGGACAAATATATTGTTATGCACTTTCAAGATCACAGCCAGCAAGTAAATGAGTTTGAGTGACACAAAAATAAAATAGGTAGTATAATCGATGAAAATGAGATATATCCCGGTTCCACATAATGTATACACTATTTATCGTGCATTCCAATTATTTTCTCAACCCATTCCGAGTCATCAGCAGGAACAGGATTCAAGTGTGTAGTTGGTTCTTATAAAATCATGTATATAGTAAAACTGTACAACTTATATAACTACTGAAATATAGTATGTGTCATACGAGAAGATGTGTGTTCCAATATGTATGACCGTCATCAATTACCAATGTAAGTGCACACCAGTGCATGTATCATGGCCATTGCCTAATACATGCAGGTATATTGCGACATTCGTCTCATTTGAGAGGCACCCATGATAATAAAGTATTTTGTAAGTGAGGCGGTGTAAGTAAATATGTAACCATGACTTCATAATAGTTACATTTGAGGTAAGGCTGATATACCATTTCATAATTTTCATATAAACAAAGACATTGAAGGTGCATGATCTTTCGCGTATGCTCTTCAAATATATCCACTATATTCATATAGCTGTTATTTACGCATACATACACTGTTGTGTCAAATTACCAATATTTATATATATATAAACCAATATTAGTATGTATGTAGTCTGAAAAAGCGATTCCTGGGTATTCAAACATCAATCTAGTCCAGTTTAAGAAGTATGCACATCTACCACGTGTAGCCACATCCACCCATAGGACCATCAATGTACATTTAAATCCCCATGAATGATAATGTATCTCCATATCATATTATGCAATGGATGAAAATGTTCATCTAGACAATATCACATAGCCTCTATCGAGACACATTAATTTGTGTATGTTACTATGCAATTGAACAATTGTCTACATGGAATTCTAACTATTTACGCAGGAGGTAAGGATCAGGTTTGTGGAAGGCGTTTTCGGCCGCATTGTACCACAGTTGTGTGTTTTGCTGGCTCTTTAAAATGCTGATGGACACTCATATTCCATTATTATAGCAACCAGAGACATGTATTATCAACGATATTTTTAGAAATTTAAGCTATATTAAAAGTGTATATATAGATCCGTAAATAGCACATCTCCTAATTTCAAAAGCGACCATGCTGATGGTCATCTTTAAACTGATCGACAGTCATGGTGACACTGTATATGGTTATATTTTTGGTGTATTAGTGTCAATAATGTTTAATTAGAAGAATGAATACAGCACATGTAGTGGTTAATGTAGAATTGATTACGTCAGTGACTGCATGACTGACATATCGTTACCATGTATTGTATTTATTTTCCAATCCAACTCACGACCATGGGTTAATTTTAATTATTGTCACATGTGAATACATATGCGGGAAGCTTAATGTGGGAGAAAGTCATGCATTTAGGCCAATTATCATCATGCTCGCTTAATTGTCAGAAGTGTTCTCGTTAACGATAATAACGATAATAACATTGTATTCCTTGTCAACAGTTAATCCATTATGGACACACTTTCAAACAGTTCTTCAATTTGTCTTTGAAAATAGGCAAAATCACACTCTATACATAACAATGCTAGTGTTGTTTAATTACTGACAACTGCATCTTCATCATCAATATTATTGAACATTTGATCATTTTGGCGGCCATTTTGAATATATATTATAGCATTGTATACCTTGATATGTATATGTTATCAAATGATTTGCTTTGTATACCTCACCTCATATATGTAATAGGTGCATTTAATGCTGTTTATAACAACTCCATACAGTAATGAATAGAACAAAACAAGAACATTTTGGCGGCCATTTTGATTTTTCTAAGAATTGTGGAATGCTATTGCACGACTATCTCCAGTATTTTCCATTTATTTGTGAGGGAAAGCAATGTATGTATGTTTCAACTTTATGAATGTCTGTATTTCTTCGTAACAACACACGACTCGCAGACACATATTGTAAAACTGCCTATTTCGGTAGCCATTTTGAAATATATTGCCATTTACGGATGTAATTAAATGTAACATGTATTCTAAATCATTTTACATTCAAATTGTGACTTAATTATAGCAATTTACCCGGTTAATATTGATCAAACTGAAAGTTAACAGTCCTTTATAAAACAATATAATACTGTTCGGCGGCCATCTTGTAAAATGGCCGCCATTTTTTCATACAGCGGCTTTTTGAGGCGCAGACAACCAGAATTGATAGACAATAGACTACTGAAGCCGAAAATCATACTCACAAAAAATCCCATATGGGTGGAGGGGGTGGGGGGTGTGGGGTTATTGCTGGCTCAAGGTCTAAAAGCCCAGCACGGCCTTTGACATTTTATATGCAGCTACTTTATGGTGTGTTGATTCGCAATTTTCTTTTTCCGCCACCGGACATGGATTAATATGCCATCTGTTGTGACTTATATTTTCACAATGTTGCCTTGTAATTCATCGAACGTTTCAAACGTAATCGCTGCATACTCCATCCTTGGTATGCAGCTTCCGGATGATGTTTAGATGCGCAAAATTACTTTCGATGTTTCGACCACCGGCTGATGGATTATCTGCCCACTTTTGGAATTAGAATTTCACAATTTTGCATTAAAATTTGAAACTCGTGAAACTTTCAACCATAAGTATGATATCAAGCATCAGACATGGCTAGGATACACGTAGGAACTCAGAAGCTTGACGAGGAATTTCTACCGTTTGTATGATAAACTCGATATCACAATACACTAGCATGGTGTTCTATTTGTCAGGTAACGTTTTACGCTACAGAAGGAGCAATGGTGACGTAAGTATCTTTGAAAAGAAGGCGGACTTGATTAATCTGACGTCATTCGGTAACGTGATGTGACCTGGTTCGACTAATCAAATGTCAGTTTTCAATTCGTTATAACTCGGATATTCGCATCAGGTCAATGCCTGATGCGACATTTTGTTATCAGCCAGTACGTATTCTGTCAATACAATATTAAGCCTGACATTCGTTATATACTTTTCAGAGTCGGCCCAGTCTGGTAATGCTTGGGGAGGAAGGTAAGTATAAGTAAGGGGTTCCTGTTCGGTCAGTATCGGGTCTATGCCACCTGTCACCGTGACTGGCTCACGGGCCTTATGGCATGTGTGTATATTCAACGTGTTAATTTTCTAGCGCCCTCCTGATAGCCTGATAAGGGACAGCTATTTATTATTATGGGCGTTCCACGGACTGTAATAGTGTACAACCTGGTCAGACTGCATGGAGTCATGACCATAACACTACACTGGTCACACATTCAACCGCAATCCCCGTATCTCGAGTAACATCAACACTTCATTAGTACAGATCATGATGCGCCATAATAAACACCCGAATCGCTGACTGTCTGGACACATCAAATAAGTATTTCCTCGGCCGAATGATGAACAATGAAACACCTGATCAGAATAGGCGGATTGGTTCGCTTGACACAGAGGCAATAGACTAAGAGAACACTGTATCATAAAGGAACGGACGAGCCTATACAAATGAAAGCTAACACGTTGTACCATTTAAATGGCAAACGCACAGGCGCGCCTTGAACGTCACATACAGACACGCCAGGACAACAGGATTAGAGACTTATATTGGGACTGCAGACAGTGAACATGTACTCGGAAATATTTATGTTGGCTGTTGTTGGCTTTCACATTATGACACATGGGGTAATAGAAATTTTGTCTGACAAAGCTATAGTAAGACAGCATTACAGCCGCTAACATAAACCCTGAAACACTGCAAGGTATTCACTGCTGTTACTGTTATTGGCGGAATTCCGTTTCAGCGGAGCAGGGCCGTATGAATCACTGGAGCCGAGACGAGAGGAGAACGCCTCGACATACGAGGAATTAAAACTGCAGAGTAAGTCGGTTAAGTCCATTATGCGTACAGTGTACCTCATCCAGTGTGTATGTACTGACTTTACACACGGCGTTTCTACCAATGAACGTAACGTCATTTTCACAACTAAACTGTTTACGTGACATATCACTATTGTGTTCGGGGCACGTGACTTTAGCTGGCCATGTGCATCTCACTCTGATAAAATGGGACAACTTGGCATAGCTTCTTCTAAATAGGAAATCATCAAAGTGGTGGCAGTTACCGTAAGTAGCCCAATGACGTAACTGAAAACAATAATGTCGCGTTTACATATAAACATTCCGCGGAATTGTCGTGATCTGTCTCCGAAATATGGGATTTTCCGCAATAACAAAATTTTACCGATGTTACACGGGACAGACGTTTTTGGCGTCTACATCGTCAGCATTTGATGTAAATATAATCTAAACAAAATGAGCCACATCATTAACACATATACCATTATATTACTTATATAACGGCATTTAAAACGGTATATCGGATGTCAGTAGTCGCTACAGATGATTTACACCGGCCTGATTGAAACGTTGTTTTCCGGCGCCAAGTATGTATTGGCAGCAAAAACATGCGTAACGTCAGTGTGCACCGAATGCGTTGTCTGAAGTACGAACCTCCTGGTCAAGCTCCAGGGGCCCGTTTCACTAAACTTCGTACGACTAAAATGTTCGTATAAAGTGAAAGGTTATGATAGTCTCTAAATTTCACATTAACAATGTGTTTTTGTAAACGATTGTTGGATTTCCATTTATTCAGCCTGTGCTCAATGTCTGTAAATCCATAAATTGAAATGCAGGCGATCGCATATTTGCACTTACAAACATTTTAGTCGTACGGTCCAGCTCCTTTTTGCGCTATGTATTCTTCCCATAGGAACATTTTTGTATCAATTGTTGATGGATGTTCATCAAATCAGAAAAATGTGGAGAGTGGCCCTTTTTAGTGATGTTGTACCAAACAACATGTGCGATATCTCATAAAAATGATTTACAAAATTAACGATATTTTCCTTAAAGGACGTCGAAAGTTGATGGAACTTTCATAGCAAATACGGAATTACCGCATTTGCTATGGACATATGGACACTCTTTCAACGTCATTTACAGAAAATGTAACAGTTTCTGTAAATAAATTTCTTGAACAATTGTACATGTTTTAGGTACAAATCGCAATCCGTGTCTCTTATAATCACAATACCACATACGGGTGCCGACTTGGAACCGTCAGTGGGGAAAAACTACCAGTGGCTTAGAATCTCCGAGACACAAACGAAATACAAACCAAGAACGGTCACTGTTGACAGGGAAAATATCAAATAAATGTTAAGCAGACATACAACAAAAATAACAGTGCCAGGTATGCGCAATATACGCCCGTCGAGGTAGGCCCATTCAACAAGAGGGGTTGACTCACTGAAAACCAATGCATGTATACCGAATTTGGTTATGATCCGTCAAGTAGCACTTGTGTTATTAAATGGACAAGAATACAGAGTTTTGAACATACATAGTGTTCCTCACTGAAAAATAATACATGCATAACGAATGTGGTTATGATCCGTCAGGTAGTATTCCAGTTATTGCGTGGACAAGGATACAGAGTGTGAACATTAAAATGGCCCCCAACGGGAGGTAGTCCATCGAATTATTTTGAAAATCAATTTAGTTCTTTGACTTGTCGTGATAAACATGTATACCGAATTTGGTATTGTGAAAAATAATCAATGTTGAATAAATAGTATTGCAAACCTCTATAATAATATCAAAATCCTCCTCCAAATGGTATATGTGTTAATATGCGGTATGTATCCCCAATGGTTGGAAAAGTATAGCAGGTTAAGATCTTATCAAATTATGATTGGCATATTATTTAAATGTATAGTAACCATGTTTGATTAAATAATGAATGGGCTAGTAATGTGTGATATGTAGTAGTATATAGGGAGTCAAAATGATACCACCTACGGTGTTATCATTTCCACCCCTATATACTACTCCCACCACCCCCGAAAAATCAAAAATTGGTTAACGAGGAAATTGTCTCCCACCACCCCGAAAAATCCAAAATGTGTGTCATAAATACATCATGTATTTGTCACGTCCAATTGAACATATAAATCCCATAGGTTATAATAAAATATTATAACAAAATGGATAATAAAATACACAACGAATTGGAATTTTGTAATGACTTTTATGGAGAATTTTACGCTGTTTCTACAGTATTAAAACACGGTAAAATGACAATACTATGTTGTATCGAATACATGAAATATCAGCGTAATTTATTACGCTGCGATAAAAACGTTGCATTTACAATATTAAACGGCAATTATGTCGCCGGTATAAGGATCAAATTTGTGTAATGAAGCGACTAAATAGGGTCGGAGAAACACTACCGAAATATTATCAAACTAATTTTATAAAACAGTTTAAAATCAAAGATTCGTTGACGGATATGCGTTTCTACGATATCGCTTTTAACGAAGAAATTGGAAAATTATTAGAAGAAATTGGAAATTGAACAGAAAAAAAAACAACTATTAGAGAAAATGGATAATACAATACAATTGGAATTGAAGGTTTTTAATAACTGTGTTGAAGAAATTTACGAAGAATAACGGGGGTTATAGTCCTATATATAAATTCTATAAAATGAGAACACTAGGCGATATCGAATATATGAAATTCCAGCGTAATTTATTACGCTCCGACAAAAACGTTGCATTTACAATATTATACCGGCAATTATGTCAACTATACAAGAGGCAAATACGAACATTAAGACAGATAATACGTATCGGATATGAAACTAAGGCGTATTATACTATATTAAAACCCAACGATTAGTTTACGAACGTACATTTCTACGATATCACTTATAAATTTATGTTTTAATCACAACATCAAGCAGACGACAATGTTTCACTTACACGTGTTATAAACATGCAAATTATGTGTCCTACCTTACACGTATATTAAGTGTCCATTTTATAGAGAGATTACACGATTACGTCTTCCAGGATGAAACATAAACACACTGTAATATATACTACACACACGTGGGTGTGTATTACACAACCCGCTATCGATATTCCGGAAGTATTTCTTACATTCTTATTGGTTGTCATGTTTTTTATTTTTCTAATTTTACTTTTTAATAATTTAGAACGTTATAACCTATATTATTAAATAAAAAATGAACTTGTTATATATAAAACAAATAAAAATAAACGAGTAAATATTTGGTATTGCACAACACGGTTTTAGCTTAATATATGTAAAATTAACAACAATAATTTGTCTGGGGGGACGCCCCTGGATAAAAAATGAGCGCTCAGTGCTTCCGTGCAGGCACTTCCAAGGTTGCCTAGAATTTCGACACTGATTCCTAGATCAGCCGATAGATGGGGGTGTACTGTACAGGTAGCTATTACACCCGGCTAGCCACGAGATGAGAAAGAGAAAGAGAAAGAACAAAAAAAGGTGGCTAGCCGGGTGGGCCCAGAAGGGTTTTGCTGGCGCGGGTTCGAGCCTCGGTAGGACCTAAACATTTTTTTTTAATTATTAATAATTTTCTTAATTAATTCTTTAGAATTATCAAAATTATTAATAATAAATTATTTTTTAAAACCACATTTGTAGGGATAGAAATAAATAAATAAAAATGTTTAGCTCCAACCGCGGCGCGAACCCACGACCCTCGTCTCTATAGAGTATCTCCTTAACCAACACGACCACGTAGGCTGTTATGATAAACATTACCTAGTGTTGTACAATTATCAATTACGACAATGTTTCAATTACACGGGTTATGAACCATGCGTAAATTGATAGCCAAGGTAAACAGAGCCGAGTGTATCAATTACACAGACGGTGTGTACAGTGTAATCCTCGACTGAATTTGTAATTCTCAGTGAAAAACACATGTTGTATAGGTATGTAAATTTGTTTACTGCACCAATATAATAAATAATTTTGAAAAAATTAGGAAAATTAAAAAAATAAAATTACTTAAAATTAGAAAATTAATTAAATTTAAAAAATTTTTTTTAAAATATTTTTATAAAATATCACAATGGTGCTGTAACATTTCCTCCGAATTTATTTCCAAGTTTTACCCTAAATTTATCCAATCATACACTCAATTTTGGGCATGGTGGCGCGCGCCTTGATTCTTATATCATTTTTTAATTCTTCATATCTCCCCATTTCTTCCACCACGGATTCAAACTCTAAATTTGATATTTTCTTATCGGCCAACGCTTTGGACACCATAACGTCGATGTTATTTTTCTTAGACCTAGCGAGAACGGATATTCTATCATGTTTTCTACTTTTTTTCTCGAGTTTTCCACCCGCCGCCCTAATTACCATACACAGCAACCCAGAAACGGCCGACACCGCACATAAAATCCCCGCTACAGGAACCGTTATAATGGTGGATATAGTTGCAGCTGTTCCCGCCCCACACAACACAGAAACACATTGCCAGAACCGTACTAGATGCTTCACTATGTTCACCGCGCGCTTAAATTTTTTAGCGTGTCTTTTTCTATTTGCACATTCTCTAACTAAAATATCCTGCATAGCGACGATATTATTCAACCTAAAATCTGAACTTCTTTCGTTAATTGGATACAGTGTTGGTGGAGTGGTATTGAGAGTTGGATACAGTGTTGGTGGAGTGGTATTGACAATTGGAAGCGGTGATTCGTTCATATTTAAATTTAGTTTAATATATTAGTATTTAGACAATAAGTTCAATTAACAATGAGACAATAGTGGAAGAACTCTCTGGTTCACCGATTTTCGTAACAAAGTTAATAACACTACCTTTGGAAAGTCTAATTCGATCATCACCGGCTAACGAAACCACCGTCGAACTATCTCCAGAGATTTTAGTGACTCCAACCCCCCGTTCTTCCCCATCTACTACAATATTTATCGCGACCGCGCCCACAGGTTTACCATTAGCATTAACCGAGCAGACCGCCATTTGGATAACTTCACCTACAGCTGTCATAGTGTATCCCCCATATTTATTACTCGCTTTGGCACCGAACGAATATTCATAGTGCCCCTCAACCAATGGGCCCCGCTTCTCAGCCCAAACTGTTATGACACGTTTTGGCGTTTTCATTGTTTTCACTATTCCGGCAAGCGCATTGTTTGCGTTATATGCCTCAGTACGAATCTTATAAGAGGCCTCCTCAAGAGCTTTGGTCGCGGATATACGATCATGTTTCAGTTTATCGGATATCTTTCCGTCTAGTTCGGTAAGTGCCGCTTCTCTGCTGAGAGAGTCCTCTAAGCGCAACGCATCATAAGCCTCCGTAATGGTCGCCTGGTGGTCTTCTAGGGCTTTCTCAACACCCGACCGGGCCTCTTTTTGAAATTTGGTTATTTTTTCATCTAGTTCAGTAAGTGTCGCTTCTCTGTTGATAGAGTCCTCTAAGAGCAACACCCTATAAGCCTCCGTAATATCCGCCTGGTGGTCTTCTAGGGCTTTCTCAATACCCGTTCGGACTCCATCAAGATCCAACCGGGTCTCTTTTTTAAATTCGGTTATTTTTTCGTATAGGTCAGTAAGTGCCGCTTCTCTGTTGATAGAGTCCTCTGAGCGTAACGCCCCATAAGCCTCCGCAATGGCCTCTTTGTGGTCTTCTCGGACCCCCTCAACCCCCGACCTGGTCTCTTTCAGAAATTCGGCTATTTTTCCATCTAGTTCGGTAAGTGTCGCTTCTTTGCTGTGAGAGTTCTCTAAGCGCAACGCATCATAAGCCTCCGCAAGGGTGGGCCTCCGCAAGGTTCGACTGGTGGTCTTCTCGGACTTTATCAATACCCGACCGGGTCTCTTTTCGAAATTTGGTTATTTTTTTATCTAGTTCAGTAAGTGCCGCTTCTCTGATGAGAGAGTCCTCTGAGCGCAACACCTCATAAGCCTTCATAAGGTCCACCTGATGGTTTTCTCGGGCTTTCTCAATACCCGACGTGGCCTCTTTTCGAAAATAGATTATTTTCCCGTCTAATTCAGCAAGTGTAGCTTCTTTACTGAGAGAGTCTTCTAAGCGCAACGCATCATAAACCTCCGTAATGTCAGCCTGGTTGTCTTCTCGGACTTTATCAATCCCCAACCGGGCCTCTTTTCTAAATTTGGTTATTTGTTTACCTAGTTCGTTTAGTTCCGTATGCGTTTCTTCACGACTTTGTGTATTCACAGCCAGGGCATATTCTCTAAGTTGTGATAGTAGACTCTTGTGAATCTCGTCCGTGGCCCTCGATATAGTTCTATTGATCAAGGCCTTTGTTTTTTGGGTAGTTAAAAAGTCGCCCTCTGTCGGGATGAATCCCCCTTCTGCCGGTTCCAAATTATTTGGATTTGTCACCCATTCGGAAGAACTACCTGGTCCGTATATACTCATAATGTTGATAATATATATTACGAACATGCGTTTAATTCTAAATAATTTTCTTAAAATTAATTATTAATTAATTTGAAATTTCTAGGACGACCGAAATCGGGTAGTCGTTCTTCAACTCTCTCCCTTTATCATCAAGAATATAAATCTTCAACTCGTGGATGTGTCCAGATTCCAAAACTTTCATCTCGGGGTGTGGGAAGTCTAAGGTCACAGTCTCGCCATAGAAACAGTCACTGGCGGGCACAGTTTTCAGTAATGTGCTGGGGGACCCGTCTACCGTGTTGTACGATGTGTTCACCCGATCAAGGTGCACCCCGAGAGTTTTCGTGAAGGCGATGTTTACTGGGGTATCGCCGTGGTAATAACCCGCGGGGAAGACAAAGTGCAACGGGAACACTCGCCCTTCATCCTCGTTGTAAGGGGGTGCAAATTTAAATCCTAACATTGAGGCCAACCCCGGAGTGATCTTTATTTTTGTATCAACGGACAATGTCGCAATCCCCGTGGCTTTTGAGACTGTGATAGTGACATTATCAGGCATATTCCTTGCGATTAAAGCTTGGTCATCTCTGAAACCCCAAAGGCCAGGAAGTACTGCGACAGCTGATTCCCGAACGCGTCTCTCTACTTCTGCAGGACTATCGGCGGTCTCTAGATCTACACCATCTACGGAAAAGATAACCTCTGGCAGTTCTATTCCTTGGATATCCTTGTACATTTCAATGTTTTTCCACCCGACCGTGAACGTGATTGATCTAAGGCCTACCCGGTGTTTTCCGCAGCAGTTGTCTATTAATTTTTGAAGTTCACAACTCCCTTTTTGAACATTAGTTATAGTAGCAAACATAACAATATATTGCAATGGATACGAAAGCATTTAGCTTTAATTCTAATGTAAAGTACGCGGTCGGAGGTAAATACACGCAAAAAGACGTTGTTAACCCCCTTGTACACCCAACCGTAACGGTTAGACCGGACAGTGGCTTTGCCACCAACTTCCCTAACATCTTTGAACAATATAGGCTGCCCAAGATTACTACGATGGAGGCGGTAAACGGGTGGAAAGCAACACCGATGCAGTTTTGGCAGAACCAAATAAATTTCGCTGTATGGTGCGCAACAGCCGGGTGTGGAGTTTCATATAAAGAACATCTGACATCCAAGAATATCATGCTCCGAAGTGTCTACAACTTTCACGTGTATTATACTATTAGGAGGATTCTCAAAGAACTAGGTATTTCACTACCTCAAGACGACGCCTGGGATCCAATTTCCAACGCATACGACCGTATGGCCTTTGAAAGAATGTGTAACGAATTTAACGTTTCAAAAGATGCGGACTGGAGATAGAAAGCATTTCCTACCAGCACCGGCCTCGGGGACGTTCTCATTCGGGGCCAGTCCGGGAATTGGACGCAGACTGATTTTAGACACGATCACTCCGGTGACCACATCGTCAGTCGGAACGCCGGGAATTTTGACCCCGCGACGATGACTTTCGGGCCGGAAGTGTCTGGAGGTCGGCACTGTGGCGTGTTTTCTTGTAAAATGTTACCTCCGAACGGGCTCACGTCGATTACATACAGCAGGCTGCTGAGGTTCAGAACGCTTGGGGTACATTTATGTTAGATACGGGTCTAGGGTTCACGCAGGCCGGGGTTACTCGCGTCAACGACTCCATTCGCACGTACGTCTGGGCCATCCTCGGCGCACAGAAGCAAACTCGCAGTTCTGTACTGGGCATGGGAACAGCGTTTGATGCACAAAAACAATTCTTGGCACTTGTAGAGGACGCCATCTCAGCTAGTGTGGACCTGGAGAAGGCGATCCAGAATTATCAAGACGTTTTGCAGAATGCCAGCACCCCAGTAGACTATGTATTTGGAATAGGTCTTTATATGGCACCGAGCAATATGATACTACGAGATGACCCGGTTGACGGTTACAATAATCAGATCGTAATCGCCACCGCCAATCAAAAAATCGGCCACAACGGTAACGTGAACACGGATATCATCAAGCGCACCCCCAACATGATCGGGTTCACCCAATCTGCGATTGGTGTTGATGTTGTAAATTCAAATAAATTTGAAAAAGATTTCATAAAACCCCCAATTCATCCAATCGTGCCTGGATTGGATACACCCACCCCAATTCGTAAATTGGATACACCATCGAGTCCCCCTAATCCAATCATCAACAATGTTGAAATTGGAACAGGAGCGGAAACACCAATCGAGATTGGAAGCACAACACACGAGGAGGAGAAATTAGGGCTCGTCATCGCCCTCGTGGCGATCGGATTATTTACGCTTTGGTTGTAGGAACTCTCTGGCAGAGAATAATAGGAGACCGGCGATTGCCACGATTAAAGCCCAAGTATTATTGGCGAGCCATCCGACCGTTTTTGATAATATAGATAACAAGAAGGAGAGGAGACCCCCGATCAACCCAGGCAGCGCGGCAGCCAACTTTCCTGCTAATTTAGCCAGGAGATTGGCGAGGGCTTTTAGTTGTTTTTTTATCCATTCTTTTACCCCACCGGATGGATCTGGTGCTGGTGCTGATGCTGGTGCTGGTGCTGGAGCTGGTGCTGGTGCTGAACCACCCGTGATAGATAGAACTAGAGACGATATAGATAGAATTAGGGTCGATATAATCATGCTGAAAGCCGCGATGACGGTTATTATCGTGACGCCCTTCTCTCTGAACAGAGTGCGAATACGCGCACCGAGTGTAGTGTCCTCGTGCAGGACCCTAGAGATTGTTTCGCGGCTCCGACTTAATTGACCGGAAAGCGTCTCACGGTTAGTCGAGGCAGCCTCCAATCGAGCTTCTCTTTCGTCCCGCAACGACCGCAGGAGTTTGTTGATCCGCTCGGTAGATTCTCTATCGCCCCGTGCTTCCTTTATTTTTCTTTCTTCTAGAGCAATATGTTTGTCCAGCGCTGAGAGTTTGGAGAGGTTATTGACTAGTTCGCCCCGAGTTGTTTGCAGGACCTTATCGAGTCCCCGGAGTTCGCGAAGAGGTAACGGTGGGTCAAACTTCGTGCCGTTTATTTCGTTGACCGTGGTTTCAATCGTGTTAATGACGTCGGTGGCTACGCGAGGGATCTCGCTGAGCTCGATCGTTTCTATAGTGGCGGCCGTCTTCTCCAGCGTTTCGTCGGTAGACTGTAGGGTTTTTACCATTTTTGTAGGCAACGGCGCCCGAATGTCGTGGAGCACTCCGAGAGCTCGACAGAGGAGTGCTCCATATCGCTTCAATGAAGAGGAGCTGAGGAACTTGTTTGGGTGGTTCTTGTACGTCAGCAACTTCCAGGTATTACCCCATTTAACCCACAGGTCTCCTCTTTTAGTGCTGCGAAACTTCAACGGGGACTCGATGCCGCGTTTAGACACTATACTCTCCCACCGTTTCACCAGAGTATCCGTTTCCTTGGTAGACGCCAGCTCATTCTTGGAGATCCCCTCAGGAATATTGGCACCGCCCGCCCATGTCGGAGTTTTGGATTTGGCCTCCCACGTTTCGAAATGTGTACTCGCCTCGGGCGGGTACTCTATGAAGGACGTTTCGTCAAGCATATTATCGAAGTAGTCATCACCGTCCAAGCCCTCTCCGCGGGTATATGGATCGATATCATCAACATAATGATCATCAACTAGGTAATCTTCTCGGTCGCCGGTAGTGCGATCGAATTCGTCCATGCCAATATCGAGACCAGCCATCTTTAATAATTATTATTATATTAAAGACAAAACAATACAGGTTTAATAGTTTCAATACAATTAATTATGTCTTCGAGTCAATACGGTCGCAAACTCAATCCATACCGTAGACTGCGTGAGCCCCTCGGGGCAAAAGGCGTGAGACAGAGTGTCGTTATTACGAACAACCCATCGACGATCGACCAGAACCAGCAGCTCTTAGTCCGCTTCCCCAACCTCGGAACTCACGACGTCATTGTTCCGGGTACTGTTCGCCTCGCTTTCTTTCACTATTTCGCTAACGTCGTACGGACGCGGACCGAACCGTCGTTCAGAACCTGGGTCGCGCCATAGTCAAGAAGACTATGATAAAGATTTCTGGTAATGAGGTGATGTCGATCGATGACAGCGACGTCTACCATTGCTACCAGGACCTGTGGAAGACGGCACAAGAGCGTGAAAACGCCGTCTATCAGGGTATTGACACCAGCAAAAATAAGAACGTAACCAGACTTAGAATCGGGACTGCTAACAAGGTAGATAACAACGCGAGTGACAATGCGGTCGCGGGCGCTTACGGCAACCGCTTCTTACATCCCGCTCGACTTTGAGTTGCTGGAGAGCCACATGCCCTACTATCAGAGTGCTTTGGCCGACCGCCTCGAATACGAACTAACGTTCAACGACTACGGCCGAGTTCTCATAACCACCGACATGTTATCGACGTATACAATCGACAATGTTTCGCTGGAGTACGACATGGTCACGATTCCCGAACTCGCGCGATTGATCAGAACCCAGTACGCCGGGCGCGTTGCCATACTTTACGACCGAGTTCTTCGCCATCGCAAGATGCCGAAAGACAAAAGCGACACATTGTGGAATATTAATGTCAACGTACCCGCCCGCTCGATGAAAGGTATACTGATGCTGTTTGAGGATGCTCGGTTCGCGTTCGGTGCTAGAAAAACCGATAAATTCTATAACCCCAAAATCACGAAGGTAGAGGTGACGATCGAGGGAGTCCCCAATCAACTCTACAGCGCGGGTCTTCGCGCGCACCAGCAGTGGGATGAAGTAAGAAAGCAGTTTGCTGCCGGCTCTAAGCGCTCTCCGGAGGTTGCAGCAGTTGCCAAAGACCTGCATCTCTCGGCCGTCTCCCTCGCGGAGTTCCTGAATACCAAATACGCGTTATGGCTAGACATGCGAGCCAGCGACGACGACCAAATACACGGTAGCGGACGCCAAGTTGAGAACGCTAGTGAGGGTGTGACGATCCAGATAACCAAAGAGGCGGATGGAAATGGGCCATTGAACGTGTACTTATATATAATTACAGACGCACAACTCAACATCGAAGATGGCCGATACGTCTCAGCACTCTACTGATTTAATGAAAAAATCATCTAACGATTTATTAATTAATAATTTTGAAAAAATTAAGAAAATTAACAATCAATACCAATTCACGATTGGAGATGCTCACTCTGCCATAATATGTGGGCAGACAGGATGTGGAAAAACGGTTTTCATCCTAGACTTGCTCGACCGCGATGCCTTTCGTCATATTGTGATCCTGTGTCCCACTGTGCGGCACAACGATACTTATCAGCGGCGCCCTTGGATATGGTCCGATCCTGAGGTATGCGTTCTTGACCCGGGTGATAGGCTTCACGATTGGTTGCGTGGTTTATACCAAAGATTCCAGGGTGAGCCCACCCTATATGTGATTGACGATTGCTCGGCCAAGGCGGCGATGACCAAAAAGAAGGACATGCTCTCCGAGCTCGCATTTTCTGGCCGCCATGCTAGGCAAAGCGTATGGATATCCACTCATAAGTACAACGCCGTCCTCAAGGATCTGCGCGAGCAAACCAAATGGGTCGCCCTTTTTCACTGCAAGGACCGAGACTCATTCGATGACTGTCTTCGAGAGAATGACGTTATCCCAACGCGCGAGGAGCGCCTGGAGGTTCGACAGATGCTTTCGAAAACTGAGCACGCCAAGCTTTTGCTAAAGACTGATCAACCAACTGCTTATAAAGTTATCAATTAATTAATAATTTTGAAAAAATTAGGAAAATTACAAAGTAATAAGCTATTGCAATGCTTAACAATGCTTAGCAATTGCTGAACAATGCTTAGCAATTGCTGAACAAATGTTGAACAAATGCTGAACAATGGTTAACAATGTTAACAATTTGGTGCTCCCTCTGCGAGCTTTGTTGCGAGCATAATGGTGATCATAAGTATCGGGTGGTGCGCTTGGCAATATGTTAAAGTGATGAGACTTGTTAGAATAGTTAAATTACTAATTTTGAAAAAATCAAGAAAAATGAACTGCGACGAACTTCTCGATCAGCTAATAGAAGAAACCTCAACTCCGACTGCCAACAATAATGATCCGACAGAGCAATCGGAATCGAGGGTTGGTATTGGGTTGAGTGCAACGACTCCGAATGAAAATGAAAATGCGGCGCGACGAGAGCGGCTAGCTGCGCTGGTTGCTGGGGGACAATCGGAGCATTATCTCGGTAGGCGTCTCTCAGTTTTTCAGGTGGATAAGATGTCAGATGCGGAGATCGATAAAATGTATGCGCGATACGAATCCAAATTGGGAGCGGAGATGACAAAAACTCTCGGATCGGCGGCTATTCATTTGTACGCAACCGCCGTTAGTACTATTCTCTATACCAAACACCGCGGGGTTGATTGATGATCTAGAGACTGACCCTTTTATAGGACACACTCTTAGAACGGCATGCTGCTCAATTTATCACAAGTTTGGAATGTACTTAGCTCCGCTGACAACCGCGTTGACCACGGGTAAACACTGTCAATTTGGACATATATGCCCACGAACTATAAGCCCTGAAAATGATGACACAAGACACACCCACGAGAGTGACGGAGTTGAACCAGATTGCTCCAACACAATCGAACAAGAGTGTTACTCCGCCACTGGATGACATACCGCATATAAAAAATCCCAAAAGACAGGCAGCTGGGCGGGCGGCGGCTGCCACCCGAAAAGTTAAACAAGATAAAATACTCGCCGAGCTTCGAGAGGCTAAACAGTCGTTGCAATCGGGGACGGGGACAGCAAAACATCTGAAGACAGAGCAATCGGGTTCAACTTCAATCCCGATTGGGTTGAGTGCAACAACACCCCAAATTCACGAATTAGAAGCACACCCAAATTCTTTGAATTTGTCACCCAATACCAACTCCCGTTGGAGTTGGACTGAACCCCAATTCACGAATTGGAGTTGGTTTGTTGGTGGTAGTCTGGCAGTTGTTGGTGCCCTGTGCGTGTGGAAATACCCGAAAAAAACAACCAGCCAGTGTTCAGAAGAAAGTTACGAAACACCAATCATCAACAATGTGAATTTGGATGCGCCCCATTTAAACATTGATCGCGACCCCTTTTATATGCAATAATTATAACAATGGCTGAACAAGATGGTAAAATGTTAGTGAATGCGCTTTATCACGCCGTGGTGATATCGGGTTTCAGTATCGGGTATGCTCGACTATCAAAGATGGCCCTAGGAGGAACCGCTCCCAAATTGGACTTTACTGTGAGAGACGTAGGGCTCGCGACCTTAGATGTAGCGGCCGCAGTTTGGACCCGATATTATCTAGTTAAAGCTGGAATTCTAGTTAATATATGGAAATAAATGGCTTCAATCGCAGTAATAGTAGGTGGTGCGCTTGTAAACGCATTGGCGTTCAGCGGTAGCAACTTTATATTCTCTAAAATGAAAAGCTCGAACGTGGATGAGGAGCGTAAGCGTCATGATTTAGCTGTAGAACAACTCAATAGCGCAAAGGAAGCGTGGTCGAAAAAACGAACCGCCCATCTGGACTGGGTCAATGAAGAGCTTCGCCGCGAAAATCACGCCGCGCAAACTTTTTTTTTCAGAACGTTGAAGAGCCAACCGCGAGTACGCGCTGGCATATCCGCACAAAAGTCTCGATCCAATGGATCGCGAGCCACAACTTTTCAGATTTCTATGTACCGTCAGAGGCCCAAAAAGACCGCGAGATCGCGTTCATCGTTGTGGGAATGGGTGTGTGGTGGGCTCGTCGGCTACTATATTCAATCGAGATTTTAAATTAATTAATTAAAACAATTTTTTTTTATAAAAATATATATATATAACGATGTTAGTTGACGAACTTTATGACGCTATGATCGATGTAGGCTACACTGCCAAAAAACATCGTTTACCTGGTGCAAAGAGCATGATTCGTCTGGCCCGAGATTGTCTCGAGACGTGGCGCGAGGACGAAAAAGCGGCCACCCTTTTCGCAAAGCGGATGTTAGATTCCTCCATCAACTCCCAATCGAGATTGGATGAATTAGATTCCCCTCTCCTGTTCCAACCCAAACGCGATTGGGGCTGCAGCGAAACTTCCAACAAAGGTTTATTATTAACGACGCAGTTACCGGACGAACTGGCGAGGGCATGTTGGAGATTGTCCGATATATTAGAATACTTCGCATACGATGAACACGCGCAAACTTGATACCAAACTAACGCGCAAGCTGTCGAATACATACTATAGCCCACGCGGCTCTGGACTGGTAAGGGACTCGCGGCCATCAAGAACCTCGCGGCGGCGACCAAGGTTTCAGAAAACGCTGTCAAGGAATGGCTCAAGAAGCAGGCCATCTGGCAGATCTATTTACCCGCGCCTCACAATATTCCGCGCCCGAAATTCGACGTGCCGGTGCCGAACCAAGTTCACCAAGCGGATCTCCTGTTTCAACCTCACGATCGCGTCGGTCGCAAAACGTACAAGTACGCACTGACAATCGTTGACGTAGCGAGTCGTTATAAGGGGGCTGAGCCTTTGGCCACTAAAGAGTCTAAGGAAGTGGCCCGAGGCTCTTTTCCCGAATATATAAGAGGAGTCCTCTCAAATGGCCGAATCTTCTCCAGGTCGATCCCGGCCGCGAGTTCATGGGCGCGGTCTCTCATCTATTGTCTAAGCATAAAGTTTCTATCAGACGCGGCCGCGTCAACATACACCGGGACCAGGGGATCGTGGAACGCTTCAATCGAACCCTGGCTGAGAGACTGTTCGGACACCAATACGCTAAAGAACTTGTAGACCCTCATTCGCGATCGACCGAGTGGGTGGCCAGACTGCCCGCCGTGGTCTCCGCACTGAACGGAGAGGTGACCAGATTGATAGGTAAGAAGCCTGTAGATGCTATCAAGTTTAAAAGGGTGACGAGCGAGCCCTCTGCCGTCTCGCGCGGGCGACCCGTTGGTTTAGAGGAGCAGCGGCTTCCATTAGATATTGACGTCCGGTACCTCTATCAACCGGGAGAGCTCGAAGGTGGCAGCCGCCGCGCGACTGATCCCGTGTGGTCTCTCAATGTATATCATCTAGATAGATCTATTACCAAACCTGATGAGCCCGTGCTCTATTATTTGACTGATGGTCCATCTCGCGGGTTTGTTCGCGAAGAACTTCTTATGGTGCCTTCTGGCACCCAGCTACCCCCGATTACTTAAATCAATAGAGGTTCTGTATGTATTCCGTCTGGTAACACGCGTCTTTTATCGTAGTATGCCGAGAGTCCTAATTTTTGTTGACAGTACGTTTTCATAACTCCGTCTTTCATTTTAAATCCTCTATTTTGTGCTACATCTATAATGTGTTTTCCATCTTCTGTAGTTTCACTTAGTACTCGTTTATATCTATCCCAATTTAAATTGTTAGTTCTCTTGGACATTCCTTTCGCAGAGTTTTTATTAATTTTAATTTGTTCCACATTTGATTCAAATGACTTATCTTTAGTGAAATTAATTTTTTCTATGAAATAACACTTACTAGATAACGCTATCGCCCTATCCCCGCTAAATTCCATTTTGAAAAGTCCGGGCTCTCTTTCGCTCCATTTATCCCAGGCCAACCATTTATTTTTTTCTTTTTCAAACTCGTCTAGTAAGTTAGGTCTAATCAATTCCTCTATCGTTTTTCCACTAACTCCTATACATACTATCTGTATCCATCTGTATTAATTCAAAGTCTTCTCTTTTTACGTATTTATCTAGAAATTCGTAGTAAAATTCCAACATTCTCAATTTAGCTAGTTGATAAACCGCTATTCCACAATGGAATGGTCTCTTTACCGCACACCTGGGTTTTCTTGAAGATATTTCGTACGCATCTCCTATCTCTTCCAAATCGTCAAAGAATGCAGATCTTAATGCTTTGTCAACACAGGTTTCGTTTTGTGTATATGTCGTATTTAAATGTCTCTCCGTTGCCTCTATCATTTTTCCACAACACGAGTTTCCTAATAATTTCATTATGTCGGCTACTGGTTTCTTATTTGGTTCTACATCGCCTGTTCGTCTTGCGGCTGTAACTTCTTTTGCGAACCATTCGAATGGTTTTCCGCTAATATAATCTATAACACGATGAACTCCAGTTATTTCTAGGCCGTGTTTTAAATACCATTTCAACAGTGGCGCGTACAGCAATACTTTAGTGGCGGTCATATGTCCCACCAATTTTTTTCCATCTCCTCTTGTTCGGCCAGTATCGTTTAAATATTTTAACATGTGTGTGGGAACTTCATCAACCTCTACTTCTCTGTTTATAAATATTGGGGACATTTCAGAAAACTTATGTTTTAAGTTGTGTGGAACTACTATATCCACCTCCGCAAACCCAAACCAGTCTCCAGATAAAACTCTTTTACAAAACTTTTTAATAAATTTAGGGTTATGTGGGGTATCTATATGGTGTATAGTTTATCTCTCCCACACGGCATCTCTTTATTTAACGTAGATAAATATAACGCGTTTGCATCGTACCCCAAAACAGCCTTGCAAGGTTTGTTAATTTCATTTGATCCAAATGAGGAATTAGATCTAATATTTGAAACACCAGCTTCTGCATATCGTGTAAATACTATGATGGACCGCCAACTAGAGCGTCCTTCATCATTTCGTAATGTTTCTTCTTTTGGTGCATATAGAGCATCCTCCGGTATAATCGTCTTTGAAGATTTTTGTTCTTTAATGGTTCCTCTCAATAAATATTGTATAGCTACTCCAGGTATTGTTACCGCATCTTTGAAAATATCCACACCTCTGTGTTTATAAAATTCACACATTTTTTCCACCGCTTCTAGGAACGGTGCTACATCTAAATCGTTATAATATTTCAACCAATCTCTGAAAGTTTTCATATTATTTTCTTCGAAAATTCTACGACATTTACTTAATTCTGTTTCATCTATTAACATTTTCCCAGATAGTTTTGGAATACCAATTCTCTATATCCGGTAGTCCTGGGTAATCCAGTTTGTCTGGAGAATCGAACCACTCGTAAGGAAAGAAAGATTTCTGTCCTTTGCATTCGTAGGCTTTTATCCAACTATCATAACTTACACCAGGTCCTAGATAAAGTATTACATCAAGAAATCTAAACTCTGGAGTAAATAGAAATATTGTTGCGTTTGCCCGTTTTCCGACCATTACTTTCTTTGTTGTTGATGCCAGTTCGCCTACTAGGTATTTCTTTATTAAGTTTATATCGTACTTACTGCTGTTAAAACCTATAACCGGTACTTGCTCTATCCACTGTTCGATCTTGGCGATTTGGTTTTTACGTAAATATTCCGTATTAAACTTATATCTTGACCACACTTCTTCTCTTATAGCTTTTCCCCTGACTTTCAAATCTTCTACGAATTTTTCTATAAGTTTTGCGGGATCTTTATCACAAATATGAGTTACTGTTCCTGAGAAATTATCTCCTATACTAACGCTTACCGGAACGTGCTCGGCTTCGTACTCTAAACTATTACCGTTAGTTTCAACTTCTGGCTGGAGATACGCCTCAAAATCGTATACTATCTGATATTGATAAAGAGTAGTGTCGCAACCGATCTTTATGTCTTTACCAGTTCTTTGAAATTCGCATTCCCACATAACTACTAGGTTGAATTCTTTGCTTTTTCTAATAAATGTATCTCTTCTCATAGTGGATGCGCGTTCTTCTTTTCTATGCTTTGCATGAATCTCACACCCGTGCCAGTAACAGCCGTGATATTGATATACGGTATTGGTTTCTGGACAGTATCCATCTACTGGAGATCCTAAAATCCATCTTTCACCCACGTGTCCACACTGTTCGTGGTGAATGTGAATTCCCTCACGCTTTTCCACAGAGTACATCCAATCGATCGCCCCATAACTGTTAGAACTTTTTGGGTAGAACGCTTTCTCGAACGACGAACGCGGGCGCTCTAAATAATTACCATCACATATTACTTTTGTCTCACCTCTCATACATGTTGGTCCGTGTCTCTTATATTACTCGCTTTCGTGAATTTCTGCTTGCAATTATCGCAGGCGTAAATTTTAGATAGTTTTTAAGGTTTTTTATCAGAAATGCGTGATTATTAAACAGTCCTATTGTCATTGGTTTATTACCTATTTCATTATAGTGCGCTGGTACCTTTTTCAACCACCATACATTACGTTCGGTGGGTTGATGTACTTCTATACCGATTTTAAAAAACTCTTCAACCTTTTTTAGATCTGAAAAAGGAATTGGTGAAACAACATTACTACCGAAATATTGCTTACTAAGTTCTTCCGCTTTTTCTGTACATCTGTCAGGTCTGATCTTTTTATCAAGGTGCATAGCTAGACACCTGAACAGACAAAGATCGTCATTATACTTATCTAAAGAATACATACCATTTTCTATTCCTCAACCATTCTGGAAGTTCTCCTCCTGCCGCTTCTTTGGATTGTAGTCCCAAATCTATTCCCCTACTACCCTGTATTAGCTTTACAAAAACCTCTACCCATCTTACAAACTTCCACTTTGTATTTGGCCTGTCTATTTTATCGGACATTATTCGTGTTTGCTGCTTATCTGACAGCCATTTTTTAACGGTTTTCATTGATGATAGTGGTTCGCTACCACCGAAATTTTTATGAAATATTATAGTTTTAGGTTTTCCATTTTTAGTTTCCTCCATATGTTCTAGCTTGTAAGAATATGAATATCTCAAATAAAAATTTGTTGTTAGATACGGAGCGAGTTTATTGGACATGCGTTCAGACTCGTTGATGTCAATGTTTTTACGAAAGGATAATGTAACTACCCGTCTTCCATTTTCTACCTTTTCCAATGTTTCATCATGAGCCCCCAATATTTCTTCACCTTTTTCCACTATCGCGCGAACTATAGATCTTTTATTTGGTATTTGGTCACCTGTGTGTCTCAAATTATTTGTGCTTGAAGGTAATTCTTTAGAATTAATTACACTAGCCCTTAGCTCCGCAATACTTTCTTTTTGAATTATGTTACCAACTTCCTCCGCTAGTGAGAGGTCTTTAAATGCCCCTCTTTTATAGGCGCGGGTAAACCGCTTCATAAACGCCTCATTCTTTGTGGCATTTATCAGCTTTGTCAACCCCCTAACTCTCAACCGTGTACTATAAGTAATCCGTAGAGATTCGGCTTCTCTTCTCAAACTTTCTATTTCTGACGTTATCATATTTTCTGTAATATAACCTATGAAATTTATCTGTTCAATTGGTCTTGAAAATATTATGTTTTTTTCACGACCAATTGAATATAAACATATACATATACATATATAATGGAGTGTGAGACTTGTTTCTTGTGCCCCCCCACAATTTCAATGCCCCAGATGCCCTTGTAAATTCGTTAGTGCCCAAACTCTTTGTAGACATAAGCAACTACGCTGTCAGGTGGCTAAAGGTGAACGTGGTAGACTAGAGTTGGTAGAATTAGTTGCTGATCTACGGAATAAATTAACTATAGTGGAACGTGATAGACTAGAGCTGGTAGAATTAGTTGCTGATCTACAGAATCAATTAGCTATATCGGAGGAGGAAAATATGGAGTTGGAATATAGACTATTGCGTGAGGACGCATTTAAATCGGAAACTTATTAGAAGAAATTCATAAATTTACTGTCGAAAAAACATGATGTATTTATGACAACGAGACAAAAATAAATCCTTTTTAAGACTATAGTTGTATATGTTCAATTGGACGTGACAAATACATGATGTATTTATGACACACATTTTGGATTTTTCGGGGTGGTGGGAGACAATTTCCTCGTTAACCAATTTTTGATTTTTCGGGGGTGGTGGGAGTAGTATATAGGGGTGGAAATGATAACACCGTAGGTGGTATCATTTTGACTCCCTATATACTACTTATGTGTTCCAATTGGTTGACACAATGGGACTGAACACCAAACACGAAATGTCTATCTTTATGGAACACTATGTTGTAGAATAATAAACATACATAATAAATAAGGGTATACTGCAAACATTGCTCCATGTAGCATAATACATGGGGTTGAATAAATGTTGTTTATATCTGAAGTAACCTAATAAACCTGAAGTAGCCTACTATACCTGAAGTTGCACAATATACATGAAGTGCCGTATTGCCTGTATGCTTTGGTCAGTGACAACAGCAAATTCAAGATGGCGGCGAATTTTAAAATATAAATCGCTGTCGATTCAGTTGAATGTTGTGCTTTTTACAGTATATACCCCAGGTGATTATATCGTGTCTTGGATGGTCAATCATTGTTTGTATATGCATGAAACACCTTTCTAAACAATGTGCAAAACAATTCAAATGCGCTCGGGTCTGAAGGATGTGTAATTATGAAAGGTACAAAAAAACTAATTCGTTACCATTGAAAGAAAAAGCAACACGAAGTCGTAATCGTTACTCGCCTGTACAACGTGTTACAGCGTGTCGAAACCGCTGCGTTGGGTGGTGGGTTTTCGTCATAGATGTTACAGTTGATAATACATTATAGCATACAAAGTGTAACACTGGTTTGTTCTCTGTTACAAATATATTTAGATGTGAGTGATACAAATCAATTCGTTCTTCACATTTCGGCTTAAATTCCCAATCCATGCACACTTGCAAACAACACAAAGTTCTTAGCAATAACCAATTTTGAGATTTATATTTGTCGGAATGTTCAGAATTAATGACACCTATATTTAGGTAGTAAATATTAGCATTAGTGAATTACAGTAATATATTTGATAACTCTTTTATAATCTTCATATTACATTTATTATCGTACGAAGTATCGTGTTTTGATGGTCATTGACCTGTGATTATGGAACGTTTGTCGTGAGAAAAATGTCGATTGCACGAGAGACATGAAACTGGAGAAGTACGGATCGAAAAAGCGCAGGATACGCTTGTTCCGTATGTGAGAAATGATGTATATCGCGAGAATCGCGCTTCGGGTACAGCGTTGGTTGCAGAGCCCATGACTTGCTACTAATTGTGTTAACTTGGTTGTGGTGGGATTTGCTCGTATCGCATGGCTATGTGTTATTAATTATTAATATTTAAATTAGTATACGAAAAAAGAACATGAATACATGACACATTGGTATGCAAACATTACAGTGCGGTACAGGAATATTCAATTAGGGTGATGGTACAAAAGCGGTTGTTAGTCCATGGCTACACTTGGTATAAATGAGGGATAATATGTCATTCAATGACTGTCTTTGTATACAATGTACATGCCCAATGTGGCAACTGATGCTGATGCATATTTACTTAATGTTCACCAACCAACTTGAGAAAATATAATTCAAGATACCAGACACGGGACAATTGAAGGCTGATTGACAAACAATTTGGGCTATCCCAGTGCTTGTGTATCTCACAGCAGACACAATGGATTACGTGATCAATATATACCGAGGACAGCCTCACCTGCAGTATGAAGTCTAGTCACACTATATGGCGATAGTATAACCATATATGGGATCTCGCATGTCACAATGCAGTACACATATGTAACTATCACTTAGTTAGCATAAACCATAAATAAAGCACATGTATTACCAAATTACGGCAGGCACTTTTATTAAATTCAAATTCTAATGAGTTAAATTATTTGACATACAATTTCTGTTACCGCAAGTCTGATTGGATTGAAACTTCATTTGATTATTAATAACATCATCATCCTTATTTGCATTATGTTGCCCACCTTTGCGGTCAATGGTGATTTAGAAAAGTGTGTTCAAAGTTTAGGTCCGATCTGTTAGGCACAACATTTTCTTTATATGAATTAAATAAATGTATACTTGTGTAACTATTTCACCAGTTTTAATAGTACCAGTGCCCGCTATACAGATATAATCACTTAGTAAAGTTTAATTTACTGATAAGAGATGCAGGTTGTATCAGGCTCTTTTCATATGCAAAGGATGCCGGATATATAACTTACTCTTAGCCAGGTAGCGTGCTGGTGAATGAAACATACACATGCCATGTACTCCATGGGGTAAGGAAAATACAAGGAGTCTGGGCTAACTAAACATACATTATTATTCACATAGTTAATGTTTAAGAAACTAAATTATGCAGTCGTTAACACTCACATGAATGTTCTTCAATATACAGACATTAACGTTGATTTACCTTTATGTCTTAAGACGGTGAGTGGACACTCAGCAGTTAGTTGTATTGTTTCAAAATATGTGAATATGGGGATAATGTGTGCAGTGTGTCATGTAAACGTCGTCTATGGTTTATGTTGATACAGATACTAGAACATCGATGACCGAGTATGAAAACCTGAGGATATAGCCGAGATGATTCAAGAAGCTGGAAGTGTTCACACCTTCAAGACGACGGAACGCCTCGCATCTCTGGCTGTGACTGGATAAATAGGGCTTATTGGATTTGTGACCAGAATAGCTCCTGATCAAATAACATACTGTTGTAGCCCGATAATGATTTATGTTGCTTTTTGAAGGATAACAGGTGTTTCATTGATGGGAGGGCGATCAGTGCAGATCCTGATCAGCTGATCTGGATATACACAGGTCGCAAAACCCATAACCCCTATTTCAGCTGACACAGCCACGTGTCTGCTAATGGTGGCAGAAATGGATATAAACATACGGCGGACATCTTGAAAACAATGTGTCTGGTGTATTAAAATGTACCTTTCCTCTTAAAGGTACATGTCCACTCAGTAGGCACAAACTGTTATTTATATCAGAGACATCATCTAAGACATTTTCTGGCAAAAGAAACATTCAATCACCATTACCCCACGTGTGGATAGGAATTATTATTCATTTTAAATCAGACGTAAATGTCCACACTGATATCCGGGGCAGTTATCATGTTTCCTGAAAATGTTAACGGACATTACTATTTATTCTCCGTATTTATTGGATTGATGTGCAACGATCATACTTTATAATTTGACGGAATTCTTTTTTTCTTCACTTGACGCATTTAATTATAACTACTAAAAATAACATACCTCATTTGCATATGAAAATAGCCTGATACCATCGCGAGTCACTCTAAACAATATATATATTACTGAATGATTATATCTCTATAGCGGGCACTCGTAATTTTATAACTGGTGGAATAATGACACAATTATACACTTATTAATTCCTATGCACAACATTGTGTGCCTACTGAGTGGACATGTACCTTTAATAGTATTTGAAAAAGCTACATGTATGTGTTACATGTATATGGTGAGTATTTGCGTTTTTAACTTAGCATACATTTAAGGAACGGTAATGCACATTGCTTTGCCAATTCGTTTGAGTGCAATATCGCAAATGTAATTTTGTATATTTTATATACTAATGTTATAACCCATCATTCAATCATTTAATCATGTGATCCTCAAATGATATCCACGATGAGTACCATACAGTAGGACATAACCAGGTATATCCACATATGGAGAAAACGAAACAAAGTATAGTTACTTGCTTAAGTGAAAGTACGTAATTTATTTCCCGTACTGGAACTATGTGTTTTACAAGTGGAATTCAGGATAACTGTGGAACTATAGATTGTATCACTCTACACATATCGAAATATGATGAATTATATTTGCTTGCACAGCCACTCATATTACACAGGCTTACACATACTAACTTAAAATAATGATAACTTAATAAATGACTTAATAAAGGAAATATGTTTATATTACTTATCCGAACGTAACGTAAACTCCATATTTATATTCGAGAATGTTACGATAATTTGGCAGAATGATTCATGTGGGGCTAATATTTCGCCGGTATGCGTTATAATGCGCAGCTACGCATTTGTGGTTCAACGCTCGTTTTGTTTCAGAAATGATCCTCTGTGAGGGATGGTTGGCAGATGCGCAATCGGTGTGTAACACTCTAGTTCGGAACTGATTTTTTAGAGCGGGATGGAACTAAGACAGGAATAAAACACGTACACCAGCGACGTCTGCACATCGAAATCGTTTGTTAGCTATGCACATCACTATGCATGTACAACATCGGTTAGCGTAATATTATGGTAGCCATACTGAATTAGATTACAGAAACAATACAGCCAGTAGTTATTTATTTCATTCACACTGCGCAGTTAAATGGAAACTAATCATGCATGGATGTCCACATTATTTTGGTTTCCATCTTGGAGAGCATTTAAATAACTCACTTTTTAAATGATTGTAATGAAAGACATTGTACAAAGCGAAAGGAAAAGATATACTCTAATGGACAACACGAATGCAGAACATAGAATTGAACATTTTCAAGCAACTATGGTAATTTATTTACTATGTGTTGTATTGGCGGCCATCTTGGACGCCATTTTTGAATAATAAATGAAAATGTCAGACTTCTAAAGTACGTGCTTGAATAAGAGATAACAAAACCTATATATGTCAGACTATTGTGAGTCAGTCAAATTGGTGTTTTATTTAGTTTTGGCAGATATCCTGGATACCATCTTGAATTTTGAAAAATGTGTTATCCGTTAAATTCCAATAGCATGTGGTATGTAGGTGCAAAATCAGAGAAAATCAATTGCATATTCGCCAACAGGTTCAGCCCAAAATTCCCAAATATCTGCAGTACTCTTACATGTAATGCCATATTTTGGAATTAAGTGCTAATGAGACTAAGTTCATATAAAAGTATACTGGGCGAGTATCTTTTGATATTAAGTGTATCAGTTTCGGACAAATAGTCTGGTATTTACAAATGGCTATGTGTGCAAATCTGATAAGTATTTCATTAAATTATGCATAAGTGTAATAGTGAACATATACTAGCTTTGTAATCTGCTTCAGAAACTAGGAGCATAACGGAAGAATAAAATGCCATGTTGTGCTATTGGCATAATTGCAGTACTAATGTTTGTTATGTCCTGGTTCCTGCAGCCTGTGATACCAAGCCACATGTTAGGGAGAGGATTTATATAATTTTGCTTTCAATCCAATCCCATTTGTATAAGTCTGTATATACTATGATTTATGCCTTACTTTTAAACTATATACAAATTAAATATGTTTAAAAACCAATTTGTTTCAAATGTTTTCTTGGTGTCACATTTATTGTAACCACACCAAAGAACATTATAACATTAAAACTATGCATGTAATTTGTGAAAACGTGCATTATAGTAACACTAGCATCTAATTTCAAATAACAGTACGTGGCTAATACAAGTCATGTATTTGTTACTGTACATGAATGTACTTATATACTCAATAGTAACAACTAATTAAGGTGTTTCTTAGATGTTTATTATGCAGAACAATTATCAAAAATTGTATATTACTTCATTATCTTTATGTTAATCAGCTGTACATACTTGTATTATTAAAGTTAATTTACTAACTCCGATGGAGAGGTACTGAGCTGCTGACCAGTCAAGGAAGAGCGTATGTTCCGATTGAGTAAAATGTACACTGTTCATATTCAATATATTGATTACTCAGAACAATCCTCTATGTTTGAAATGTATTAACACTCAATTACATTGCATGCCTGCAGAGTCAACACTCAACTATTTCAGTAGACATTACAGTCATTGTTCTACATAGACTATTAATGTAAGGCCATATCCTCATCATCACGTCTGGGTCTAGTAATATGTTACAGTCTTACTCATTGACAACGCCTAATGAAATGGGTGATCATTTTAAAGCTATTATCGTAGAGTGACATAATGACGCGCAATGCATTGTCCTTTTCTCATTTGAAACCAGACATTTGGAACTATAGTTGTAAGTTAAATTGGTAAGACTAGTGTTCCCTTTTAACAGTTATGTTACAGCTATTGTTTTAAAGCCATCATCATAGCTATATTTGAAATGAATGTGATTCTTGGCAGTCTTTTGAAACCTTAGTGTTTCTGCTTGCAACATACTATAGTATCCCATTGACTTGGAATACAAATTGAAGTGCTTCATTTCGCATGTTCCATTGCAGAATGCATTGAATAACACTTCATGTGTGTGTGACTATACTCAAGGAACTGTTGTTCTAGTTTATCAATATGTGCTGAAGTATTCACTCTATGTAGCAAACCAGCTGCGACATACTGATTCCTGTGTTGTTCTGTGCTGAATCGGAGTACAGAACATCATGTTTGATGGCTTTCATGACAAGATCCATTTTCTGGTTTCATCCCAAATGTAATATTTGCCATTATATATTGCTATATTAACCCTTATAATGCTGAAGTAATAACTACCGTCTGCTTTGTATTGTCTATGCTTCATGTTTCACATAAAACAATATAGTTGTATGCATGTATCCTATGGAAACAATTTTTAAGGTGCTGCCACACCATGTTTGTATTGATGACAAAACATGAAACAACAGTAGACGATACGTTTCGTTTCCCGCATTCTAAAGGTTAACGTATAACTCACTAACATAACAGGTTTTTTATATACATGTGCTATCTTACTAACTATTGAGCAAGGTGTATATAGAACAACCTCAATGTCGACTGTTGCTGTAAAGACGGACTAGTCAGTCCAGTTTATCTGTCTGTAAATTTATTTTTCTTTGCGATATTCTAAATGACGTTGTTGTATTTCTGTTTCATCATGTGTCAACATATTAAATTTGTGACGCGCCAAGCGAAAACCTCCCTTGTCGGTACACGCGACGTAACGAGTTATGACGTTACAAATACGGCGTAATTTTCGCTCTGTTTTGACAAAGCAGACGTCACATTTAGCGTCATTGTTGTGTCTATATGTATGCATTATTTGTATTTGGCAAATACATTTTAGTAGACATTAACTACAATTTAAAGTTACATGCCCACTCAGTAGGCAAAAACTATTCTTTATAAGAGTTAAATAATTGTATAATAGTGTTACTATTCCACCAGTTCTAAAAATTAGGAGTACCCGCAGATATAATCATTCAGTAATATTCATTGTATTGATAGTGACGTGGGTAATGGCGAATGGATGTTTATTTTTCCAGACAATGTCATGTCTACAGAATATACAAATCTATATATATATAACAGTTTGTGCCTACTGAGTGGGCATGTACCTTTAATCATGGCGGTTTATTTTGTATGTATTTCCATAAATATGCTTGCTTACTTTGTTCTTTTATTTTATTTCGAAGAAAGCGGCTACTCCAGTAAATGCTTCTGATAATAAAAAAAATACCTCACGATGTAAGAAAATATATCTGTGTTTAATAAATCGGCAACAAAGAACGTACTGACTAGTTTCCTTTTTCGTTATACCACCGGTCAAGTTATCTCCCTTGGACAACTGGTCACATCGTTCTCAAGACAATACTTCAGGTGTGCCAGTCTGGGCGGTACAATTGATTGGGCTACGGTGGCGAAAACGGTGGAAGCATAAACTACGTGTAGAATTTGGCTGAAATCCCATTACATATTGTCGGAATCACTGAAATAAACATCAGTAAGTGCGATGTTATAATTGGTGACTAATACGCGCCATTCACTAACCTTGGATGATCCAAAACGTGCGTTTATTTTGATTTGCGTCCCAACATTTCGAAATAACCTTCCGTGAATTGTTTATTTTCGGATGTCCTTTCTTATAGTCGCAGAATTATCAATAATGAAAACATAAACTGGAGCATTACAGATATTACAGCCAATCAGGTGTCGATGGGTGAAGCTCAGTGTGTGGGATTCTTTCGGAACGAACAATTATCTGTAACGTTGGTATTTAAAACGTGTGTAACTAACATTATACGAAACACATATGTTTAAATATATTTGGGGGCCTAAGGCATTTATCATTTGCCAGAGGCGTAAATCCAGTAGAAAAATCGAAACGTGTGGTATTTGAACGAGCCCGAAACTAAGCCTGTCTAGGGCATCCCCCATGCTCTTGTTTACCTTGAAAAGGCTATACTGTATAGTGTACGGAA
Source organism: Conchocele bisecta (assembly GCA_029237695.1). Lineage (NCBI taxonomy): Eukaryota > Metazoa > Mollusca > Bivalvia > Lucinida > Thyasiridae > Conchocele > Conchocele bisecta. The sequence continues at coordinate 108,614,982 of CM055270.1, forward strand.
ACGGGTGGGTTGGGTAAAGTTTTTCAAATGACCCATGTATTGAGTCCTACGTAGGAGAATATAATTTACGGTGACGTGTGTCGTTGTAACACTTTGTTATTGTTTCTTATACAATGTAATATTTATAATTTAAATATAAATGTTTTGAAATATCGCTATGTATATGTTAATAATATACATGTAGTGGATAAATATGTGCATTGTGATGGAACTTTCTGTGTGAGTACAACTGTAGCACGAAAAGGTCACGACTCGAGCGGTCCGCTATCCGCTATCCGCAAATATTGATAACGACGACGTAACGTACGTCATGTCAAAACAACGTCGCTGTGACAAAGTGACGTCAGCTGGGTATCTTTGTTGGTCTAGAAAGATGATTTATCAGTTGAAAAAAACATTGATTTCTATATCATTTTGTTCTTGAGAGATCATATTTTCTTGGCGCGTCACATTTGCCTTTTCCTATTCATTATATGCAATATATTATGTGTGTTTACTCCATATGAAAAATCTCTTGATATGTAATTAACGATGCAGTGTTCATTTCTTGTTCTGCACGCTTCAATTTGTACAAGTCATACGTGTCCACAGTGATATATCAGTTAACGAAGTGTTCCGTATGAGTCACAACTGGCTGACCCTTTCAATAAGGTTGACACTATAAACAAACAGTCACTTATAATGTTAACGTAATATCTAAGTAAATAAATGGCATGTGTTTATTTCGTTTGTGAGTCGTACATTGATGTCCGTGTATGTGCTTAAAGCTTCATGTTTGCCTTTATGTATACTATGTATAGTTTATATAATCCACAGGAACAAATATTGACATTGCGACGAGCAGTATGTGTATCATTGTACGTATCGTTCTGAAACTAGTAACATGGCCGATATTCATTAAATTACTAGCTCAGCAATATGAAGTGTACATCATGTCCTTGAAACTAAATAATAAATTATATATTTGGATGCAAACAGATGATAAATCATACTCATAGTAATAGCATCGCAGATTAATCAAACACACATACATAACAACTTCACTAAGAACATAGTAAACAGTAAGCAACGTACATATGTTTCGGAAATGCATGGCTTTATTCGAAATTAAAGCATACATTGCATTGACTTATTTACCAGCGCGTCGCGCGTCAAATACACACACTTGTTTGGCTTTGACACACCAATATTCAAATTGTATCCACCCATAACACACCATTTATTTTCAGAAGAGACACATTTAACACACACACTGAAGACAAAACACTGATACATGGTGGAATATTAATTTCGGCAGCCATCTTGATTTTATAAAAGTATCATCATTAAATATTCATATAAAAGCTGGTTTTGATAACACTATCAAACTTTATTTTGCCAAGTTCATCAATTTGTGATTGCCGTTAATTACTTGAAATATAATGTCTTAGGATAAGCATGGAGCAAAGTGTAGAACTGTTGACATTTGGCAGCCATCTTGGATTTATATATGGAATTTAGGCTATCACAATATGTGTCGCTGCCCGTCCAGATAATGTAATACGGTGATGAAGGTTATATACACTGTACATATAGTTACCCATTGTTTTGCGATATTTCTCACATGTTTGGTGGCCTTCTTGAATACCATTTTACATATCTCAGAATTAGGAAGTAGTATCTCCTAACTAGGACTAACTGTCGCCTAATTATAGCTACTACCTCCCAGGATTTAAAACATGTGCTTGCGTTTGGCACCTGGACAATTTCTTAGTTAAACTTGTGGCGCAATCAGTACAATACAATTATACGTTTATTCACTCCAAGCCACATAACGTGATATACGAGGTATACCTGGGAATACGCTATGTCAGATGGGTACAATTGACATAGTCTTTGATATATTGTATTAATAATGATGTTGTTATTTATAAAAATGGTTAGTTTCTTAACAGCTTTTCAGAACTATTTAAAAAAAGCTGCTTGAATTTCAATGTATTTTGCCACCGGAAATATAATGATTTGATAGACCATTTGCGTCCTATCTCATAGTACGCAATCAAATGCGACAATATGTCCATAGACTACCAGTTACGGTATCCACTCACGTATCTCCCGTGTCCTGGGAGAAGCGGGATGCCAGTATCGGCAGGGGTTAGGGTTAGGGTTAGGGTTAGGGTTAGGGTTAGGGTTAGGGTTAACATCCAATTGTGGATATCGTCACCAACTTTACGGATATTGTCCCCTGATAGGCCTTCAATAGTCCCCCAAACGGAGTTAGTCCCCCACTAAGCGGATTTAGTCCACCGAGCCTGCGATCTCGTAAGGTATCACTTCCATATGTAAACCCATATGTAATAGAGTTAATACCAGGCAAGTATATAATGATATATTGATATTAAATAGCATTTCCTCCGTCAACACGTAACAGGAACCGATCTCTATGCAGATGATAATTTATGACATGCAATCATCTGTAGGGGACTTAAAACACAGTTTACAACAAGCACTTGACAGTTTAGAATGATGGTGTAAGGCCAACGGCATGCTGCTTAATAAAGGGAAAAACAAAATGCAATATCTTAATTTCGGCAACGACATTATTAAATGGATTAAACTTTTGTATTCAGATGCAAAAAGTTGCGTGACTAATAACGGTTACTTATCAGTTTTTTTTCAATAAACCGAGGTGTCCGTCAACGCTGTCCATTATCACCATACATATTCATAATTGCCATATAATTATTATCAAAAGCAATAGACAATAAAAAAGATATAACTGGGGTAAAAATTAGTAACATAAAACATAAAAATACAATGTTTGCTGACGATGCTACATTTATATTAGATAGTACACAAAAATCATACGAAACATTAATGTACCTTATAGATGAATTCAGTAAAATTTCGGGCCTCAAACTCAATACAAAAAAGTCTACAGTTCTTCGGGTGGGTTCCCTAAAAAATACAACACTATTTTTTTGCCCTGCAAATAATTTTATATGGACATCAAAAATCGCAAAGACAAAAATATCCACGAACTAAACCTTACTCCGAAGATAAAAGAGTTCGTCAAAAGTCTTGAGACATGGACAAAAAGAAAACTAAGTTTATTAGGTAAAATTACTGTGATCAAAACATTTGCTCTTCCGAAACTGATATATCCATTAACAGTCTTACCTGACCCACCAGGCAGCATAATTAAAACAATTAAAATGAAATTGTTTGATTTTCTCTGGGATGGCAAACCCGATAAAATAAAGCGGAACACAATAATTCAAACATATGAACACGGGGGTTTAAAGATGGTCGAGGGTCTGGTGGGTCAGGTAAGATTGTTAATGGACAGTTTTATAAAAGCGATAAGAGCATCATGGGTAAAAAGAATATGTGATGATAAAAACCATGGCCTGTGGAAACTGCTATACACACAGAAACTTGAACCATTTGGTGGGAAACTACTTTTCGAATGCAATATAAAACCACAGGATATAAACACTTATGTAAAGAACATACTTTCCTCAACTCAACTCAACATATCTTTATTTACATCCCATTACAGTGAATAACATGCAACATGGGGAAATAAAACAGAGTATATATGCATGGCGGTATCTGCTACAGTACAATATAGTGGTTTTTCAAATATGTAAATACCGTATAGTATTCAAATGCACGAAATATATTACTATTGCATGTCCGTATTAAACATGAATATGTGCAGTGTATATATGTTTCTGAGGAAAGCCAAATCCATCATATTCCTAGTAAGTATAGGTAATTGCAGAGAATTACTTGCGATGCGGATTATCGACAAAAATAATGGTGTGTCGGTACACCAAGTGGATTATATTACAAATGTATCACGTACTGAATGTGACGTACTGAATGTGACGTACATGGTTACAAACATGTCTGCGCACAGAGATACGTACTGTAAATGTTCAACAGTGTTATCAACAGAAGCCTAGATCGAAACGAAATATCTAGGAGACTGTTATATTCAAGCGTTCGTAGCTATGTTAATACACACTGTAAATGCGTATCATCTACACAAGCCTAGACAGAAACGAAATATCTAGGAGACTGTTATGATTATGACATGGTAATATAATAATACGTTTGTGCACATAACTATTATACAAAGGCAGTCACTATTTCTGCAGACGTACATTTCACGAGCAAACATGATATACAACATATACTTCCAACAATGTGCATGATAGAACTAAACAGAATATCGAATTGTATGTGACGCGGCCGTGGGTAAAGCTAATAAGTCCATGTGAAAGAACGTGTATCACTTTCGCAGCGAGTTTGTCATCCGACCATATCACGTATATCCGTGATCTGGGCACGTGTCACACTTACTACAATATTGGGGAATAGTAAAGGCGGTGTATAGCCACCTATCCTATTCAATGTTTTGGCATCATGAGCTAACATCAATTTCTCAGAAAAAAACGAAAGTATATCAAAAGAAATTATATGGAATAATTATAATATAAAGTATCAAAACAAAACAATAAACACAAGAGTAAACACATTTATCGGTTTTAATGATTTTGCGGAAATGTATAATATAAGGGCAGATGAATATTAATCTTCAATGGAAAGAAAATAAAATAAAACAGAAAACATAAATACCGTACAAACTCTGAAACCTATTATACAAAAAGTACAGACAAGCAATGGAATAAATAAACTTCTATACACTATACAAACAAAATAAAAAATAGAATCAATAACATCAGAGCAGAAATGGACGAATGAATTTCCCGATTTTAATTTCGAATGGAAAAATATATACACAACTTGTATGCCATTTACAATAGATACCACACTACGGAATTTTCAGTATAAATATTTAATTTAAGAATTTAAAGAGAGGTACAAATAAATTATTACTTAATTGTGGCATGATACCAAGTAGTTTATGTGATTTTTGGCAGTATGAATGTGGAAAATATAAAACATTTATTCTGGGAATGCCCAAACGTACAACATGTATGGTCACAACTAAGAACATTCTTAAATGAAAGAGGTGTGGTTTACGAAATGAATTTTAATACGATTACATTTGGTGTAAACACGTACACACGTACGACAGTGATTGATTTTGTTTCGTTTATTGGTGTGTAACTGCCTATCAACATATATGATCATTTAAGGCCGGGCAAACGGGTTCGATCCCGTTTCAACCTACTGTATTGGGGGGGGAGGGGGGGGGGGGGTGGTCTGAACATCTGAACGGGATATTTACATCAAGAAACAAGATATTCAGCCCTGAAACTAGAATAACCTGACCTGGTGCCAGGACTATACCACACCAAAGTCACTCAACCCCTTCCCCTCAAATGGGATTACGAATAATAGTAATACTCACATAAGGGTTATAACCAGATTCAATTGTCACATACACAATGGGAAAGATGAATGTGAGGTCCAAACCAGGTCTCCGGTCGGAATTCCGGTAAGGATGAACCCCGATCGTTAAATTACCCATCGCATGCTCCCACCTGCCATCCACTCGACTGTGATTGAAATGCGACCAGCACAAACTCAGGGGGTCGTTTCACTAAACTTCGTACATCTAAAATGTTTCGTATGTGCAAAATTATGATAGTGTGCAAATTCCACAATGACAATGTTTTCTTGTAAACAAGTCATGGATGTACATGTATTGAGCATTGGCTGCATATGCGGCAAATGCTTAATACATCCATGAATTGTAATTTTCAGACGATCCTAAATTTGCACTTACGATAATTTTAGTCGTACGAAGTTTAGTGAAACGGCCGCCAGATGCGCAGTCTGATCTGGGGCTACGCTGGTCACACCGGTGATGATTCATTGCCAGCATGAGGCTGTGAATGTGATACATAGACGCAGAAAGACATAGATGGCCACGTATCATGTTCACAAATTGATTTTCAGTAATGAAAGAGCTCATTAAATGCGACCTGATACTGCACAAATGGGGCTGAAGAAATGTAACTAAGGTGGCTGGTTATGGACATTTTGTTACCTCGTTCCTTCGTGGCAGAGAAGCGCTAATTAGCGTCCGGGAAACGTAAATTAGCATGGCGTAAAAACTAAGGAAAGAATATTAATAAGTAACCTTCGTATCTCCGCCACGCTGTTTTACGCCTCCTAGACGCTAATTATCGCGTTAAAGTAATATATTTACGAGATGAAATATTACTCCACGCAAATTTGCGCCCCTTTAACATTCGTTTCTTCACCATAAGGTTTTACGTATCCTGGAGGCTAATTAACGTTTCTTCACGACGAGGAAACGAAGAAGTGAAATTTAGCGTCTTTAACATGGTTAATCTCCGTTTCTTCATGTCTCCGTTACGCTTTTTAACACCTCTTGAACGCTAATTAGCATATTCGCCACGAAATAATACATGTAGTACTACATGGAATGAGTAACCACCCACCATACGTAACAACCGTTGCGACTAATGTGGAATGCCCGTTTCACGATTCTTCGTACGATAAAAATGTTCTATTTTATAATGTTCTATGAATATTTCTATAAATTTGCTTCTCACATTAACGTGTTTCTCTAATCCTACCAGTTGGTACCTAACGGTTCACGTCATTAAATGCAGCATATCCATGACCGATTTCCCAAAATCGGCCTTCAGAACAAATGTTATTGTAGATTTTAATGTTGAACTTACGAAAAGCTTAGTCGTACGAAGTTTAGTGGAATGGGCCCCTGTGATCAGTCAATCTGTCAGTGAACATAATCTACATGTACTGTTTGAATAGAGACGAACGAGAGGTAAAATACCCGGACAAGTTCTGTAAATTGAATATTTGTAATATTTCTTGGGTAACTCGAAAAAATTACATACTTGATGATTGATCAATTTTGCATCGATTTATTATTCTCAACTCGTCATAAATAGATCGTGGACATTTGTATCGTTAGCAACATAACGTCCACATGTGATATGCGGCCCAATAGGCGAATAGTATAAGACATAAAATCGCCAAAGATCGGACAAAAATAAGCCAAAACTGAATTTTTCGGAATAGGTCCAGAATATCATTAGGAGAAGCATATGAAAACTCCACATAAATCCCATTGGAGCTTACTCCAGAATTCAAGATGGCGTCCAATATGGCTGCCTTACATTGATTAAGCACCTATAGGTGACTATACTGATCACATTCACGCGTAATATGGCAGCATATCACTGAACAATGCACATATTAACCGTTTCAATACTTATGAATCGCTTATTCTTTCAAATACGTGAGATAGCTGCCAAGATGGCCGAAAAAGTAAGAAAAAAACTGCGTTTCCTTCAAAAGTTCCTTTCTTTGGTTTTTAATTATCTATTAACTACAGTAATAACAATTACAGCTTCAATACATTACTATTTGAAATAATACGGCGTCAAAGATGGCCGCCGAAACCTGATCCAATACGTTGTCCAATAGATGGCCGCAGCCCACATGTTCAGCCAGCCGAGGTCATTGATAGTCCGAGGATGTATTGACAGTCCCAATGTGTAATGATCATATCAGGGTGTATGCAAGTTGTTCGACATAAAAGGTACTTAAAACAACGTTAAAGTCAAATTCATAGGCGAATTGGGTGAGCTACATACAAAAAGTATGGATGGTGACAAAACAAAACGTTTACGATTTCCAGTAGACGCGACCTAGCATTGCGCATAAGGTATTTACAAACTTTAACAGATTGCTTTGTGAAAACTTTATACAACGCAATCTCATTATGATTGGAGAAATACAAGTGATTTGACAACTTTAACTCAGAGTTATGACTAACTTTCCCATGAACATATAAATTACATTATGATCACCTTGTCTCGCTTTCAACAAGTGGGCTCGGCAAACAATTGCATTACATGTAGCATCTGTATTTATTCTTGATTGAATTATTAATATTAACTATACTTATGATAGCATACAGGATAGTGAAATACAACATAGTAAGTAAGATCCATTTAAATAAAGTTGTGAGACACAAACTGCTAATTAATATACATGTGTATTGCATTATTCAGTAAAATCAGTAAAATCAGTAAAATCAGTAAAAACGGTGTATAACTTGTCATAAATATCTTTCTTTTACAGTATTACTTTCGTATATGAGTACATTGTAAACATAATGTATATATTTCCTGTGAAATAAATAAATACATACAGATTATGTCGCCTGGCAGCCATACATGTATGCATACCTTTGCTGTATCGTTACATACTGTTTATATATATTTTACTTTCTCTTTTGTGTTCCGTAAAGTCATTCATCAGATGTATGAAGACACATGTTATGCAGACTTGCGTATTGCAGCAACAGCAGTATAAGGACTATTTGATTCAATCATCCGTCTAGACAGTTAATACCTGTATGATGAATATATAGAAAATAGTAGATTAGTGCCGTGCATGGGAACACATATCTGGCAAGGCTCAGGAAACGGGATGGGCGAGACTCTGCCGAGCACATCCCGTTTCCGTGCCGCGCCATATATTTGTTTTCATTCACGGCACTAACCTACTATTCTATTTATCCCGTCAACACTTACAAACGGATTTAAAATGCAAATAAATAACCCAAGCCATCGCACATATTCATACACAGTAATTAGGTCGTATTGACGGGATATCAACAATGTTTCACGGCACCGTGTTTCACGGCACATACGCACTGTGTTTACGCGATAAATGTGATTTCATTACTAGTATGCATGGGATTAATAATATGGTGATATGTATACGTTTTACAAGTGCCTACTGATGTCAAATAGTGGAATGTGCAACTTGTTAGAATGTGAATCCTGCATTTATATGTTCTGTAAATTATGGTTGATGTGGTAACTATGATCATAATGAATGTACGGTACTACTGTACTATTGTTATATTTCAAATGGCACTACTCGATCAAGCATGTTTATATGTGCGAAGGGACCTAGCGACTGATAGCATAATATGATGTAGCTGCTTCTACCATCACACGTGAGAACAATGTTACTAGTATACTGCCAGTATCATACAACAGTCGATTTCAAAATGTAATTATGTACAACGATTACATTCCATGGTACCTTCATAATTGGATTATACTTCAAATACTGATAGGTACAGGTGATAGAAAGTGAATGGGCGTAACTTCCCATCATCAGCTAAAGTAATTTAGAGATGAGTTTTGTGAATGCACTGATGTGTTGTGTAAATGATGTTATTTTCCGATCATTGGTGATTATTAAGCCTACATACTCACTCTCGATGTACCAGACCCAACGCATTGAATATGTCAGATAGTACTTGTTGTCGCATTATTATACAATATAATAACGTATGTATTAAATGGTATTACTTAATTAATGGTAGCGCAACACACAGCCAACACAACTCCATTGCGCATGACCGATAATAACACATCGATGGTATACATGCAGTTACTAACGTAATTATGCTTGAAAATGGTCAAGAGAACTAACTCTGCCAAAGTGATACATGTTTTAAGCATACATAACAATACCAAGTTGGTTTTTCACCATCCTGTGCTGATTTGACATATATAGATTTAAATAAGTTTGCGATATTTATCTAAATCTGGCGGCCATCTTGAATATCAGTTTACATAGTATAATAAATAACATATGCATAAAATGCATTGCATAGTTCAAATATCACCTTATAGCCCATGTAAAAAAATAAAATATAGTGTTTAGTGTTAATGCCATATACTCTAAAAACAAATAAACGTTACTTTGTGATATTTTTCGCCATTTGTTGGCCATTTTGAATATCACATTACATGCTTTAATACATAACTTATGTATTAAATGTATTGCGGAGTTGAAATGTCTCATAATAAGCCAACTAATACATTCGAATATAGTTACATGTATTCCAACTATTCCACATGTTTGCTCAGTTTAAAGAGTTAAGCGATGTTGGCGGCCATCTTTGGACACCATTTGGATTGACTTACTTCTCGGAATTTGGATGAATATGATTAATTAGCTATAGTCTGTCTGGTTATTATGTTTTACGTTTATGTATTTATGTACGTATGCGCGCGTACCTGTTAACACATTTTAGTTTTCAATATAGGGTTAACAGTAATGTAATTTTGAAATTTGCGACGCATATCAGAAAATGATATGTCGGAAAATCTGTTTAATGGCGATGTACGGAGTACTGGGCGGGAGACCGCCAGTGGTGTAGCAATCCAGTATTCAATACCCCAGTGTATAACGTAGTTTAATAAAGGACCTTACATCTGTGATGAATTGATATCATATATCAAACGAGTTTGCTGATTTCATAAGAAACGAGCATACGCCGAGTTTCTTTTGAAAACAGTTAACGTTGCACGAGGTTAATAAATATGATACTAAATAAACACAATCTTACATTTTCATTGCATAAGCATATATACATCGAAGCTGAACTGATCGCCTATCGTGTGTTCTGTACCATATGTACGTATGGCATTAAACATTTTTTCTGATATATGAAAAATTTCGAAATTACAATATATTTAACCATATAGTGTAGGCACAATCGTATGATGTCGTGACGGAGTATGCCATATGAGTCCAATGGCATGAGTACCCGTTGAACTGTCGAATGTCAAAATTCAAGTCCGTGACATATATTTCCGAAGGAAAATTACATTTCATGCGTTACATGTTTGTGTTGTTATTAAATGTACATCACTCAGTAGACACAACATGTTATTTAATCAGAGACATCATCTGAGACATTTTATGGCGAACGAATTCTTTCAGCATTACCCCACGTATTGATTGTTATTATTATACATTTTATATCAGTCATAAATTTACACACTGATATCAGGGTCGATAACCGTGTTTCTTTAAAATGTTAACGGACATTACTATTTATTCTCTGTATTTATCTTTTGATGTGCAATGATCATACTTTATAATCTTTCGAAAATATTATTTTTTCAGGTGACGGATTCAATTATTATATCTGAGACATTTCCTAGTAAAATTAAACATGCATTCACAATTTCCCCAGGTATTTATCGACATTATTATACATTTTATATCAAACATAAATTTCTACACTGATATCAGGAGCGATAGCAGTGTTTCCTTAAAATGTTAACGGACATTACTATTTAATCTCTGTATTTAATTTCTAATGTACAATGATTATACATTATAATCTGTCGAAATTTCTAATTGTTTTTATGTGACTAATTTACTTTATAAACAATTACAAAATAGCATGCCTCACTTGCATATGAAAATAGCCTGATACAACCGCGCGTCACCATCAGTAAGCTAAATATTACTAAATGATTATATCTGTATAGCGGTCACTCGTAATCATAATCGTTATAAATTGTGGAATAGTGACATAATTATACACGTATTTAATTCCTATATTGAACATGTAGTGCGTACTGAGTGGGCATGTACATGTACCTTTAATGTCAGTTAACATGTTAAAGAAACGTGGTTGTCTCCCCGGATATCAGTGTGGAAATTCATGTGTGATACATTGTATACGAAGTATAATATATGCCAATTATATCGGCGGCAAATGTTTAATGATTGTTTATTTTAACCGAACAATGGCATATCTAACGAATGTACGAAACAAATATGCCTCCCTATATTATAACCTGACACGTGGGCATGTATCTTTACGAATGATACTTTCTCCAACATCAGGGAATACCTAGTTGCGAACGTTAACTCTTGCAATTACTCCCATACGATCTGTAGGTAGAGTAAAGATTACTCATATAATTCCTGTGCAGAATAGCGAATCAGATCTGGTTCTCACTTTAGCAGTTAATTTTGACATTGTTGAGATATTTTCCATCGGAATAAAATATTAGTATTGTAAAAGTAATACAAACTAATAATTCTGAAACCATTTTTACCATTGTAGGAGGTTTAGAAAATTACGTTTTTGCCTTTACAGAAAATGGATTCCATCATAACTTTTACATGTTGAATTTGGCTGCCACTGACTTAGCTTAAATTTACTTTATCAGGTCATCTACATATGTAAATATATGTCATAATTACTTGAATATGTTATTTTCATAATATTAACAGGCATTTCTGTTAAAACAAGAAAGTCTATATTTCACAAATAACTGCTAAAGTGCGAATCAGATTTGATTCGCTACTCTGCAGAGGAATCCTATGAGTGGAATCGTAACTCTAGCTACAGACGGTACGGGAGTATTTTGCAAGAGTTACCTTCGCAACTAGGGAATAGCAGGCTATTTCTTAACTAGGGTTAATAAAGTATGCATATCTAATTTAGCCTACGAATTGCTACAGCTTTCGAGCCAAACATGATAAATTGGACATAAAATATCACCGAACGGCTACTCTGTTTAGCAGGTAACTTTTCAATCTAACGCTACGAAATGAGAAGGTACAATTAATGTGATTTGTACTGAATACAACGTTATGTTAGTGCAATGACGACTTGTAGGTACATGTAGGGACACGTGGTGACAGCGATACATGAAAGCCGTCTGTTATCGGCGTGTGTACAACACCGTCTGCGTTAATGTTTGTGCTGTAGCCTATTTCACCAACATTGCAAAGTATACTTTTCTAGCAAAAAGGGAGAAATGTTCAATTTTAGGATAAATTTATTAATTTTTATTATAATGAATGTATTACATTATCACAGCCATTTTGGCTGACCTAATGTAATAGATTCAGTATACTAATTCTGATTACTTTTAATCATCAAATACATGCAGTCGTTAGTTCTATATGACATAATGCATTTCAGGGAAATGAATGATTACACCTTCAAAGTATACTTTGCTAGAAAAGTGTTCTTTGCAATGTTGGTGAAATAGGCTATAGATGTCATCGTTTCTGAATACCAATTGCCGATCTCAACCAGCAATCGCAACCAAGCAGTTTGATTGGCTGAGCCTGAGCTGTAGCACATTTCAGGCTCCACCAATCAAGCTGTTCGATTTTCCGCACAACACATGTTTTGCCATAAAGAAACGATACACATTGACAAGAATAGCGCAGGTGGTGGTGTGGTCGACTGTGCAGTTGTGTACTTGAACAATAATCACACACGAGATAAGCCACGTGATTTTGATTTTAAAGGTACTGTGTCTCAAAGTAGGTTGGAAAGTGGAGTATTGAGTAAGGAAAAGAGCATTTAACTGAAGACTTGTATTGGTTTCCTGAACATAAATTACGTCACTGCTAGCGGCTTTTTCAGGAGATGGCGACATTCGGCCAAGTTAAATGTAGGTTGTATATTACTTTCCCAACTGTTTCACTTTGTCCCTGTCTAGACTGTGTCACCCTCCCAACTGGAAGTATCAGTTGCTTTTGCAGTTATTTTCATCTTCACATATTATTTTCATTTCAATCTTAATTCAGTTTTATACACCTTGTCACGATCAGTACCGGCATCTCAACTTTTGTTTTTATTATGTACATGATTCTTTATTATGTACATGATTCGTGTCAGGTAACTGTTTATAACCGATCAATTGGTGTACGTTGATGCGTTTTATGGCCGTATGTCCCATACCACTTCCCGTCCTAAAGTTAGGCATTTCCTCAACTTGGTGTTTAAAACATCGAACGCTAATGTTCAAATGCAATAGTTAGCCGACAACACACATGTTTATGACTAAGGACCTGTTGCGACTGTATTTATACAATAACCATTGATATATAGCAACCATTTTTGTGAAATGCACTATCATGAGACACAGTCACTTTAAGAAGTTGCGCGAGTTTTCATGTAACGTATTGTCGAATGTTGACAAACTGTTCTGAACATTCCGTCCGCTTCCGACGATATATTCAAATTGCTTAATTGTATGCGTTTGTACTTCTAGAAACTACAGTGTAACCCGGAGGTACATCCAAGGTACATCCCAGGATGTCCAGTTTAGAGAGGTTACACTGTGGACATTATTACTAGTTGGCGTTGCCAATATATGTTCAGTACCGTTGATGATCTGGTGAAGATTAACGCAGACTGTTGTGTACTCTATAAGCCATTAAATACATCTGCATTGTTAAGACATTATTCATATTCCATTTATGTTATGCCGTTTAGTAGTATAGAGGGAGTCAAAATGATACCACCTACGGTGGTATAAGTTCCACCCCTCTATATTACCCCCACCACACCCGGAAAATAAAAAAAATTGGTTAACGAGGAAATTCTCTACCTACAGTAAATTTATGAATTATTTCGGCATAGGTGTTTTGGAGAAAATAATTATTTTCTCCCAAGAGAGAATCAAATTTTGAAAAGAGTCAGTCAAAATGATACCACCAACGTTTGTAACGTTTTTGAGCTGTATTGAATGATAAAAAGTTGTCTTCTAGTCCCAATTATATTGGAAATTGACTTTTTAATGCAATTTCAATGCGTACGCGCGTGATAGTTTATATTCCAACACCCCATTTTTATCCTCCAATATAGCTAATTTATTTCGCAGATCAGCAACTAATTCTACCAGCTCTAGTCTACCACGTTCACCTTTAGCCACCTGACAGTGTAGTTGCTTATGTCTACAAAGAGTTTGGGCACTAACGAATTTACAAGGGCATTGAAATTGTGGGGGGACACAAGGAAACTTTCTACGTCTCGCTATATGCCTTCGTAGATAGTCTTTACACGTAAACGTCTTACAACAAGTTACACACTCCATTATATATGTATATGTATATGTTCAATTGGTCGTGAAAAACACATGATGTAAATTTTTCACGTCCAATTGAACAGATAAATTTCATAGGGTATATACAGAAAATATGATAACGCCAGAAACTAGAGCAGAAATAGAAAGTTTGAGAATAGAAGCAGAATCTCCAGGGATTACTTATAGTAAACGGTTGAGAGCTAGGGGGTTGACAAAGCTGATAAACGCCACAAAGAATGAGGCGTTAATGAAGCGGTTTACCAGCGCCCACAAACGAGGAGCCTTTAAATACCTCTCACTAGCAGAGGAAGTTGGTAACATAATTAAAAAAGAAAGTATTGCGGGGTTAAGGGCTAGTGTAATAAAACCTTCAAGCACCAATAATTTGTCCCAAATTAGACGCACAGGTGACCCAATACCAAATAATAAGAACAAATATATCGTTCGCACGATAGTGGCAGAAGGTGAAGAAATATTGGGGGGCTCATGATGAAACATTGGAAAAGGTAGAAAAAGGAAGACGGGTAGTTACATTATCTTTTCGTAAAAACATTGACATTAACGAGTCTGAACGCATGTCCGATAAA
Source organism: Conchocele bisecta (assembly GCA_029237695.1). Lineage (NCBI taxonomy): Eukaryota > Metazoa > Mollusca > Bivalvia > Lucinida > Thyasiridae > Conchocele > Conchocele bisecta. Next base: position 108,630,247 of record CM055270.1, read on the forward strand.
CTCGCTCCGTATCCAACAACCAATTTGTATTTGAGATATTCATATTCTTACAAGCTAGAACATATGGAGGAAACTAAAATGGAAAACCTATGACTATAATATTTTACAAAAATCTCGGTGGTAGCGAACCACTATCATCAATGAAAACAGTTAAAAAATGGCTGTCAGATAAGGAGCAAACACGAATAATGTCTGATAAAATAGACAGACCAAATACAAAGTGGAAGTTTGTAAGATGGGTTTTTGTAAAGATAATACAGTGCAATTGGGTATAGATTTGGGACTACAATCCAAAGAAGCGGCAGGAGGAGAACTTCCAGAATGGTTGAGGAATAGAAAAGGTATGTATTCTTTAGATAAGTATAATGACGACCTTTGTATGATCAGGTGTCTAGCTATGCATATGACAGGTAAAATAACTGACAGATGTACAGAAAAAGCGAAAGAACTTAGTAAGCAATATTTCGATAGTAATGTGGTTTCACCAATTCCTTTTTCAGATCTTAAAAAGGTTGAAGAGTGTTTTAAGATCGGTATAGAAGTATATCAACCGACACAAGGTGGTGTTTGGTGGTTGAAAAAGGTACCAGCGCACTATGATGCACTAGGTAATAAACCAATGACAATAGGCTTGTATAATAATCACGCATTTCTGATAAAAAACCTTAAAAACCTATCTAAAATTTACGCCTGCGATAACTGCAAAAGAACTATGTAATGGTACTTATTTAGAGCGCCCGCGTTCGTCGTTCGAGAAAGCGTTCTACCCAAAAGGTTCTAACAGTTATGGTGCGATCGATTGGATGTACTCTGTGGAAAAGCAGGAGGGAATTCACATTCACCACGAACAGTGCGGACATGGGGGTGAAAGATGGATTTTAGGGGCTTCAGTAGATGGATACTGTCCAGAAACCAATACCGTATATCAATAGCACGGCTGTTGCTGGCACGGGTGTGAGATTCATGCAAAGCATAAAAAAGAAGAACGTGCATCCGCAATGAGAAGAGATAAATTTATTAGAAGCAAAGAATTCAACCTAGTAGTTATGTGGGAATGCGAATTCCAAAGAACGGGTAAGGACATAAAGATCGGTTGCGACACTATTCTTTATCCATATCAGATAGTATATGATTTTAAGGCGTATCTCAACCCACCTAATTCTAAAGAATTACTTAAAACGCTAGGTAATAGTTTAGAGTACGAAGCTGAGCACGTTCCGGTGAGCGTTAGCATAGGAGATAATTTCTCAGGAACAGTAACTCATATTTGTGATAAAGATCCTGCAAAACTTATAGAAAGATTCGTAGAAGATTTGAAAGTCAAGGGAAAAGCTATAAGAGAAGAAATATGGTTGAGATATAGGTTTAATACAGAAAATTTACGTAAAAATCAAGTTACACAGATCGAACAGTGGATAGTGCAAGTACCTGTTATAGGTTTTAACAGTAGTAAGTACGATATAAACTTAATAAAGAAATACCTAGTAGGCGAACTGGCATCAACAACAAAGAAAGTAATGGTCGGAAAACGGGCAAACGCAACAATATTTCTATTTACTCCAGAGTTTAGATTTGTTGATGTAATACTTTACCTAGGACCGGGTGTAAGTTACGATAGTTGGATAAAAGCCTACGACTGCAAAGGACAGAAATATGTCTTTCGTTACGAGTGGTTCGATTCTCCAGACAAACTGCATTACCCAGGACTGCCTGATATAGAGAATTGGTATTCCAAACTATCTGGGAAAATGTTACTAGACGAAACAGAATTAAGTAAATGTCGTAGAATTTTCGAAGAAAAGAATATGAAAACTTTCAGAGATAGGTTGAAATATTATAACGATTTAGATGTAGCACCGTTCCTAGAAGCGGTGGGAAAAATGTGTGAATTTTATAAACACAGAGGTGTGGATATTTTCAAAGATGCGGTAACACTACCTGGAGTAGCTATACAATATTTATTGAGAGGAACCATTAAAGAACAAAAATCTTCAAAGACGATTATACCGGAGGATGCTCTATATGCACCAAAAGAAGAAACATACGAAATGATGAAAGACGCTCCAGTTGGCGGTCCATCAATAGTATTTACACGATATGCCGAAGCGGGCGTTTCAAATAATAGATCTAATTCCACAGGAATTAACAAACCTTGCAAGGCTGTTTTGGGGTACGATGCAAACGCGTTATATTTAACTACGTTAAATAAAGATATGCCGTGTTGGAAAGAAACTATACACCATATAGATACCCCACATAACCCTAAATTTATTAACAAGTTTTGTAAAAGAGTTGTATCTGGAGACTGGTTTGGGATTGCGGAGGTGGATATAGAAGTTCCACACAACTTAAAAGATAAGTTTTCTGAAATGTCCCCAATATTTATAAACAGAGAAGTAGACGTTGAGGAGGTTCCAGAACACATGACAAAATATTTGGAAGATACTGGCTGAACAAGAGGAAATGGAAGGAAATTAGTGGGATCGATGACCGCCAGTATTGCTGTACGCACCGTTATTGAAATGGTATTTAAAACACGGCCTAGAAATAACTGGAGTTCATCGGGTTATAGATTATATTAGTGAAAAACCATTCGAATGGTTCGCAAAAGAAGTTACAGCCGCAAGGCGAACAGGCGATGTAGAACCAAATAAGAAACCAGTAGCGGATATAATGAAATTATTAGGAAACTCGTGTTGTGGAAAAATGATAGAGGCAACAGAGAGACATTTAAATACGACATATACACAAGACGAAACCTGTGTTGACAAAGCATTAAGATCTGCATTCTTTGACGATTTGGAAGAGATTTGAGATACGAAATATCTTCCCGAAAACCCCGGTGTGCAGTAAAGAGACCCTTCCACTGTGGAATAGCGGTTTATCAACTAGCTAAATTGAGAATGTTGGAATTTTACTACGAATTTCTAGACAAATACGTAAAAAGAGAAGACTAATACAGATGGACACGGACAGTATGTATGTAGGAGTTAGTGGAAAAAAAATAGAGGAATTGATTAGATCTAACTTACTAGACGAGTTTGAAAAGGAAAAAAAGAAATGGTTGGCTTGGAATAAGTGGAGCGAAAGAGAGCCGGGACTTTTCAAAATGGAATTTAGCGGAGATAGGGCGATAGCGTTATCTAGTAAGTATTATTTTGTAGAAAAATTTAATTCCATAAATAAAAACTCTGCGAAAGGAATGTCCAAGACAACTAACAATTTAAATTGGGATAGATATAAACGAGTACTAACCGAAACTACAGAAGATGGAAAACACATTATAGATGTAGCACAAAATAGATGATTCAAAATGAGAGACGGCGTTATGAAAACGTACTGTCAACACAAATTAGGACTCTCGGCGTACTACGATAAAAGACGCGTGTTATCAGACGGAATACATACAGAACCTCTCGAAAGACTCTGACGATCCGGAGGCAGCTGGGTGTCAGAAGGCACCGCAATAACTTCTTAGCGAACAAACCCGCTCGATGACCATCATCCAAATAGTAGAGCACGGGCTCATCGGGTTTGGTAATAGATCGATCAAGATGATATACATTGAGAGACCACACGGGATCAGTCGCGCGGCGGCGGCCACCTTCGAGCTCTCCCGGTTGATAGAGATAAAGGACGTTAATATCCGATGGAAGCCTTTCTCCGCTAAACCAACGGGTCGCCCGCGCGAGACGGCGGATGGTTTGTGCGACACCATTTTCGCCTGGATAGCATCTACAGGCTTCTTACCGATCAATCTGGTCATCTCACCATTCAGTGCGGAGACCACGGCGGGCAGCCTGGCCACCCACTCGGTCGATCGCGAATGAGGGTATACAAGCTCTTTGGCATATTGGTGCCCGAACAGCCTCTCAGCCAGGGTTCGATTGAACCGCTCCACGATCCCCTGGTCCGGGTGGATGGTGACGCGGCCGCGTCTGACAGAAACTTTGTGTTTAGACAATAGATGAGATACCGCGTCCATGAACTCGCGGCCGGGATCGACCTGGAGAAGATTCGGCCATTTGAGAGGACTCCTTTTATATATTCGAGAAAGAGCCTCGGCCACCTCCTTAGACTCTTTAGTGGCCAACGGCTCAGCCCCCTTATACCGACTCGCTATGTCAACGATTGTCAGTGGGTACTTGTACGTCTTGCGATCGTGAGGGAGAAATTGGAGGTCAGCTTGGTGGACTTCGTTCGGCACCGGCACGTCGAATTTCGGCCGCGGAATATTGTGAGGCGCGGGCAAATAGATCAGCCAGATGGCCTGCTTCTTGAGCCATTCCTTGGCTGCGTTTTCGGAAACCTTGGTCGCCGCCTCGAGGTTCTTGATGGCCGCGAGCCCCTTCCAGCAGCCGCGGGGGCTGTATTATGTGTTCGCTAACTTGCGCGCTAGGCGAACCGATAGTTTCGTATTAAGTTTGAGCGTGTCCATCGTATGCGAGGTATTCTAATAGATCGGACAATCTCCAACATGCCCTCGCCAGATCGTCCGGTAGCTTCGTCGTCGATACTAAGCCTTTGTTGGAAGTCCAATAGCGTTTGGAGCAGGGGAGGGAATTCTGGGGAATTTAGCTTGGAGGAATCTAGCATCCGCTTTGCGAAAAGGGTGGCCGCTTTTTCGTCCTCGCGCCACGTCTCGAGAGAATCTCGGGCCAGACGAATCATACTCTTTGCACCAGGTAAACGGTGTTTAAGGGCCGTGTAGCCTACATCCATCATAGAAAAATAAAGTTCGTCAACTAACATCGTTCTATATATATATATATTTAAAAAAAAAAAAATTCTGCGGATATGCCCGCGCGTACTCGTGGATGGCGTCGTCAACGTTCCGGAAAATTCGCACAGCGTGATTCTCGCGACGAAGATCTTCGTTGATCCAGTCCAGACGGGCGGTTCGTTTTTGAGACCATGCTTCCTTTGCGCTATTGAGTTGTTCTACAGCTAAATCGTGACGCTTGCGCTCCTCATCCGCGTCCGAGCTTTTCATTTTCGAGAATAGAAAGTTGCTACCACTGAACGCAAATGCGTTCACCACCGCGCCACCCATCATCATTGCGATCGCACTAGAATTCCCGCTTTAATTAGATAATCTCGGTTCAAAACTGCGGCCGCTACATCTAAGGTCACGAGCCCTACGTCTCTCACAGTAAAGTCCAATTTGGGAGCGGACCCTCCTAAGGCCGCCTTTGATAGTCGAGCATACCCGATGCTGAAACCCGATATCACCACGGCGTGATAAAGCGCATTCACTATCATTTTACCATCTTTTTCAGCCATTATTGATAACTATAATCATTGCATATAAAAGGGAACGCGATTATTATTTAAATGGGGCGCATCAAATTGCGATTGGTGTTTCGTAACTTTCTTCGGAACCATCTCCAACAGTGTTGTGGGTTGTTTCGAAATATATTTCCACACACACACACGGTGCCCACAACTGCCAGACCACCACCAACAACCCACGGGATGATTTTCCAATCAGGTTCAACAATGTTGAGGTAATAGGGGGTAGGAGCTACACCAATCGGGGATTGCTCTTCCAAACTGGAGCATGTTAGGGAAGAAACAGCTGCCTTCGGATGTGGAACCACCGGGTGTTTTGCTGTTTCAACAGCAGGAACAAATAACGACCGTTTGGCCTCTCGAAGCTCGGCGAGTATTTTATCTTGTTTAGCTTTTCGGTTGGCAGCCGTTGCCCGCCCAGCTGCCTGTCTTTTTTGGGTTTTTGTGTCGTGCAACCGGAGCTTGCTCCTGTGGAGCTTGCTCCTGTGGAGCTTGTTCATGTGGAGCTTGTTCTCCAAACGCCGTTGGAAGTGCTGCAATCGGGTTAAACAGTGTTGAGGGCTGTTCCGTTACTCTCGTAGGTGCGTCTTGTGTCATCATTTATAATATTAATATTAGGGCTTATAGTTCGTGGGCATATATGTCCAAATTGACAGTGTTTACCCGTGGTCAACGCGGTTGTCAGTGGAGCTAAGTACATTCCAAACTTGTGATAAATTGAGCAGCAGGCTGTTCAAACATTGTGTCCTATAAAAGGATCAGTCTCTAAATCACTAATCAACCCCACGATGTCAGATTTAGGGAGAATTGCACTGACAGCGGTAGCGTACAAATGAATAGCCGCCGCCTAAAGAGTTTTCGTCATCTCTGCCCCCAATTTAGATTCGTATCGTGCATACATTTTATCAACCTCGACGTCTGACAATGTATCCACCTGACAAACTGAGAGACGCCTACCGAAATACTGCTCCGATTGTCCTCCAGCAACCAGCGCAGCTAGCCGCTCGCGTCGTGTCATGTTTTCATTTTCTTTCAGGAAATATACCGTATCGGCAGCCGGGCCATCTTTCAGACCCTTGTCGGCAGTCGTTGCAATCCCCGATTGCTCTTTTATGAAAGATACCGTGTCGGTAGTCGTGCCGGAAGTCGGAGCGACAATTTCTTCCATTAGCTGATCGAGAAGTTCGTGGCAGTTCATTATTTTATTTTTAATAATAAGTACTATTCTGACTAGTCTCATAAGTCTAACATAAAACTGTTTATAATTAATTTTATAATTAATTTTAAGAAAATTATTATAAAATTAATTATGAGTAACAGCATCAATCCAATCGCGATTGGAAGAATTGAAGTTGCGAATAATTCAATAATATTTAGTAGATTATTTAGTAAATAATTCAGTAATTCAGTAATAATTCAGTAATAATTCAGTAATATTTAGTAGATATTAGTAGATATTAGTAAATATTAATAAATGTTAGTAGATATTAGTAAATATTTAGTAATTAATTGATAACTTTATAATTTGTGGGTTGATCTGTCGTTAACAGCAGCATGGCGTGCTTACTTTCCGAAAGCATCTGTCGAAACTCCAGTCGCTCCTCGCGCGTTGGAATAACGTCGTTCTCTCGAAGACAGTCGTCGAATGAGTCTCGGTCCTTGCAGTGAAAGAGGGCGACCCATTTCGTTTGCTCGCGCAGATCCTTAAGGACGGCGTTGTACTTTTGAGTGGAGATCCATACGCTTTGCCCCGCATGGCGGCCAGAAAATGCGAGCTCGGAGAGCATGTCCTTCTTTTTGGTCATCGCCGCCTTGGCCGAGCAGTCGTCAATCACGTATAGGGTGGGCTCTCCCTTGAATCTTTGGTATGAACCACGAAGCCAATCGTGAAGCCTGTCGCCGGGGTCAATGACGTATACCTCAGGGTCGGTCCATATCCACGGGCGCTGCTGATAAGTCTCCTTGTGCCGCACAGTGGGACACAGGATCACAATGTGTCGAAAGGCATCGCGGTAGGAACCCTCGAGCAAGTCCAGGATGAAAACCGTTTTTTCCGCATCGTGTCTGCCCACATATTATGGCAGAGTGGGCATCTCAAATCGTGAATTGGTATTGATTTTTTATTAAATCAGTAGAGTGCTGAGACATATCGGCCATCTTCGATGTTGAGTTGTGATTATATATAAGTACACGTTCAATGGCCCGGCTGTGTCCACCTCTTTGGTTATCTGGATCGTCACACCCTCACTAGCATTCTCAACTTGGCGTCCGCTACCGTGTATTTGGTCTTCGTCGCTGGCTCGCATGTCTAGCCATAACGCGTATTTGGTAGTCAGGAACTTGGCGAGGGAAACGGCCGAGAGCTGCAGGTCTTTGGCAACCGCGGCAACCTCCGGGGAGCGCTTAGAGCCGTAAGCAAACTGCTTTCTGACTTCGTCCCACTGCTGGTGTGCGCGAAGACCCGTGCTGTAGAGTTGATTGGGGACTCCCTCGATCGTCACCTCTACATTCGTTATTTTGGGGTTATATAATTTGTCGGTTTTTCGAGCCCCGAGCGCGAACCGAGCATCCTCGAACAACATCAGTATACCTTTCATCGAGCGGGCGGGTACGTTGACATTAATATTCCACAATGTGTCGCTTTTGTCTTTCGTCATCTTGCGGTGGCGAAGAACTCGGTCGTAAAGTATGGCAACGCGCCCGGCGTACTGGGTTCTGATCAATCGCGCGAGTTCAGGCATCGTGACCATGTCGTACTCCAGCGAAACATTGTCGATCGTATACGTCGATAACATGTCGGTGGCTATGAGATCTCATTCGCGTTGTCGCTCGCGTCGTTATCTGCCTTGTTACCAGCCCCGATTCTAAGTTTGGTTACGTTCTTATTTGTGCTGGTGTCAATACCCTGATAGACCGCATTTTCGCACACTTGCGCCGTCTTCCACAGGTCCTGATAGCAATGGTAGACGTCGCTGTCGTCGATCGACATCACCTCATTACCAGTAATCTTTATCATGGTCTTCTTGACTATGGCGCAACCCAGGTTCTGAACGACGGTTCGGTCCTCCTCCGTCGACGTTAGCGAAATAGTGAAAGCGAGGCGAACAGTTCCCGGCACAATGACGTCGCTAGCTCCTAGGTTGGAGAAGCGGACTAAGAGCTGCTGGTTCTGGTCGATCGTCGATGGGTTGTTCGTAATAACGACGCTCTGTCTCACGCCTTTTGCCCCGAGGGGCTCCCGCAGTCTGGATTGAGTTTGCGACCGTATTGACTCGAATACATATTTTCAGTGAAACTAAATATCTCTATTAAACCCGTATGGTTTTGTCTTTAATACATAATTATCAATAATTAAAAGATGGATGATTTTGACATGGACTAATTCGACCGCGACCGAGACGATGCCCGAAATGATGACATCGATGATGACATCGATGACGAAACACCCTTCATAGACGCGATAGAGAATCCACCCGGCGAGGAAATAGGTGGCGCTACCAACACCATTAGTCTAAGTCGAGAATTACTCGAGTCAGCTGTAGACGACTACTACAACAATTTGGCAGAAAAAGGTGTGGTCCCGGCTGTCGGCCGCGACTACTCCAAGTTCGATTTGGATCGGCGTTGTAGATTGCGGCTAAAAGCATAAAATGCCCCAATCGTCAACATGAATACCGGAAAAGCCCTATCGCTGAACACCATTGCTGGAACCCGGGGCGGTGGCGAAATCATAAAGAACGAACTAGGATTCGTAGATTGGGCGCGTGGTAAAACAATTATGCCTACTCGCGCTGTAGAGGCCCTACAGTCTACCGACGAAACGATTGCGAAGATGGCCGCCGCGATAGAAACAATCGAGCTCAGCGAGGTCCTCGTGTAGCCACTGACGCTATTCGCACAATGGAGCTCAGCGAAAGCGAGATAGATGGACTACTCAGCACGATGGATGACCCACCGTTATCTCTTCGCGAACTCCGGGGACTCGATAAGGCTATGCAAACAGTCCGGGGCGAACTGGTCCATGACCTCGCCAAACTCACGGCGCTGGATGGACATATCGCGCTAGATGAAAGGAAACTGGAGGAAGCCCGTGGCGATAGAGAATCTACCGAGTGGATCACCGAACGCCTGCTGCCGTTGGGATGAAAGAGCAGCTCGCTTGGAGGCTGCCTCGGCTTGCCGTGAGGCTCTCCGCACCCAAATAAGTCAGATCCGCGAAACAATCTCGAGGGTTCTGCACAAGGAGACGACACTCGGTGAGCGTCTTCGCACTCTGTTCAGAGAGCAGGGTGTCACGATAGCAAGCATCCTAGTTCTAGTCCTAGTTCTGGTTTTCACTGGTGGTGCGGCTGCTCCCGCGCCAGCACCCGCGCCATACGGTGGAGCCAAGGAGTGTGTAAAAAAGCATATAAAAGCCCTCGCCAGTCTCTTGGCAAAATTAGCCGGAAAGGCGGCTGCCGCGCTGCCTGGGTTGATCGGGGGTGTCTTCTACTTGTTATGTATATTATCAAAAACGGCCGGATGGCTCGCCAAAAATACTTGGGGTTTAATCGTGGCGATCGCCGGTCTCATACCGTTCTCCGCCCGAGAGTTCCTAAAACCAAAGCGCGAGTAGTCCGATCACCACGAGGGCGACGACGAGCCCTAATTTCTCCTCCTCGTGGGTTGTAGTTCCAGAATTTGATGGGGTGTCCAATTCGTGAATTGGGGGTGCTGGGGTGGGTGTATCCAATTGTTCCCTCAACACTGTTGAACGTGATTGGATTGGAGGTTTTATGAAATCAGTTCCAAGCGCGGTGCGCTTGATGATATCCGCGTTCACGTTCCCGTTATGGCCGATCTTTTGTTTGACGGTGGCGATTACGATCTGAGTATTGTAACCGTCAACCCGGTCGTCTCGTAGTATCATATTGCTCGGCGCCATATACACACCTATTCCAAATACATAGTCTACTGGGGTGCCGGCATACTGTAAAACGTCTTGAACCACCGGTTTGTTTATTGCTTCCTCGACATTTGCCAAGAACTGTTTCTGGCTATCGAACGCCGTCCCGGTTCCTATTATAGAACTGCGAACTTGCGACTGTGCGCCGAGGATGGCCCAGACGTATGTGCGAATGAAGTCGTTGAGACGAATAACCCCGGCCTCCGTGAACCACAGACCCTTATCTAACATAAATGATCCCCACGCGGTATTTACCCACGCAGGTTGCTGAATGAAATCGACGTGGGCCGATTTGAAAGACCATGGTACTGTTGGCACGAAGTCGGTATTCTTTAGTTTTATTGGTGGTGGTGGATCCTTTGGGTGCTTCAGAAACCCCATACCCGTTATGTAAACGTCACCTAAACCAAAAGTGTACCAGACCTCTTTCTGGTGCCAGTCCGCGTCTTTTGGGACCCCAAATTCGTTACAAATTCTTTCGAACGCCCTACGGTCGTATGCGCTGGAAATGGGATTCCAGCCGTCGTCCTGCCGCAGAGAGATTTTCTGTTCTTTGAGAATCCTCCTAATAGTGTAATACGCGTGAAAGTTGTAAACGGCCCTCAAGAAGGGATCCTTCGCGGACAGATGGTCCTGATAGGAAACCCCGCATCCGGCTGTTGCGCACCATACGGCGAGGTTGAGCTGATTCTGCCAAAATTGCATCGGTTTTGTTTTCCACCCGTTCACGGCCTCCATGGTAATAATCTTGGGCAGCCTATATTGTTCAAAGATGTCGGGAAAGTTGGTTTGAAAGCCTTTTCCGCCGCTAACTTGGATAGTGGGGTTCACCAGCCGGGGAGCCTTAGTGTCATATACCCCGCCGACCGCGTATTTTGCATTTTAATTAAAGCTAAATGCCTTGGTATCCATTGAAAGATATTATTATGTTTCCTACTATCACTAATGTTCAAAAATAGAGTTGTGAACTTCAGAAGTCAATCGACAACTGCTGCGGAAAACGCAGGGTAGGCCTTAGATCAATCACCTTCACGGTTGGGTGGGAGAATGTGGGGAAGAGTGAAGGGTTTGGGTATGTGAAGGATGGACGCTCAGTAGGTGTAAAGCTGCCCCCGGACTGTGGAGTTTTAGACAGATCAAAGATTTTGTCACCTCAGAGCTTGACGGTAGAGTCAACCTCACAGTATCGAAGGCTACCGGGCTCGCAACAATGACCATCGGCCCAGACAGCCGGGTAAGGATCTCCCCGGCGTTGGGTATTCGACTCGGTTTTAGAGAGACATACGCCGCGAATAAAGGATTGTTTGTCCCGCGTGAAAACTTCGGTGATAACCCGGTGGCCTTCGCCTTCACGAAAACTCTCAGGGTGCACCTGGATCGGGTGAACACATCGTACAACACGGTAGACGGATCTCCCAGCAAATTACTGTAAACCGTGCAAGCCAGTGATTGTTTCTTTGGGGAGACTGTGACCTTAGACTTCCCATGCCCCGAGATGAAAGTTTTAGAATCGGGACATATCCACGAATTTACGGTCTCTATTCTTGATGATCAAGCGAAAGAGTTAAAGAACTTTTACCCGATTTCGGTCGTCCTAGAAATTTCCAAATGACCAAATTTCGAAAAGTGGTCCGTTTGGGGATTGAGGGAGCCCGAGCGGGTATTGAGAAAGCCCGAGAAGACCACCAGGCGACCCTTACGGAGGCGTATAGGGTGTTGCGCTCAGAGGACTCTCTCAACAGAGAAGCAGCACTTAATGAACTAGGCGGAAAAATAACAGAATTTCAAAAAGAGACCCGGTTGGGGGTTGAGGGAGTCCGAATGGGTATTGAGAAAGCCCGAGAAGATCACCAGGCGGCCCTTACGGAGGCTTATAGGGTGTTGCGCTCAGAGGACTCTCCCAACAGAGAAGCAGCACTTACTGAACTAGGTGAAAAAATAATAGAATTTCGGGAAGAGGCCCGGTTGCGGGTTGAGGGAGTCTGAACTGGTATTGAGAAAGCCCGAGAAGACCACCAGGCGGCCCTTACGGAGGCATATGGGGTGTTGCGCTCAGAGGACTCTGCAGCCCTTACTGAACTAGATGGAAAAATAACCGAAGCTTCCTAAAAACTGAAACGTGTTCGTAGAGCCGCGAACAAAGCACTTGAGGAGACCTCTGAAAAGATTCGTGCTGAGGCCCATACCTCTATCGGGGGGCTTGCCGGATTGTTGAAAACATTGAAAACGCATACAAGTATCATCACAGTTTGGGCTGAGAAGCGGGCCCCTTGAATGAGGGGCTCTATGAATATTCGTTCGGGGCCAAAACGAGCAATAAATATGGGGGATACGCCATGCCAGCTACAGGTACACTTCTCCGAATGGCTGTCTGCTCAGTTAATGCTAATGGTAAATCTGTGGGCGCGGTCGTGATAAATATTGTAGTGGATGGGGAAGAACAGGCGAGTGGAGTCACTAAACTCGCTGGAGATATTTCATCGGTGGTTTTGTTCGCCGGTGACGATACAATTAGACTTTCCGAAGGTAGTATTATTAACTTTGTTACGAAAGTCGCTGACCCGGCGAGTTCTTCCACTGTTGTAACATTGTTAATTGAACTTGATTTGTAATCATGAACGAATCACCGCTTCCAATTGTCAATACCAATCAATCAACACTGTATCCAATTGTCAATACCAATACATCAACACTGTATCCAATTGTCAATACCAATCCATCAACACTGTATCCAATTCGCGAAAGATGTTTAGATTTTAGGTTGGATAATATCGTCGTTATACAGGATAGTTTAGTTAGCGAATGTAAAAATAGAAAAAGAAGCGCTAAATAATATAAGCGCGTTGCAAATTTAGCACAGGCATCTAGTACGGTTCGTGCAAGTTTATCTGTATTGAGTGGTGCGGCGACTGCCGCAACGCAATCTACAATTGTAACAGTTCCAATTGCTGGGGTCTTGAGTGGAATTACAGTTGTATCTGGAATCCTTTGTATGTTAATTAGGGGGGCTGGTCGAAAACTCGAGAAAAAATGTAGAAAACATGATAGAATATCCGTTCTCGCTAGGTCTAAGAAAAATGGCATGGACGTTATAGTGTCCAAAGCGTTGGCCGATAATGCAATATCAAATTTAGAGTTTGAATCCGTTGTTGAAGAAATGAGGAGATATGAAGAATTAAAAAATTATATTAGAATCAAAGCGAGGGCCACCATGCCCAAGATTGAGAGTACTGATTGAGATAAATTTAGGGTAAAACTTGGAGATAAAGTCGGAGGAAATGTTACAGCACCACCATCCCGGAAATTGTGATATTTTAGTAAATAATTTTAAAAAAATGATTTTCAAATTTTCTTAAAATTATAAAATTAATTATATTGGTGCAGTAAACAATTTATTAATAAATTAATAAATGAAAGTATTGCTGGAGTCCCAGCAATGTATATATGTGTATATTTCTCGTATATAAACCTAACATTTGTTGGTGGAAATGTATGGTATAAGAGAGACAACTCTGACAAGGACGACCCGTTTTAGAAGTACACAGTTGTCTAACTTGGCTCTGTATTCTATAGGTGGTCCGCACCTTTTGTCTATTCAGTTTATACACAAATTCGAGGGGTCTGGGACTGTAGATGGAGCGTAGGGGTGGTGTGTAGGTTGGTGGTATCATTTTGACTCACTCTTTTCAAAATTCGATTCTCTATTGGGAGAAAATAATTATTTTCTCCAAAACACCTATGCCGAAATAATTCATAAATTTACTGTTGGTAGAGAATTTCCTCGTTAACCAATTTTTTGATTTTTCGGGGGTGGTGGGGCTATTATAGAGGGGTGGAACGTATACCACCGTAGGTGGTATCATTTTGACTCCCTCTATACTACTCGTTTCGTGATAAAAATAAAATACAATATGCGTGCTTCAGACCTCGGTATGAAAATATGAAATTAAGAGAAATCCGATATCGCATCGACAAAAATATTTGTTTTAATTGAATTTCCATTTTCCAGTAGCCTGCAACATACAGAACGTTTTAAGGACATAGTGCTATAATCGTGTTATTACACCATGCTGAATGTGAATTGTGTTGCTTGGTTGGGAGCATGCGATGGGTAATTTAACGATCGGGATTCATCCCTACCGGATACCTAGTTAGTCTCTCAGGTACGACTTTGTGAGAGTTATACCCCATTATAAGAGTGATCCTACCGGTATTACTTTCAGTGGAGGGGGCCAAGTGACTTTGGTGTAAAATGGACCTGGCACCAGGTCAGGTTATTCTAATTTCAGGACTGAATATATATTTATTTCCATGTGAATATTCCGTTTTGATTTTGGGATTCTCTCACCAATGCAGCCAGTTACATGTACATGCGGGATTGAACCTGTTGGCCCTGCGTTAAATTACCTCAGCAGTTGATAGGCCGTTAATCACCAATACTAAACAAGTACTTATAAAAGTACAACAGTCGAACCCCTGTAAAGCGGACATAGAGTTGTGCTAACTTTTGATAAGCTTCGTTGTCATTTATCTGAGGGATAATGTATTTTCATTATCGCAAAGCACCCACACGTGTCGTGAAGTAGTTATATGAAAGTGTCCGGTTTAGAGAGGTTACACTGTAGAGTGTAGAAATGCAAGCGCATATGTGACACGATGGAAGAAAATACGAAATATGGGTAATACAATAGGGATACCATATATGTGATCATATACTGTAGTAGAAATTTGAAAAATCTTAAACGTCCCATCATATTCCACAGATATAACACTTCCAAACTAAACATCTATACTTTTTGTCTGGTGTACATTAATTCCTTAAACACTGCTCGGTGATATGCATATACATGTTCAAGTATAATCACCTAATACAGAGGTTCAATTATAGAGTGGAACCTCTCTAAACCGGACACCAAGACAACACATGTGATCTCATTTTTGATGAGTTTCTTGGTGATTTATCTCATGTGATAATGTCTGATCGTGATCGCATGCCACATAACTATGCTTCAGAATGATTAAATGTCTGATTTACAGTGAAACCTCTCTAAGCCGGACACCATGTGGACCTCCCAGGGTGTTCGGTTTAGAGGGGTTTAACTGTACGAATATGCGGTCTAGTCTATCATTTTAAGGGCTAATATGATATAAAATGTATAATAATACAATTCAATACGTGGGGTAATGGTGAATGAAGTTTATTTTGCCAGAATATGTCTCAGATGATGTCTTTGATATAAACAACAGTCTGTGCCCACTGAGTGGGCATGTACCTTTAATAACTACCTTTTTGACATGAAATGGACACTCAATACATAGATGGGAGACTGCATTATGAACATGTCTAAGTATAAGTATATTACTGTTCACATATTGAATGTGTAATGAACTAATGACTGCGGTCGCTAACGCTAACGCTCACTCGCATTTAATTCCTTAACATCCAATATGAGCACAATTACTGTTTTGACATGTTTTTTGGTTTGGTTTTAAGTCGAACGTTCAATTACACATGCCATAAACATGACCATTTGTTTCAACGGTAATTGAGATGCGAGATGCGATACAGTGGAACCTCTCTAAACCGGACAAGTGTCCGGTTTAGAGAGGTTCCACTGTAAAACAGACAGATGACTGTTTCAAGACATGCGTAGATGCTTTGCGGTCAGGAACATACATTAGTATTTGAGCTAAATGCAATGAAACAAATCAAGACTCAGTAAAACTAACATGTATATGTGTCCAGTTTAGAGAGGTTTCACTGTAAATTATGACTGTAAATTATATGAGGACATGCTCGTATGAGTGCATATATTACTGCGCAGTTAATTCTCACTTCAGCCACCGTACATTGTACATGTAGTAGCTGTACCAGACATCGACCAGTGCTAGTTCTTGTGGCATTTGAACCAGACTACAAATATGACATGCATATGAATACAAGAATTGTGTACAACATGTACCACAGACATTCGAGAACAACGTGATATCGATTGTTTTCATCAACCTTATATAAAAAGTCTGATTTACGAAGAGTTTGTTGACACTTTGTTAAACTATTTGAGAATCTAGTAATAGCACAATATGTAACAGTAACACATGTGCGTGTTGCTTGGTTTAAGGGTTCCAACCGACTCTCATGCCTTGATTACCAAATTTACCAAACTTGATTGACCAAACGCATATATGCCACACCGGGTTAGAACAGGCTGGTAGAGCGGGACAAACAATTGTATCCTACAAACTCAGAGTGCCGGGATTGCGGATCGAACCCGGGCCACCAGAATGACAGTCGGAGGTCGTAACATCTCGGCTACAATTCCACTCTAATGCCTCCATGTTCTCTAATGATTGACTTTCTACATGTATGACGGTTTTTATGATTTCGTTGTCTATACAAAAGTTAAGAGTGATCCTTTTTTATTTCGTGACATTTGGTAAAATATTGATTTTAATACGACAAAATGACTTGTATATCGGAATTTAACATGGGGGAAAAAGAGGTAGAGGAACTGTGGGAGGCGTCACGAACGACTTTTATTGTCCAAATTTGACTCTGTAACCTGGTTAGATAGCTTCGAAATGATCTATCTAAGAAAACAAGTTAACTGTCCACTATTTCTGAAATTAGACTAAAATAATCCCCATGTTAAATCCCCATAGGCATCTTCTCTCTGTGAATATGTCAATAGGGATTTAACATGGGGAAATTGTGCTTTTCGCAATAAAATAAATATTGGACCAAATTTCGCGAAATAAAAAATATCATATTTAACATTATTGAAACAATTATTGTTTTTACATTGCTATATTGACGTATAATGTGAGTTTGTTTCGTGAAACGAAAACGTAAGGCAATGCAATAATTTCGACCATGTTACGCACTTTTCTACGGAGCCCTGCAGGGGATTTATACTTCTTTTTTTTATTAATTCGTTCCCACGAAATAACAATTCGTTCCCTTAATTTAGCAATTCGTTCCCACCACGAATTAACAATTCGTGCCCACGAAAAAACAATTCGTTCACACGGTAGCGAATTGTTAATTCGGTGGAACGAATTGTTATATCGTGGGAACGAATTGTTAATTCGAGTGTACGAATTGTTAAATTGAGTGAACGAATTGTCATTTCGTGGGAACGAATTGTTTATTCGATGGAACGAATTGTTATATCGTGGGAACGAATTGTTAATACGAGGAAACTGATTGTTATTTCGTGGGAACGAATCAATATGAACACATCCATGTCCCCTGCAGCTCCGTACTTATCCCATGTAAGTTCGGAACACTGGTATAACGGCTTAATTGTTCGGTATCAGAATGGGGAAAATGTGAAAAAACAAGAAATATAAGCTCAGACATATCAAGTAGTCAGTTGACAATGAGAACCAAGTGACTTTTATCAAATCTGCCACTCTGCGACTAAAATGTGCACACACGAATCACATGATGTAAATCCCGCATTCTCATGTTCCGAGAGCACGGCCGAGGCAATTCTACGTCTGTTGTTAAAAAGTCCAGATCTCATGCAGTTTTAGACATTTTGTAATGAAATAAAAAGGACTGGACAGGCATTTGATGTGCCAATCTGCCTCCTGTACCCAGTGTTAACCCCAAATTGGTGAGAAAAACATTATCATATGGCGTACATGTATTTTTTTTATACTTTCTATGCTGCTTTAACTGGGTGTTCGGCATGTTTGTCCGCAGATATACCACCAAGACTAGACTCAAACCCACAACATTAGCAGTGGTGTGGCAACACAGGCAAATGCATTCGCTAATCTGACCTGTGTGGCATGCAGCAAGACTTGCCATCAGATATAGGCTATTGCATGTGTATTGCAGACTACAAACACAGCTTGCCCATGCAGCAGGGGAGATAACCATTGCAGGTGAAGTGTATTACTATAATTGCAGGAGTTGATGTTGCAGAGACCAATTTGCTGCACAGGTGTGCAGTCTGATCTGGGTATACACTGTTGGGTACAGACAGGTCTACACTATTGGGTACAAACAACATTATGGCACTTGATATTTCTGCATAGCAAACATTGTAGACCATGCTGACGATTTGACCAAGGTAGATAACTGCATGATAGATGCGACTGTATCTTGCTACGCCGACGACCACTCCAAATGTGCTCCGGACTCCGTCGTTTGCTCTGGCGATGAAACCGACAACTGGCGGGCGGACACGTTCGAAGTTCCTGGGCCCAAATCCGCTGTCACCACTGCAAATGAATGAAAGTGACAGTCAGTTGATGAGAGATATACTTAAAATGAGGCTGAGCGATCAGGCATTCAACATGACACGATACGGCTTATACAACGTAGAAGAATGAAGCATTCAACCGATCATGTGGAGTAAACCTGCCGATAAATGTAAACTATTCGCGGAATTTCACAGCGAGGGTATCATGAACAATACCGAAATATAAATGTGGCATTGCAGACTCTATACGACAAAAGCGGAGTCGCATATCGTGAGCGCGTTCAACTTCTCTGCATGTGCAAACACTGCATTGAACCGTCTGAACACCGAGTACAACTTCCACAGAGACTATAGTAAGCGGCCAGAAGTTATTCGAAGGCGTCATCTGGAAAGAGGCTACGTGGAGAAGGCACATTTCCAGTACAAGCAAGATGGGAGGATTTCTGACTACAGGAAATGACAACTAGACAATGTGGACCACAGCTACTCTAAAGGACAGAAGTTGCCACAGGACCAGGATGAGATGCCGTCAACATCAGGAGATGCATAGGGGATCCCATGACTGCGAGACGGGGTATTCCTTGCTGCATGGTTGACAGTATTATCTGCCTTGTAATTAGTACTGACATCTAGACACTGTCAGTTAGGTAGCGGGTTATTTGTTTGCGAGGTAGTGGCTGTGTGGGTTTAACAAACATCGCCATTCATTATCAGCAGACGATTACCCATACCCAAATGCTGCAATTGGGATCCACAAACTGAAGATAACATTGAATGTCAGTAACAAAGAGGGCATTATGGAATTTGCAACCGGCCAGTGTAGATCCAGATGAGCTTGTACTACTTCACCGAGTGATATATATGAAGTGCGTGTTTCGACGACCAGAGTAGATTGACCGAAACTTTCCGCTGGGTCTGCACTGGTTGCAATCTCAATAAGGTACCTTTTCTACAATTGCATGTACATGATCTCGGCATGCTGTCTGTTTTTGCATACCGGTTACACCTGAAAGCAATGGAGACATGTTGATTAATTATCTACTTACTACAACATCAAATTCACCAGGCAGTCCGGATAGGCGCCATGGCCGACACCACAGACATTCTGGAAACACCATTTTCTGCTATTATTTGTGGCCCGAGTCTCAAGGCTGAGATGTTCTACATTAATACAAAGTTTATTACCGCAATCTACAGTTGCAGCCACATGGATCTGACCCTGTGCAGCCATTAGTACCACTCTGTGGACATTTTTCGTATGCCACACGCCCGTCTCAGGGTCACGGTATGAAAATACACCATAGCGACGCTTCTTCCATAATCGGCCTGTCCATAGCTGGCAGGTACCATTTTCGGCTACTACACTGTTCACAGCAATTTTTTCATTCACTCCTAAACAAAAGGCATCCATCTTGATGATGTAACTGGAAATGTACATGCCCAGCTGTCAATCAGTGTTCCAGAACAACATTGAAACATTGCAATTTCTGCAAAAAAAAAAAAATGCCACAATCCTGCAATAAAATGCATTTAAAATGCTGAAAACAGAAACAAATACTATTAATTACACTTGCCTCTAACTTCGTAGGCCCTACAGACTAACTGCTGAAATTTTATTTACAATGAAATTTTATTTCATCTGGCTGCAGAACTTTTTTGTCAATGTTGATTTTGCTGTCAAACAGGGCTGCTCTGACAGGCCTAAACACACAGATAGAACTGTATATTAAACATATAGCGTTTAGGGTCATTTCACTCACCGCCTGTAAAAGCATAAACATGGAATCACACATTGAGTTACAATGTCTTTGACGTCTGGATCATGCCGTCTTCTCACCAAGTTGTCAACACCCGTTGACCATTTCGTTTTTTCTGACAGGAAAGAAAACATGACAGCGGGGTCAAAAATCATCACGTCACAACAGACGCAGAGCCGCATCACACTTCATTTACATGTGTCCTGCCACACAAAATAATCCATTCCAAACTGCAGATCTTGGCTGTGTACTAGAGCCCCTGTGTAAACACTGTCTCCACATGCATTAATAAACCACATCAGTGCACCCGAACCTGCTATAAAGCACCTGCAACACAAACATATGCATTTTTCTCCGGACTATTTTTTGAAGGTACCGACCCGGAAGCAGTCTATCTGTGTACTGATGTCATCATGACAGGCTTACAAAAGCGATAAGCTCCATTTCTACAGTCACAACAACAGTCACTAAAACATCTACACAATTATAAAAATGCTTTGGTTTTCAGGGATTGATATATAATGGCAGTTCTTACTGGGGGAGGAAACCGGATTACTTGGGGAAACCCCACATCATCTATTACATGCGGAATACACTTTTAAAGTATGAACTGTTTTAACTATTTATTTTTATTTTTGCTATTTATCAATGAAAGTATATGTTGCAACCACTCATTTGAACCGCCGCTACGAGACGGTTCAAATGGTGGTCGCGACATATACTTCTGAGCGCATAGACGCAACATATTTATAATTTTCCACAAACATAATGGCGTATCCTCAGCGTAACGATTACATCATCATATCTTGCTCATATACTACTAGTTTGTCTGAGCATGCCCGTATGCAGAGGGGGTTTGACGTGTGCGTACGCACCACAACCCCATTAACAATTTCAATACCACAGGCCTATATAGTGACATTGGCGAAAAGTGTAGATCTTTTTGCAAGTATTTTGCATAATTTTGAAAACAAAAACACCATCATATTCATAAATAATTTTGTGATGATGGGCTTGGTTGCAAAATTAACATAAACAAATCCAGTCCAGTTACTTAGGGGTGAAAGTGTTAATCTTCCGAGGTTTGTCCGTGGATGTGCACAACAAATGAATGTGTAGCCCTTCGCGCCGTCGATAACGCCCACCCCCCCATCCCAACTACGGGCCTGCTGAGGCTATGTTCTGTTCTATGATGCATATAATGCATACATAATACAACACATACTACTTGTGTGTGCCATGTTGCTTGTTTCTAATATTGACTCTACCCTTTCACACATTGGGATCGGCAGTGGCTCAGGGACAGAGTACAGGACTTCACTGCTGAAGGTTGTGAGTTCAAAACCTACCCCCATGTACATATTTTGATATTATTTCCATTCAACTGATCTGTTGAATGGGACGTTAACATTTGATTCAGTCCTTATGCGACCTTAGCTGTTGCTAGGACGTTAAAAAATATTAATTCTCATTTCACACTTGGCAATCGGAATGAGACATTTAAGTACAGTTGAGCATCGCTGTACCGAAAACAATATGTACCGCCAGGGTGTCCGTTATAGCGATTTTTCCACTGTAAGCAATCAATCACCAGCTGCCAGGGCCACAGCATGGACCTGTTGAAAAAGCGGGGCTTAGAATTACATGAGTGAGTTATACAGTTGAATATTCTATACCGAACACGTCGATGGTACTCGTGGTGTTTGGTATAGTGAGATTCAACTGTATTAAAATAATTGATTTAATGTGGACTCGTACCCTGCTGTCATGCACACTCCAATGACTACACATGTATACATTTCCTATTCTGTAACATGTATGTTTGTGACTAAAAATAAAATAAAGACAAAAACAAATGTAAATCAAAGTACTGAAAGTACTGAAATATGTTATCTCCACAAAAACGGATCAGTGTGGGGGGTAAGTTAACTTTGTAAAACACACTGGTGTAACTTACATGGTCAGTACTGGAATATATATAAAATAGTCCACCCCTTTTTACTGCTAGCTCCGTACTGTCCCGTGAGACCTAGAGATAATAGATGCTGCATTCATGCGCACGAAATGTCTTGATTAGTATCTTCCAGAATTTAACTGATAAGCTGAGTACAAACCTGTGATAGTAGAGAATAGTATATGAATAGTTTTAGATACATAGCAAGACAGAACACAGTGCCATAGGATAAGTTGTCAAAGGGCACTATTGTCTGGGTCGTACTCGCCATTTAACACGACAATGGCTGCCCCCATGTGCGTGACACAATATGCTATCTTAACATGCTCAAGGGAGATAACATATACAATCGATTGGTATGGGATAACCAAGAGTGTGATGTAGTGAACTAATTGTTTTTTCATGGGAATGAATTTTTCGTTATTGATAAAAAAATACTTACCTTTAGATATTTCTGAGATTTAATGTGTTTAATAGCCAACAGTTTATCGTCAGTAAAATGTGAAACAGCCAGACTAGTGTATTTAAATGTATTTATTCACGTATACACATGTACCTCTATTGTGGTGTTTATAAACAGTGTAATTGGAATGGTCAGAAAATGAACTTGTCAAAATCCATTTCAGTAGCCTATTTCACCAACATTGCAAAGTATACTTTTCTAGCAAAGTATACTTTTCTAGCAAAGTATACTTTCAGGGAGAAATTTTCAATTTTAGGATAAATTTATTAATTGTTACTATGCTGAATTTATTACATTATCACAGCCATTTTGGCTGTGATAATGTAATACAGTCAGCATAATGGTTCTAAATAATTTTAATCTGAAGAAATGTGCAGTGGTTAGTTCTATTTGGGAAAAATAAATGATTACTCCCTCAAAGTATACTTTGCTAGATAAGTATGCTTTGCAATTTTGATGAAATCGACTACTGATCAGTTATGTAACGATGACTGGGTTAAAACAACGATATGGTTACCGGAATACGCCATGCATTGTGTAATGGACGTATATCTGCAATATCTGCACAATAAGAAAAGGATCCGCAGTACATTGACACTGCATTAATTAATAATTAACATATTTTTGATACATGTTTGTTTTGCTTCTGCATTTACACAGCAATTTTGGACATGAGAATGTGATAACACAGCCATATCATGTTTGTCCGCATGTACGAGCGATAATCTGCTCGCTAGAGCTCGCAGAATATGTCCTCGTACAAGTGGACGAACAGTGATTTAACTTTAGCTTACACATCGACTCTATTGTTGGTCAGATGTTGGTAAGTGATTTGAACACACCTGCAGACAATAGAACATTTTGCATCTATATGCAAACCTGGGCACAAAATAGTTCGTGCTTCACGGTAAACCACACACGCTGTGCAGCTACGGTCATTTGGTAACACGCTGAATACCTGCTGATAAAAGGGACCTTACATCAGTCTACACATTTGCGCAATTTGTTCAGGGGATACGTTGGCCACAATTAAAGTTATTATTGTCACCGACTAGCAGAATTTGATCAATATATCGACCGACTAACTACAAATGGTGGTGAGAATCTGTACTGGTCACTCATACTCAACCAGAGACCCACGCGGGTAGCGATAATCAGATTGGTGTAGCCTGGATATACATGCATTTTTACTAAAGGGTTTTGTTAATCAACTGGGAATTTAAAAATACACGAATTAGACAGACAACACATTCCAATTAAACACGGCTTTAATTCCGAGAGGTATGAATTAAAGACGGCCGATTTTTATGTTTTCCGTCTCCAGGGACTGTCCACACATGTTCCCACTCCACCTGCCCCTCTACTCAGACAAGGAATGGATGCAGTGACATTTCAATCGTTGGCATTCATTTTGCGGATTCGGACATCTTGGTTGGGCTATCGAATGGATAAATGGATGATGATAAACAAACACACGTATTTCACTTGTAATCGGGTTGCGGGGACAAACCTCGGTCAGTAGCTGACGTATAGTCGAACTATGTTAACATAAAGTCTCACGGAAGACATGACTAAAGTGTAATAGATGTAGAACATTGTTAAAAATGAAAACATATATTCATACCAGTAGTAATGGGTGTCACTATGGCATGGTTTTTTTAAACATGTGTTTTTTCCATAGACAATTTTACCCGTTGCACCGGTTGTCTATGTAAAAAACACATGTTAAAAAACCATGCCATAGGTGACACCCCTTATTACTCCCATTATCAGGGGTGGTAACTTCTTGTATTACTCTAGAGTGGTATAAAACCATGCCATAGTGACACCCCTGAAGCATTTTTATGGAGATTCGTGAATTTTATCCGGGGAGTGTAACTTCTTGTATTACGCTATAGTACCACTGAAGATTCATGAATTTTATCAGGGGTGGTAACTTCTTGTATTACGCTATGGTACCACCCTGAACATTTAGGGGTGTACTGTTTTCCTTCATATAATTTTCAAAATATTTTTGACAACTCCAATATTATCAAATACATATGAAAATTTCCTAGAAATATTTTTCATCCACTTCTGACAACTCTAATATTGACAAAAGTTAATGAAAATAAATATTGATTGTAAATCAATATATTGGTATTTTTCAATTTATGGGGAAAATTGAATACAAGATATGTAAAGTTTTAACAATATTTTATTGAACAACAACATATTTACAACATGGAATTATAGACCAGATATGATATTCATATTTGATCTTTACAAAAGTACATGCAATATTATGTTAACATATTTGCAACATGAAGTAATTTTGGAAAATGCAAATGTGTCATGTATTGTCTTTCTTTGTCGGGGTATTTCTCGTGATTTCTTTACCAGACAAACATCGTTTTGTAACCACAACTCATAATTATGCCCCATCATTTTTATTGTTTATTATCTAAAAGTACTGTATAATATGTGTTGTTTCTAGAGCGAATACCTTGAAGATAATGGCTTATGACAAAATGTAAAACGTTTATATAGGTACAAATGATTATAAGTTTTTTCTATTCTAAATATTTGTATTGGCCCTGAAAAGGGCCTTTTGTCTTGATCGTCTAATTCAAGTTTGATGATTATCATACTTGTTCACTCTTTCAATGTATTTTGTATGGCCACCACAGTCCCGGGATCCACAGCTTCTACATGTTAAGAGAAATCTATGCGTAGACCTTTTGCTGGGTTTTCCAGGAATCGCAAATGATGGTGTTGGAGCTCGTCGGATCTCCTCATCCCAGTCTTCTTGCTGTGGTTGTACATTCGCTCTCTCATCATTACCCCAGTTTTCTGTAGGCTTCGACATAGGGTTCGATGAAACATGTGTTCTGTTGATATCGTTCAGCAAATCATCGAACTTGTTCCAGTTACATACGAAGCTATTCGCGGCTTCTCTTGCTTCAATTTTCAAATTATAGTAAAGGAAATAAATAAATTCCTAACCACGTACTCATGAAATAAATATATTAAAGTTATCATCCTAGATGTGTAGAGTCAGGGTTGTACTAGGAACAATGTAATGCTTCTCAGCGAATGTAAATTAAAGATTTTATGATCGTCTTTTATACCCATCAGAAGGATTGACCTATTTTTGATAGTTTAGTCATTTTTTCAGATTTTCGTCCAATCAGAAAACGTGTTGCAAACACGTTTTTACAGTTAAGCTTGTTTATTTAACAATATTTTATTGAACAACAATATATTTACAACATGTAATACATAGTGTATATTCAATCAAAGTCTCAATGTGTTGTAACCATATGGTACAGTATTGAAATTGTCAACAATGACACGTTTTGTGTACACAGACCTAAATGTCTTGCTTTGACATTCACTCGTTACTGTTCTGTTTGCATGTCTCAGGATTTTACATGCATACACAACTTTCACTTCGGTACTTCGGTCCTCTGCACATTGAACATACGTATCAAAGTTAACTACTTGACTTGTGTTGTAATTGAGTGTCAGTCCTTTAACTTTGCATTTGGATTTTATTTCCCCAGCTTTTGTTAGCAACTTGTATGCATAACTCTTTGGTCCTAAACCTCTAAAACTTATTATTTTATTTCCGGGTTCTTCATCAGTCCATTTACCAAGCCTACTATTGATTATGGGAGGATTCCATAAATTCTGCTTGTGTATGTACATACAATTGTCTGTATCGAAATACAACACACGCTCGTTTAACTTTTCCAAAACACTGTATAGTTCAAGTCTTGCATATGATGTTACATATGATCCCACTACAACGTTTGATGTTGCATGGGATTCAATGTGTTCAAGTCTAGTTTCATAGTTAACCAATATGAATGGACATTCATTATCAAATATTTCTACGTGTTTTACCATTATACATGGATTTGAAATCAAATCAAAATATTTTGAAGGATTATTGATGTATTCCGTTTGTGTCATGATTTCACGTTGTGCCAATTTACCCCATAAACAATTTAACATAATCTTGGCAAATGCTCTACGGCCAGTATTTGTTTGCATGTTTGATGGATCAAGACAAATACCTTCAGCTTCTTTATAGTCCTTAACAAATTTTTCTTTGTCTTTTTCTGTTACACACCATCCTGGATAACCACTTGCTTCTTGTTTGATTTTAAGAAAATTGTCCACATACCCCGAGAAAAAATCATTAGATTTTTCCGAAAAATGCCATATTTCATACGTCTAACAACGTATAACCACAGTCCAATGCTTTAAACAATTCTATTGACACCCATGTACCAACCAAAGCTCGTTCTTCAATTGTATGTATACACTTTATAGAACTTTCTTCTGCACATGTTCTACATAATGGAAACATGAGTTTGTTATTACAATGTGTTGGTAACACTGGATGAAATAGATTGTCCGGAGGGAGAACTTTACATTTTATCAAACCCTCATACTGACGGATATTTTCTACATCAATATTTTCTTTTGTTAAAATATCAGGGTGTCCTATCGGATATTCTTTGTGTTTACATACAAACGGATACAATGAACAAATATCAATATATTTGATTTCATCATCTGAAATTTCTTCAATATCATATTTGATTGTTATAGCATCACAACGTCCACCAAACAATCCTTCTCTAGGTTCAATCGGATCACAGTTTGGAAAGAATTGTTCGATCATCTTTTTGTATTATTTATCAGTTTTTCATTTTTAAATCAAACTCATGTTCCCATATAGTGTGAATTTTATAACCACTTACACTGAAATATTCCAATCTTTCAAATGTTTGAGAATATAAATTTTGCATTGTTTCACCATTTATCGGGTTTTTTAGATTACGATTTGGGTAACATTTAGGACAACCATGCCATAGGTCCCGAGAAACTCATAGATAGTATTTGATTCTTTGTGTAAACCCATCTACAGTATAAGGACCAATTTGATATTCTCCACCACTTTTTGCATGTTGGATAACAATATTGTTTGCGTGTGCAATACTTTGTATCCATCGAATACCTTTCATTGAAAATTTGCGTTTAATCGGATCTCTGCTTGAAATAATTCCGATCTGATTACTTGGCATATATTTGTTACGCCAAACTTTGTTACATGCATCAGCTATTGTACTGGCTTCTAGAAACGGATCTATACCCCCATATTCCATGAATACCTTCCTGAATTCTCCACAACCACGTCTCAAAATATCTACATCCGAGCGACAATATTTTTCCATTTCTTGTTTGAAATTGAAACAATCGTTGTTTTTCACACGTTCATTATACCATGATAAAAACTTTTCCCTAACAGTTATCCCCATTGAATCTGGTTTATAATAAGAAACATCAACGTAAGGGCCCACATAATCGGCAAATTTATCAGTATTTGCCCAATGTGGAAAATATCCCTTAGCCATTTCTTTCAATTCAAAGGTTTCTGGAAATTTTGCCAATCCTGAATTTATGAAATTATATGAATCAATTAATCGTATACCTCCAGCTTCCATAACCATGATGTTATTACCGTTCATTATTACCTTCGGTTGTAACATCCCCACTTTTCAATGAGATGATGAAGTATGAACTGACCATCATACGCTTTGAAATTATGGGCAATAGCTGTAGCACCTTTATGTTGTTTTGAAAACAACCAATTACAAAATTCTGTCAAAGTATTTTTTCCTTCAAATACTACTTCTCTTCCTTCAGGAAACCGACTATAACATTCACAATTGAATTATATTGGTTCATTGATACATTCATCACAAGCTCTGTGTGCAATACAATAGTTAGGAATGTGAACCCCGGTGTCTTGTTGACATTCAAAATCATAAAATATGAAAAACGGTTTGTGATCATCTTCAGTTTTGCTTTAATACTGTTGAATATGACATTTATGGTCAAAATTAACAATCTCTTTATAAAATTTGCATTTCTTCTTTCCTTTACATGTATGATTCTTCTTGTAGTTGGCAAACTGACCTCCACATTTGTCACAACATTTTATGAGTTGACAAATTGATTTCTTTTCGCGTCCTTCAATTTGTTTGTGATTTGTAAAACACGTTCCACTATAAAATGTCCTGAGACAATCTTTATACTTGATATAATCTATAACATGACATTTTGTTTTGGAACGACATGCCTTACACGAAGTAGGACATATATGTGTTTCGCGATTTTGGTAAGCAACATCGCACATCTCACAATAGTATACACAACCAAGAAATCCAACAATATTTGTAATACAGTCATAATGATCTTGATTATAGTATACATGTATCACTTTGCTGTATGACTGAATTTCTGGATATTCAAACAACAATTCTGTTTTCACATGTTGTTGATGAATCTTGATCACATATTCTGGATACATATATTGTTGTATTTTCTTATATTCTTCAATTCCACAAGCTTTTTGTGTTGAAATTCCAACTTCATTCAATAATTTCTCGGCTTCAATTCGTTGTAAAGGACGTGATGTCTGTCTAATTACATGCCATCGCATATTCCAGGTCGAAGAAACTTCTCGATCAGCATGACATTTTCCAACAACAATAGCCCGGGCTAAACACATATTGTCTTTTGAATTTTCAATTTTCACAACAGTTTTCTTTTTTTTCGTGAAAACTCGAGAATCAATTTCAGAGGTCATCTTCTTTCTTCCAGAACCTGTTGGCATTTTGGTAAACGTTGTTTCGATTGTCATCTCACCATCGTTCAAATTAAAATCCATATTCGATTGTATAACTTTTTCTATTTCTTGTAACAATATGTCTCCATTCAAATCTTCAACATTCAAGAATGGAATCGGTATCCCCATCTTTAATGCAGGATGATTTAATGTTACCCTGATTTTGTCGTGTGGATCACCATCAATTCGTTCGATGATTTGATGAACGATATCATCAAATAATACCCCAACGAAATTTTGAGGGTGTTCGCCTACATCAAATTTCTGGAATGTTGTTTTAAAAACTGATGATTCAGTTCTGAATTTTCTTGATCTTCGACTTTTTTCTTCTTGTATAAGATCATAAAATCTTCTAACATCTGGTGACTCTTCGGTTTCACTCTCGGTGTCCGAGTATGGTACAAGTGGCATGTTGAATTTTATAATAAAGTATTAATCAATTTACAACAGCTTATATACTAACGTTAAACCGTGACGTCTATAAAAGAAGCCACAAATTACATATGGTCATCATTAGTCTACTGAACTCTGAAGCGACATGGACTCTCAAGCGACAGATCGATCTTCCATTCAACTACAAAAACATGAGGAACATTTTGCTGACTATTTCGAAAGTATGAAATATTGGCACAAAGGATGCGAAATGAATTTATATGTAAATCCGTTTACTCATGAAGTTGAATTCAGCAACATACCGAAAACCTATTCTATAAAACTAATGGGAACTTTGTTGGATCGTTTACATCTTACAATTATTTTGGGCGACTCTGAGTACCTGATTTCTACAGGAAAGAGGTTTACAAAATTCAGCATCGATGAGAAATATGGAGGGGGCGAAATATCACCTAACAGATGTTACATTTGTCAATCAACGGAGCATTGGGCTAATAAATGTAGCCAGAAGCTACAAGGAAAGTACATGGATGTGTTTGTGAATCCATATTCTCATGAAGTTCAATTTTTGGATTCTCCTAGTATTACCCAAGACCTGTGTTGTTGGAATTCATGTCTTATTACAACGAAGAGAGTCATATGAAGCTGCCAAGAAATGTTATGTATGATGGATGTTTCATCTGTAAATCGAAATCACATTGGGCTTGTGATTGAGACCAGAAACCCAAGCCTAACACAGTGGATGTTAAGCCCATAGAGAAACCAGTGAACAATCGTAAACGTAAACGCCAAGAGGAACCGAGTGTTCAAATCAAGAAGAGGAAAATTGCGGTTCCAGTCAAGAAGATGAAAATTGACTTTTAGATTTGATTGATTTATTTGTCTTGTTAAATGAATACAATTTTGAATAGACACTATGTATTACATGTTGTAAATATATTGTTGTTCAATAAAATATTGCTAAATGAATACAAGTTGAAATATATTTTCTAGTTTTGTTATTTATCATTTTTATATTTTATATGGTTAATTCATATGATTTATAAAATGCAAGTGTTTCTTTCTGGAAAATATTGTGGTCCTGAAAAGGACCGTTTGATCTCTGTCTAATAGAATTCAGACAGATCAGGATATAAGTTATTCAATGTAACTTTCCAAACAATTTTTTGTTTGGAAGGCCAATGATAACCACGTCTTGCAAAGAATTGTTGTAATAATTCTTTATTTCTCTCTTTTTCTTCATTAACATCATTTTTCCTGGAGAATACAATGTTTCTCAAACGGTGAAAGAATTTCTTGATCTGCATTCTGGTATGTAAGAATGAATACTGTATGCTTTAGATCCAGAAATGATTTCAGCTATGATTTCATTGGCTAAAATTTAGAGGATTTGATTGGCTAAGGATTCTGTCCCTCTTATTGGATGAATTTCAATCCGTTTTGACAGCCAAGCTTGTGTAAACAAGCTTTGTTCACAAAACGCGTTTGCAACACGCTTTCTGATTGGACGAAAATCTGAAAAAATGACTAAACTATCAAAAGTAGGTCAATCCGTTTGATGGGTATAAAAGCATGTGTTTTTTAACACATACTTCACATGTTTCATTGAACACTCAAAGAAATGAATACCGATCGAAGCAATATGATGGGAAGGCGGATCGCAGATTTGGTTGAAGTCGTAGGGTCGATGCAAGAAGACATAGAAACGCTGCAAATGGTTACGGCTGACCTGTTGAGGAAAATAAAGGAAAAGCCAAAACCTGCTTACAAATAATTCGAAATGGAGGACGGCAAGAGTTTTACGACAGAAGCAAAACCTGATACTACAGGTGTTTTGAGAGTTAAAACTCGAGAATCAAACAACAAATGGCGTCGTACTACCATTGAATATTAGTTTGTACAGTTGTACACTCTAAGCAAAAACGGCCCTTTTCAGGGCCACCACACATTATTACGAAAAGATTACTTTACAATTTATATCCTAATAACTTTGTATATTGTATCATTAGTTGTTAAACATTAAGCATTTTGCAACAGCTTCTATACTATCGTTACATCGTGACGTTTATAAAAGAAGCCACAAATTACATATGATCATCATTAGTCTACTGAACTCTGAAGCGAAAGCATTACATTGTTCAGAGTACAACCCTGCTAAAATGGATCAACTAATAAAACATTGTGATCAGCATCCGGAAGTCGAAGAATGTAAATGTTTCGATTTTATCAAAAAGTGTACTATAGGCATAGTAAACGGAGAATACACTATTAATAATGTAAACATTTATAAATCACCCAAATATCAATATTATCCTTTCATAGGATACATAAAAAACAATTCTAGATTTATACCGTTTGGTATTTGTCCAAAGATAACTGTGATAGAAAAAAATAAAATGTATAGGTTAGTAAGTTCTAGAACATACGGGAAGGATAGTCAGATTTACTTTGACAAGGATCTTAAACCTTTGCTTCATCTATACAGCCATAACTTACCTTCTTTTTCTAGGGATTTGAACATAGAAACTAAATTATTAAGAGTTATCCCAGTATCCCTCAATTAAATGTGAGAAAAGAGTATTGTAAATGGAATATTGGTTAGCAGCTATCGTTTTGTAAGACACACTGTGATTGGTCACTTGATTTTTATCAATTTCTAAACTACCAAAAGTAGGTCAATCCTTCTGATGGGTATAAAAGACGATCATAAAATCATTAATTTACATTCGATACTATGGCTGACAACAGAAGTTACGATTTTGCCGCTCAAGATTTTGATATATTAGCAGAGGCGATGAATGAAATATATCAACCAACCTTCCAGCCACCACAACAACAACAACACAGCAGCAGCCAACTGTTCCTGTATACATTCCAATAGAGAAGAAGAAAGAAGATTATATGATATTGAAAGAACTACAGAAACTGAACAACAATACAGAAAGAATATTACAGAAACTAGAGAACATCGCATCACGACATAGTGTTCAACTGGATCGCATAACAGACACATTATCAAAGAAACTAGAGAAACAGTGTGAAAATCGGGACTTGACATTTAACACAAAGCCATTGAAAGTGCCTATCAAGTTTGAATTGGACAAGAAAACAGTGGCACAGATCGGGCAACATGCAGAAAGGGCTCTGCGTGATACAGTTGACGAAAAAATACATTCACATAAAAGTGGGTTTGGTGCACATCGTAAACACATTCGTCCCGAAAAAGAAAATCATTTGATTCCACGAAAATAAAATAGTACCAGTACTCGAGCATTTTTTTTTTTAAAAAAAACAACAACAAAAAAAAAAAAAAATAAAAAAAATAAAAAAAAAATAAAAAAAATAAAAAAATATTGTACCAGTACTCGTGTCTTTTTAAAAAAAAAAATTGTACCAGTACTCGTGTCTTTTTAAAAAATAAAACTAACAGTACTCGCACCTTGATCCAAACGGCCCTTTTCAGGGCCATCCCAAACTATTCGAACAGAATTCCTTTTCAAATAAAACATTGCTATACACATGATAGTATATCATTATACATCTGGACCTTGTACTGTAAACAATGGAGAACGAAGACCTATTGTCTTTGTTATTTCAACATCCCTGTAACATTTATATAGCAGGTCCAAGTGGATGTGGAAAAACTGAAATTGTACAAAAGATTATTGATTATCGTAAAGATTTATTTAATATTGTACCCGAAAAAGTAATATGGTGTTACAAAGAATGGCAGCACATCTATACTATTATGCAAGTAAAGTTCAATTTCCTCAAATTTATTGAAGGTATCCCAGATGATGAAAATGAAAATTGTATCCGATGTAACAATTCCACATCTTGTAGTATTTGATGATATGTTAGGAGAAAAAGATGAAGAAAAAATAAAATTGTGGTTTACAAGAAAAGGTCATCATAGAAATTCAAGTGTAATATATATTACACAAAATATGTTTCAACAAAATAAATCGAGTAGAACTATAAGTCTTAATTCTCGTTACATAATTTTATTTAGAAATGAACGTGCTGGGTTAGAAATTAAAACATTATCACGTCAAATGCAAAGTCCGCACTTAATTTCAGCCTGTGGAAATATTTCACATATCATCAAACTAGAAAATATATTGATATTTTAAAAAATATTGTTGATGGATACAACCGAACATACCATCGTAGTATTAAGAGGGCCCCAATTTCTGTCAATACCTCAAATGAAATTGAGGTTACACATGCATTGTATGGAATGAAACAAGCTATTCCAGCCAAAAACAAATTACATGTCGGTGATTTAGTTCGTATTAATAAAACAAAACGCACATTTGAAAAGGGTTATCTACCAAACTGGACGAAAGTTTACCACCAACTTATAAAATTGAAGATCTTGATGGTGAAAAAATAATGGGTACATTTTATGGAAAGGAAATTCAAGGTATAAAAGATGATGAAATATATGAAATTGAATCAGTTATTGCTCGACGTACAAGACGTGTAGGTAATAAAACAATCAAGGAAACTAAAGTTCGTTGGATGGGTTATCCGTCAAAGTTTGATAGTGGGATTTCAACATCAAACATAATATGAATGAACAAGATATAATTGAAAAAGGAAAAATAAAAAAACAAGAGTTTTCATTTTGTGGTAAACGAATACCAAAAAATCAATTTCAATATATTTCTCAAGTAGTTATAATATATGCAATTGTTACAACAGCCATCATTCATTTAAGTATCCAAAGTCCTAATCGTGAATTGTGGCTCGTTCTTTTAAGTAGTTCTCTTGGATACATTTTACCAAGTCCAGGCTTAAAATTTACCAAAAAACCACAGACAGGCTTCGATTTTACAGACGGTAAAAAATGAATTCATTTTACGCAACCTTACTGAGTGATAGTTCTATGGGTATTTATTCAGCAAATACACAATGTTGTTTCAAAGTTAAATTACCTAGAACAGTTCGTATCGATAAAGAAAACTGGGAAATAGCATTAACGGAATTAATTATTCCTTCACAGTTTTTAAATATCACCAAAGACGAAACAGAATTTAATATTATAACAAAAGATTTAACTTTCTACTCGGATGTTTCAGAAATAAAAAATAAAAAATTTGATATAAATGAGATAGGCTTTGGTGAAGATGGTACTCCGGTTAAATGGATTATCAATTTTAATTTTCAACCTGGATCCTATTCATCAATAGCTCATGTATTGGAAACAATTGATAATATCATTCAAGATTCTTTTGGTGATATTTTTAAAAAAAACAAGCAAACGATTAACGTTTCATATTCTCCGGGTATGAAACGTCCGAAATTTAGTTTCCATAAAATTCGTAAAACAGGAATTAAATTTAACCCTACATTGTTTTTAAAGTTAGGTGGAGATCCAAAGTTAGTAAACGATACATTTTTTGCAAACAGTAATGCAAATGATTTTTTTCCACATTTGTCAAATTTAAATGAGGGGTTTAATCATTTGTTTATTTATTTACTCTGATATTGTTGAATATTCGATTGTAGGACATATTCAAGCTCCGATTTTAAGAGTTGTACCATTCAAAACATCAAATTCAATTGAAAATGATATAGGTAGTCAACATATTAACCATGAATTTTTAAATTTACATTATATGCCTATATCAAAATCTGAATTTGATACAATTCATATAAATATAAGAGGAGATTCTGGTAATCCTGTTCATTTTGTTCTTGGAAAGTCTATGGTGAAGTTACATTTTAGGAAAAGAAAAATAGATTGAAAATGCATCCTGTATATCGTGGAGTTACACGTCAGTATGGGGCAGGTCTAGGATTTTTGTTCAAATCTGCAATTAGAACCGTTTCTCCAATTATAAAACCAATAATAAAAACTGGAGTAAATTCTTTTAAAAATGAAGGAATGAAACAAGGAATAGGTTTAGCTCAAGATATTTTTCTTAAACACAAAAATCCAAAGGATGTAATTATTTCAAGAGGTAAACAAACAATGAATTCACTAGGAAAATCATTTTTGAAGAAATTAGGTATAAAAACAAAGAAAAATAAAAAAAAGGAAACATCAGTCGCGTTCAATACATCGAAGAGTTAGGTCCATAAATCAAGTAACAATCAAAAAGGTATAAAAAGGAGAAAATATCTAACAGAAATTTAGATATTTTTGACTACTAAATAAATGATGCAAAACGGTTCTTGTGAATGTAGTAAGACTGAGGTTGGATGTTCAATCAATACCTCCAACCATGACTGCTATGCATGAAAGTCAGTGGATTGAACATTTTCCAATTTCCTCTCTCAACAATAATGCTCCAATAGAATTTGTAATTCCACCACAAACAGATAAATATGGACAGATTTATCTCAATCTTACATGTAGATGAAATTGAAAATTTTAAAAACAGATAATACTGTGTTAGACGCCGATGATAATATTACGCCAGTTAACAATTTCTTTCATAGTATCTTCAGTAACATTGATTTATATCTAAACAATAAACTGATAACAAATAATTCTGATACATATCCTTTTAGGGCATATTTAGAAAATCTTTTGTCATATAACGCTGAATGTAAATCAACACAATTAGCTGCTAGTGAAATGTGGATGAAAGATACAGCCGGTAAATATGAGATTGTTGACATTGCAGGTACAAATTTAGGTCTTAATAAGAGGAATTCATTATTTCTGGGAGTAAAGTAATCGAACTTCAAGCACGCTTGCATTTGGTTTATTTATTTTTACAAGAAAAATATTTACCCAATGGAATGAAATTAGAATAAGACTCAATAGAGCATCGTCAAAGTTTTGTTTAATAGGAGGCACTGACGCACCAGAGGCAAAAATAGATTTTGAAAATGTTAGTTTCAATGTAAGAACTGTTGAGCTATTACCTGCTGTGTCCAATGATATGAACAGACTCATAGCTCAAAAGAATATGAAAAATTCCTATACGTAGAGTAGAAGTCAAAACATTCACAATTGCAACTGGAATGCGCTCAAAAATAGAAGATCATCTTTTTCAGGGGCAATTACCAAAACGGATATTCATTGGTATGGTTGATAATGCTAGTTTCAATGGGGAATACGCAAAAAATCCATTCAATTTTCATCATTTTAATCTATCAAAAATTGATGTAAATTGTAATGGTCATGGTATTTTCAAACCGTCCATTTGAGCCGGATTTTGAACATAAATTATATCTTAAATCATACATGTCTTTGTATCAAGCTGTGTCTTCACTAGGTCAAAACAAATCATTTGATATTACTAGAGATGAATATGTAAAATGGATATTGTTTGTGGGGATATGACTTGACACCTGACCAAGGCAGTGAAGAGGGACACCTACACCCTATAAGAACTGGAAATCTACGCCTTGAGCTTCAGTTTGCCAGAGCACTTGAAAAAGTCATCAATGTCATAGTGTTCTCAGAATTTGATAGCCAGATTGAAATAAATAGTCTTCGTGAAGTGATCACCGACTATTAACATTGGACAATTATGAACAAAACAAAATCCTAAAAGTAACTTATTGGTGAAATCAACATCCAAAGATGGAAACCATCGAATTACAACACATTCTGGATCGAGAAATATGGCAGAAGAGATTAAGAGGAATAGTATGCCCAAAAGACAAGCTACCAAATCACAGACCATTAGACGTCCAGGCGTACATAATCAACACGGATAATTCTGATCAACCTGGAAAGCATTGGATAGCTATTGTATTCGACCAGAAGAATGAAGCCATCTACTTTGACTCCTATGGGTTACCACCACTACACGAAGAAATATTGTCTTTCTTGACAAACAATTCTACGAAATGGACATTTAACAAACAGAGACTACAAAGTGTATTCAGTACAACATGTGGAAAATACTGTTTGTTTGTGTTGATTGCGATTGCAAGAGGAAATACTCTGCGTCTCTGTATTCAACAAACATTCAGTTCATCAGATTACTTCAAGAATGATAGGACTATAACGATCTGGTTCAAACATCACTTCGGAACACTCTACGAAGGACCTCAACAAAGTTCAACATATGTCCTTTGTCAATGTTGTAAACCACAACAATATCATCATGCCATGTCTTTGAATTTTCCAATATTACTTCATGTTGCAAATATGTTAACATAATATTGCATGTACTTTTGTAAAGATCAAATATGAATATCATATCTGGTCTATAATTCCATGTTGTAAATATGTTGTTGTTCAATAAAATATTGTTAAAACTTTACATATCTTGTATTCAATTTTCCCCATAAATTGATACCAATATATTGATTTACAATCAATATTTATTTTCATTAACTTTTGTCAATATTAGAGTTGTCAGAAATGGATGAAAAATATTTCTAGGAAATTTTCATATGTATTTGATAATATTGGAGTTGTCAAAAATATTTTGAAAATTATATGAAGGAAAACAGTACACCCCTAAATGTTCAGGGTGGTACTATAGCGTAATACAAGAAGTTACCATCCCTGATAAAATTCATGAATCTTCAGTGGTACTATAGCGTAATACAAGAAGTTACACTCCCCGGATAAAATTCACGAATCTCCATAAAAATGCTTCAGGGGTGTCACTATGGCATGGTTTTATACCACTATAGAGTAATACAAGAAGTTACCACCCCTGATAATGGGAGTAATAAGGGGTGTCACCTATGGCATGGTTTTTTAACATGTGTTTTTTACATAGACAACCGGTGCAAAGGGTAAAATTGTCTATGAAAAAACACATGTTTAAAAAAACCATGCCATAGTGACACCCATTACTACTCATACCTGGCGAATCTCCATGTTTCTGTTTACATTTGTACACGGAATATACCTGAGGGGTGTTCAGTAAATCGTAGGAAAGTGCAATAAATCGATGCTCTCTGGCGAAGTGGTATGTGTTCACAACACTCAGCAACCATTTATACATATATGTAATACACAAATTGGTATAGTTTCATAACTGTGGTGTGGCTAGCGATTGGCTTACAAATACGTTATAGTCTGCATTCAGAAAATAGCATAAACTAAATTAGTCATCAGTTGCACACAAAACTATCTTTCGCATCGCTAGTTTTATTTTCAGTATAATAATTATATTATTTTTTATCAACCCCGTTCACGGGTCTTACGCCATAAAAATAGTTGTAACAATTTAGCTTGATCGCCTTCTCAGTGTGATAAATGTTTTCGTAGTCTAAGGGTGCGACGATTAACCACCATACACGATTATTTGCGAATCGCAACTCCATGGTTCGGTGTACGAATACAATCTTCAGTTTCGGCTTCCATTTTCAGAAATCTCTATTTATCATTTTTGTTTTCCAAAAATCTATTTTTCATTCAACATTTTCGCCCCCCCCCCTCCCCCCCCCCCCCCCCCCCCCCCCCACACAACCACAATGTCAATTCGGCACAGAACAAGCACTAGTAATACGTTTTAGTGTTTATTCCAAAATAATCGTACTAATGTTGTTTTGGGAATTTAATTGTTGAACACCACTAGTAAATTATTTGTATAACTGACTAACCAATAATACATTAATGCATATGCTTCACGTGCATGTACATTTGTATATGCTACACCAGGCTATGAGGCACTTCGCTTACAAACATATTCTATACATGTACGGCTGGGTGATTATCAATTCGTCAATGTTTTGAAAGGGAACTGTTGAGCTTCAACGTGTTGGGCTATGTATATACAGTAGACCGTCTCTAAACCGGACATCCAGGTGACTCCATTGTGTTTCATTTAATTTTGACTGTAATTTATTTCATTGCCGTTTGTTCATGACTGAAAATGACAAACATGTACCTAATATTGCTCAGTCACAGAGGAAACTGTAAGCTGGACAACTTGGGGACAACAGAGGATCCACTGTGATATATACTTCATTTAATTGGTATAGGCTATCAATCAGTTTCACTCTTTGCGGCATATATCGTATGTATACATGAATGACTGACAAACACAAATAATTATGATAGTTGTGCCAGTGGGACACGAACACTCCCGATGGCAGCATGACGCGAATAAAGCAAATATGGATGTTTATAATTTACGGCTGTCATAATTATAGAAACAGTTCATTTGATGACACATTGAAGTTCGCAATTTCCACTGAATACTAACCAAATGTAGTCGGTAAGTCGATGTGCAAGTCAGTTACTGCCCTAATTGAGGTGTCATGTATTTAAACAACCTACATGTGTATTTCAACAACCTTCGCGGCTCGGTGTTCCATGGGCACATGTAGGTTCTTCAAACACATGAACACCTCAATTAGGGTAGTAACTATTACTTATCACACCTGGTTCTCATCAGGATTTGCAATTTTTGAAAGTAATTTTCATATTTTTGAAAACCAAAATATACTCGATTTTCATAAATAGACTAGCCTGATAAACCATTTGTAGACAGTTTGATTGGTTGCAAAATTAGCATATCGAATATATATATGTTATGGTATACATGTTTATCCGGGCAAGATGAATACCCCTATTCATTTTCAAAACTTTCAGATTGCATATCTCTCCTTTGCGGCCAATGTTCGTACTCTGTATCCTTGTCCACGATAGTTGAAATAACTCAACGGTTGCTGGATCGCAACTAAATTCGGTATGCATGTTTATCACGGCAAGATGAAGGATCCCATTCGTTTACAAAAGTTCTGATGACTTACATGTATCTCCCGTTGGTGGCCATTTTTATTATTATTCGCACAATAACTAGGGTCCTACTGAATGGATAATAACCTAATGTTGTACACATGTTTGTCATGGCAGAGGAATAACTATTTGTTTTCAGTGAGTTATCTCCCTTGATGACTGGCCATACCTGGATATGGTGACCTTCATCACTCTGGTTAATTTTGCGTTAAATGTATTTTTAAGTTGGGGTTTCTGAGCGGTAGACCCATCAGTGTTACTGATTCTTTATCAATTGAGTTACCCCCCCCCCCCACCTTGTCTAATAGCTACACATCGACGGCGTATATTGTGACCTTCGGTAGTAGGCGACTGGCGTATATATAGAGAATAGTAGGTTAGTGCCGTGAATGGGAAATCTGGCAAGGCTCAGGAAACAGGATGGGCGAGGCTCAGCCTAGACCATCCCGTTTCCGTGCCGCGCCATATATTTTTCCCATTCACGGCACTAACCTATTATTCTATTTACCCCGTCAACACTACAAATAGCTTTACAATACACCGTGTTTCA
This sequence comes from Conchocele bisecta, assembly GCA_029237695.1. Lineage (NCBI taxonomy): Eukaryota > Metazoa > Mollusca > Bivalvia > Lucinida > Thyasiridae > Conchocele > Conchocele bisecta. Next base: position 108,671,174 of record CM055270.1, read on the forward strand.
CGGCACATATACGCACTGCGTTGACGGGATAAATATTTAAGACCAGCAATGTGGTCATAGTGTACAAGATTTTCGATATAGTAAAGTTTGCCAGTTCCGCTCATGAAGTATCGCACATCTTCGTCGGTGCAAATTCACATGGTTTGTATCATTTAAGAACTATGACCAATAGGTGTTGACGACTAGTGCTGACGACGTTCCGCGGAAGGAACACTATTCCGCACATACTGGTCGGTAGCTTGTCGGACAGAGTGAGGCGCGACATTAACAGGTGATAAGTGGACGTGGGACAAAGCGGACCAGGCTACAATAGAATTGGACCGTGGTGTGACGGGACGTACAGAGACATTGACGTCACGACCGGGGACTAAGTGATCACGGACGCAATGAATAGTACCGTACCGAGTCGGGACGAAGCGAGGAGGGGCGACCATGGGTGCCATGTCAACATGCTGTAGTGTGCTGTTGATACTCATCAATATATTCTTCCTAGTAAGTCACAATTTTACTTGTACCAAGGCTGTTCCAAACGTAACGTTACCACAGCCACTTTGTGTTATGAACGACCCTATCCTCTTTAAATCGCATTAATTTTACTCAGATTTGAAATATCTACAAGGTATGACATTCCTTCGCGCGCGTTACAATATTGAATTAGCGTGCCGGGCTCCATGGTAAATTATCCACTTCCGTTGGTTGAAAAGAGGATGAGTGTCTTATCTTGCAGATAAACAGATATCGGAGTAAAAGTGGGTTCTTTTGAAGTGGCGTTTGTCGTTCATACCACAAAGTGCCTGTGATCGTTACTCAGATACACGCTCGACGTCATTTACATAAAGCTGTCAGAATGTCTGTAAGATTGTTTCATACGCGATCGCCCATCTTCGTAGGTGCCAAGTCACACGACTTGTCTCATACAAACATACGATCATATAAGCATGTGTTTCATATACCATACACATGTGTGTTTCTATGTTACAAGGAATACAAACACCGACCCACGTGAATCAATGTGTTTCAATTCTACGGAGCCCCGCAGGTGATGTATAATTCTTATTTCTATTAATTCGTTTCCAGGAAATAACAATTCGTTCCCTCAATTTAACAATTCGTTGCCACGAAATAACAAGTCATTCCCTCAATTTAACAATTCGTTGCCACGAAATAACAATTCGTTACCACGGGAACGAATTGTTAATTCGTGGGAAGAACGCATTGTTATGTCGTGGGAACAAATTGTTAATTCGATGGAACGAATTGTTAAATTGAGGGAACGAATTGTTATTTCGTCGGAACGAATTAATAAAACAAAAGCCATGTCCCCTGCAGTTCGGTTAACTCATGACGGGTGAACTTACATGTACAGTGGAACCTCTCTAAACCGAACACAATGGGAGGTCCCTTTGGTGTCCGGCTTAGAGGGGTTTCACTGTAAATCAGATATTTGATCATTATGAGCCATAGGTGTGTGCCATGCATGAACATGCATTATTACCTGATTAATGACCAAGAAACCCATACAAATACGATCACATATTTGTCTTGGTGTCCGGTTTAAAGAGGTTCCACTGTACTTGTTGTGTGTAAATTATGTACACTGTAACTAGTCAATAAAACAATTCTCCCCGATGGTTTAATTAACAGAACAATAAACAATCGACTGTCTGCTGGTCACTTGCTGCTGCAGTACTGACATATGCATAATTGATGCCGAGTACGACTGCATCCACTGTTATTAAATCTCTTCTCTAAACTCCAAGTATACGTAATGAATACTGACCATATACCATAATGTGAAGTATGTGGTATAGAGAATAGTAGGTTAGTGCCGTGAATGGGAAAAAATATTTGGCAAGGCTTAGGAAACAGGATGTGCGAGGCCCTGCCGAGCACCTGCCGTTTCTGTGCCGCGCCAGATATGTTTCCCATTCACGGCACTAACCTACTATTCTATTTATCTCGTGAACACCTACAAATAGCTTTAAAATACAATACAAATAACCCCAGTCAGTGATTAGGTCGTATTGACAGGATATCAAACATGTTTCACGGCACCGTGTTTCATGGCACATACGCAGTGTTGACGGGATACAATTGACTTCCATGTATATGCCACGCTCGCTACCGAATTGTGAGTGGCGAACATAGCGTTACCGGCGTCCGTACGTGCGTACGTACGTCACAAACGTAACATGTGCTATATAATATAGTCTGTTTATTTCACACAATTATATGGAAGCCCTGGAGGGACTTCTGACTTCAATACTTCTAACTTCATTACTTGTAACTTCCTTATATGTAACATTATATTTCCTTGACTTCAACTTCCAACTTCATTTAGTGTATGACTTCTAACTTCCTTACAGCTTGCTTCTTCTCCAACTTTAATAGTTCTACTTTTAACCACTTCTTAGATATAACATCCAACTCCATCACTTCATAAATCTAACTTCCCTTTACTTATCTTACTCAAGCTGCAAGGAGACTGAGAATTGCAAATTAACCGATAAAATAACATGGTGACCATATTGGATAATAAATTTAAAGAAAAGCATAGTTTAATTTTTAGAAACCTGATCAAAAAGAAAATATTAAAAGTTATTTTGGAATTAGATTTATATTAATGCAAACGTTCTGTTCTGGCCGTTTTATTTCAATTGGCCGAATCAACTTGTTTGTGAAATAATATTTATTCCGGTGATAGCCATTTCTTATAAAATAAAACGGTATTACTTGTGGCACTGAGTGAGAAAGAAAATAACGAGCCCGAATCGAACCAGGGACCTCAATGTTTACTGTTCCATGCCCATTTACTACCGAGCAAGCTAACAATGCACAGATCAAACACATCCTATGGGTCAGTTGCGTACTGTGACATTCTCACCGCCAAATTGAAATTCGTCCTCGAATTCTATGTTTAATTTTTGCTCCGAATCCATAGTTGGGGGGTACTATTTGGAGTAATTTATCAGTCGCGGTCTTTGTTGGGGCAACAGAAACTCTATTATCGTCCGTACCCAGTTTCCGGTCTGCATAGGTTTTTCTGCAGAGTACCGAATTCGGATCTCATTCGCGCTTTAGCTGTTAATTATTGACATATTTTTTCTGTACTTATTAAACACAGAAATGATAAGTGATAATACTGACATTTCTTTCAATTGAAAAATACAGAAAATATTCGCAATTAACAGTTGAAGTTGCAAATCAGATTGATTTTTGTACTTTTGCAGGGGAAACCTACGGAGAGCACCATATAAACTCTCGGTACACAATGCAGGATATTCTGCAGAGTTACTTCCCGCCAACTACGTTGCCGCTAAATGACACAGGGATAGAAAGTATTCACCGAGCCCCGGAATCGAACCGGGGAATCTCTGGTTTACCACACCATCGCTCAACCTGCTGAGCAAGCCGGGCACAAAATACACACTTATTCCCCATAGTGATCACTTCTTTATCAACCAAAAATTAAAAAGCTAGAAAGTTATGCCAAATTATTACAATCACGTCACAGATTTATGCTCTTGCGACATTACGTGAACACAAATTTGTCCATCCAATTTGATCTAATAAACAACAAATCTCAGTTAACTCTACGGACGCGCCTTCAAACAATCATTATTCGGGTACATTGGCATCAAAATGGTGATAATAAGAGTCAATATGTGAGGCGCTGACGGAACCTTAACATTTTTTATCACGATAGCAGCGACAGGTAGTGTTGGACGCATTAATTTAAAAACAAGAGGTTTACATGATTGGATCATATACTAAGTGACATTTTGTTTTTCTAACTACTCCAACATAGAGGATTAAATTTGCGACAATGTTGGATTCTGATTTTGTGGACAGGTTACAGAAAATCGAGTCTGGAGAAGAACCGACAGACGTATCTGATATGCCGTGCTTGTGTCTGAGGTTTTCTTCCAATCATTCCATGCAATGTTTTAATTTCACGTCATGTCATAGCAGCACTATTGAATTAATGAATGACTTTAAGATTACTACACATAATTAAAGTTCATTCAGCGTCTGATTGTAACTGATGATTAAAGGTAAGTTACTGTATACTACAACATTTTCCTCACCACTATAGTGAGGGCAATTAGTGTCCTGACCTTGTCCGTTCTTCCGTCCGCTCATCCTAGTAACCGAAAACACTTACCCGTAATAGCTACATACATGAAACTTGGTACATGTATGTAATGATTCGACCCCAAGGTCATGGATTACTCCCCCTTTTCATATTAGAATTTTCCCAATTTTGTCTTGTAGCTCGTAAAAACGTTAAACCCGTAATAGCTCCACACCTGAAACTTGGAATGCCTTTATTGATCAGTAGATTTGCAAGTTTTTTTTTCAACGATCCCACGTGGCTGGATGTTTCTCCCTTCTTTTTTAATTAGAATTTGAAAATTGTGCCTTGTAACTCGTAAAACTTTTTGTAATAGCTACAGCACTGAAATTTGATATGTAGCTTCTATGATGATTAGATGCGAAAGTTTACGTTCGATTTTTGATTCCGAAACCCTGGTCATGATGGATCTCTCCCTTTGACACTGAATTTTGCCTTATATTTACTATCTAAGCGATATGTGGGGTATCCGTGTTCTATGAACACATTGTTCTAGTTTAGTTATCTCCTTTGTTTTTCGCGCACTGATTGTCTCCGGAGCATCAACGCGATAACCCTTTTTGCAATATTTTTTATGAAACTTAACACATGCATAGGTCTCACTGGAGACAGTCGGAGCTAGCGTTAATAAAAGGTACATGCCCACTCAGTAGGCCACATAATTTCTTTATGTCAGAGACATCATCGTGACTTTTTCTGGCCAGATAAACAATCATTTACCTTTTACCCACGTATTTTGGTCATTAAACATTATACATGGGGATATATGAATGAAAGATTTGACACATTGAGATCAGGGTCGATACCGGTTTCCTAAAATGTTAACGGACATTACTATTTATTCTCTTTTTGATTTGTTGATGTGCACTGATCATACGTTATAATCTGTCAAATTTTTTTTCATTATGATGCATTTAATTCTAATAGTATAAATAAATATAAAATATCATTCCACCATTTGCACATATGACAATACCGGATACCAACCGGCCGCGGCACTATCAGTACAATATTTATGTAACCAAATAATTATACTCTTGTAAAGCGGGCACTCGAAATGTTTATACCTATGGAGAATAGTGACAATGGATAACTTATTTAATTCACCCCATAAAGAGAATTGTTTAGCCTACTGAGTGGGGCTTTGCACCTTTAAAAGGGGGGGACAAGGGTTGTCGCGACCGCCTGCTGACAGTGCGATATAGTCTGCACATTGACGTCCATCTGTATTTTGTTGGCGAGCCTGCTTGCGGAAACGAGACTTAGTGATCACAATACGTCCGTGCGCCGTCCGTCCGCAATCGGTGTATGTTTTTATACCCATAGCCGAGGAACATTGACCTTGAAACATCAAATGCTTATTATCATCATCCATGATATTCATTCTGTATCCCACCTCATGCGGCCCCTGTTCCCCAAGGGTCAAAGGTCAAATGCCTTGAAATTTTTGTTAAAGTATTTGCATACCTTATATCTCCACAACAACTTACCCAATTGCTTCAAACTTCAGTAATCCTTTATTATCATCCATAATTTCATATTATAGCCCACGCATGCGACCCACATGCCCAAGATCAAGGTCAAAAGACTTTCAAATTTGCGTTAAAGACTTGTACATCCGTTAATTCAAACTGCAAATCAATTTACTGCGAACCATCAACATCCTCGGTCGGCTCAAACATGCGGGCCATGTCCATCTGGTTTTTTATTACCGTATGTTAAAGTTTTTAAGACACGATATCTCAGAAACAGCTTCGCCAATCACTTGAAAGCTTCACATGTGTGTTTATCATCATCAAATTTTTTCATTCTATGCACAACCCCCTGCAACCCCCGGTGCCCAATCTCAAGGTAAAATTACTTGGAAATTTACCTCAAAGTGTTTTGACATGCCTGCAAGAGGACAGTGCGATATATTTTGTTTACATTGGCCTAACAGTACGTACGTACATCCATTATGTATGTCACTTCGTGCGTCCGGTTAAATTTTTTTGATTTAAGGTTTAAAGTTTTTAAAGGTACATGCCACTCAGAAGGCACAACTGGTACTTTATAAGCTAATAATAAGTGTATAATTGTGTCCACTATTCCAACCAGTATCTAAAAATTATGTGATGCCCGCTATCCATATATAATCATTTATAATAGTTTTATTTTACTGATAAAGACTAGCAGTGGATCAAGCTATTTTCATAATAAAATGAGGCATGACCTTTTTATGCACCGGTTTTTCGAAGAAACGGTGGCATATAGTGTTTGGACCGTCCGTACCCCGTCTGTCCGATCCGCCACACTTTCGTTAACCCACTTGGACACAGTTTCTCAAATATGCTGCAGGTGGCTTCCGCAATTCGACAGACGCATTTCTGGTTTTTAATAATTTATGCTAATTAAAGAGGTAACATACCTCTCAGTAGGCACAACAATTAAGTATGTGTATGTCTCATTTTTTATTTGTAGACTTAAATAAGAGTATAAATTTGTCACTAATCCAACAGTATTTCTAAACATTACGAGTGCCGTTAATATGATATAAATCATTAGTAATTTTATTTTCACATGATTTGGATACGCGGTGATATCAGGCTATTTTCAATAGCAAAAGGGGCAGATAGTTTGTAATAACTAATAAAAATGTGTTTCCCTAAAAAAAAATGTTTTCCGACAGATTATAAGATGAATCATTTCACATCAAAAATAAATATAATTCTGTAACATTTTAAGGAAACACTTGTATCGCCCCCTATAGCATGTGGAATTTACGTCTGATATAAAATGTATATTAATGCCACTAATTATGTGCATTAATGGTGAATTAACTGTTTATTTGCCCGAAAATGTCTCGATGATGTCTGATATAAGAACAAATATTTACCTACTTTGTGGGACATGTACCTTAAGAACTCTATATCTCGAAACCGGCTTCACCAATTCACTCGAAACTTCACATTACGGGTTTTTTGAGGCTCCCACATTTGCTTTATGATTTGTGATGGGCCTCTATGTCACGGTCAATTAATAATTTGGAAATTTGCCCTGAAATTTTGTTTGGCCCGCATGCAACAGAGCGATATAGTCGGCACATTGGTGTAGCATTCAGGATAAAGTTTTTGGTTAAAGTGTTTTTTTAGTTAAAGATTTTGGGTTATACTATCAAATGCCTCGGAGTGCGGCCCGTTTTTTACGTCGACGGGCTATAGCTTTTTGCAATTAAAAAAATGTTTTGTACACAAATCCTCGCGGCACGACATGCAGCCATGCCCATCTAAGAGTTATTATGCCCAGCGATTTGAACAGTCGGCCCATCCACCATGACTAGTTTATCACTTGATCAGTCTGCCATCGCACCAGGACTAGTTTAGGACTTGCATCAGTAGGCCATCACACCAGGACAGTTTATAACTTGAGCAGTCGCCAACACACCCAGGACTAGTTTAGCACTGATAGTCGGACATCGCTCCAGACTATTTTTAGAATTTGATCAGTCGGAATTCGCACCAGGACTAGTTTAAAACTTGATCAGTTTCCCATCTCACCAGACTAGTAATAGCACTTGATCAGTCGGCCATCGCACCAGGACTAGGTTAGAACTTGTTCAGTCGGCATCGCACAGGACTATGGTATAGCAGGTTGATCTTCCCCGGCTATCGCACCGGGACTAGCTTAGCCCTTGATCAGTCGGCCATCGCACCAGGACAATATAGCACTCGATCAGTCTCCATCGCACCAGACTATTTAGAAATTGATCAATCGGCCATCGCTCCAGGACATTTAGAACGTGATTCAGTCGCATTGCTCCAAGACTAGTTTTTAGAACTTGATCAGTCGGCAATCTCACCATGACTAGTATAGAACTAGATCAGAATCGCCATCGCTCCAGGACTAGTTTTAGCCCTTGGCAGTCCGGCGCATCACACCAGGAATATGTTAGCCCTTGATCAATCGGCCATCGCACCAGGACTAGTGTTGCCCTTGAGATCAGTCGGCCATCGCCAACCAGGACTATTATAAAACTTGATCAGTCGGGCCCATCGCAACCAGGACTAGTTAGCCCTTGAATCAGTCGGTCACGCACCAGGACTAGTAGAGCACTTGACATCCTGCCATCGCACCAAAGTATGTATAGCGCTGATTATTCGCACATTTGCAACCATGCCCAGTATAGCCACTAGATCATTGGCCATCTCACCATGCCCAGTATAGCACGTGATCAGTACTCCAAGCCGAGTATACACTTTGATCATCGGCATCGCACCAGACTAGTAGAGCACGTGATCATCTGCCATCGCACCATAACTAGTATAATGGCGCTTGATCATCGCCCATAGCGCCAGCCCAGCATAGAACTTGATCAATTGGCATTCTCACCATGCCCAGTATAGCACGTGATCAAGTAGGCCATGCCGAGTAAAGCACTTGATCAGTCCCATCACACAAAGATTAGTTAGAACTTGATCATCGAGCCATCGCACCAGAAATAGTTTTCCCTTGGTCAGATCTAGCCATCGCAACCGAACTAGTGTTCGCCCTTGATCAGTCCGGACCATCGCACCAGGACTAGTATAGCACTCGATTCAGACGGCCATCGCACCATGATTTAAATAAAATGTAGTATATATATTTTAGAACTTGATCAGTCGCATCGCACCTCCGACTAGTTTAAGAACTTGATCAGTCGGCCATCGCCCATGACTATTTTAGAACTTTATCAGTCGCCATCGCACCAAGACTAGTATAAGCTCTTGATCAGTCGGCCATCGCACCAGGACTAGTTTACACTAGAATATTCGCACGTCCATCCTGCGTTACAGACAGAAAGTGGTGGTCTGGGGGGGTGTAGTGTACTCATAGACACAAACTGGTGGTGGTGGGTATACACAGTTGTTGCCACTGGGGATATAGACCGAACTTTGAGGACGCCAAATGTAGATGGATGGAGTTGTGGGGGATCATTTGTTTTGTTGTCCCGCGGTGTGCGGAGTACAATAATGAATTACTGATGATTTACAGTATTGAACCACATTAAATGCACCGTGATACCTTACTTCACAATCCTCAGTTTTAAATGTTTTCTGTATCGAAAAACGGATCAGATATTTCATGTTGAAAATCTTATAATTGGTGCAGATGATCGTAATGAAATCCGGACTTTACATGCGAAATGAACCGGTGCATCGGTATAATTTTAACCGCACTATTACCCACGTTATATTCAGACCATATCCTACGGATATATCGAATATACAAAAGGATAATCGTAGTTTTTTGTATATAATCGTTAGTACGTTTGTATAAAAGTAAACAAAACTGTACTAATACGATATACGGGTAAGTTTTAACAGAAATAGCGAAAGAATGACCGCACAAAACGTATCGCTAAAGAATGACCGCACAAACTGGACCCGAAATAATGGACCGCACAAACGGTATCCGAAAGAATGACCGAACAACGGGACCGCGATTGGACCGGCAATTAGACTTCAATTTGCAGTGCGGACGAATTGCAAATTCAACGCCGCGGATTGCAATTCCATGGGTAAGATGAAATCGCAGGCGGGAGTGTGTATAGCGCTTAATTATTCGCCCATTGCACCATTGCCCATTACGTTAAAGCACTTGATTAGTTGGCGCATCTCACCATGCCAGTATAGCACATGACATCGCCTGCGAGTAATAGCACTATCAGTGCGCCATCGCACCAGAGACTAGTTAGAGCACTTGATCAGTCAGCCATCGCACCATAACTAGTATAGCGCTTGATCATCCCCATTGCCCATGCCCAGTAAAGCACGTAGATCAGTCGGCCCTGCGTGAGTATGAGCATTAGATCAATCGGCCATCACACCAGGACTAACTTTTAGCACTTGAATCAGTCGCCATCGCCAAGGACTAGTATACACACAATCAGTCGGTCCATCACACCAACTAGTTAGAACTTGATGAGACGGCCAGCACACCAGTACTACTTTAGGCTCACTTGATCATCGACCATCGCACAGGAACTAGTATGGCACTCGATCAGTCGCCATCCACCATGACTGATGTAATAACTGATCAGTCGGCCATCGCACCAGGACTAGTTTAGAACTGGATCAGTCGGCCATCGCACTGAGACCAGTTTAGCCCCTTTTGATTATTCGGCCACGCACCAGACTAGTATAGCACTCGATCATCGCCCATCGCACCAGACTAGTTAAACTTGATCATTCGGCCATCGCACCACGACTAGTTTAGAACTTGACAGTCCGCCATACGCACCAAGACTAGTATTAGTCCCTTATCAGTCGGCCATCGCCCCAGACTAGTTTTAGAACTTGATATCGGCCATCACACCAGGACGATTTATAACTTGATCAGTCCAGCCATACACATACTCACAGATAGCACTGATCATCGCCCATCGCCCCAGGACTATATAGCACTCGATTCAGTCGGCCAGCGCACCAGACTAGTTTTATAACTGATCATCGGCCATCGAACAACTAGTTGTTTAGACTTGATCAATCTGCCATAACTGCACTGAGACTAATTTAGCCCCTTGATTAGTGGCCATCGCACCAGGACGAGTATAGCACTCGATCAGTCGAGCCATCGCACCAGGACTAAGTTTAGAAACTTGATCATCGCCCTCGCACCACGACCTAGTTTAGAACTTTGATCAGTCGGCCATCGCACCAAGACAGTTTTAGCCCTTGATCATCGCTGTCCGGCACATCCCCACAAGGACTAGTTTAGAACTTGATCAGTCGGCCATCGAACAAGACTAGTTTTTGCCCTTGCTCAGGTCGGCCATCGCACCTGGACTAGTATAGCACACGAAGCATCGGCCATCGCACCATGACTATTTAGAATATTGATACATCGCCATCGCACCAAGACTAGTATACACTTGACTCATCCGGTCATCGCAACCAGACAATTAGCACTTATCAGTCGGCCACGTCATCCTGCGTTACAGACAGAAGTGGTGGTCGGGTGAGTGTATCCATAGACAAATAGTGGTGTGGTGGTTGATACACATGTTTCCCACTGTTGGATATAGACGGAACTTTTAGGACCCAAATGTGATGGCTGTGTGTGTGGGGATCATTGTTTTTGTTCCCCGGCGTGGTGCGGAGTACAATGATGAATTACTGATGAATTACTGTATTGAACACACATGTATATTCACTGTGATACCTTACTTCACAATCCTCATTGTTAATTGTTTCTATTATCGTAAAACTGAACATTTAATTCATTTTTGAAAAAACTTAAAATTGTGGCCGAAGATCGAAATGAGAAAAACAGTATGTTACTATGCGAAATGACCGGTGCATCGGTATATTTTAACCGCACGATGACCTACTGTATATTCATACCATATCCGTACGATATATCGTATATACAAAACGGATATCGTATGTTTTGGTATAATAATCGTATAGTACGTTTGTATAATTAAACAAAACTGTACATACAAATGACAACGGTAAGTGTTTAACAGAAATAGCGAAGTATTACCGCACAAAACGGGATCGCGAAAGAATGACCAGCACAAACTGACCGCGAAGAATGACGCACAAACGGTATCGCGAAAGAAATGACCTGCAACAACGGACCGCGCTATTGGACCGCAATTAGACAGCAATTTCAGAGCGGACGAATGCAATTCAACGACCGCTGATTGCAATTCTTGGTAGTGAATCCAGCGGGAGGTGATAGTATAGCCCTTAATTAGTCCCCCATTGCACCATGCCCATTACGTATAGCACTTGATTTATTTGGCCATCTCACCATGCCCAGTAATACACGTGATTCAGTCGGCATGCCGAGTAATAGGCACCTTGTTCAGTCGCCATCGCACAGGACTAGTAGAGCACTTTTTATGATCAGTCTGCCATACCGCACCATAACTAGTAAGCATTGATCAGTCGCCATTGCACCATGCCCAGTATACACGTGATCATCGGCCTGCCCAGTAATAGCACTGTGATCCATTCGGCCATCACACCAGACTACTTTAGCACATGATCATTCGGCCATCGCACAAGTGACTAAGTATAGCACTCAATCCAGTCGGCCAACACACTATGGACTGGTTATAACCTTGATCAGTCGCCATCACACAAGTAAGAATTTAGCTAGGGTGATGAGTACCATCGCAACCAGACTATATAGCACTCGATCACGCCATCGCACCAGGACTAGTTTATAACGTGATCAGTCGCCATCGCACCATGACTAGTTTATTAACTTGATCAGTCGACCATCGCACCAGGAATCAAGTTTTAGCCCTTGATCAGTCCGGCCATCGCACTGTGTACAGTTTAGCCCTTGATTAGTCGGCATCGCACCTGGTCTAGTATAGCACTCGATTCAGTCCGGCCATCGCACCAGGACTAGTTTTAGAACTGATCATTCGGCCATCGTACCACGACTAGTTTTTAGAACTTGATCAGATCGGGCCATCGCACAATACAAGTTTTAGGTCCCTTGATCAGTCCCGGCCATCCACCAGACTAGTTTTAAGAACTTGATCAGTCGGCCCATCGCACAAGACTAGTTTTGCCCTTGTTCATCGGCCATCGCACCTGGACTAGTATAAGGCACTCGATCAGTCGGGCCATCCGCACATGACTAGTTTAGAATTTGATCCAATAGGCCAACGCACCAAAGGACTGAGTATAGCACTTGATTCAGTCGTCATCGCACCAGACTAGTTTAGCACTTGATCAGTCGGCCACGTCCTCCTGCGTTCAGACAGACGTGGGGTGGTCGAGGGTGGTAGATGTAGGCATAACCAAAAACTGGTGGTGGTTTGATACACATTGTTCCCACTGTGGATAATAGACCGGACATTTAGGACCCAAATGTTGATGTGTTGTGCGTGGGGATCATGTTTTTGTGTCCCCGGGCGTGGTGCGGAGTACAGTAGGAATTTTAAACTTGTATATTAAACACACATATATATGTACTCGTGTTACAGTACTATACAATCCTCAGTTTTTAAATTGTTTCTGTATCGTAAAATGAAAATTATATTCATTTTGAAAAAACTTAAAATTGTGGCAGATGATCGAAATGAAAACCGGATGTTTACATGACGAAATGAAACCGTGCATCGGTATATTTAAACCACCATGACCCACATTTATATTCATACAAATCCTACGGATAAGAGCGTATAGACGAACGGATATCGTATGTTTGTATAATATATCGTATAGTACGTTGGTATAATCACTGACAATGTAACAAACTTGTACTATACGAGTAGATACGGTAGTTTTTACCGCAATAGCGAAAGAATTACCGCAACAAACGGTATCGCGAAAGAATGACCGCTCAAACTGGACCGCGAAAGATGACCCGCACAAATACGGTATCGCGAAAGAATGACCGCATAAACGGGACCGCTTTACCGCAATTAGACTGCAATTCCAAGGAAAGAATTGCAATTCAAGACCGCTGGATTTCAATTCTGTGGTTAAGCGAATCGCAGCGGAGTGTACTTCTTACTCAACTTCTTACTTCTAAATTCATTACTTCAACCTTTCATACATCCTAAGCACAGGAAGTTTATAGCCGGTAAAAGTGATGAAGTTGGAATTCCGAAGACAAAAAGTAAAATAAGGTTAGAAGCAAGAAGTAATGAACTTAGAAGTAGAATAGTGGAAGTTGGAATTTTGAGTAAGGGAGTAGGAAGTAAGGAAGCTAGAAGTATTGAATTTTAGAATACCTTGTCCTGGCTTCCATACAATTACATCATATTTCGACACATGCGTTCCTCGATGGTCCTCTACCATGCTATGACAAATCTCGATGATCCTCGTCCTCCTCGCGAGATCCATCTGGATCACACTGTTTGAAAACATTAAAATATACAGATTGTATGGTTGAATTGTTAATGTGCTAAACTTTGTATTGTCACAGATATCCACTAGTATATATGTGGTTACGAGTGGACCATATCTCCTCCTCCGTGCACGAGCCCTGTTGACAACGATCCTCCATACCAGTTTTTAATTTGTAATTGAACCGCAGGTGATCTGGACTAGTGTTTTTTGCTCTGCCTCATTTATCTTTTTCAGGAGCAGCATACTCAATGATAGTCGCACTGTGGAAGAAAAGTATCGAAGAGTCATCCTCCGAATCGGTTACGGGCATAGTGACCTTGGACTTTGACCTTGCCGATATCTGATCGGAGTGGCGATCGGGTTTATTTGTTTTGGTCAGTTCCTGCTGATCATCACGTTTTCTAGATGTTGCGAGCGGGGCATGCTTATCGTGGTAGGTACTGGGGTCCGAATTATTGGTACTTAGCGCTGTGAGTACCATGTTGTGCTTGCTGTAAGCACGGTGCATAACTTACGTGGTGAGTACAGGATTATATCACTATCGGTGGTGAGTACAGATTATAGTAACTTATTGGTGGGAGAACCGCATAGCGTGAAGTTAACAGCGGGGCAATACTTAGGTTGGTGATAACAGGAAAATAAGTAATTTATCGTGTGAGTACCGGCATAGCTTGCAGTAAACAGCGGATTCATACAGTATCGTGGTGCGTACAGAATATATACGTATCGTGGTGAGTACCAGCAGAGCTTGCAGTAAACAGGTGAGACTTACGTTAGCTGTGGGTGAGTACCTAATTATATTACGTATCACGGTGAGCTTGATGTAAACAGCGGGGCAATATTTATCGTGGTGACTATCGAGGTGCTAGCGTAAAGCAGCGGAGGTGCATGCTTAACGTGGTGAGTTCCACGGAGCTTGCCTGGAAGCAGTGTGCAACTTATATGTGAGTATTCGAGGAGCTAGCTGTAAGCAGCCGGCATACATATCGTGTGATATCGAGGAGCTTGTTGTAAGCGATCGTGGCATACGAATAGTGGTTGAGTAATCGCGGAGCCTTGCTTGTCCAACAGAGGGGCGTACTTATTGATGAAAGTACCGTGCGTGAGCTTATCTTAAACAACGGCGGGCTGCTTTATCGATAGTGATTTCGAGGAGCTCGCTGTAAGCAGCGTGGTGCATACATAACGTGGGTGAGTATCGAGGACTTGTTGTAAGCACGGGCATACTATCGTGGTGAGTATCGAGGAGCTTGCGGTTAAACAGCGGGCGGAACCGTATCGGGGTAATACCCGAATCTTCTGAAGACAACGGGGCGTGGTTTATCGGGTGGTTATCGAGGAGCTCGCTGTAAGGCAGCGGGGCATACTTAATCGTGGTAGTATCGAGGAGCACGCTGTAAGCACGGGCATGCTTTTAGTGGTGGAGTTCCGACGGAGCTTGCTGTAAACTGCGGGCCATACTTATCTTGTGAGTAGCGCGGAGCTTGCTGTAAGCAGCGGAGCATACTTATCGTGGTGAGATCGAGGAGCTGATGTAAGAAAAGGGGCGGACGCATTTATCGAGGTAGATATCGAGAGCTTGCTGGTAAAACAGCTGCATACTTATCTGGTGAGTATCGAGAAGCTTGCTGTACGCAGCGGGGCGTTCTTACGTGGTGAGTATCGATGAGCTCTGTCAGTTAAGTAGCGCATACTTATCATGTGATTTACCGGCGGAGCTTGCTGTAAGCAGCGCGCGGTTCTTATCGTGGTGATATCGAGGAGCTCGCTGTAAGCAGCGGGGCATACTTATCGTGGTTAGTATCGAGGAGCTCGATGGCAGCAGCGGGGCATGCTTATAGTGGTGAGTTCCGCGGGGCTTGCTGTAAAATGTGGGGCATACTTATCGTGGTGAGTACCGCGGAGCTTGCTGTAAGCAAGGGCTTACTTATCGTGGTGAGTATCGAGGATCTTGCTGTAAGGAAATGGGCGGCGCATTTACTGTAAACAGCGGGGCGTACTTATCGTGGTGAGTACCGTGGAGCTTGCTGTAAACCGCGGGGCGAACTTATCGTGTAAGAACCGCGAAGCTTCTGAACACAACGGGCGTGTGTTATCGTGGTGAATTATCGAGGAGCTCGCGTGTAAGCAGCGGGGCATACTTATCGTGTTATAATCGAGGACTTGCTAAAACAACGGGCTTGTGTATCGTGGATTTCGAGACTCGCTGTAAGCAGCTGGCATACTTATCGTGGTTAGTATCGAGGAGCTCGCGTAAGCAGCGGGCATGCATATAGTCAGTGATTCCGCGAGAGCTTGCTGTAAACTGCGGGGCAACTTATCTGGAGTAGGGAGCGCGGAGCTTGCTGTAAGCAGCGGGCATTACTTACGTGGTGAGTATCGAGAGCTTGCTGTACGCAGCGGGCGTTCTTATCGTAGGGAGTATCGATGAGTCTCGCAGTAAGTAGCGGGGCATCCTTATCATGGTGATGTAGCGCGGAGCTTGCTGTAACAGCGCGTCGTTCATATCGTGTGAGTATCGAGGAGCTCGCTTAAGCATCGGGCATACTTATCGTGTTGTACGAGGATGCTCGCTGGCAGCAGCGGGGCAATGCTTATAGTGTGAGTTCCGCGGAGCTTGCTGTAAGCAGAGGGGTCATACTATCGTGTGAGTATCGAGGATTGTTCCCCTATGCCCCCTGTTGGAAATGCGCGTAAACAGCGAGGCGTGACATTAGCGTGGTGGAGTACCGGAGCTTGCATGTAAACCGCGGGCCCGTACTATAGCGTGGCGAGTTTTGACGGAGCCTGCTGTTAGCACGGCGTACTTATCGTGGTAAGTAATCGAGGAGCTCGTTGTAACAGCAGCGGGCCATACTTAATCGGGTGAGTACCGTGGAGTCTTGATGTAAGCATCTAGGCGTTAACTTATCGTGGAGATTATCATGCTTGCTGTAAGCAGCGAGGCGTATCATATCGTGGTGAGTATTGTGGAGCTTGCTGTAGCAGTTGGGAGTAATTTATGTGGTGATTACCGGAGCTGTTGTAAACAGCGGACCGTACTAACGTGGTGAGTACCACGGAGCTTGCTGTAAACAGCGGGTATACGTATCGTGGTGAGTATCGAGGAGCTTGCTGAAAATAGCGGGCGTACTATACGCTGTGAGTATCGAGGAGCTTGCTTACACAGCGATGTCTTACATAACGTGAAGAATCGGGAGGCTTGCTCTGAACAGCTGGGCGTACTTAGCGAGTAGTGAGAAACACGGAGCTTGCGTGGAAGTGGGGGCGACTATCGGGTGAGTATCGAGGACTTAGCTGTAAGCAGCGGGGCGGATTTATCAGGGTGAGGTACTCATAGGAGCTCGATGAACAGCGGGCCTACCTACCGTGAGTGAGTATCGATGAACTCGCGTGTAAGCAAGCGTTGTTACTTATCGTGTGTGTAATCGAAGAGCGCAGTGTAATCAGCGTGGCATGCTTAGAGTGGTGAGTTTCCGCGGAGCCTCGCTGTTAAGCATCCGGGGCCGTACATATCGTGGTGAGTATCCAGGGCTCCTTTCAGCAACGGGTGCTACTATCGGAGGTTAGTACCGCGAGCTTGCTGTAAACAGCTGGCATACTCACGTTGTAATTAAAGAGTAGCTCGCAGACAAGCAGTGGTCTACTTATCCTGGGTGAATAGCGAGGAGCTTTGCTGTATGAAGCGGGGCGTACATAATCGGGGTGATTATCGCGGAGCGTCGCTGTAAAGCAGCGGGCTACCTATCGTGGTTAATATCGTGGAGCTTGCTGTTAGCACGAGCTATTTATCGTGGTTAGAACCGCGGACTGGCTTTAAGCCAGTTGGGCGTATTTATCCGTGGTGAGGTTCCGCGGCTTGCCTGTAACCAGCGGGCCGTACATAATTTGGTGAGTATGGAGGAGCTTGCTGTAAACAGCGGGGGCGTACTTATCGTGGTGAGTATCGAGGACCTCGTTTAAACAGCGGGCGAACTTATCGTGTCGAATATCGAGGAGCTGGGCTATAAGCACGGGCATACATAATCGTGATAGTATCGAGAACTCGGTGAGTAACACGGGGCATACTTATCGGGGAGTACCGCGGAGCTTGCTTGTAAAACAGCGAGCGTACTATTTATGGTTTTGTATCGAGGAGCCCTGTAAGCAGCGGGGCGTAATAATCGTGTGAGTATCGAGGAACTCGCTGTAAGCAACGGGGCGTACTTTTTTTTCTTTCTTTTTTTTAATTGTCATTGATCAATCCGTTTATTTACACTTTTTATAACAAGATTCAAGGCAAGACAATAATATACATGTAATTGTAACTTGGTAATGGTTACATTATTTTGGAACTTTAGTATTGCATGCTATCCAAGGTATTGCTTTCTGCTATCCTTCGCCCACTTACCCATTCCGATGACTGTTGTGTGTATTGGCTACCCATGCGAACCATCCTGATATTGGATCGCTGACATGCGCGGCCTGCCCAATTGTGTTGCATAAATATATAATGGACGAATAACAACAGACGACAGACAGTATCACAAACATTATCAATAGGAGATTAGTATGTGCTATGAACACATGTATTCACATACTGTACAGTATTTGTCATATAAATTCAGTAGAATGATGTTCAGAATTAATGTATTTATCATTGTGAAATATATTTATGAATGCCACGAGCTAAACAGTATTAAAATAGATCTGATTCTGTGTGTAAACAGTTTAGTTAGTGAATTACTTTTAAAGATGAATATAATTATCGTTACTACACACTGACACATAGACTATCCACCCTCTCTATTCAAACATGCTAGCATGTGCAATGTAATATAAATACATGGTAACTACTGTATTGAAAACAAGTAGCAGATGATCGATATGGTACTTATTGGTAATATATGGTTTAGATTTCTATAGACGTTAGGTTAGATTCAATATGTGAGTATTGTTGTTACAGACCGGTCGACATGTAGGTGTAGGCTGGTCTGGATTCACTAATTGGTTATTACCTTAGTAATTGTTGACAAGATGTGATTGTGTGTGTGTTTGTGTTTATTGGCATGTCAACAAGTAAATACATTATAGTTGGTTATGTGTATTATAATATGTTTTTCAAATATTTTAAGAATATGGTGATAAGATATGAAGGCTGTGACGATTTTGTAACACATTCGAGACAATCAAGAGATCGTAGTACAATAGTTTTAACATACTTGATCCTCTGATCCGTCCTTCGTCAATGAAGTGTGACCTGTATGTGCAGTATGATATTTGTGAAAGTATAATATTGATGAATTCATATTATTTTAGTTGGATTTTATATCCTATGAGAAATTCGAGTGACTTGAATGATTTAGAAATTCCTATTTTTCGAAAAATATCCAATATTTTTGTCCAAAATGTTCTACATGTGATAAAAAAATGGTTATACGTTTCTTTTTCGTTACAGTATTTGCAGTTTGGGCTGTTTGATATTTTCGATGTATACAAATTCTCATTCTTGGCTATTATTTTATGTATTGCTTTAAATTTGAATTGCTTGACTCGATTATCAAACAATACTTTATTTAAAACGTAATAAAAGGAACTCCATGGAAGTGAATTCTGGAATTTGAATTTTCGAATGGAGTATTGTTAACTCGAGGAATAGCCAAGCTTGTTTTGACTTTAGTTCGTATAGACTCTATAGATGTCATCGTGGTCTTCCAAATTCTTGGAATTGACTCTTTAATGATATTTAGTTCAGCAATCCAATTTTGTTTCTTTTTTAAGTGCAAACGTATACGAGTTGAGTCTATTGCACCTAGATTAGAAATTATATAATTAATGAAAATGAAACCCGAGTCTATCCAATGTGTATAAACTAGACTTTTCCCATTGAACTTAATATATTTATTCCCCCAAATTAATTGTCGACGAATATCATAAATGTGTTTTGGTTTCTGAGTATCTAGTGCGACATTAAATTGCGACCAGATATCAATTAGTTGTCTATAAAAAGACGGAATAGTGATTGGTACAGTCGGTAAGGATTTGAAAGAATCTAAATTCATGTTGAATACCATGAAGTTGTTCCCATACTGATTTAGAAAAAAATCTGGCATTATTTTCCAATTGGCATTATCTTTATCTTTTAGTGACTTAATCCATTTTAATTTCATATTATTTGCATATGTTTCGATATCGGTCATTTCTAGGCCACCTTCTAGTTTACGTCCAATGATAATTGAACTTCTTATTTTATCATGTTTGCCGTTCCAGTTATTTTGCTAATTATAGCTTTTGGCATGACTATGGTTTGCATTAGGTATGTTAGTTTTGATAAGAATAATGATTTGATTACCAATATCTTTCCATATAATGATAAGTTCCTTTTATTCCATGAACTAATTATTTTTTCACATTCAGTTGGGAAATCTTTTCGTTCCAATTCAAATTCTCGCATTCTTCTTTTTTATTTCCAAAGTGAAATCCCAATGCTTTCACTGATGTGTTCGTAAAAGGTGTGCCACACACCATGGTATTTATATTATATTTTGATTTTCCTACCCATAGACCCATGGTTTTTGTTTTGTTTCATTTTAAGCCCGAGAATGTCCCAAATTCTACAATTGTATGTATAGCATGTCTAACGTCGTTTTATGATTTTAGGAACAGAGTAGTATCATCGGCTAGCTGCGTAATTTGTATATGTTTATATGCTGATGTCGTTTTCACTGAAATTCCTTTAATGTCAGTATTAGCTCTAATTTGTGTTGCTAGAATTTCGGCTACGATGATAAATAATAATACAGACAAAGGACAACCCTGTCTGACACAGCGTGTTATATTGAATTTGTCTGTTTTCCAGCCGTTGTTTATAACACAGGCAGAAATGTTCTTATATAAAACATTAACCCATCTTACAAAAGTCGGTTTAAATCCAAATTGCTTAAGTACGTTAAACATGAAATCCCATTGTACAGTATCAAATGCTTTTCTGAAGTCTAAAAATAAAATCTCAGCGTCTTGATCGAGTTTATCTGTATAGTCAATTATGTCTTGAATTTGCCTTATGTTATTGCCAATGTTATATTTTTAATATATCCTTGTTGTTCTAAGCTGATTATATTTGGTAAAACTTGCTGTAGGTGTTTTGCTAGTACTTTTGCAGCTATTTTACAATCGACATTTAGAAGAGATATAGGTCTCCAATTTTCGATATTTTCAGGATCTCCCTTTTTGAATAGTAACGAAAATGTACTTTGTTTTTGAGTGTGCGATAATGCTCCTTTATGAAAGCCTTCATTTAGTGATGATGTTACGAGGTTACCTATTTTATTCCAAAATTTTATATAGAACTCGACCGGTAAACCATCGAGTCCTGGACTTTTGTTCAGTTTCATTAGGTCCATTGCGATTTTGCATTCTTCTGTAGTAATTATGCCTTCACATATATCGGCAGATATATCATCTAAAGTACGTTCTAACTCAGTTTCTTGCAAGAAGTCTTGTGAATCTATATCTGTGTTAGTAGATGTATAAAGGGTTTCATAGAATTTTACTTCTTCTTTCAATATATCTTCTGTAGAGTGCGCTGTTTTATTATTAACTGTAAGGGAAGAAATTACTTTTTTATTTTGTCTTGATTTTTCCAGGCTTTGAAAATATTTAGAATGTTGTTCACCTTCCTCTATAAATTGAACTCTTGAACGTATTTGGGCTCCAAATGTTTTAATTATGTATATTTCTTCTATTTCGTTTTCTAATACATTAATCTGACTTTTTATTGTATCGTTGTTATTTGTATCTATGAGTGGAAGTAATTCTTTAAGTTTTGCTTCCAATTCACATAGACGGTTATTTCGTTCTATAGCTTTTGTTTTGGAAAATTTTATAGATTGCTCTCGTATTTCATATTTACATATTTCCCATTTAGTCTGATAACTCGTATCGGCTAAGGACATTATGGAGTCGATACTATCATTTATAAGTGTAATGTAGCCATTATCTTTTAAATGTGATGTATTTAATTTCCAGAATCCTGGTCCTCTTGTGTTAGGTATTTTAAGTTTCAATGAAATGGCCATGTAATCAGTACTTTGGATGAGTGCTGGTCTGATGTCTGTTGAGTATGTATACTAATGGTATCAAATTTTTATCAATTAACCAATAATCAAATATTTTTTTTCTGAGCTATTTTTCCTACGCCAAGTGAATTGATTTTTGTCGCTGTGAAAATGTTTCCAAACATCGATAAGATTATGAAAATTGATAAGATTGCTCAGGTTCTCCACAGGTACTTTTAACGTTCTGGGGGGTATTGTTCTATGAACCCTATCTGATTTATTAAGTATATCATTAAAATCCCCTCCAATTATGTTAACACCTTGCGCATTATCGCTTAGAAGTTTGCTTAGTGACTTGAAATAACAATTTCTCGCTGTCTTATCATTAGGTGAGTATGTATTTAGTAATGTAAAGATATTATCGATAGCTTCGATATTTAGTATTACATACCTACCTTCATCATCATATAGTTGGTCTATGACTGTGAACTGTATATTCTTTCTTATGAGAATAGAACATCCTTTACTATTTGACTCTCCGAACGAGTTGAACGTTTCCCAATCTTTAAATTCATATTTAAGGCGAATGATCATATCTTGTGTAAAATGTGTTTCCTGAAAAAATGCTATATCTGATCTTTGCTGTGAGAGCCATTGTAATAACTGTGCACGCTTAGCGGGGCGTACTAATCGTGTTGAGTATCGAAGAGCTCACTACAAGCAGCGGGGCATGCTTAGCGTGGTGAGTTCCGCGGAGCTCGCTGTAAGGCATACTTATCGTGGTGAGTATCGAGGAGCTCGCTGTAAGCAGCGGGGCGTACTTATCGTGGTGAGTATCGAGGAGCTCGCTGTAAGCAGCGGGCATACTTATCGTGGTGAGTACCGTGGAGCTTGATGTAAGCAGCTGGGCGTACATATCGTGGTGATTATCGCGGAGCTTGCTGTAAGCAGCGGGGCATACATATCGTGGTGAGTATCGTGGAACTTGCTGTAAACAGCTGGGCGTATTTATCGTGGTGAGTACCGCGGAGCTTGCTGTAAGCAGCGGGACGTACTTATCGTGGTGAGTACCACGGAGCTTGCTGTAAACAGCGTGGCGTACTTATCGTGGTGAGTATTAAGGAGCTTGCTGTAAACCGCGGGGCGTACTTATCGTGGTGAGTATCGAGGAGCTTGCTGTAAACAGCGGAGCATACTTATCGTGGTGAGTATCGATGAGCTTGCTGTAAACAGCGGGGCGTACTAATCGTTGTGAGTATCGAGGAGCTTGCTGTAAACAGCGGGTCATACTTTCGTGGTGAGTTTCGGGGAGCTTCCTCTAAGCAGCGGGGCGTACTTATCGTGGTGGGTACCGCGGAGCTTGCTGAGAAAAAGCGGGGCGTACTTATCGTGGTGAGTATCGAGGAGCGTGCTGTAGAGCTGAAGCGTGTCGCTCACTATCGTGTGAGTATCGAGAACTCGGTCTAAGCAGCGGGCGTACTTATCGTGGTGAGTATCGAAGAGCTCAGTGTAAACAGCGGGGCATGCTTAGCGTGGTGAGTTCCGCGGAGCTCGCTGTAAGCAGCCGGGCGTACTTATCGTGGTGAGTATCGAAGAGCTCACTATAAACAGCGGGGCATGCTTAGCGTGGTGAGTTCCGCGGAGCTCGCTGTAAGCAGCCGGTCGTACTTATCGTGGTGAGTATCGAGGAGCTCGCTGTAAGCACCGGGGCATACTTATCGTTGTGAGTATAGAGTAGCTCGCTGTAAGCAGCGGGGCGTACTTAACGTGGTGAGTATCTCGGAGCTTGCTGTAAGCAGCGGGGCATACCTATCGTGGTGAATATCGTGGAGCTTGCTTTAAGCAGGTAGGCGTATTTATCGTGGTGAGTACCGTGGAGCTTGCTGTAAGCAGCTGGGCGTATTGATTGTGGTGAGTACCGCAGAGCTTGCTGCAAGCAGCGGGTCGTATTTATCGTGGTGAGGACCGCGGAGCTTGCTTTAAGCAACGGGGCATACTTATCGTGGTTAGTACCGCGGAGCTTGCTGTATGCAGCGGTGCCTACTTATCGTGGTGGGTAACGTGGAGCTTGTTGTAAGCAACGGGGCGTATTTATCGTGGTGGGTACCGCGGAGCTTGCTGTAAACAGCGGGGCGCACTTATCGTGGTGAGTACCGAGGAGCTTGCTGTAAACAGCGGGGCATACTTATCGTGGTGAGTATCGAGGAGCTCGCTGTAAACAGCGGGGCGTTCTTATCGTGGTGTGTACCGAGAAGCTTGCTGTAAGCAGCGGGGCGTACTTATCGTGGTGAGTATCGAGGAGCTTGCTGTAAACAGCTGGGCATACTTATCGTGGTGAGTATCGAGGAGCTCGCTGTAAACAGCGGGGTGTTTTTATCTTGGTGAGTATCGAGGAGCTCGCTGTAAGCAACGGGGCGTACTTATCGTGGTGAGTATCGAGGAGCTCGCTGTATGCAGCGGGGCGTACCTATCGTGGTGAGTATCGAGGAGCTCGCTGTAAATAGCGGGGCGTACTTATCGTGGTGAGTATCGAGGAGCTCGCTGTAATCTGCGGTGCGTACTTATCGTGCTGTGTATCGAGGAGCTTGCTGTAATCAGCGGGGCGTACTTATCGTGGTGAGTATCGAGGAGCTCGCTGTAAGCAGCAGGTGAATAATGGGCCCGGGAGTATTGTACTGATCGTGGTGAGTTATATCGAGGCGCGGAAATACAATACTTGTTAAGCATCTACTCCTTTCGCAGGCGTCATTTTATGCTGAGCCTCGGCCAATGAAACACATAGTTGCGAACAGTAAGTATTGCAATATTCTCCTGCCGGTGGGCTACGGACGGTATGGAAGTAAACAATTGCAAGAGTTACCGTTCGCAACTACGAAGCGCGTTGATATAATGAACAAATGTAAAACATGTATATGCCCCTACCACAGTATAATGAGTGGTGGGAGTGCATCTAGCGTCCGTCCGTCCGTCCGTGCGTAATTACATACGTCACGAACTTACCATTTTGGTAACTGTCTTACACGTATAACATATGTATCCTTAGACGAAATTTATTGGTATTCCATACATGCTGTTCCCTGGTGGTTTTCTACCACGCTGCCACAACTCGCTAGACCCAAGGTTAAGGCTACATACTTAAAGGTACGTGCCCACTCAGTAGGCACATGTTCCTTTTAGGAATTAAATAAGTGTATAGTTGTGTTATTATTCCACTAGTTCTAAAAATGTCCACGATACATATATAAACATACAGTAATAGTTATCTTACTGATAGTGACTCGCGGTCGTATCAGGCTATTTTCATATGCAAAAGAGGCATGATATTGTTTAATTATTTGAACTAATTAAATGCATCACCTGAAAACAGTATTTTCGAGAGACTATATAAAGTATAATTGTACATAAAACAATAAACATGGAGAATATATCGTAATGTCCGTTAACAATTTAAGGAAACACGGTTATCGCCCCTGATATCAGTCTGGAATTTATGTCTGTTATAAAATCCATAAAATCCAGAAGTGTCCCAGATGATGTCTCTGCTATAAAGAACATTTTGTGCGTACGGAGTGGGCATGTACCTGTAAGGAAATGTTACCGCTTTATTCGGCTGTCAGCGGAGGCATTCGTGTGTCGAAGTTCCACATTTCTAGCACAGTTATATTTCTGAAAACAGACCCCATCACCTACCATCTGAATAATTATATACAGTCTCTACTCGGGATGAGTTACCGCGCCATCCTTATTAAAATCATGAATACATGAAACTCCTCGCGTTCTCTGGTTGCCAGCGGGGGCATTCATGTGGCAAAATGCGGTCATATTTTCAGTGCATTAATATTTCTAGAATACAGACACCACCACGTACAATCTGAATACATTATTAAAACGAAACATTATACGCACAGGAGTTTAATCAGCGCATGTAAACCAAACTGTTATCATATACAACACAGAACGATATCTGTAGCTTTAACTGGAGACATTGGACTTATGGGTTTTGCGGCCAGTGCAGATTCGGATCAGCCTGTGCGACGGTCCGCACAGTCTGATCAATATCTGCATTGTTCGCCATTACATCAGTGAAACACATGGCATGCTTGTCACAAGCAATATAGATGTAGCTCGTTATCAAGCAACAGGTGAATGCTTTGACCTGTAGCCTATTTCTCCAACATTGCCAAGTATACTTATCTAGCAAAGTATACTTTGAGGGAGAAATTTTCAATTTCAGGATAAATTTATTAATTGTTTTTATATTGAATTTATTATATTATCACAGCCATTTTGGCAGTGATAATGTAATAAATTCAGAATAATAATTCTGCATACTTTTAATCATCAAATGTATGCAGTCGTTAGTTCTATATGAAATAATGCATTTGGTAAAAATAAATGATTACTCCCTCAAAGTATACTTTGCTAGATAAGTATACTTTGCAATTTTAATGAAATCGGCTACATGAGCGACACTGGCCACAAATCCCATAAGTCCCATGTAACAGACAAGCATACGACGGTAATTGAAACATGTATATGTCATAGCCACATACAAGTACAACAGACAAGCATACGCCGGTAATTAAAACATTTATATGTCACAGCCACATACGAGTACAACAGACAAGCATACACCGGTAATTAAAACATTGATATGTCACAGGCACATTCAAGTACAAGAGACAAGCATTCACCGGTAATTAAAACATTTATATGTACATATGTCATAGCCACATACAAGTACAACAGACACCAACATTTATGTAACTCAATTCACCAACGCCCATACAAGTACAACAGACAAGCATACGCCGTGAATTAAACATTTGATATGTCACAGCCACTTATAAGTACAACAGACAAGTACACACCGGTAATTAAAACATTTATATGTCACACATACATACACGGACAGACAATATTAAAACGCCGGTAATTAAAACTTTTATATGTCACAGCCACTTACAAGTACAACAGAACAGTATCACCGGTAATTATTTATATGTCACAGCCACATACAAGTACAAAACAGACAAGCCATACGCCGATTAAAACATTTATATGTCACAGCCACATACAAGTACAACAGACAAGTATTCAGGTAATTAAAACATTTATAGTACAGCCACATACATGACAACAGACAAGCCACGTAATAATAAAACATTATATGTCACAGCCACATACAAGTACAACAGACAAGCACACGCCGGTAATTAAAACAGTTATATGTCACAGCCACATACAAGTACAACAGACAAGCATACGCCGGTAATTAAAACATTTATATGTCACAACCACATACAAGTACAACAGACAAGTATTCACCGGTAATTAAAACATTTATATGTCACAGCCACATATAAGTACAACAGACAAGTATACGCCGGTAATTAAAACATTTATATGTCGCAGCCACATACAAGTACAACAGACAAGCATACGCCGGTAATTAAAACATTTATATGTCACAGCCACATACAAGTACAACAGACAAGTATTCCCCGGTAATTAAAACATTTATATGTCACAGCCACATATAAGTACAACAGACAAGTATACGCCGGTAATTAAAACATGTATATGTCACAGCCACATACAAGTACAACAGACAAGCATACGCCGGTAATTAAAACATTTATATGTCACAGCCACATACAAGTACAACAGACAAGCATACGCCAGTAATTAAAACGGGCTAGTGGTGTATGCCCCCTCCCATCCATATAATAAAATCAGCAAGCAAACAATATACAATTATTGACTTTTGAGGAGGTTCGTAAATATCGTGTACACCGACTGAAAAGACAATAATTATTGTATTATATGATTTATAATTTTGCTGAAACTCGACTGACATGTATGTACAAGTTTGCTTCACTTTGCATCCATTGTTGTTGCATTGTACCTTGTTAAGCTTTGTGTTGCTGATTGGATGATACTTTTTGAGTTGTTTTGTTCAATTGGCTCGTCGTTGAACCGTGACTGATTCGCGCATCCAGTTCAATATCGCATGTAGAATATCACCCTTAGCGAGACGAGTCCGAGACGGATATTCAGGATAATACCATATATGTCCGGGTGAACCTCTAGTGGGCAATCCCATTTGCTGGACTTCTCAGTCATATAACAATAGGCAACGTACGTGTACATGTATTAGAAGCCCCATGTGATGTTGTACCTAAGAACATGTGCAATATCTCATGAACAATATTTACAAAATTTACGAATTTTTCTTTAAATGACATGGAAAGATGATGTTGTTTTATAGCAAATTATGGAGCCTGATAACGAGCTATATTTCTTGTTGGAAGCTTGACTGTTGTTTCTTTGACTGAATGGCGAACAGTGCAGATCCTGATCAAACTGGATCCTGATCAGAATGTCCGGATGCACAGGCTGATATTGACCTACACTGGTCGTAAAACCCATTTTCTCCAGTGGTAGCCACTTATAATAAAGAATAGTGCGACAATACTGTTCCACATATCAATGTTCGAGTCATACGTGATATATTTGTTGTAGAATACATTTTGAAAATTAGTTGATACAGAAAGCCAATATCGATGACTGCTTCACCAAACATCCGCGTTAATAAAAGCTTTACAAACTGTTTTCTTGGAAATGTTAGCATAATGGCATTTGTAAATACCGGTGTTTAATTCAAAATTGCCTAATTATAATGGAGTACGACTATAAACGTTTCACATACAAAGACATGCTCACACCTTTAGATCGTTTATTATCGATCTATTGACGTGGGATCGACAGGCAATCACAATATCACGCATATTTACCTCCAACAAACCGCATACTCTGCTCATTATATCAAGGTGTTTGTACCCTTGTAAAGTCTATTGAACTCTAATCAAAAAGGCTACTCCTAAACCGATATATACTTACACAAAGTCTTTATGCAGATGCTGCCAGCAAGGAAATCAGCACCATATGCTGTAGTTAGAAAATAATAAGCACATTTTGGTGTATACTTTGGCTTCTACACGCCTGTGTATACATGTAGACATAAATTCCAAAAACAAATCGTTTTTTTACTCCGACCACCCTTCCTTTTCCCCCATGTTAAATTACCATAGACAAATCAATTACTTCGCAATAAAATCAATATTTGACCAAATTTCACGAAATAAAAAAAGTTTAATATTATCGAATAAAATATTGTTTTTGCATTGTTTATTTGGCCGTACAATTCGGGCAGGTTTCGTGAAACAGACAGTAAGTGTGGTATAACATGATCGTTCCGCAGGAAGACAGTAACTTCATAGTTCTGTAGCCTATTTCATCAAAATTGCAAAGTATACTTATGTAGCAAAGTATACTTTCAGGGAGTAATCATGTATTTGTCCTGAAATGCATTATTTCCTGTATATTATTGCCTGTTCATGATTACAAAGCACCCACCCTCGTGTTGAAGTAGTCATCAGTCTGTTTTACAGTGGAACCTCTGTAACCTGACACCCTGGGACATCTGTATCTGTATAGTTCCACTGTATAGTGTGTATGTCCGTCTGTTCCAGTACTTGGTTGTATGCGTGGTGCTGTTGGCGGGACAAGTAATCGTTATTGGAATACTGTACGGCTCCCCCGAAACCGTGAGTAGTGAACATATGCGGCTGTGACTACAGAAATTAATTGTGTTTATCAGTTATGTGACCATTTTGTCAGCGGGCGGTCCAGGGGCCCGTTTCACTAAACTTCGTACGACTAAAATGTTCGTAAGTGCAAAATTATGATCGTCTGTAAATTTCACATTAACAATGTTTTCTTATAAACAATTATTGGATTTACATTTATTGAGCATAGGCTGCATAATGCAGCCTATGCTCAATACATGTAAATTCATATGTTGAAATTTCCAGACGATCATACATTTGCACTTACGAATATTATAATCGTACGAAGTTTAGTGAAACGGGCCCCTGAAGGCTGTGCCAGATTCTGAGAAAAGCACTGGCTTTCGTCGGTACTGCTTTAATTGAACGGCGCTGGTAATACTGAATACATTACAATGATTACTTCCCTTGAGATTAAAATAAACACCATTTGCTGTGTTGTTTATAGTTGTTCATATATAGTTATACCGATGAAAGCCAAAATAACCCGAATGCCTATAGTGAAAAGCATGTGTACTATTGTTCTGGCACTTAGATCCACAGGCATTCGGCGTGTTTCAGTTTTCACCGGTATAACTCTAAATATATGAACAAGGCTAACTTTGGTTGGACACGACCTCGTATCATAACACAATAACATGTTTAAAATTGTAATTTTCTATACATTCTAAGCATTTCTGCAGGATACGGATATTTCTCAAATGATCATATGTTCTTGCAATTACAATATTGACGTTAGAGCCTTAAACAAATACCGTAATTTGTTATGCAACCAGGTTGTGTCCGACATAGCTAGGAAAAGGAGCTGTAATTCGATAATATTTGCATAAATATGTCTAACTATTTTATTTTAGCAATATAACAATAATTATCAAATGAACATGTGCACTGTCCGTGAAAAGTGTTCCCACATGTAACAATGTTCGGTGGAGTAGGCGAACACAGATTATACTAGTTGCGGGAAGTAACTCTGCAGAATACTACCGATACAGAGAATAATATACACACTACTAGTCTGCTACCATGTTATTCACTGGTTGCAAATGCGATACACATCTTTTGTCAAGTGTTATGTTAGATTGTATATATAATGTATATAATAAGGTGTGTGATGTGCGTGTGTATTCGAATACTTCCCAGAAATGGGTCATACAAATGCCACTCTACCCATCATGCAGCAGTAGGAAACAAAATAATTGATCTTAGATGTTTAGTGCTGTACCCTATTGATACATGTAGTGCATATAATATTCATATTACATTGACGATATCTAGCAGATGTATACTTTCAGGAAGACATTTTCAATTTTAGGATAAATGTATTATTTCTTATTACTGAATTATTACATTATCGCAGCCATTTTGGCTGTGATAATGTAATACATTCAGTATAATAATTCTGCATACTTTTAATCATCAAATATATGCAGTCGTTTGTCCTATATGACATAATCCATTTCGGGAAAAATAAACGATTACTCCCTCAAAGTATACTTTGCTAGAAAAGCATACTTTGCAATATTGGTGAAATAGGCTACAGAAACACACTCATAATTAATTATACATACATGCATGTTTTTGAACAGACACTACATATAAATCGGCTCTGAATTAGTTTACTAGTTAAAATGTTAATTTATCTCATTTATCGAAGCTCTGGATTCGAACCCCCAGATGTTTTGATGTTGATGTCAATATGTGGTTTCTAAATCATTAGACTAACTTGTATAACAAGGTGTATGATCACGTGGTACTAACAACAACAACAAGTACCGATTCAAAGTACGTATTCTTTTATAGTGTCCTTATTATGTAACGGATTTTTATGAAATATAGCACATCAGACGCGTCTTGTTATGCTGCATGTGGTGGTCTCTGTATGTTCGCCCAAACTTCTGTCGTTTTTGCGAAGAACGACATATAAGTCTGTGCCAAACTCCCTAGACCATCAAATGCAGCTCATGAAGACGCGTTTGCTGCGCCATATTTCATCAAAATCCGTTGCATATTAAGGAAAATATCAAATAATACTTACTTTGGAGTTGGCGACGTTGTTGTTGTTGTAACCACGTGATCATGCACCTGGTATAATCTTGAGATAGGTTAACTGAGAGATAAATGAATATACGACACAATACACTGGGCATTTCAGTTTCATGATCCGGCCAAGAAGCGTTTGAAAACTGACATCCAGACTGACTACATGGGACTGAATGGCACCAACCTGAACTCCGTGGCCTGGAACGTCGTTATGCAAAAGGTACGTACGTATGTCCGCGAATATGTAACTCAGTACTTACTGTCTATTTCACGAAACATGTCCAAATTTTACGGCCATATAAACAATGCTAATTTAAAACAATTTTTTTTCGATAATATTAAATTTTGAATGAGCCTTCTTTTTCTTTCGTGAAATTTGGTCAAATATTGATTTTATTACGAAAAATGAGTTCTCAATGGGAATTTAACATGGGAAACAAGAGGTGGAGAACCTGGAAGAGGAGTTGGAAAACACTTTCGAAATTGATTCTGAAATCTGGCTAGATAGCTTGGAAATGATCTAACTAAGAATACAAAATAAAAGTTACATTTTGAAAATCGGTCCACTATTTCTGAAATTAGAACAAATTCCCCATGTTAAATCCCCATAGACATTTTCACTCTGTGGAAATTGTTTTTTCGCAATAAAATGGATATTAGACAAATTTCAAGAAATAAAAAGTAGTCTTTACATATTTTTGTTTAACATGTGGAATTTCGGAGTCAAATTCCAATCTTTTTCATCTCAGTTTGACTCGTCCCACAGGTCCTCCACCTCATTTTCCCCCAGGTTAAATTCCCATAGACAAATCATTTTTTCGCAATAAAATCAATATTTGACAAAATTTCACGAAATAAAAAGGAAGGCTCATTCTTAAATTTTGATAAAAGTTAATGTTATCAACACAAATATTGTTTTTGCATCGTGTATATGGCCGTAAACATTGGGCAGGTTTCGAGAAACACACAGTAGCCATCTCATCAGGTTCTACACTTTTACAAGGAACTTTCATATGCATGTATTTAACAAAAACGCACACCTTTAAAACGGACTACTGTCTGTTTCATGAAAGCTGTCCAAATGTTACGGCTATATAAACATTGCAAAAACAAGATTTAATTTGACAACGCTAATTTTTATAAAAAAAATAAGAATGAGCCTTTATTTTGTGAAATTTGATCCAAAAATATATTTTATTGGAGTGAATATGTCTATAGGGATTTAACATGCGGAAATTTGTTCTAATTTCAGAAATGGTGGAACGATTTTCAAAATTAAACTTTTGTTTGTTTTGTTAGATAATTGTCAAGCTATAACGCAAGTCAATTTCCATTAATTTTCATTGTTGACTCCTCCCACAGCTCCTCTACCTCATTTTACCAACATTCAATAAATAAAAGGAAGACTCATACTTAAATTTTGATAAAATTTTATATTATCGAAACAAATTATTGTTTTTGCATTGTTTATATGACCGAAACATATGGGCAGGTTTCGCGAAACAGACAGTAGTCTGAAACTCATATTGTGACGATTAGATTGATCGGCGAATCAACATATCAACACCCATTTCAGTTATTCAAGGTTGAGATGATTAACACAACACTGCTAGTACAGTAGAACCTCTCTAAGTCGGACACCAAGAAAACAGCGGTGATCATATTTGTCATGAGTTTCTTGGTAATTTATCTCAGGTGATAGTGTGTGTTCGTGATCGCATATCACACAAATATGGCGCAAAAAAGATCAACTGCCTGATTTACAGTGAAACCACTCTAAACCGGACACCCTGGGGACCTCCCAGGGTGTCCGGTTTAGAGAGGTTTCACTGTAATAAATGTTTTGTGGCCACATTGCCCGGTAGATGGAGTGTTGCGGCCCGATCAGCTATGAAGATTTTACGGGCGCCGCGAACTGGGTAGTGAACAACAGCTTGGTTACGCTCAAGACGCCGCTCTCCTGCTGCAAAACGTTGCCTGACAGCACGGATTACTCGTGTGCCAGCATAGCGCCAAAACATTATGGATCGGGTAAATGTCTTATAATTTATGTTTTCTTTCACGTCACGTACATTGTAACTGTGCCCCGCAAAGAACATGGATTTTATTTTATTAATTCGTTCCCACGATATAACAATTCTTTCCCTCGAATTAACAATTCATTCCACGAAATGACAATTCGTTCCGTCAATTTCACAATTCTTTCCCTCGAATTAACAATTCGTTCCCACGATATAACAATTCGTTCCCTCGAATTAACAATTCGTTCCCACGAAATGACAATTAGTTCCCTCAATTTCGCAATTCGTTCCCTCGAATTAACAATTCGTTCCCACGATATAACAGTTCATTTCCTCGAATTACCAATTCGTTCCCACAAAATGAGAATTCGTTCCCTCAATTTAACAATTCGTTCCCTCGAATTAATAATTCGTTCCCACGATATAACTATTCGTTCCCTCGAATTAACAATTCGTTCGCACGATATAAGAATTCGTTCCCACGAATTAACGAATGTTCCCGTGGGAACGAATTGTTATTTAGTGGGAACGAATTGTTAATTCGAGAGAACGAATTGTTATTTCGTTGGAACGAATTAAACAAAATAAAAGTATACGGCCTCTCCAAGTTGCTACTCCAAAGGCACAACATGGTCTTTATATCAGAGACATCATCTGGGACATTTTCTGGCAAAATATACATCCATTCCCCATTACCCCACGTATTAATGGCATTATTATACATTTTATATCAGACGTAAACTTTCACACTGATATCAGGGGCGAAAACCTAGTTTCAGTACGATACTAATGGATATTACTGTTTATTCTCTGTATATATTTTTGATGTACAATGCAATGATCATATTTTATAATCTGTCGAAAATGTTATTGTTTTATGTGACGCATTTAATTAGTGTAAATAATTAAAAGATACCATGCATCATGAGCATATGAAAATATCTTGATACCACCGAGCGTCACTATCAGCATCCATCACCAAACTTAACATTGCGCGTACGTTTCTTGTAACTTCTGATTCCCTTCTTGCAACTCAGGCCCGTGCGCAGAGGGGGTGCGATGGGTGCGTACGTACCCCCCTTAACCCTTTTAACACCACAGGCCTGTATAGTGGTATTGACATAAAGTGTAGATCCAGATGAGCCCGCTCGTGATGAGCCGTCTCCTCAGGATTTACACTTCTTGCAAGTAATTTTCATAATTTTGAGAACAAAAACACCCCATGTGCATAAATGGACTGGTCTGAAAAACATTTTGTGATGATTGGAGTGGTTGCACAATGAACAGATCAGTTACTTGTGGGTGAAAGGGTTAATCTGCCAATGTCTGTCCGCGGATGTGCAAACAAAATGTTTGGCCCTACGCCACGTCGATAACGCACCCCGCTAACTTAATTTCTGCATACTGGCCTGAAAAGCATTGATTTTGTATTCACACATTCACCTGTTATCATATGGTGTCAAGTCAATGACCTTCAGACTCCACTAGTGCTCAGGACAATGTCACATTTAGTGTCAGTGCCTACACGGAGGTCATTCATCAGAGCCACGTTTACTGACAATCTAGTGCAGTCCGGAAACTCGTGTACGCACCGATATCATATTATATTATTTATAATTGCCGTAGATACATGAAGAAATGTTATATACGTCAGTGTACATTGATTGCATTAACCCGTGCAACACGACATACTAATATGGGAGTGTCCATTCAGGAAGTCGGATTTCGCGCACCTGTAAGTTATAAATTAGCTCCACTGTCGACGAGGGCAGGGGGACATCTGAAACGTTTCCTATATAATTTAATCATGTTTATACCTTCACATAACTAAATTCCAGTCGCTAAACCAAATCCAAATCCAGATATAAAATGTTAGATGGTTATTAAACATATTGTTATCACCATTTATTATTTTCTTACTCAGATATGAAAATGTAATGCCTAATCCAATGAGGGATCGTAGCTAGTTATTTCCCTTTGCAAATGTATTTATATATATCCGGTCCTATGCTGTATATCAGCTATTACCGAATAGTACACATATATAGTTTTGAGAACAGAGTAGACACATATCAGACTACACATCTACAATCATTGGAATAGCAGTAATAAGCGTGAACACGTGACTCTGGCAAATAATGTAATCCGATATCAGATTGCATAGATATATACATGTAGGTGCATCCGGATCAACACTACTGTCTGTTTCACGAAACCTGCCCAAATTGTACTGCCATATAAACAATGCAAAAACAGTATTGTTTTCGAAAATATTTAATTTCATCCAAATTTAAGAATGAGCCTTCCTTTTATTTCGTGACAATTGGTAAAACATGGGGGAAAAGGAGATGGAGGACCTGTGGGAGGAGTCAGAAAACGCAAACATTTGGAAACTGACTCCGAAACCTGGCTAGATAGCTTGAATATGATCTAACTAAGAAAACAAAAGTAACATTTTGAAAATCGGTCCAGTGTTTCTGAAATTCGAAAATTACCCATGTTAAATCTCCATATACACCTTCACTCTGTGAAGATGTCTATGAGGATTTAACATGGCGAACTTGCTTTTTCGCAATAAAATCAATATTTGACCAAATTTCACGAAATAATAAGAAGGCTCATTCTTAAATTTTCCTTTAGTTTAATATTATCGAAAGTAATATTGTTTTTGAATTGTTTACATGGCCGTAACATTTGGGCAGCTTTCGTGAAACAGACAATAGTGGAAATCACTATGATTGCTCCATTTCACAACAAATCATGCTACATACATGTACGCCCTTTTCACAACAAATCATGCTACATACATGTACGCCCTTTTCACACGAAATAAGTCACTAAACTATATAATTTGGACCGGATTTCTATAAATAAATCCCCCATTATCCAATTATCCGCCATTTTCAGAGCTGCTACGATACAATATGGGATATGACTTTAGGGAACACAGCGATTATGGTGGGCACCCTAGTGGGAGTCGGGGTGTTCCAGGTAGGTGCATACAACTGACCCTCTAGTCCTCAGTTCTTGTAGATTTGTAGTACCTTAGTTTCATACTATATTCTGTGTTATATTCCAGTATTTCATCATTTACGTTTTGATACCGACGAACTTTTGGCTATTAAACGCATCAAATGAACATTTCATCAATAACAAAAGAGTCACCCTCCCCCAAAAATAGTATTTGATGAAATGCCATTAAATATTTATTTTATTGCGAAAATAACACGATTTTCCTAAATGGCCTAAAAATAGATTTTGTGGACTCATTTTCAAAATTAAACGTTTGTTTCCTTATTCACATCATTTCCAAGTTATCTAATCAGGTTTCGGAGTCAAATTCCAATTGTTGTCATGTCATGTTGTCATGTGTTAATTTTCCATAGTAAAATCGGTTTCTCGCAAAGCAATCAATATTTGATGGAATTTCATCAAATAAAAACATTTGGAGAGGGTGACTTTTTTGTTATTGATGAAAAGGTACTTATATTTAAATACTTTTGTATAATTAATATGTTTAATAGCCAACAGTTCGTCGGAAGCTGAACGTGGAACAGACAGTAGTGTTTAGCTAACACATTTCAATTCAAAACAATCTCTCGTTGTTTAGTACTTAGCCAACACATTTCAATATTTAAATACATGTATATATTCATTTCAATGTATTTCAATAATTCGTCGTTTAGTAGTTGTAGTTGTACAATTTCTTAAACTAATGTGTCTGATACATTTACATGTATTATTTAATGCCCTTTTTGTCTGTATTGATGTTTATTATGTGTGGATCCCTTTCCGCGAAAGGTTCCTTACGACATTTGCAACCAGCGTTGTCCTAAATCATCCTGTGTATCCATGCAGCCTGACCAGGGCCTACTAAATAATTAGAGCTAGCATTAAATATTTAGAGCTAACTCCAAATCAATTGAAGAGCTCTCTAAATCATCTGGAGCGAACTCTAAATATTGAATGTTAGCTCTAATTATTTAGAGTTAGCAATATGTATTTGACTTTATGTAGATTCGGCGTTCCAGGAACGCCAAATCTACATACACTCCAATAATTAATGCTAGTCCTAAATAGTAAATGCTGGCTCTAATTATTTACAGCTAGCAATAATTATTTAAGTTTATGTTCCATATTGTTTGGCACAAATGGAGGCGCTATGCTGATCGCCTTGTAGTCTCTGAAGTGAATTTCCTTCAACCATAAAAAGAAAAAACGATAGCGTCTAACCATACCGAGTTACGTCACAAGAATATCAAAATCTGCAATTGTTTCAAATGCCATATGGTCCATCTTCTCAGGCAACCGTCTTAATAGGTTTCATTCCAGTAAATCGAGTGTGGTCCTTAGTGTTGCAGCCGAAAGTAGTACATAATGAAGAAATAGTGCGAAACATATTGCATGTTTTCAGCTAACCGTTTCTGGTTACTTGTGAATTTCGAATTGGAATTATTAGATGTAAATATACATATACTCCTGCAACAAATATATGGAGATCATTTTCATCTTACTGCCTGTCACGTATTCATACGTCGGATGACCCTATCATTCGCTAATCCATTCTCGAGCGTCTGGTTTTTTAATCAAGTAAGCCTTCCGAGTCATGAGAATTTCTTACATGCTTGTCCACAAGCTAGTTCATTATGAAAATGCTAGTCTGACAGAAACTATTCAATTATATGTGTATTGCGGTTTGAAGGGATGCCTCGATGTCATACATTCATACATATAATGCACATACACACATGTATACATACATGTATACATAAATACATAAACGCACGCACGCACGCACGCACGCACGCACGCACGCACGCACGCACGCACACACAGATGGACCAACCGTACACATTGTCCGTGTTCTGAGCATATATTCGAAACTGAACTACAAATTAATCATTGTGATTGGCTGCTCTGGCTGAATGATTCAAACTGCTTGATACTGGACTTGATATTCGAGCATAGATTCAAAATAAATGCATTTGACGAATTATCTCCAGATTGACTGCTGACTGTTGCCCAGGCAGTTAGCATCAAAACATAGGAATATATAGTAAACCCAAAGGGAGACCGAAAGGCCAGAGTGTACGTAAACAATGTGACCATTTACGACAACATCAGTCAGCGATTCAAGGAACGCCAAATCTACATGAACTCAAATACGTATTATTAGAGCTAGTATTAAATAAGTAGCACATATACATAGGTGACGTGAATAAACACAAATACCTAGTTAAAAACGCAAGCGCCAAGAGAGCACCCAACACATTACGGTTCAAGACAATCTGCACCCGGATAACTCACTCACCATTTTCACGGCCGATTGTGACTACATGTACATGTACATGCCACGTATCCATTCCAGTTGCTGCTCATCATTTTCACCATCGTCTCCTGTATGGCGGCAAAGACAAACAAGACGAGTCCGATATAGTAGCATTAACAAAGTTTCTCCATCCACTAGAGTTCTGCTCCTAGCGCTTGGTGGCCAGTGTTTCGTGAAATGCATAGGCACTTTGTGGTATCAAGGACAAAACGCTGTTTAAATCATACCCAATTTTACTCTGATATTAAATATCTAGAAGGCATGACACTCGCCATTTTCAATCAACGGAAGTGGTACTAGTGTACCTTGGCCACTGCTCGCAAATTTCAGGAATTGTGACGCGAGAAGGCCGGCCGGGACCCTGCTGGTCCCGGTCTTCGCGCCCTTTACAATTACTGAATTAGCGAGGCGGGCCCAAGGTAAATAACCCACTTCATTTGGTTGAAAAGATAGCGAGTGTCCTACCTTCTAGATACTTAATATCGGAGTAAAATTTGGTATGCTTTAAAGAGGCTTTTCTCGTTCATACCACAAAGTGCATGTGGTGAAATGCAGCAAGTGATAGGCTGTGTATTGCGGTGAATTGCAATTTAAATATCTGTAAAATGAGTGATTTTGAAATTAGAGAAATGTTTTCATATTTGCAACATTGTAAGCTTTAAATGTTATTTTCTGCAACTAAGTTGCACAATCACTTGCCACACAGTACGGCATGTTAGGTGTGCTTGTCTCCCGTATGTGATGTGTGGCTGTGACTGGAGAAATGGCACTTGTGACTTGTGTGACCAGTATGATCCATATAGCTTTTCACCAAAATTGCCAAGTATACTTATCTTGCTAAGTACACTTTCAGGGAGAAGTTATAAATTTAAGGATATATTTATTAATTTGTATTATACTGAATTTATTACATTATCATATCAATTTTGGTGAAATCGGCTACAGATCTACTACACTACCGCCTGCACTAATCTTAACAATATGTGTATGTGCTGTCATAGTATGTTCACTGCCCCGGTATTTTGGATGAGACTTGAAACCGAGGTCCCATCCCAAAAAAATTACATTAGCGGTTGCTGGGGGCGTTAGACCAGTGACGTTTGTCAATTTATTTTATTCCACTACTTGAATATTGCGTTTCAAATCAAGCAGTCCCGTCCCAAAATGACATTAGCGGTTGTTACGGCGTTACACCAATTCACGTGTTGTCAATTGATTTAGTTAACTACCTGAATATTGCGTTTGAAATCAAGCAGTTTGATTGGCTGAGCCAAAACAATCAATGTGCTTGATTACGAGTTGTCATTGTCAATTGATGTTCAGAATGTTGTGAACATCGGGAAGATTAACGCCGACGGTTGTGTACAGTAGTGCATTTGTTCAGCTTGTTATGTCTCTGTTCTATCGGTTTGTGGCAGGACATGTGTTGAATGAGCTGCGCAGTCTGATCTGGATTTACTCTGATAGCAATCCTATAAGCCGGATTTCTCCAGTTTAAGCGAGATTTAGTTGTCAACTTCTACTATTTACTACTACTGTGTTGTTTCTTCAAGCCGAACTGATAATACCTTGGGTGGATGTTTATTATTATATGAGTGTATCAAGATAAAAAGAAAGTATAGATGTTATCAAAATTTAAGAATTAATATACATTTTATTTCGTGAAATTTGGTCAACTATTGATTTTAGTATGAACAATTGTCTATGGGAATATAGCATGAGGAACAGCATGGGAGAGGAGTAAACAAACGAAAACAATTTTAACTCTGAAACCTGGTTAGATAGCTCGTAAATGACCTAATTAAGAAAAGGAAAGTTAACTTTTGAAAATCGCTCCACTATTTCTGAAATTAGAACAAATGTTCCAATGTTAAATTTCCATATTTGAAGATGCCTAGGGGGATTTAACATGTGGATTTTGTATCGTCGCATTGACATCAATATTGAACCAAATGTCATGAATTGAAAACGCTCAATCATAAATTTTGATCAAGTTTAATATTATTGAACATTATAATATTTGTTTGCATTGTTTTAAACTTGAAAGCCGTACACGTTGGGCAAGTTTTGTGAAACAGACAGTATGTTTCATTACATGTATGTATGTATTATTAACAAACATGTAAGAAACCTTACAAGCGGAAATTAATTATATCAGGAGGAATGGAAAATGTGCACATACATTATATACAAGTATCAGGGTGCCGTTTCACTAAACTGTTCGTAAGTGCACAAATATGATAGTCAGTAAATTTCACATTAACAATGTTTTCTTGTAAACAATTATTGGATTTACATTTATTGAGCATATGCTGCATATGTAGCCTATGCTCAATACATGTAAATTCACCAATTGAAATTTCCAGACCATCATAAATTTGCACTTACGAACATCTTAGTAGTACGAAGTTTAGTGAAACGGGCCCCAGTTTTTTACACAAGCACGGCGAAGTTATGAGTATATATTGTTCTAATATATTGTAATGACGAATTCGCATTCTACAAGGGACTAGTCAATGATAATTAGTGAAATGTCAAAATGGCAGTTCTGCGTGAAGCTACAATTCTAGAACTGACTTTCTACTACACTAACATTTTACTATACATTATGACCAGCCATGAGAACACAGGGAGTATTGTCTTTGTAGACAGTGTATGCATGTAAAGTGAAACCACTCTAAACCGGACACCCTGGGAGGTCCCCAGGGTGTCCGCTTTAGAGAGGTTTCACTGTAAATCGGGCATTTGATCATTCTGAGCCATAGTTGTGTGCTATGCGATCACGAGCAGACATTATCACCTGAGATAACTGACCAAGAAACTCACCAACAATCACAAGTGTTTTGTGGTGTCGGGATAGTGAGGCTGCACTGTATCCGCGACGTTCTGGTCTTATCAGTCAGTGCATACGCTATTCATTATGGAGCTGCTGAAACAATGCCGATGTTTTCAAACAACCATCACACCTGTAGCAGGCGACACTACTACAGTCTGTTCCACGTTTCTGTGCCGAAGAACGTTTGGTTATTGAACACATTACGTCTAAAATATATTTAAATGTAAGTAATCAATAACAAAAAATTAGCCCTCCCCAATTTTTCCTATGGGAATTTAACATGGGGGCTAAAATTAGATTTTTTGAAAATATTTGTATTTGTGGACCGATTTTCAAAATCTAACTTTTGTTTTCTTATTTACATTATGTCCAAGCTATACAGAGATGTTTCGGGGTCAATTTCCATTTTTTTTTCTCTTTTTACTCCTCCCCCACTGTTTCCACCTCTTTTCCCTCCATGTTAAATTCCCATAGGAAAATCGCTGTTTTGCTGTAAAATCAATATTTGATGGAATGTCATCCAACAAACAAAATTGGGGAGGGTGACTTGTTTGTTGTTGGTGAAAAAGTACTTACATTTAAATATAGACATAGTTTGTTTAATAGCCAAAAGCTCGTCGGCAGAAAAACGTGGAACAGACAGTAGTAGTAGTAGAGTAGCTTTGCCGCTTGTCAGAATGCGATGCTTCAACTTTTCTCATAGCGGGTCATACTAAACTGTAAAGGGATATTTTACAACGTTTCCTCATTTACGTGTATGAT
This sequence comes from Conchocele bisecta, assembly GCA_029237695.1. Taxonomy (NCBI): domain Eukaryota; kingdom Metazoa; phylum Mollusca; class Bivalvia; order Lucinida; family Thyasiridae; genus Conchocele; species Conchocele bisecta. The sequence continues at coordinate 108,713,803 of CM055270.1, forward strand.
GAATAATAAAAACACGAATAGTCAACATGAAATGTATATTGAATAGCACACGTATACTGGTCATAAACCGTGCTGTGAAATAAATAAAATATACAAATTGTAGAAATATCCCTTAAAATGCGGTAAAATAATAGTTATAGGTTATTTGACTTGTATGTGGATATATGCACGAGTTCCGCAGCGTGCGATATTGTGCGACTTTAGAGTGCAATATCGTTGCGCGGCATAATGAGTGGCATATACATGTGTATCCACATACAAATCAAATAAACTTTCAATAATATACGTAAATCACTCGCACTCGCCTAAATATACAAAATCTAATAAAATAAAACAATCAGTGGTGATTTAGAAGGAAGTATTTTGCGAGTTGAAACGTAGTTCCCGGCACTGACCAATACGGACTCACGAGACGTCAATGTGGAATCATACATGCATTGACGGTTTGCGTTCCATTGTGTTTCAGTGAGAAACGAAAGTACGTAAATGTATATAATAATGTAGTATATTGCTTTATTTGTTCACATTTATTGTATTTATTAACATAACTTTGTCAGCATTGTACGCTTGCTTGTAGATTCTAGATAACGAATAGTTCTGTTGGTCTGTAGATGTATATACATGACCGCTGGCGGACACTATTTTAACCATTTCACCCATCCTAGTACTTGACTGAATTATTTTTTGTTTTTGATCAGTCATAGATCCTGATGATCAAGTGAGTCGTGTTTGTGCTACACTGTACCGTGTTGCAATACATCGTTTACTGGCATGAATACGCATTCCTGATTGGTTCACATCACATCACGTGGTCAGACTGCAGCGGTTGCGCTGAATTACACGTCTACACTGTGTGCAAACACTCTAAGAACTTTATTTGTTCATGGGAGTCGCAATATGTAAACCAACACTTGAACAGGTGTCTTAGCATTGAATAACTAAAATATAGATCCATGTAATATACGGGTTCGTACGGAGCCCCGCAGGGGAAGTATTTTTTTTGTTTAATTTGTTCCCACGAAATAACAATTCGTTCCCTCAATTTAACAATTCTTTCCCACGAAATAACAATTCGTTCCCACGGGAACGAATTGTTAATTCGTGAGAACGAATTGTTATATCGTGGGAAAGAATTGTTAATACGAGGAAACGAATTGTTAAATTGAGGGAACGAATTGTCATTTCGTGGGAAGGAATTGTTATATCGTGGCATCGAATTGTTAAATTGAAGGAAAAAATTGTTATTTTGTGGGAACGAATAAATGAAAAAAATCCATGTCCAAATCCATTTTGATACCGGGTTTATCAGGCAAGGCTAGGAAATGCGTATAAATTCCTTCCGTGCCGAAGCAGGTTCTATAAAATATATCAAAATAAAGTAGCTGTACATTTAATCTATTTATCAGGTACATGGGAACGTGTGTGCCAATGAATGGGCATATATAACAGTGGCTTCTTGCAAAAAACTTGTTGACGTTGGGTCATTACGCTGACGTAATTCGGCAACGTCATGTGACGCCGGTTGACCAATGAACCGTGAGGTAAAGTTGTTTTGAATATGTTGTGACCGGCATGTGCGTACCTAGTCAGTGCTAACTACTACAATGTGTTGTCAGTATTCGCATCAATCATCTTTACACGTCATTAATAGAACGCAGACCCGTACGCAGGAATTAATTTAGGGGGGTGCGTTATATAGACGGCGCGAAGGTCAAAATACTTTGTTTGCACATACACGGACAGATTAACCATTTCACCCCTAAGTAACTTGAATGGATGATATGTTAAAATTGCAACCCAATCCAATCATCAGAACCTGATTTTCAGACCAGTCCATTTATGAACATGGGGTGTTTTTGTTCTCAAAAGTATGAAAATTACTGGCAAAAAGTGCAGATCCTGATGAGACGGCTCGTCACGAGCCGGCTCATCCGGATCTACACTTTTTTCAAATACCACTATACAGGCCTGTGGTGTTGACCGGGTTAAGGGGGTACGTTATCACCCGTCGCACCCGCTCTGCGTACGGGCCTGGAACGGCATATCAGTTTGAACTATGATAACTCAATAGCGTAGGTCCTGGTCAGTCCCGATGCTGTGCAATATAAGACTTTCTAATACACATGAAGTTTGCTTTGTAGAATAAGTACCCAGTAATATTATGTGTACGTCCCCAACGTCCATATTGGATATAAATAACAGCCACACACGAATGTGGTTGAATGATGTATATATATGATAACTCCAATGGTATGACATATAAATCAAGCTAGAACCATACTACCGTGAAATCTCTCTAAACCGGACACCCTGGGAGGTCCCCAGGGTTTCCGGCTTAGAGAGGTTTCACTGTAAATCAGGCAGTTGATCATTCTGAGCCATACTTGTATGCTATGCGATCACGAACATACATTGTCATCTGAGATAAATTACCAATACACCGATCAAATATCCGGTTTAGAGGGGTTCCACTGTAGTTAGTTTGGAATGAACATGGACATGTATATATGATATGATATGCATGCGTCCTTTATATGTATAATAAGCTATTCTAGTTGTTCCCAGTAATTATATTAAGCATGCATTTGTGGCGAAACAAGTATGACTGTCTGTTTGTATCAAATGTATTCTTTATTCACATAGTTACACATTTTCTATATTAGTCAATGCAAACTGTGTTACATAATGAAAATCAACGGCATTGTAAAACATCGTTCAATATTGCTGCACGTTTTCCGCTTTAAGGCCAATATGTTGCACTGTATCTCTGCACCTCCGTCAACGGTATAACTTTGCGGAATGACCTTTCTTTTTCGCGCACTAAAATATAGCAACAATATACAGGGCGTCGACATTCATACTTCGCTATATTAGTATTATAGCGAGAAACGTTGACAATATGAGACAAAACTATTATCGTAAACTCACCTAATATTAGTGTGTATTAGCAAAATTATTAGGTCACTCTCCATGAAGTAGAAAGCAAATAAATAACGCTTCAAACGCAAATTTGGAAATACTACTTTGTCATCACTGTAATGTAATGTAATGTAATGTAATGTAATGTAATTGAATGTAATTAGAGTGTTGTGTACTCAGAACTACGTTCAATAACGAGTTGATTATGTGATCTGCCCACTAGGGTCTTCACACGAACACGAAATACTCTGCCATACTGCACTCAATACCTGCCACTTGTTGAGCTTACTAAGGCAGGGGCGGACCCATCATTTGGGGAACGGTGGTTGTCTAGTTGCGAAGGTAACTCTTGCAATCTACTCCCGTACCGTCCGTAGCTAGCTACGGACGGTACGGGAGTACATTGCAATAGTTACGGTTCGCAACTAGGGGGTTGTCCTATTTATGAGCTCTTCGAAATGCACTTTCCTGTGTTTTATGGCATTTAAATTCAGACTCAAACTGGTGGTAAGCTGTGATTATGTAAACTCCGTGGCTGAACGGGGGTGGGGGGTTGCAACCCCGGAACCCTCTAGATCCGCCCCTGTAAGGCGTATACAAACCTGTGGTGCGGGCTGCGGGCAACAGTCCAGAAGAATCTCGGTAGGGAGGGTGGGCTTCTTTAAAACACTGCTAGACAGCGGTATGTGCCCATATGGTGGAATAGGTAGGGTCGGGTTGTCCACACGACCTTTCTATGCCTAATACAAGGTCACCTCTCTAAGCCGGACATCCAGAAACACTTAACCCAGAGTGCAATACACATTGCATTACCAATACTTCCAATACCACATGTCATATTTGTCACCGGACTACCCTATTTCTTGTTGATATATAGAGAATATTCAAAGTTTTGCAACGAATATGTCATTTCGGTTAATCGAGTGGTGTGAAATGTCCATCAAGTAAATTCGTCAGTTTTTAGACTGTACAGTGGAACCTATCCAAACCGGACACCATGGGGACATCCCAGGGTGTTGGTTTAGAGGGGTTCCACTGTATGAACAGTTTCATAAAACGAACCATCCCTCTCGAAATGTAAGCTATGAAAAGTTGCATAGCATTCCCGTTCTCAGACAAACATTAGTCGCTATGGTAAAAACATAAACCGTAACATTACTAACACATAGTGCAGTTAGTATGAAAATTGTCACAACCTTCCCGTTCTCAGACAAAAAGTAGTCGCTATGAAAATTTTGATCACATTCCCGTTTTCAGACAAACATTTGTCGCTATGAAAATGTTTATAAAACGTACCCAGATCTACAGATAAGCTGCGTAGTTGCTTAAATACCAATTCAAATTGTCAAAAACCCAATTGAAATCAGAAGTAGCGAGTATGAAAAAACAATGACAATTTTGTGATACCTTTATCATGATGCAGAAAACAATGACAACTCATGTTGGTATTTCATTAGAATTGTCTCCAAGGAGACAATTCTAATGAAATACCAAGTCATGTTTTCGTGTTGAAGCAAGCTAGTCAATAATTGCTATATGTTGATGTGTAGACAGTAGTGAGATTTTACTTTACCCAATTAAAATTTTGAAATACTCAATTGCTTCTGAAATGATGGAGTGCAAATACTCAATTACTAATTCTTTATCTGGAGCCCTGCGTACCATCCATGTCACATATTGTAGTCGCCATGAACATTTGCATAACATTCCCGTTCTCAGACAACCATTAGTCACTGTGAAAACATTAACTGCGTCCAAGTGTTATGAAAATGTTCTTAAGAAACATGTAACTGCAATGAAAAGTGCAACTACCGGTGTCAATCATATACATGTATTGCATTTACTATGAAACTAGTTTCTTCACAACATTTTCGTTCTCAGAGAAACAAATGTCAAGGTGTATGGATTTCCGTGTCTGCTAACATAAGTATGTGCCGAACTCCCGTGACCCCACCACATGCAGCTCATGAAGACGCGTTTGCAGCGCCATATTTTATCAAAATCATTACCTATTAAGGACATATCAAATAATACTTACTTTGGAGTGGGCGCGCTTTCAACACGTTTAGCCATTGGTGTTGTTGTTGTTGTAAACATGTGATCATGCACCTTGAATGTGACTGACTGGGGAAAAATGGGGTCAGCGGATTTGTGATCAGTGCAACTCCTGATCAAATAACACACTTAGTTAGGCTGATAACGATGTGTGTTGCTTATTAGAATCGTGACGGGGTTTCATTAATGGAATTACTAACGCTGTAAACCCTGATCAGACTATACGCTGTAGACCCTGATCAGACTATACGGCTGAGCTGGCTACACTGGTCGCATAACCCATAAGACCCGTGTTTCCGTCTCAGCCACAAATACATACAGAATACATAAGTACTTAGCTGCACGTATTCCGCTTTACTGACAACAGGTTGCACTATATCACTACACCACGCTACACAGTACAATTGCGCGTAAGAGCATTTACACTTCGCGCACTAAAATATAGAGAAAAAGCACGCGGGGCCTTGACGTTCATACTTCGCTGTATTGTTATTGATAGACAATTATACAATATGACATAACATATTATCATCAACTTACCTAATAAAGTGTGTATTAGCCGAAGTAAACAAAGAACGCTTCAAACGCACATTTGGAAATACTACTCCGTCATAACTATCATGTAATGCAGTGTAATGAAATGTACTTATAGCTGGTATGAACGGAAAAACGATCTTTAAATCATACCCAATTTTACTCTGATATTAAATGTCTAGAAGGTCACTCGCCATCTTTTCAACCAACGGAAATGGTACTAGTGTACCTTGGGCCCGGCTCGCTAATTCAGTAATTGTAACACGCTAGAAGGACGAAACTAGTAGGGTCCCGGCCTTCTCGCGCGTTACACTTACTGAATTAGCGAGCCGGGCCCAAGATAAATAATCCACTTCCGTAAGATGAAAAGTGTCCTATCTTCTAGATATTTAATATCAGAGTAAAATTGGGTAAGATTTAAAGAGGCTTTGTTCGTTCATACCACAAAGTGCATGTGGCTCAGAAACGTATGTGTATAAACATGCATTCGTCAGCTCACTGTGTTGATACACTTGTAAAGACATGCTGACCACACATTTCACCAGGTAGGTTTAAAACGTGCAGATGACACGGTTGTCATGAGTGATTACGATTCTTCTTACCTATTACATGCACGAGTACATACACAACCGCCGGCGTTAATCTAGCCAATATTATCAACGTTTGTCGACATCTATTGACAATGCCAAATCGCAATCAAGCAAGCTGATTGACTGAGCCTGAGCTGTGGCACAGCTCAGGTTCAGTCAATCAATCTGCTTGAGTCAAAGCACAATATTCAACTATTTTGAAAGTTACAAATATTGGCAAGATTAGCACTAGTGTATGTAGACGGACTGTCATTGATGACTTGACAATATGAATAATACACACCTTTATTTTCTAGTAGTTTCCTATTTGCCCGCGTATGAAAAAGATTAAAGAATATTTAGGCTGAAATGTGACTGTGACAGTATGATCGCCAATGACATTCAGAGTATTGCTATATTGTAGAGCCCGAAATGGAAATGTTCGCAAATTTATACCGTTGACTGCGGTGTAACGATATAATGCAACCCGTTGTCTATAAAGAGGAAAACGTGCAGCTAATACAAGGGACAATCGCGCTGCCCAAAATGCTGCTGCCTGTCCCGGAGGACCCTGGAGCCCGTTTCACTAAACTTCGTACGATTAAAATGTTCGTAAGTGCAAATGTAAGATCGTGTGTAAACGTCAATTGATGGATTTACATGTACATGCATATGCAGCCTATGCTCAATAAATGTAAATCCAATAATTGTTTACAAGAAAACAGTGTTGTTGTGCAATTTACAGACTACCATAATTTTGCACTTACGGATATTTTAGTCGTAGAAGTTGAGTGAAATGGCCCCCTGCAAACAAAACCCGTACACAACCGCCTGCGTTAATCTTGTCAATATGTCAACGTTTCTGAACATCTATTGGCGATGTCAACTCGCAAACAAGCAGTATAATTGGCTGTACCTGAGCTGTAGCTCAGGCTCAGCCAATCAAGCTGCTTCATTGTAAGCACACTATTCAAATACATCTATTTAATAATTGGCGATAACAACTAGCGAACAAGCTCAGCTCAGCCAATCAAGATGCTTGCTTTTAAGCACAATATTCAAGTATTTGGAAATAAAAGACAAATATTAGAAAAATTAGCACAGGCGGTGGTGTAATACAATACAATGCTAATGTATACAATTAAACATACATGCATACATACATTAAATACAATGTTCTAGCCAATACTCGGAAGTGTGTGGTGTACAAGATAAGGCAAGATATGGTGAGATGAAACAAAGAAGGTGTCACGGAATTGGTCAAGTTGTAAATGCCTATGAGATACTCCATGTGATTGTATGCCTACGAACATGTGCGATGTTTCATGAAATATAACGGTCATATTATCTGTAAATGATGTCGAAATATGACGAAATTTTCATAGCAAATGCGAAAATTAATTCCACATTTGCTTTGAAGATTTCGTCATCTTTAAATGTTAATAAAGTATCGCACATGTTCTTAGGTACAAACTCACATGGCGTGTCTCAAATAATATTGTTCATAACATACGTTTATTTCCACATTTGTGAATATTATTTTCTCGTTACCCACTTCTCCAGTGACAGACATTCGTTTGTTTCTAATTATTTTGTCAATTACCTGATTTTACTACGTATTGACGAGGGGAATTAAATCGTACACTGCACGAATCCACCTTTAATTTCCCAACTAATGAGTTGTATGATGAGACGCTCATTTATATACAGAGCACTAAAGAGAAGGTCCTACACATCCATGGCAATATTGTACAGTGGAACCTCACTAAACCTCACAGAAAAATAACGTTTATTATCTTATTTTTCATGGGTTTCTTTGTCATTTATCTCAGATGTTAATGCATGCTCATGATTGCAAAGCGCACACATACGTATCAGAATGGTAATATGCCTGCTTTATAGTGGAACATCTCTAAACGGGACATCATGTGGACCTCCCAGGGTGTCCGGTTTAAAGAGGTTTCACTATACCTGATTTGTTTGCTTATGATTTTTTGTTGCATGAAAACATGTCTTGGTATTTCATTAGAATTGTCTCCAAGGAGACAATTCTAATGAAATGCCAAGACATGTTTTCATGGTACATCGGTGAGACTGTAATACAATTTTATACAGTAATTGGCAATTTTGTTGGACGTTTTCATCGCTGACAACAATATACACAACAACAACAACGACATCAATAGGTGTACAACTGAAAACTATTGTAGTAAGAGGGGAATGTGTATAGAGTGAAACATATCTTGTCGACGGCTGGGGTCGAACCCAGGCCGCCTGCGTGAGAGACGAACGCTCTACAACGTCGTGGCTTTTATAGCGACGTGGTAGAGTGTTTGTCTCTCACTCAGGCGGCCTGGGTTCGAACCCAGCCGCCGACAAGATATGTTTCACTTTATACACATTCATTCCCCTCCTACTACACTATTAATGATGTGCATTACCGAAACGCGTGTTTCACAGTGCAATAATAGCGTGCAGTAAATACATTCTTACACTAATAAATGAAACATCTACATAAAATATGATTGGTGATTGGTGATTAGTACATCTCCAATGTGTGATGCTGAATTAAAAAATAATCGCTAATGATATGCTCCTTTTATTACATATTAAGGTTGCTGTACCCTTCTACCCCATGTAAACTCAATGGATGCCTAATACATGTTTTGCATGTACAATTTGGCTTCTACACACCTGTGTAGAGACGTAAATACACATGTGCTAGATCAAACTTGTTCTGTTATCTGCATATTACATGCGTGTGTGCATTTTTATTGGTAGAAATATCTGCATAAAGACTTACTGATCGCATACATATGGTTTATTTACAATATTAGCTATTGTTTTATCAGTATGGATTTTATTATAGTTCCATAGAATTTACATGGGACCACACGAAGGGTACAACTACCTTAAGCACATACTTATTCTGAATAGTTACTGGTCACTTAGTGTATAGCCGTGATCGCATTTATATATTTATTACAATGGACTAAGTGTATTATTTTAATTTAATACACTGACTAGTGTATTATTAGTGTTCATACACTGACTAGTGTATTATTAGTGTTCATACACTCACTAGTGTATTATTAGTGTTCATGCACTCACTAGTGTATTATTAGTGTTCATGCACTCACTAGTGTAGTATTAGTGTTCATGCACTCACTAGTGTAGTATTAGTGTTCATGCACTCACTAGTGTAGTATTAGTGTTCATACACTCACTAGTGTAGTATTAGTGTTCATACACTCACTAGTGTAGTATTAGTGTTCATACACTCACTAGTGTGCACTGGTGTATTATTAGTGTTCATACACTCACTAGTGTAGTATTAGTGTTCATACACTCACTAGTGTATTATTAGTGTTCATACACTCACTGGTGTATTATTAGTGTTCATACGAAGAACTTGGTACCAAGAAGATGAAAATAGGTATTTTTAATGATCACGCATTTCTTATTACAGATATGAACAAAGTTTGTAAAACGTATTGTTGTTCTGAGTGTAATCAACGATTTACACAATCGCACTGCTTGACAAGACACGCAAAAACGTGTATGAGAGGAGAAACAAATGTAGTGTGCAAAGCAGATAAAATAGATAGGCCAACATCTGCGTTTGAAAACGCTTTTTATCCAAGACCTAAATGTAGCAAAAAAGCAATTACGTGGATGAACTCTTTTGAAGGACCACATATCCACACAGCTGTATGTGGTCACGGTGGAGAAAGAATGGTAGCCGGTGCTCCTGTAGATGGATTTTGTTCAGAAACGGAAACCGTTTATCAATTTCACGGATGCTATTGGCACGGATGTCCAAAACACTGTTTTAAAGATGCCAAAGAAAAATTTAAAAAATCTAGGGCACGAGATGAATTGATCAGAGCAGAGTTTGAGTTAGTAGTTATTTGGGAATGCGAATATGATAATAATTCTTCTATTTTGAAACAAAATAAGGAATTAGAAAACCCTCAAACAACAATTTACCCATACCACATTGTATACGATTTTGAAGCGTATTTGGATCCTTCTTTCAAAAACCCCGTTACTAAAGATTTAGAATATATAAATGAACACGTTCCAATAAGTGTAAGTGTTGGAGATACACTGTCTAGAGTTATAACACACATATGTAATACTTCTCCTAAAAAATTAGTGCAACTTTTTCTTGAAGATATTAGTAAGCGAGCGCAAGCAATTCGTAAGGTTGTCGTAAGTGTTGGAGATACACTGTCTAGAGTTATAACACACATATGTAATACTTCTCCTAAAAAATTAGTGCAACTTTTTCTTGAAGATATTAGTAAGCGAGCGCAAGCAATTCGTAAGGTTGTCGGTGCAGATAAAACATACGGATTTCCCACCGATATGGACCGACTTTTCTCTTCACAGAGTGGTGAGATAAAGCGGTGGATAAACCAAGTGCCGGTAATTGGTTTTAATTCCAGCAACTATGATATTAATTTAATAATATCCGTCCCCAAATGGAGGAGGTTTTCGGCTACCTTTTTCAAATATACATGTACTAAATGCGCATATATATCCGCCATGGGAGTGTAATAAATAGGATATTCCATCGTACATGTTTGAATAGCGGAAATAATACACTAGTGTCCGTCGGCGTCCGTGCAAGCAACTCGTTTGCTACGCTCACTCGTTGCTTACGCGGAAGCCGACGTACACTCGTGTATTATTTCCCGCTATTCAAAAAATGTACGATGGAATATCCTGTATGTAACATCTCGTCTGGTTATGCGATACTATTATTGACAAACATTCGGGGATTTTTCCGTTATGTGCATAACACGTTAATGCCCTTTGGAACTGCATACATACATGACACAGTATGACTCGTGTAGAGCCGGTGTTTGTAGCCCCAAATATTAATATTGCGATACATGATATATGCTTGATTTAAACTTAAAATAAAGTATGTTTGAGCCTGACCGGACGTTCCAAGTTCGATAGTCAAACTTGTTGGTGGTCGCAGAGGGTAAATTTGTGTTCACATTTGTTTCTACACTATAGCCAAGTGACTGAAAATGTAATAGACTTTTCACGGCATGGGGGTTACAAAAACCGGGGTTTACAACAACCGTTGATGTAGCGTTAAATTTGCACTCGATTCTTGTCTTAGTTAGATCATTTCCAAGCTACATGTATCTAGCCAGGTTTCAAAGTCAATTTCCAAAATTCCTAAAACTTATCGTTTTTCGACTCCTCCTCCACGTTTGTTTCCACCCATATTAAATTCCCATAGAGAAAACATTTTTCGTAATAAAATAAATATTTGATAAAATTTCACGAAACAAAAAGAAGGCTCATTTATAAATGTTACTAAAATGTAATATTATCAACAAAAACAATTGTTTTTACATTATGGATATATCTGTAATATTTGGGCAGGTTTCGTGAAACAGACAGTAATCCAAACATTAGCATGCACCAGTCTATGTTAGATATTTAGAAGTAAAAGGGTTATTGTTGTTCACAACGCATTAGTCTAAGAGAACCTCATCACCAAGATTCGTAAATCTACGGAAGAATCAGGTAAGGGGTCAACAGTCAGAAATGTGGTCGTGACTTGAACAATGAGACTTATGACATTTGTGACCAGTGTAGCTCCTTATCAAATATGACAGTCATGTAACCTGATAACGATCTATACTACTTGTTAGAAGCTTGACGGAATGATGGAATAGCGAACAGTGCATATCATGATCAGACTGTGCGGACGCACAGACTGATCTCGATCTACACTGGTCAGAAAACCCACAAGCCCCATTTCTCCAGGCACAGCCACACATTCGTTTTGTTACTCGTACGTTGAGTTAGAAAACTTTGTATCTATACGATGAACCAGTAATGCAAGATCGTAAGTTATATCATTCTGTTGACGTTTAGAATAAAACAACCATCAAACCAAACCACGTATGTAGCTGTGACGGAAGAAGAGGGCTTATATGATTTGTGATCATTGTAGCTCCTGATCAAATAGCACGCTCCTGTATGTGAGGTGATATGGTGGTCGCCAGATCGGACAAGTGGGTTTCCTGCGGGTCCTCCCACATTAATGACCGCCCTTACGCCTTCATCTGTGCCAACGAAAGCGTTTGTATAAGTGCTCTCGCTCTTGTTTGTAATCGTTGTAAAATTAATAAAGTTTAAAACTGTAGCTCGATAGTGACATCATTGTATTGCTTGTCAGAAGCATGCCGGGTGTTTTATTGATGGAATGGCGAACATTGCAGATCCTCCTCAGACTGCACAGGCTGCTCCGGCTTTACACTGATCTCAAAACCCATTAGCCCCATTTCTGAAGTCACATATACAGACGTGTAGTCTGACACTTGACACTTGTTTTCAACGTGCTGTTTCCAACGCAAGAGACTAGTACCAATACACTCAACGACTTTTTCGTGTTGTAAGCGGCTAACGATTACCTACCGATATCAGTTATCGTCTTTTTTTATTCTTCTACAAATGGCGACAGTTCCGATTTATAAGTGAATTATCGCTCGTTTCGAAATGGGGCCCACATGTGACATTGGAGCCATTTTGTTATTAGCCGATCTATTTATAGATCGGCTAATATATTGGTTATCCATCGAATTCTGAAAAAGTTTGTAGCAACCCTTTTCTCCGCTATTCGGTAATCTACGAACGCGAATTTTTCTGTATCACTTCCAAATTGCATCAACCGATAAAGTTTGCATTTTTGGCAATTATCTCCGTTTAAAACTTTACTTATAGCCAAATAACACAATTTTGAATACGTAATGAGCTGAACGCCGGAAGAGATTTAACCCGGAAGTTATTGTTGTTGAAGTCCATAGTTGGCTCTAATGGCCATATACGCCAACATACGCCGATTATTGGGCTAATTTAAAGCTTTTATTTATTAAACAGAACAAGTTTCAGCCACGTATAATCGCGTAAAATGTGTTTATTCGGCTAATTTATAATCGACCTCTGCTCAAAATCTCCTTACTAGCAACCCCAGCATTTTCGGGTTTATCCCAGCATCTCGGGTTTATCCCATTGGATCGCGTATGCGCGTCATTTGACGCTAGTTAATATTCACAAAATGTTCCACCAATCAAAACGAAGAATTGCCCTTCATAGCCAACTTTGATTTGTTTACGTATCATGCAGGGATGGCAGGGATGCATCCAGCACGCGCGATTACGGCAATCCCCCTTAATTATTGTCAATGCCGCAAATTATTGATTGTCTTGCGCCCGACATCGCGCCAAAAATCACGGATGGGGCACATTAGGCCAATCTGGGCATGTGCCTGAATACGCAGGAGCTTGCGTCTATTTTTAGATGACACTGTAACCGCTAGATATATATAGCCCTGGTAGCTCCGCCCACTCGCGTGCTGCCACAGAATTCGGACAAACACACAGTGACTACAACTTTGTGTATTGTGGAGTGTAATTTGTAGATAAATAGAGCATACAGTACAGGTGTTACGCTGGAATATTCGCAACATAATGGTGACAACAAAACATTGCTGCTATGATATTGCTGCTATTGGATGGATTTGGGAACGGGTTTCCAAAACCTGCACAAAATCGAGAAAAATGTCAACGCTGGGTACAGAACTGTGGTCGAAAATAGTTTACCATTGACAATGTTACCAGAGACACCTACATATGTTCGATGCACTTTACCCTGATTTGATCGGCTAATAACATCATGCTCTGCATGACTTTTCATTTTTGTTGTTGTTGATTTCTCTTGTAATAGGTCCGCTTATCGCGTACAACAAAAAACAAATATTGAGTACATTGGTCATACCGTTTACCGTTTACCGTTTGCAACTGCAACTGTCGTCGTTCATTGTGTACGTATGTTTTGCTGTATAGACAATCCAACATTCTCTGCAAGTGTAGACTACGGGAGAAAACTCCGTTCAGAAATACTATCATTTTCCTACTGAGATTAATGCCCCTACAACACATGTATCATATTGAACCCGAATTAGCTGTCCATACAACACATGTACAGTGGAACCTCTCTAAACCGGACACACAGAAAACGCATATGTTCTTATTTTTGGTGAGTTTCTTGGTCATTTATCTCAGGTGATAATGTTTGTTCGTGATCTCGTAGCACACCTATGACTCCGAATGATCAAAGCCTGATCTACTGTGAAACCTCACTAAGCCGGACACCCTGGGGACCTCACATGGTGTCTGGTTTACAGAGGTTTCGCTGTATTATACTTAGAACGTATTAGCTGGCGTTTGACCGGACAATCCATGTGTCATATGTGTACCTAGTTACGTACAGTTTGACCATACAATATATGTTTAACCCGAAGTATTTGAAGTTTATGCAGGACGCTAAACGCTCAGAAATAACGCCAGAATTTTCCGGTGAATCACAACTGTGTAATTCGAAATGTGTTTGAAATATTAAATACAACGTGTGTTCCATACTTATTTTATTCCATAATTAATTTACTTTTTAAGTGGCGTCTCTTTTTCGATATGTTAACGGTGTACAGTGAAACCTCTCTAAAACCGGACACCCTGTGAAGTCTCCAGGGTGTCCGGCTTAGAGAGGTTTCACTGTAACTGGAGGTCCTGAGATTGTCCGGCTTATAGAGGTTTCACTGTAACTCAGGCATTTGATCATTCTGAGCTATAATTGTGTGCTATGCGATCACGAACCGACATTATCACCCGAGATAAATGATCAAGAAACTCATCAGAAATAAGATCACCGGTTTCCGGTTTAGGCAGGTTTCACTGTATATGTATATTGTGCGTGCTTTCGCGAATGCATATAGAGTGGAACAAACCACGATAAGAGAAGATGGTTAGAAAATGTGAACACCAAATGTGAGGTTTCTTGACTGAATTGTTGATTGGCTGATGAAATGTGCACAAGTTATGAACACCACTCGCTTATTTGGCATGTGATGACATTAACATACTATACCACATATATAAAGACTTTACCACGCTATACAGTGAACCTCTCTAAACCGGACACTCATACATCAGGTATTTGATCATCATGAATCATAGTTCTGTGCTATACGATCATGAACAGACATTATCACCTGACATAAATGACCAAGAATCTCATCAACAATAAGATCATATAATTTTGTGTTCTTGGTGTCCGATTTAGATAGGTTCCACTGTACATACCACTAGTTTAGTTAATTGAGGTGCGTTTCAAGTAGTTGCTGGGGACAGTAACATTACTAGCGTTCAGTGCGCTAATTTGTCCTCAGTGTGTAATCTCGGTTCTAATAATATTCTAAGGACCCTGGTGGCCGTTTCACTAAACTTCGTACCACTAAAATGTTCCTAAGTGCAAATTTAGAATCGTCTGCCAATACTTGTTTACAAGAAAATATTGTTAATGTGAAATTTACAGACTATCATAGGTTTGCACTTACGAACATTTTAGTCGTACGAAGTTTAGTGAAACGGGCCCCAGGTGTAATGAGCATTTATTCCATAGATCAAGTACGTTCCGGCTAAACAACAGTGTACATATATATGAGTACAGGAAAACAATACCACTCTTCAGTTCATGTATGTTTAATTAGTTGTGTCATCACAATGTTAGGTATTTATACATTATCCCGTCAACACAGCGCTGTATGTGCCTTGAAACACGGTGCCGTGAAACATTTTTGATATCCTGTCAATACGACCTAATCACTGCGTATGAATATGAGCGGTGGCTGGGGTTATTTTGTTCATGTTAAAGCCATTGTATGTGTTGACGGGATAAACAGAATAGTAGGTTAGTGCCGTGAATGTGAAAACATATCTGGCGCGGCACAGAAACGGGGTGTGCTCGGCAGAGCCTCGCCCATCCCGTGTCCTGAGCCTTGCCAGATATTTATCCCATTCACGGCACTAACATACTATTCTCTATTTATAGAATAGACACAACTCACTCTTGAAGAAAGGTTTCCACTGCAAGTGTATGCATGTCTAGTAACGCATCTGGGGCCGTTTCACTAAACTTCGTACGACTAAATGTTCCTAAGTGCAAATTATGATAGTCTGTAAATTTCACGTTAACACTGTTTTCTTTTAAACAATTATTGGATTTATATTTGTTGAGCATTAGCTGCATATGCAGCTTATGCCCAATAAGTGTAAATCCATCAATTGACATTTCCAGACTATCATAAATTTGCACTTACGAACATTGTAGCCGTACGAAGTTTAGTGAAAGGGCTCCCGTGCTGTTTGGCTGGAGGTTGGTCAGTGGAACAGCATGCTGTCTCCGAGCGTCAACATCTGAAATGAAAGACACCAGTGTAAATGTCAGTAAGTATATTCAATGAGTTTAATCTCTCTGTATGTCTGTGGTACATGTATATTATATTTTAGGGTTTGAAAGAGGGATCGTAGCTAGTTATATCCTTTGTAAATCTATTTATAGAGATCCGGCCCTATGCTGTAATTCAGCGTTTACTTCTTAATGAATAGCACAAAAAATAGCTTTGCGAACAGAGTAGACCCAGATCAGACTTCACATTTGTACAGTCTGATCTGAGTATACACGGATTGCAATAGCATTAATAAGTGTGAAGATATGAACCTGAAAATAACATAGTCCCAAATCAGATTGTCTAGAAATGTATGATGATCTGTATCAACACTAGTAGAACTCACTGTAATAATTGCTACTTTTCACAACTATCCATACTACATTTGCCCTTTGTACAAGCAATAAGGCCCTAAACTACTCAATTTGGACCGGACGTCTATAAATAAATTCAACGGGAGATAACTAGCTACGATCCTTCCATGCCAGGACATATACGTCCACAATAGGTAGACTATTGACGTGTTAAGTTTGTTGTGCCATGTGTTGGTGCAATGGGGACAGATGTATACGTGTGTGCCGACATTGAACACTGCTTAGGTCCGATACGGTCCTGTAATTCCGCGCGCCCAGTACCCTGGGGCCCGTTTCACTGAACTTCGTACGACTAAGATGTTCGTAAGTGCAAATTTAGGATCGTCTGGAAATTTAAATTGATGGATTTACATTTATTGAGCATAGGCTGCACAAACAATTCCTGTAATTCGGCACGCTCAGTGCCCCACTGCATGGGAGGCGGAAGGAAATGAGGAGGTGAGTGGGTAGATCCTGGCACCGGTGATGTACATATATAGTACATCGGGTCCCACGTTGAACCAATCCAACTTTGCTCAAGGGCAAGATATTGCGTCGTTAGATGCATAAGTAGAGAACACGAAGACATACCATTAATGGGCCCGGACATCACATGCCTTGTCGCATACTGCCCAATGTATATGAGACACGCCATGTGAGTTTGTACCTTCGGACATCTGCGTGCTTTCATTAAATACGATCACCAAATTTACAATATTTTTCATAAATAAATTCAAAAGTTGATACAATCTTCACAGTACATATACATGCGGAATATAATTCCGCATGTACTCTGAGACTTTTGTCAACTTTTGACGCCGTTTGCTTGACATTTTGTAAATTTTGTAAAAGTATTTCATGAAATTACTCAGATGTCCGAAGGTGAAAAATCAAATGGCGTGTCTCATATGGATTTTGAAAATGAGTCATATTTTCTATAAATTACGTCACAAACGGAGCAAGCAGAATCACATCTAATGCGAATTTCAGATCTGAATTGTGTGCCAACAATATGATTATAGGTAATTCAATGTGCATGATCACGTGGTTACAACATTTTGATATTTTCCTTAATATGCAACGGATTTTTATGAAATATGGCGCAGCAAACGCGTCTTCATGAGCTGCATTTGGTGGTCTATAGAGTTTGGCACAGACTTGTGTCGTTTTTTCTTCGCAAAAACGACAGAAGTTTGGGCGAAAATACGGAGACCACCAAATGCAGCTTAACAAGACGCGTTTGATGAGCCATTTTTCATCAAAATCCATTACGTAATAAGGACAATATAAAATAATACGTACTTTGAATCAGATGGATTCTGGAAGTTTCAGTACTTGTTGTTGTTGTCAGTACCACGTGATCGTACACCTTGTAAGTTATGTAACTATTATTTTGTTTTGAAATCAGTATAGGCGAATCATGATGATGCGTTAAGGGATATACATATATCACCAGTCACTTGTCGGTATCGTCAAACCAATGAACCATCCATTGGCTGATTTTATTGCCACCAATAGTAATATACATTGTAAGTATTACTTTCTGTTCCACGTTTTGCTGCCGACGAAAATTTGGCTATTAAACATATTATATCTAAAAAATATTTAAAAGTAAGTACTTTTTCATCAATAACAAAAAAGTCACCCTCCCCGAAAAAAAGTATTTGATGAAATTCAATCAAATATTGATTTTATTGCGAAAAAATATTTTCCTATGGGAATTTAACATGGGCAGTCAATTTCCAAAACACTTCGGAAATTTACTCCAAAACCTGTCGAGATAGCTTGACAATGATGTCACTAAGAAAACAAGTATCATTTTGAAAACGGTCCACAAATTAAAAAAAATATTTTAGACAAATCTATTTTTAGCCCCCATGTTAAATTCACATAGGAAAATCGTTTTTTCGCAATAAAAGCAATATTTGATGGAATTTCATCAAATAATTTTTGTTATTGAAATAATTTTTTATATTTAATGTGTTTAATAGCCAAAAGTTCGTCGGCAGCAAAACGTGGAACAGACAGTAGTTCATAATGTGAACAAATGTGCAAATGGAGTTCCGCGATATTGGTCTAGTTCGAAACCTACCTTAGGTACAGCGGGCGCATTGTCACATATGGAGGGCACGTTGAGCACGCTGGGATCCGGCACAGATCTGGTGGCGTTCATGAAAGATATCGTCACGACGAAAGTTGCTGGAAAATAAAGTACCGTATAATGTCTGTTTGTGATCGCGTGGCACAAAACTGTGGCTCAGACTGACCAAATGCCTGATTTACAGTGAAACCTCTCTAAACCGGACACGCTGGGAAGTCCCTTCATATGTGGCGGTAACTCGAGAAATGACCAGTGTAGCTCCTGATCAAATAGCACACTCCTGTAGCCGGATAACGTTCTATATTGCTTGTTAGAAGCGTGACAGGCGTTTTATTATTGGAATGGCGAACATAGTAGATCCTGATCAGACTGTGCGGATGCACAGGCGTATCTGGATCTATACTGGTCTCGAAACCCATAAGCCCCGTTTCTCCAGTCACAGCCGCATATCGTCACATACCTCCGTCTTTTGTGCCATACACGGCCTCGGTTATGGTGATACATTCTTTCTCGCAGGTAGTGATGAGGTAGGCCATTATGTCCCCCTCTTGGGCGTTGTAGAGCCTGGCCGGCAGCGTGTTCGGCACGACATCCACATATGTGTCATACATGTACGAGTCGTTCTCTAAATGATCAAAACAAACAACACCGTATGAACAAGAAATGGCATCGTTATCCGAGGGTTATCCCCTGGATGGCAGCCTTGATAATAATAATACTAAAACAACACAAGTTCTTAGTGACATTGACCTTGGGCGTTCGAACGTGGTTCGTACAGGCTACCTTAATTATAAAAAAGAAAAGAAAAAATAATTTTAACAATTTTAAATTTAACTGTTTTGCTTTACAAATTTGCCTTACAAACAAGGCGAACGGACGGACGGACGTGGGTCGTATGCAAAACACAGCACATTTCATAGGCACACATTGTGGCCAAATAGTATCAAAATCGATGACGCGGTTCATGAGTTATTGAACAATACAATGTGTTACTAACGTAAGTCCGTATATGGACTATATTCCTTATTGCCTATTGGCTAGGGGATAATAAACAAAAACATTATATTTGCCTTATAATATACACTCACATTCTACAGCGGAGCATCCCTAAGATACACGTGGCTGTAATTGCAGAACTGGGGTCCATTTCACTAAACTTCGTACGACTAAAATGTTTGTAAGTGCACACTTATGATAGTCTGTAAATTCACATTAACAGTGTTTTCTTGAAAACAATTATTGTATTTACATGTATTGAGCATAGGCTGCATATGCAGCCTAAGCTCAATAAAAGTAAATCCATCAATTGAAATCTCCAGACGATCCTAAATTTGCACTTACGAACAGTTTAGTCGTAAGAAGTTTAGTTAAACGGGCCCTGGGGCTTATGGCATAAGCCCTATTTCTCCTGTCAGCCTAGTATATCATGGGAGGCTTGTAGGGTTTGCTGCTTAGATCTAGTTTACTGCAAATTAAGCATATGTGGCTGTGACTGGAGCTATGGGGATTATGGTTTTTGTGACCAGTGTAGATCCAGATCAGCCTGTGCATTCGTCATTCAGTCAGTGAAACGCCCGCAATGCTAGATCGTTATCATGCTACATGAGCGTGATACGCTGACCAGAAATCCTATAAGCCCCATTTATCCAGTCACAGCCACATATGGTAATGTGTAAGAACGGCACCGACATACGTGTCAACAATCAATGTTGTGTCACGACAATGTGAGTGTGTATGTTAATGAAACACATACACTAACATGTTATATGAATGAAGCATCTCCAGGGTGTCCGGTTTAGAGCGGTACCACTGTAAAACTGGCATATGACTACTTCAAGACACGCGTGGGCGCTTTGTGATCATGAACTGACATTAACACCGAAGACAAACGGCAATGGCGCGCCACGGAAACGGGATGGGCGAGGCAGAGCCACGCCCATCCCGTTTCCTAAGCCTTGCCAAATATGTTTTCCCATTCACGGCACTAAAGCCCCGATCACACCAAGCTGCGACGTCGTACGATCACCTGCGATGAAAGCTACGATTGTCTGCGACACGTCTACGATATTACAATTTTAAGTTTTGTGGTCACACCGGATACGATGGGTCTGCGACGCATCTGGGACAATCGAAGGGAAATCGCAGGGAAGTCGTACGACATCGTACGACCGTCGTACGACGGTCGTACTGCGTCGTACGTTGTCACTACGATTATCTGCCGACAATCTGACATCATCGTAAGATCACTTGATAAAATCAGGCGATGGTCGTGCGACCTCGTAGGATGTCGTAGTCGTATGACGATCATACGACGTAGCACGACATCGCACGACCATCGCACGATGTCGTAAGAAGTCGTAGACGTTAGAAGACGTCGCACGACCATCGCACGACATCGTGGGATGGTCGTCCGATATCATTAATTAATATTTCAAGGTGAGAACAAAAATAATATTGTACGATTAGCCGCGACATCGTACGACATCATGCGACGTCGTGCGACGTCGCACGATGAACGTACGATACCCTACGATCCCAGAAATCGTAGCCAGGTTTTTGAACATGTCCAAAAACCGCTGCGATGGCTTGCGACGGCCCCCGATTGCTGAAATGTCGTGCGACGTCGCACGATGGCCGCACGATGGTCGCACGATTGTCCGCGATTTAGCAAGATAAGTATACATGTACTTTGACATTTTGGGTGGAATCGGCTACAGACCAATGATCGTAGATCCGGTGCAAGTAGAGTTGAGTCGTGGTTCTCCTTTTCTCCACTACAAAAGCAGACATGATGATTTTTTTATTAACTCGTTCCCACGAAATAACAATTCGTTCCCTCCATTTAACAATTCGTTCCCTCGAATTGAAAATTCATTCACACGATATAACAATTCGTTCCCGTGCTAAAACAAGAAATTTGACTAATGAACAAACATAAAAAACATATAGCGAGTTTCAGTTGTGAACAGATAAATTAATACCATTCCAAACATAGAAATCGATTTTTATTATAAGCACTAATTAAATAAATTTAAATAAATTAAATAAGTACCCCTCGATTGGCGGGAAAACTAGCACAATTTAATGTTACCGCACTGCGATGTTTGGGAGTGTAATACACAATCGGATTCACAAATACAGGTATCTACCATTCAATTATGTTTCCTCTTCTGTTTCCGGTGGGTGGAGATCGGGAGCATGCGATCGGTAATTGAACGATCGGGATTCATCTTGCCGGAATCCTGACCGGAGACCTGTAGCCGATTTCACCAAAATTGCTAAGCATAATTATTTTGCTAAGTACACTTTGAAGGAGAAATTTTCAATTTAAGGATCAATTTTTTAATTTTTATTATTCTGCATTTATTACATTATCACAGTCATTTTGGTGAACTCAGCTACATGTTTGGCCCTCAGGTACGTATTTGGCTGTCTTGTATGTGAGAGTTATGGTTATACATGTACCCCTTATAAGAATAATGCTGCTGGTGTGTTTTTGAGGGGAAGGGGCCATGTGACTTTTATGTGGTACGGGGACCGTTTCACTAAGCTTCGTACGACTAAAATGTTCGTTAGTGCAAAATTGTAATAGTCTGTAAAGCCTGTGCTCAATAAATGTAAATCCATCAATTGAAATCTCCAGATGATTCTAAATTTGCACTTACGAACATGTTAGTCGTACGAAGTTTAGTGAAAAGGGCCCCAGGAACCTGGCGAGGTTGCTCTAAGTTCACGTCTGAACATATATTTATTTCCATGTAAATATTCCGTTCTGACTTTGGAAATCCCCCCCACCCTCCTTCTGTTTCCTCATGTTCTATGCATATCTGCATGCGAGTGTCTTTAGCAATTCTCATGCGCTGAAAAACCACTATTTTGCCAACCCTTTCACCTCCGAGCAACTTGTATGGACTATTCAATGTATAATTTTAATATATTCAATTAATAAGAAATGGTGTGCTGTTTGTCTACACTGTTTTCAAACATCAGGAAAGCGGACTGTATACATGTAGTTGAAAAGTTAAGAAATATTGACAATACGAACACAATAGCGAATTAAATAATTAGTTCAGCGAAATGTCCGCCGGAGTTCACGGGCAGTCTGGGCAACACATTTCTGTTGGGACTAGACACGTGCATATATGCCGGTCCTGCATTTAATAAGTTACATGTATATTACATAATATGTTGGAGCTACAATTTGTCTGTGAGATAAAAATAAACTCGGCACACTTTACATTGCATGTGGTCTATTATAAACCCACTTCACCCATTTTACACAATTCTGGTCCATTTCACGTTTCCGTATCGGTATCGGCACGCATACTTTAATGAAGTATGATGTATATTCAAGTATACAGAGCCGCAGCATCGTACGAAAGTGCGTGCACATCAACAGATCAAAGGACTGAAAGTCCTGAAATCCTTCGCAGTACGTGCTCAACCATTTTAATATTTCAAACAAAAAATCATATATACTCCATTTAAAATAAATATATTCGTCGAATCAGTATACATTATCAATGCTGCAAAAACAATATTTATCTTGACAAACATGATTGTTCAAAGGTTCGACCAAGCCCAGCCGTGGGTAAACGTTTGCCGTGGTAAGAGGGTACTCTTTGAACCCCAAGGCCGTACATGTATGTCACGGGTTCAAACAGTTCCATAGTGAGACGGCAAACGTTTACCCACAGCTGAACACGGTCGAACGTTATTATTACATTTCCGTCGGAAATATCGTGTAATTTGAGCATATCAGCAGTTACTTTCGGAATGTTGATAATCCGTTTCATTCAAACAGCTGATTTACTTATACATATTCCGGCGCCGCAGTACACATCGCGTGATGCAGCCGCATCAATTTCAACGTTTCAGTGATACCGTTGTGAACTGGTATTTTGACGTAATGGTGCCGTTTAGTAACGTCATGAGGCACATTCATTACGTAGGTGTTGTTTTGGCTCCGGAATGAGCATTGTCTACAGCGATGGTCAAACATCACGACTGTGAGTGGTGTCAAACAACGGCAGTCATGTAGCACTGTCGGTTACAGGTTCAATTGTTTATTTACGTCTCATCAACTGTACATCATAAAATACATAACAATAAAACAATACAGGTACATGTACAATTGCCATTATGTAAGAATTATAAGAGACGGCTCATTTAATGAGCAGCTATAATTACATTTCAGCATATACATAAAATACATTACTTCAATAATATGTTTGTATTGAAATTTTAAAAGGACTACACACCAATATGCAACAGAGCTTAAAAGGGATACAAAATTGTAATAAGAAATAGTTGCATTATTTACACGTAAACTAATTCACACATGGTACTATAATTGTATTATTTGTACAACAGTACAGATCTTCGATTTAAAATATAGCAAAGGGTTTTGTCACAAACTCGTATTATATTGCAGTTCGAGAAAAGAAAAATAAATTTGGAATCATCAGTCATTTCAGCGAACAGTGGTTCAATAGAACATGCTTTTTCGTATAGCTCAATACGTATGTCGTTGTATATAGGGCAGCTAAACAGTAAGTGGTACTCATCTTCTACTTGAGTCATACAAAAAGGGCAAACCCTATTGCCAATAGACAGTTGTTCATAACGACCAGTTTCCAACCGTAATGGGGCTACGCCGCATCTAAACTTAGCGAAAGCAGATCTGTGTGTTCGAGGCAACACAAGTTTACAGTATGTTTCCACCCCCATGTCTGCTTAAACAGTTTATAACGCCTAAGTTTGTTACCCCCATATCCCCGTAAACTAGTCATTCTATTCACAGTGGAATACCATTCGGTGCCTGTATGACTTTCCATTAGTCGCTTAACAGTTTCGTTGACTAATACATTTCTAGAAAGGGTATGTACAGTATCAGGAACCAAACCAAGATTAGTCCACTTACATTGAACATTGTAGCACCAGTTTTTGCACCTTGTGTTACATGTACATGTATGTACATGTGCCACTGATAGTCAGTGATATCCTGTATGATTAATCTATGTTTGTAGTAAGTATATGACTAGATAAATGGGGCATATGGGTTTGTGACCACTGTAGATCCAGATCAGCATGTACATCCGCACAGTCTGATCAGGACCTGCATTGTTCGCCATTCCACCAATGTAGCATCTGACATGCTTCTAACAAGGAATACAGACCGCCACCAGGCTACAGGAACTTTGACAAGGAGATACTCTAGTCGCAACTCCTATCAGCCAAGGTGTATGATAAATTGGTTATAACAACAACAACAAGTACTGAAACTCCGATTCAAAGTTCGTATTGTTTTATTTGTCCTTATTAAGTAACGGATGTTGATTACATATGGCGCATCAAACGCGTCTTGATAAGCTGCGTTTGGTGGTCTTGGTACTTTGCGCCAAACCTCTGTCGTTTTTGCGAAGAATATATTTCCCTGTATACTCACACGGACATCGATTCTTCGCAACAACGACATAAGTATGTGGCGAACTCCCGGGACCGGCAAATGCATCTCATGATGACACGTGTGCTGCACCATATTTCATAAAAATCCGTTGCCTATTAAGGGAAATATCAAATAATACTTACTTTAGAGTAGGCGCGCTTTCAACTCTTCCAGCCATTGTTGTTTTTGTTGTAACCACGCGATCATGCCATACTTCTCCAGCTACAGTCACATATATTATTCACTACGGG
The DNA here is from genome assembly GCA_029237695.1 of Conchocele bisecta. Taxonomy (NCBI): domain Eukaryota; kingdom Metazoa; phylum Mollusca; class Bivalvia; order Lucinida; family Thyasiridae; genus Conchocele; species Conchocele bisecta. The sequence goes on from CM055270.1 coordinate 108,739,351, forward strand.
CATCATGGCAGTGAGATATTCCATTTGGTCATGGCGTGGTACGTGGTCATAATGGTTTCAAATGACACTTTCAGGGAGATACAATAATTTCGAGACATGTACACGCAATCACATATGGACCACCGGCTGAGAAAATGTACCTTACGACCAGCGTAGCCACAAATCAGCATGTATATCTGCGCAGTCTGATTCAGGTGCAAGGGAGTTGATGTTTCGTTAATAGAGCGTGTTTGTATGTCCCTGAATTGCAGCTTTGATCCGTCTCTGATCGTATGAGGACATGTTTTGATTAGGATCTACCGCAGTTATACGTTTCCCAGAGTGCCCAGGGGGCCGTTTCACTAAATTTCGTACGACTAAAATGGAGGTAAGTGCAAATTTAGTATCGTCTGGAAATTCAATTACTGGATTTACATTTTATTGAGCATAAGACTGCATATGCAGTTCAATAAATGTAAATCCAATTGTTTACACGAAAACATTGTTATTGTGAAGTTTACAGACTATCATAATATTGCACATACGAACATGTTAGTCCCCTGCGACCCGTTTCACTAAGCTTCGTAGGACAAACATGTTCGTACGAATATTTGTATAAATTCATTTCGCACATTAACGTGGTTCATTACCATTTTAGTTAGTGAATCAGGCCCCTGGGGCCGTTTCCCTAAACTTCGTACGACTAAAATGTCACAAATATGATCTTAAGTCTGTAAATTTCCCATTGACAATGTTTTCTTGTAAACACTTATTGGATTTACATTTATTGAGCATAGGCTGCATGTGCACATAACGAACATTTTAGTCGTACGAAGTTTAGTTAAACGGGCCCCTGGTTCTTAGCTGGCTGTCAAAGCATGAATTGAGTTCAATGTGATAGTTGCCGTCTCAGTATCAACGTAAGTTGGGCTGTGACTGGAGATATGGGTCTTATTAGGTTTGTGACCGGTGTAGCTTCTGATCAAATGGCACACTCCTGCAGCTTGAAAGCGATCTGTAATGTTCGTTAGAAGCATGATGCGTGTTGATTGATGCAATGGCGCGAACAGTGAATATTCTGATCAAACTGTGCGGATGAACAGGCTGATCTGAATATTTTCTGATTGTATTCCCCATAAGCCACATTTCTTCAATCACAGACACAATTACGTTGATACACAGACGACAGCAACCACATGTAATACGTGTAATGTACTTCATATTATCCCAGTATCGATAAGCCAGAGATATAGCGTCAGTCCATGTACGTGCGTATTTTAGATGTAGTAACGTATGTTTCAATAACTCGTGAACCGATTCACCGATTTAGATAATATTTCGCCACACTGTGAGTCTATGGATGGTGCTTCGTTTTACATACGATCCACGTCCAACCGCCCACGATCAAGGTCTCTGAAGACTTACGTTCGCCTTGTTTGTAAGAAAAAACTGCTAAAGTTTGTTTTATTATTATTAGTAGTAAGGCTGCCAGAGAGGGGATTAGTTTAGTAATAACGATGCCCTTGTTGTAATTTGTTTGTTTTCCTGCTGGACATGTACACGTGTAATTCGTTGGGGAATATTTGTTGTGTGCCTCGTCGCATTTGTTTTATATTTGTTTGTATTTCATGTACTTATGCTTTCCTAATGTGACAGCACACCGCTGGCTGTAGATTGCATGTTTGTAATGCATGTTGGTGCCGCGTTGAAGACTTCTCGGTTACGAATAGAATGCTCCTCGCGTCATGTGTTTATCATGGTGTATTGTGTTAGTTTGTTACTGGTACATGGCTGCCGTTTTTTTTGACACCGCTCACAGCCGTGTTCAAACTTACAGCGCATGATGTTTGATCATGGCTGTAGACAATGCTCATGCCGGGGCCAGGCCAACACATGCATGTATGTAATGCATGTGCCTCATGACGTTACAAGAACGCGCAATTACGTCACCAGACCAGTTCACAACGGTCGCACTGAAATGTTTAAATTGATGTGGCTGCATCACGCGACGTGTACTGTGGCCCCGTAATATGTATGAGTAAATCAGCTGTTTTAAAGTTTACGATATTTCCGACGGAAATGCAACACTAACGTTCGACAATGTTCAGCCGCGGATAAACGTTTGCCGTGCCCCTCGTGAACTGTTTGAACCCGCGGCCTACGGCCTTGGTGTTCAAACAGTTCCCTCGTCCCACGGCAAACGTTACCCATGACTGGGTTGATTTGGTTGACATGGGTTGATTGGTTTATTTAGCCACACGCGTTCCGCGCAATTGTTAGCTATTTACACGCTGCACTGCAGCTCACGGTATAGATTGCGTGATAAGGTTTCACTTTCGCGCACTAAAATCTAACTATAATCCGCCTGACGTACACAGTCATAATTCGCTATATTCTTATGGAAAGTAAAGACAGCACTATGACACAACAATAGTATCATACTCTCAACTAAGAAAGTTTATAGTAGCAAGCCATGTGATTTTGTACCTTCGGACATCTGCGTATTTTCATGAAATACATTATACGTTTATAAAATATTGTTTCCGTGAATGGCGTCAACAGATGATACAATTTTCCGCATGTACTCCGAAAATTGTGTCAACTTCTGATTGTATTTTTGAACAATATTGTAGCTTTTGTAAATGTATTTATGAAATTACGCTGATGTCCGAAGGTACAAAATCGCATGGCGTGTCTCAATTAAGATACAGTCGAACCTCCCAGAACGGCCACCTCTCTACAACAACACCCTCTCTGTAACAGCCGCTATTATATATCCCAAATGGATGATATCTTCTGTATCTAACACTTAGACGGTTGAGCACGGAAACTGCCATCTGCTGTTGCTTTTGTCTTCTTTCTCAATAAAAACATGTTTTGACAGCATTTCAGAATCATTTCCATTGGAAATGATTCTAAAATGCTGCCAAAGCATGGTTTTCATGAGAATTATAGAAGAAAATAAATAAACAGCTGGCGACACAATTTAATTCCGCAAAAACCTCCCAACAACAGCCACGTCTCTACAACAGCCAGCTTTGCGTCTTCCCATCGGTGGCTGTTATACATACATTGCACTGTATACACATTAACTCCACATTACATAATAAATTTACAGTGGAACCTCCACGAACGGTCGCCTCTCTACAACAACCCGCTCTTATCTCTGGAACAGTAACATGCTATGTCCAATAGACTTTTACCTCTAAACTTAGCTTCATTACAACAACAACCTCTCTACAACAACCCGCTCTTATCTCTGGAACAGTAACATGCTATGTCCAATAGACAATTACCTCTAAACTTAGCTTCCTTACAACAGCAACCTCTCTACAACAACCCACTCTTATCTCTGGAACAGTAACATGCTATGTCCAATAGACTTTTACCTCTAAACTTAGCTTCCTTACAACAGCAACCTCTCTACATCAACCCACTCTTATCTCTGGAACAGTAACATGCTATGTCCAATAGACTTTTACCTCTAAACTTAGCTTCATTACAACAACAACCTCTCTACAACAACCCGCTCTTATCTCTGGAACAGTAACATGCTATGTCCAATAGACTTTTACCTCTAAACTTAGCTTCCTTACAACAGCAACCTCTCTACAACAACCCACTCTTATCTCTGGAACAGTAACATGCTATGTCCAATAGACAATTACCTCTAAACTTAGCTTCCTTACAACAGCAACCTCTCTACAACAATCAGTTTTATGTTTTTCCATTGGTTTGCCGTTGCGGAGAGGTTGCACTGTATGTCTACCAGTCATGGTATATAACTCCATTCGACCAGTTTTCCGTTTTGGCGTCATTAATTGCTAATCAATCGTCGCAAATCTTGCAACGTCATTCAATAGAAAATGGCGACGTCCACGGGAGGTCGAATCGGTTTTGCACAGAGCCCCGCAGGGAACGTAGAATTATTTGTTGTATTAGTTCGTTCCCACGAAATAACAATTCGTTCCCTCAATTTAACAAATCGCTCTCACGAATTAACAATTCGTTTCAGCAAAATAACAAATTGTTATATCGTGGAAACGAATTGTTAATTCGAGGGAACGAATTGTTAATTCGAGGGAACGAATTGTTATATCGTGGAAACTAATTGTTAATTAGAGGGAAATAATTGTTAAATTGAGGGAACGAATTGATATTTCATGGGAACGAATTAATACAAACAAAAATAAATGTCTCCTGCGGGGCTCCGTAGTTTTGTGTCTGATCGAGTTTCCGATTTGTTTACGATGAGCTTCAATTTTTTGACTGACTTTAGACCTCACAGTTTTAACAATTTACATTAAATCATAATATACATGTATTTCTCTTTCAAATTGGTTACTTCACAAATTTGTACAGTCAATACAAAATTAAATAAATCGGCTGAACCAACGGCAATTTACATTTTTAAATCGAGCGCCATCTTGAATTTGCTGTTGCGAATGACCAAGCAGAGGCCGCTATTTGGGGTCAAAGGTAAAGGAATAAAGGCTAAAACTGAACTTCATTTTAATTATATTACTTCAGATAAAATAACATTTATTCAACCCCCTTTATTATAAGCTGCATGTACAGAGGCGGATCCAGCATTTGGGGAACGGGGGTTGTCTAGTTGCGAAGATAACTCTTGCAGTTGGCAACTAGGGGGTTGTCCTATTTTCGAACTCTTCAAAATGCACTGTCCTGTGTTTTACGGCATTTAAATTCAGACTCCAACTGGTGGTAAACTGTGATATATGTACACTCTGTGGCTGAACGGGGGGGGGATGCAACCCCGGAACCCACCTCCAGATGCGCCCCTGATGTAGATGGAGCAATGATTGCGGTATAAAATACACGGTGTCCCAAATAGTTCGCCATATTTCGGCAACAGCTACATATTTGTATATTAATTTTAAGTCATGATAGTGACTGGAGAAATGTGGTTTATAAGTTGTGCGAACAATGTAGATCCAGTTCAGCTAGCTTACATACTCTCAGCTATACGGATGACTTTTACTATTCCATCTGTCTTTCATATTATCTGTATCCCTATAGCGGAGACCCGGTCATTGTACGACATGGCCACAATAACAGCCCATTTTTTCCGTGCGTTTTGCGAATAAAACTGGAATAACAGGATAATCCAGGTCAAAGTAGGTATATGTATATGTACATGTTTATTATTAGTATGTGCACATTATATTTGTATTAGTATTAAAACGTTCGCTCGTCACTAAATTCCAGGACAGAATGGCTGTTATTGTGACCATATTTTATAATGGCCGGGTCTCAGCTATAATGATACTAATAATATAAATGACAGATGAAATAGTAAAAGTCATCCGTATAGCTGAGATTATCGAAGCTACAGATTAACCTGTGCATATAATCGCTATATATATATATATATAATCAGGCTACAGGAGTGTGCAATTTGATGAAGAACTCAATTGGTCACGAATCGCATTATCACCATGTCTCGAGTCAATATCACAGTTAAGAAATCAGTATCGACGCGACAAACAAGTATCAAGTCATGCACTGCCTGTGTGTACTCCACTGCCGGACAGTCACAATTAGCCAAGCATTAGCAGGCCAATTCTAATTTGAGAGTAACGATGTGTGTTAGCTAATGAAACATGTCTACATAATATACGATATTTCCCGTAAATTACATAGAATGTTGACGAAATGTACAGAGCAAATGCTAAATGGAATTCCGCATTTGCTATGAGCATTTCGTCACCATTGAACATCATTTACAGAAAATATCGCAGTTTGTGTAAATATTTATCATGAACGAATGCACATATTATTAGGTACAAATTCGCATAGCTCGTCTCATCTGTTAACCTGTTTAATGACAGACACGATCTATTGATTCTACATGTACACACAGTTCCATCTATTATTCATTTCTCCATGAAAGTACATACTGTATCAACACAAACGAACTGTGTGAACACGACGGTTCATACATGTTTTCGCTTTTTGTGTATCGGTAAGAAAAATAAAAACAAAACGTTTGCATGTTTTTAAACATATTCACCATTGCATGTAGATGGTTTAATGTGGTTTCGTAAATACAATGAAGACCTCGAGGTTTCTTCTATATTTCTATGCGGATGTCTACGTAACAGGTAAGTGATGCAATTAGGTCATAATTGTGAATGTCATGTACTGTGTTAGTGGGTATATAATATACACAATGTAGTAGAATAATATGTGACTGTGACGGGAGAAACGGGGCTTACATGTATGCGATTTGTGACCAGTGTAGCTCCTCATCAGATGCAACACTCCTGTAGGATGTCCCCATGGTGTCCGGTTTAGAGAGGTTCCACTGTCTGAGACTGGTTTGGAGAGGTTCGTCTGTACATATTTCATGTTAGACGCATAATAGATGTCTGGAAATCTTCACATAAACAGTGAGGGACGTTTCTATACTGCTCAGTATATATTAAGGCGGGCCGATTTATAAAAAAAAAAAAATTCCGAGACTGTTGGTCTCAATAATGGGACGAATCGTCTCCGGCGAAAATGCACAGGGTCGAAAAGTCATTGGCACGAACAGTCTCAGGAGCGCACATAAATTGCGAGGAACGAGCATTTTGTGTGTTAAATTATTTTCTAAGCCACTATAATACCATTACATGTATTTGGAAACATTTAACTAAGCTATATTGCCTAATGTCTTGTACATGTATATTGTTGTAAATATATTCAGATATTGTTTGCATTCAACCCATTCTAGAGATAACTTCGTCTTAGTACTGTCATTATTTTGATCTAATGTTCAATGTATACTTAAAATACAGCAACCGCCATTGCTCTAAGTTCAGACTACAGCGCGTTGCAAAACTGTTTAATACGAGGTGCAGTCACAATGTTATCGGACATTCTTGATAACATGTTTCATATAAATGCCACATTTTTCATCTTTATATGACATTTACATGTTGTCAAATGGAATCGTTTTGCGAATACAAACATACTTTACTTCAATAAACCGTTTGCACGTAATGCGTAACTCTGGCAGCGAAATAACGTCACTAGGGAGCAGTTAAAAATTCCAACGTTTTATGAAATTCCTGTATTCACGGAAACGGGATGCTCGGCTACATGTAGATATGTTTTTCCCATTCACGGCACTAACCTACTATTCTCTATTTCTGTGTTTGATTGCATTGTGACTCCATTTCACTTGTTTGCATTCTGAAGACACATTCGTGTTTAGAAATTCATGATAAACACGAATGTCGATGTGTCTTCAGAATCGTCGTCCATGCATATCTATAAATATCTTGTACTGCATCAGCGAAAGTTGATATTGATATACATGTACATGTACTATGTTTTTTAATGCATCGCAATCGTTAGACAGTGTTTGTAACTGCCATGGTGAACATATATAATGGTCCCAGTGACATCTTGAAAAGTCAACTCATTTCAACTCATACGTTTGCTATGTTTGTTACTGCACGGTCTATGTATGGCAACACATTGCATAGCTGTCATATTTCAAAAATATAACGGTGATGTACTACTGATACGGCCCTATAGACGTCCATACAGACATGTCAAACACAAACACAAACACGCTTATTTCAACAATTCATTCAGGTTAATGCATACAATTGAGTGGTTTTGTGAAATATGCCATCGTTGTTTGGAGATATCAATCGGAGACACATTCATTTCGACCTTAATCAGTCTGTATTTCTAATATATAACGTTAATATGATTGTCAACAATGTAAATATAGATTTTTTCCTAACCCTCCTTCATATTTAAAACATTGCCGTTTTGCAAATAAATGTGACATCAATTACCAGCGTGCATGTCAATTTACCGTTGTATTGTCATTTATTGTCAATGAGAAAATATATGGCGCAAACTATATACACCACCGCCTGCGCTAATGCTGCTAATAGTTTGATTTGTTTTTATTATTTCTAAATACTTGAATCAAGGTGTATCATCGATCACGTGGTTACAACAACAACAACAAGTACTGAAACTTCCAGAAGCCCTCCGATTCAAAGTACGTATTATTTTATTTTGTCCTTATTAAGTAATTTTGATGAAATATTGCCCATCAAACGCGTCTCGTTCAGCTGCATTTGCTGGTCTCGGTACTTTGATCGAAACGTCTGATGTTTTTGCGAACGTTCGATTTCCGTGTCTACTGAGACACGGAAATCGATTATTCGCAAAAAGGACATAAGTATGTGCCGAACTCCCGGGACCACCAAATGCAGCTTATGAAGACCCATTTTCTGTGTCATATTTCATCAAAATCCGTTGCCTATTAAGGAAAATATCAAATAAAACCTACTTTGGAGTGGGCGCGCTGTCCACACGTTTAGCCTCTGTTGTTGTTGTTGTAACCACGTGATCATGTACCTTGTGAATATTATGTACTGAATATTGTGTGGATTGATTGGCTGAGCCTGAGCTGTGATACACGCTTGTTTAACCATTAATAATCTCAAATAGGTAATAATCACAGTAACATTGATGCAATATGGCCGCCAGATATCAGTATTGTATACCGTACTGTGTTTGCTTGTTTTTCAGTTGAACTTGCCAATAAATGCTCAGAAATGTTGACGTTTGGGCCAGTGTAACGCAGGAAATATAGAGTAATTTAAGAATGTACCCATAGTGATCAGAACATTAATTTCCATATGTTCTACACACTATGCGTACATGTTATTTATATCGTCGTTTGTGTAATGTATCGCGGAAGTAAATGATGAATGTTACTACATGCAAGATCTTATAGAGCCAGTAAGTACATGTATGCACAGCAAGGCTACAATACTGCACGCAATGTTACATGGATGACGGCGTTACAAGATAAAGCCTCATATGTTGAGGTTTTCATTGTAATATCGACGTTTTATAATTTCAAACGTGTTATTTAACCCAATTTGTATATGATTTGTGGCATTATGTTAGTATATGTAAGCTGAATTTCAATAGTTTAGTCTATTTTTGATATCCTTACGCGGGAAAATCTATCACAAGGTTTGTAAAATACCATGGCAACCTGGACTAACCATTAAATTTCACATGACAATATCAGGTATGGGATCACGTGGTCTATTGTGTACACTGGATTAATGGCGGCGCCCATGTGGTATCAGGTAAATCTTATGTTTCATTAATACGGTCGCGGTTTCTTCCTTTCAATAATGACATTTGTTCCAGCCTTGAACACCACGAATCCACCAATACCATATTTATCCGCAGTACTTATATAGTTAGTTTGAACATTCTGCAGATATATTTTAATCGGACAACGTTCAGAATGTTCATACTAACTACATGTACACAAGTAATGCTGCTAAATTCGGTATTGATGGACTCGTAGTGTTAACGGGTGGAACATTGTCAT
>CM055270.1:108749217-108834719 GCA_029237695.1 Conchocele bisecta
TGCAGATGTTGCACCTGGCGCCGTGTCACTAAACTTCGTACGATTAAAATGTTCGTAAGTGAAACATTATGATAGTCTGTAAATGTCACATTAACAATGTTTTCTTGTAAACAATTATTGGCTTTACATTTATTGAGTATAGACTGCATATGCAGACTATGCTCAATAAATGTAAATACAACAATTGAAATTTACAGACGATCCTAAAGTTGCACTTAAGAACATTTTAGTGGTACGAAGCTTAGTGAAACTGGCCCCTGGTATGGAAGGTTCTTTGAGCCAATTTCCGCTCTTAAATATAAGATAACTAACTACCTGCACATGTTGGTTAATGCACTACTGAGTATCTTGATTTTGCAGAGTTCGTTGAATTGATGAAGTCACTCACAGAGATTACAATGGACCAATAAGTGAACGGGACTTCACGAGATTCACGAATCATAGACCGACAGACAGTACCGTCGGGGTGCATGAATCAATGTCACTTAAGAGCGGCCCTCACATATCGGTCGCGGCACCTGCGCGACTCCTAAAACAGGCCAAACAATCATTTTCGCGAGGCGTCCGGTCGGACGCTGTCATATTTCTACGGGCTCCGCTGCGATTTTTAGGGGTCACCAGAACCACGCAGGCGTGAAAACCTGACTCCCAAATCTACGATTTTTCAAAAGCGATTTTAGGTCGTGGCAAGCCGGTAGCCCAGCCCTGAAGATTGATACAACGAATCTATATATACTCGAGGGGGGAAGCGCGACATCAATCGCCAGTCGACCGGCCGGCGTCCTGGCGGCGCCCGGCCGGGCTCCAATCTACGCCTACCAATCTGTTCTTTGATCAGCCGGCGCCCGCCAAATTATCTGCATGATCTAGCGGCGTCAGGCCGACGCCCTGGCGGGTGTACTGTCTCCACTGCGATCCAATGTTCAAAGAGCACCGCCCGGGCCACGTCTAATGTTTGAGGGCACACCTCGCAGACATGAAATTCGCCCGATTCATCAACTGGCTCTAAATCCCCCGGCGGCTCCTGCGAATAGAAAAATCTCGCGGACGCCTGCTGATATGTGAGGGCCGCTTAACATCGTATGAATGTGTGGACATGACAGCTGAAATATACTTCCGAGCTGACGATCTTGACATTGTGTGCGGGCATTGAGGACGTCGGGACAATTGCAGATCATGTGTTGATGTTTTGAATGTAATACATGTATTACCATTTTACGCTCAGTTCTACAGTCGCTCCAGTATCATATGCGGGTCACTATTAAAGTACACACGTACGACAGTGATTGATTTGTTTGTAATGGTGATTAACGACCTATCGACAAGTAAGGTCATGTAAGGCAGGGCAAACGGTTTCGATCCCTTTTAACCTGCTGCATTGGGGGTGAGGGGGGGGGGGGGGTCCCACAATCAGAACGGAATATTTACATCGAGAAACAATATATTCAGCCCTGAAATTAGAATAACCTGACTTGGTGACAGCACTATACCACACCTAAGTCACTTGACCCCTTCCCCTCAAATAGGATTACGAATAATTGTAATACACACATAAGGGTTATAACCAGATTCAACTGTAATGTACAAAATGCCAAAGATGTATGTGAAGGCCAAACCAGTTATCGGGTCGGAATTCCGGTAAGGATGAACCCCGATCGTTAAATTGCACTCATCGTATGCTCCTACCTGCCATCCACTCAACATTTATTGAAATGCGACCAGCACAAACTCAAGTGGCAGTTTCACTAAACTTCATACGACTAAAATGTTTCGTATGTGCAAAATTATGATAGTCTGTAAATTTCACAATCACAATGTCTTATTGTAAACAATTCAGGGATTTACATTTATTGAGCATAGGCTGCATATGCAGCCTATGCTCAATAAATGTAAATTAATGAATTGAAATTTCCAGACGATCCTAAATTTGCTCTTACGAACATTTTAGTCGTACGAAGTTTAGTGAATCGGCCCCAGATGCGCAGTCTGATCTAGGGCTACGCTGGTCACACCGGTGATGATTCATTACCATCATAAGGCTGTCAATGTGGTACATACACGCAGAAATACATATATGACCACGTATCATGTTCACGAATTGATTTTCGGTAATGAAAGAGCTCATTAAATGCGACCTGATACTGCATAAATGAGGCTGAAGAAATGTAACTAAGGTGGCTGGTTAGGGACATTTAGTTCCCGCGTTCCTTCGTGGAAGAGAAGCGCTAATTAGCGTCCGGGAAACGTAAAATATCATGGCGTAGAAACTAAGGAACGCATATTAATAATTAACCTTCGTATCTCCGCCACGCTATTTTACGCCTCCTAGACGCTAATTATCGCGTTAAAGTAATATATTTACGAGGTGAAATATTACCCCACGCGAATTCGTTTCTTCGCCATACTGTTTTACGTATCATGGAGGCTAATTTGCGTTTCTTCACGGCGAGGAAACCAAGAAGTGAAATTTTAGCCTCTTTAACATGGTTAATCTCCGTTTATTCATGTCTCCGTTACGCTATTCAACACCCCTACGACGCTAATTAGCGTTCATTCGCCACGAAATAAGGAATACATGTACATGAAATGAGTAACCACCCACCATACGTGACAACCGTTGCGACTAATGTGGAATATCTGGGACCCGTTTCACGATACTTCGTACGATAAAAATGTTCTATTTTATAATGTTTTATGAAGAGTTCTATGAATTTGCTTCTCACATTAACGTGTTTCTCTAATCCTACCAGTTGGTACTTAACGGTTCACGTCATTAAATGCAGCATGTCCACGACCGATTTCCCAACATCGGCCTTCAGAACAAATGTTATAGTAGATTTTAATTTTGAACTTACGAGAAGCTTAGTCGTACGAAGTTTAGTGAAATGGGCCCCAGTGATCAGTCAATGTATTGCATAGTTCAAATATCAACTTATAACCCATATAACAATTCAAATATAGTAATTAGTGTTAATGCTATATATTGTAAAAACAAATGTACGTTACTTTGTGACATTTTTCGCAATTTGGTGGCCATTTTGAACATCACATTACATGATATAATACATAACTTATGTATTAAATGTATTACGTAGTTGAAATGTCTCATAATAAGCCAACTAATACATTCGAATATAGTTATTCCAACTATTCCACATGTTTGCTCAGTTTAAAGAGTTAAGAAATGTTGGCGGTCATCTTTGAACACCATTTGGATTTAATTACTTCTCAAAATTTGGATTAATATTATTAATTAGCTATAGTCTGTCTGTTGAGTATGTTGTACTTGTAGGTATGTAGGTACGTACATACGTACGTACGTGCGCGCGGATGTTTCAACACATTTTATTTTTCAATATAGGGGTAACAGTAATGTTATTTTGAAATATGCGACGTATATCAGAAAATGATAGGTCGGAAAATGTGTTAAATGGAGAAGTACGGAGTACTAGGCGGGAGCCAGTGGTGTAACAATCCAGTATGCACTACCCCCGGGTATAACATAGTTTAATAAAGCACCTTACATGCGTGATCATTTGATATCATATTTTTAAACGAGTTTGCTGATTTCATAAGAAACGAGCATAAGCTGAGTTTCTTTTGAAAACAGTTAACGTTGCACGAGGTTATAAAAAATATGATACTAAATAAACACAATCTTACATGTTCATTGCATAAACATATATACATCGAAGCTGAACAGATCGACTATCGTATTTTCTGTACCATTTTACGGCGTATGGCATTCAAACAATTGTTCTGATATATGCAAAAATTCTAAATTACTATATATTTAACCATATAGTGTAGGCACAATCGTATGATGTCGTGACGGAGTATGTCGTATTAGTCCAGGGGCATGAGTATCCGTTGAACTTCCGAATGTCTAAATTCAAATCCGTGACATATATTTCCTAAGGAAAATTTACATTTCATGCGTTATGTGTTGTTATTAAAGGTACATCACTCAGTAAACACAACATGTTCTTTAATCAGAGACATCATCTGAGACAGTTTCAGGCAAACGAATCATTATTTCACCATTACCCCACGTTTTGATTGGCAGTAGTATGCATTTTATATCAGCCATACATTTCCACACTGATATCAGGGGCGATAACCGTATTTCCTTAAAATGTTAACTGACATTACTATTTATTCTCTGTATTTATTTGTTGATGAACAATGATCATACTTTATAATCTGCCGAAAATATTATTGTTTCAGGTGACGGATTTTATTAGTATAAATAATAAAAAAGCATGCCTTTTCACAAAATGTCACATGCACAATGTTTTCTTTATAAACAATTATTGGATTTACATTTATTGAGCATAGGCATGCAGCCTATGCTCAATAAATGTAAATCCATGAATTGGAATTTCCAGACGATCCTAAACTTACACTTACGAACATGTTCAGTTAGTCGTACAAGGTTTAGTGAAACGGGCCCCTGGTAGATGGCTGCAGGTGCACTGGAAATGATCTGTTCTGTGAACACAGACATATATACTTGTAATACCGCCTGTCTGTGGCAATACAGAGATCTATGCATATTAAATGTACATGCCCACTCAGAAGGCACCAACTGTTATTTATAGGAATTAAATACATGTAGTTGAATAATTGTGTAACTAGTCATTGGTTCTAAAAATTACGAGTGCCCTCTATACAGATCTAATCATTTAGTGATAGTGACGCGCGGTGGTATCAGTTAGTTTCATATGCAAATGAGGCATGCTATCTTTTAATTATTTATACTAGTTAAATTCGTCACCAGAATAAACGATATTTTCGACAGATTATAAAGTGTGATCATTGCATATCAAAACATAAATACAGAGAATAAATATTAATGTCAGTTAACATTTTAAGGAAACACGGTTGTCGCCCCTGATATCAGTGTGGAAATTCATGTTTGATATACGAAGCATAATAAATGCCAATTATATCGGCGGCAAATGGTTAATGTCTGTTTATTTTACCCGAATAATGTCACATCTAACGAATGGACGATATAAATATGCCTCCCTATAGTATAACCGGGCACGTGGGCATGTATCTTTACGAATAATACTTTCTCAAACATCAGGGAATACCTAGTTGCGAACGGTAACTCTTGCAATTACTCCCATACCGTCTGTAGGTAGAGTAAATATTACACTCATAGGATTCCTGTGCAGAATAGCCAATCAGATCTGGTTCGCACTTTAGCAGTTGATTGTGACATTGTTGAGATATTTTCCATCTGAAAAATATATTAGTATTGTAAAAGTAATTCAAACTAATAATTTTGAAACAATTTTTACCATTATAGGAGGTTTAGAAAATTACGTGTTTGCCTTTACATAAAATGGACCCCATCATAACTTTTACATGTTGAATTTGGCTGCCACTGACTTAGCTTAATTTTACTTTATCAGGTCATCTACATATGTAAATGTATGTCCTAATTACTTGAATATGTTATTTTCATAATATTAACACGCATTTCAGTTAAAGAAATATAGACTATCTTTCACAATTAACTGCTAAAGTGCGAATCAGATCTGATTGGCTATGCTGCAGAGAAATCCTATGAGTGGAATCGTAAGTCTAGCTACCGACGGTACGGGAGTATTTTGCAAGAGTTACCATCGCAACTAGGGAATAACAGGCTATTTCTTAACCAGGGTTAATATAGTATGCATATCTAATTTAGTCTGCGAATTGCTACAGCTTTGGAGCCAAACCTGATAAATTTCACATCAAATATCACGGGACGGCTACTCTGTTTATAGGTAACTTTTCAATTTACTGCTACGGAGTGAGAAGGTACAATTAATGTGATTTTCGCTGAATAGAACGCTGCCTACGTTACGTTAGTGCAATGACGACTTTTAGGTAAGGACACGTGGTGCAGTTCAACCAATGAGACATCTGTGTCAGTAGTTCTGATTTCTGAGTGACTGCGATACACTACAGTGTAATCAATCTCTGACACAGCCGTCTGTTATCGGCGTGTACACAACACCGCCTGCGTTAATCAACATTGCAAAGTATACTTTTCTAGCAAAAAGGGAGAAATTTTCTACTTTAGGATAAATTTATTAATTTGTATTATACTGAATTTATTACATTATCACAGCCATTTTGGCTGTCCTAATGTAATATATTCAGTATACTAATTCTGCATACTTTTAATCATAAAATACATGCAGTCGTTAGTTGTATATGACATAATGCATTTCGGGGAAATAAATGATTACTCCTTCAAAGTATTCTTTGCTAGAAAAGTGTACTTTGCAATGTTGGTGAAATAGGCCACAGATGTCATCGTTTCTGAATACCAATTGCCGATCTCAACTCGCAATCGCAATCAATCAGTTCAGCTCAGACTCCACCATCAAGCTGTTTGATTTTAAGCACAACACATGTTTTGACATAAACAAACGATACACATTGACAAGAATAGCGCACGTGATGGTATGGTCGACCACTGTGCAATTGTGTATTTGAACAATAATCACACACGATAAAAGCCACGTGATTTTGATTTTAAAGGTACTGTGTCTCAAATTAGGTTGGAAAGTGAAGTATTGAGTTAGGAAAAGAGCATTTAACTCAAGATTTGTATTGGTTTCCTGAATATAAATTACGCCATTGCTAGCGGCTTTTCCAGGAGATGGCGAAATTCGGCCAAGTTAAATTTAGGTTGTATATCACTTTCCCAACTGACCTCAGTACACAGATAGACTGCTTCTGGGTCGGTACCCTCAAACAATAGTCCGGAGAAAAATGCATATGTTTGTGTTGCAGGTGCTTTGTGGCAGGTTCGGGTGCACTGATGTGGTTTATTAATGCATGTGGATACAGTGTTTACACAGGGGCTCTAGTACACAGCCAAGATCTACAATTTATTATTGTGTGTGGCAGGACACATGTAAATGAAGTGTGATGCGGCTCTGCGTCTGTTGTGACGTGATGATTGTTGACCCCGCTGTCATGTTTCCTTTCCTGTCAGAAAAACGAAATGGTCAACGGGTGTTGACAAGTTGGTGAGAAGACGGCATGATCCAGTAGAAAAAGACATTGTAACTCAATGTGTGATTCCAATGTTTATGCTTTTACAGGCGGTGAGTGAAATGACCCCTACACGCTATATGTTTAATATACAGTTATATCTGTCAACTGTTTGACTTTTTCCCTGTCTAGACTGTGTCACCCTCCCAACTGGAAGTATCAGTTGCTTTTGCAGTTATTTTCATCCTAACATATTATTATTATTTCAATCTTAATTCAGTTTGAGACACCTTGTTACGATCAGTACAGGCATCTCAACTTGTATTTGTATTATGTACATGATTAGTGTCAGGTAACTGTTTATAACCGAGCAATTGGCGTACGTTGATGCGTTTTATGGTCGTATATCCCATACCACTTCCCGTCCGTCATCTATTAGTTTAACCAGTCTAAGCGCAGATACAACAGCAAGTGCATGGGAAAGTGAGAACACACCTAAAGTTAGCATGGAAGTTCCTCAACCATTGATATATAGCAACTCTTTTTGTGAAATTAACGATTATGAGACACAGTCACTTTAAGAAGTTGCGCGAGTTTTCATGTAACGTATTGTCGAATGTTTACAAACTGTTCTGAACATTCCGTCCACATCCGACGATATATTCAAATTGCTTAATTGTATGCGTTTGTATTTCTAGACACTACAGTGTAACCTCTCTAAACCGGACACCCTGGTACATCCCAGGTACATCCCAGGGTGTCCGGTTTAGAGAGGTTACACTGTGAAACTTATTCCGAGTTGGCATTGGCAATATATGTTCAGTACCATTGATGATGTGGTCAAGATTTAAGCAGGCTATTGTGTATTCTATAAGCCGTCAAATACATCTTCATTTTTAAGATATTATTCATATTCCATTTATGTTATGCCGTTTCGTGATACAAAAGTATAAACAATAAAATACAGTATGCGTGCTGCTTCAAACCTCGGTATAAAAATATGAAATTAAGAGAAATCCATTTTCCAGTAGCCTGCAACATACAGAACGTATTAAGGACATAGTGTTATCGTGTTATTACACCATGCTGCAAGTGAATTGTGGTGGTTGGTTGTGAGCATGCGATGGGTAATTTAACGATCGGGATTGATCCCTACCGGATACCTGGTTAGTCTCACAGGTGCGACGTTGGCTTTCTTGTATGTGAGAGTTGAATCTGGTTATACCGATCATACTGGTATTACATTTAGTGGAGGGGCCAAGTGACTTTGGTGTCGTATGGACCTGGCACCAGGTCAGTTTATTCTAATTTTAGGACTGAATATATATTTATTTCCATGTGAATATTCCGTTGTGATTTTGAGATTCTCTCACCAATGCAGCCAGTTGCATGTACACGCGGGATCGAACCAGTTGGCCCGGCGTTAAATAACCTCAGCAGTTGATAGGCCGTTAATCACCAATACCAAACAAGTACAAATAAAATTACAACAGTCGAGCCCCTGTAAATCGGACATAGAGTTGTGCTTAATTTTGATAGGCTTCGTTGTCATTTATCTCCGGGGATAATGTATGTTTTTAGTTTCATGTTTGAGTGTTATGTTTTAGTGTCATGTTTTTACTCGGAAGCGTCCAATTTCAGCACAACACTGCGCATGATTGGTCTGTTTAAAGTTTGCGAGGAGTCCGAATGGTTCTATTAATTATATTTACATTGCATTTTCTAATAGTTTCAAAAATGTAAATAACCAAATATATCGGTAAAATTAAGAATAATCTTATTTTACGTCAGCTTGTCACAATTCCTGGAACAGCGACGTTGCCGATCTAGAGCGTGTAGTTATTGACAGCCTCTTGGAAATGAATGAAGTCAAACGAACTTTAACCAATCAACGCCTCCGCGTCATTTTACCATTCTGCCAACCCGCGATATGGGAATTTATCATGTTTATAATTCACTCTACTTTCGAAACCAATGGCTGGTCAGTATCGCGCTCAACTTACTTCACATACTGCAAGATTTAGCCCCACTAAGTTATATATTACCATGTTTAAGGTACATGCCCACTCAGTAGGCACAACTGTTCTTTACAGGAATTAAATAAGTGTATAATTGGGTCTTTATTCCACCAGTTCTAACAATTACGAGTGCCCGCTATATAGATATAATCATTTAGTAATATTTGTTTTACTGATAGTCAATCGCGGCGGTATCAGGCTTATTTCATATGCAAGGAGGCATGATATTTATACTAATTTAATGCGCCACGTCAAACAATGATATTTTCGAAAGATTATAAAGTATGTTCATTGCACATCAAAACACTTTCCAGATAATAAATAGTAATGTCAGTTTTAAGGAAATATGGATATGGTTATCGCCCCTGATATCAGTGTGAAAATTTACGTCTGATATAAAATGTATAATAATACCATTCAATACGTGGGGTAATGGTGAATGAAGTTTATTTTGCCAGAATATGTCTCAGATGATGTCTCTGATATAAAGAACAGTTTGTGCCTACTGAGTGGGCATGTACCTTTAATGACTACCTGTTTGACAGGAAATGGATACTCAATACATAGATGGGGGACTGCATTATAAACATGTGTAAGTATAAGTATGTTGTGTCGCGTGACACGTGCATTCTTGTACATTCTGGAATCCGTATAATTGTATATTTGTGGTGTGTGGTACTGTGTTGTATTGTTGTGCGTATTATTGGTTTCACATACCTGTGATTCCACATACCTGTGGTTTCACACACCTGTGGTTTTTGCACACCTGTGGTTTGGCATGTACATTTGCCATGTACAATGTGCGTGTAATAAGGGGGCTTATGTTGTATTGGTGGAGATACGTTTATGCGTGTCCTATTTGCGGATTTAAATATACGTCTATTTTATGAGCAATGTTTTACTGATGTCACGCCATATTTGCCACAGACTATGCATGTGTGTGGTAGAGAACTCGTTGACTGCGTGTGCTGGTTTCGCTAGGGAAAAGATACCTTTTAGTATTACGGATGTCCACTGTCCGTGCCAGCCGAGTTTGTCCGCGTGTCAGTGTTTCACCATATAAGGGACCTTCTGTAGGTGAAGCCAGTATACAGCGCAGACCATACCATGGTCTGCCCTGTTATGTATGCTACCGGTTAGTGTTTCAGCATAGCCTGGTACTGGCCAACACGGATATATCAGATCCCATAATGGTGATGTTTTGTGTCGTGATATTTCCGTAAATGACCACGATATTTGAGTTTAGTATGTGCTACACTCTCATTTGAGTGTATAGCCGTAGGACCGTTATGGAGGGGTTTGGCGGGGCCAAGAAGCGACCTTCGCATTGTCGAGACCAGTCGAGTAGATTTCGGATTATGAGATCTGGGTCTACAGTGTGCAGATTTATGGTAGTGTGGGGTATACCATGTTGGATGGTATTTATTCCACGAGGGCTGTACACTGGTTTGGTTGAATTTAAGGCGTGGGAACATATATTTATGCCAAATATAACCCACGGGTGACATGGCAAAAGCCATGGTTTTTGTAGTATTTATGTGGAGATGTCGTACGAGGGGTAGGCATATCCATTATTCCGTGCATGGTTTCACTGGTGCGTATATAAGCGATGTCTCGCTATGTGTTGGGGGGACACATATATTCTGGTTACAGAAGACTAGTACTGTATTCACCAGTGGCACGGAGGATTTTGCCTCTTGAGAACGCTCCAGCGAGCCACATTGGACGTTTTGGTCCACTCGTTTGAGGGCAGACCCCAGTCAGTGCAGTTAGAGTATCGGGTCGTCCGCAGTGTCCGTACGTCTGTCTGGCGCAGTGTGTGTAGCAGCTCCGGGTACAGGCCTGTATAGAGCAGTGTGTGATAGCTACCTCGCGTTCAGCAGACAGTCACAGCCATAGTTTAGTGAAGTGAAACGCCATACACACATATCATATCATTATACTACCACCGAGTTGAATGTCACCTAAGTGAAACTTTTCCCGGCGTCTTAGCCAACGTGATAATCGCCATTTTTGTATTATATCGGAACTTTACATCCGGTCTACCACTTCCGGTATTACAACCCATTGATTCACCATGGATACTTTACATCCGGTCTACCACATCCGGGTTGCTACAGTCGAGTGATACCATAGGAACTTTACATCTGGTCCACCATTTCCGGAGATAATACTACCTGTGGAACTTTACTTCCGGGAACCAGCTTCCGGAACATTATCGTTATTGACTATCATGTGATGTAACCACATCCGGCTTTGACTTTGACATTCATACTTTGGAAATATATTGCATAGGCAATACATATGTATACTTTGATAGTGTATGGTAATACTCCTATCATGGCATATCATGGCTAAAGGATTGTAGTAACACTACATATATTGTTTATGGATTAATCCACTTGAAGTTGGATTATAGCCATATTGTTGACTAGACCTCATATTGCGGGTGAGGCAGACCTTGGACCTTGATACTCAGAGGTTACACTATCTATTGAGATACGCCAGCACTGGGGTAGCTCAGATGATTGTCATTTTTGTCCTCCAATGTTCGTTATGCCATGTTATACTTGTATGTTATTTCACTTTGATTAGCGATCATCAAAGTACTTGTGCATTCATACTATTGTCCACTACGGGACCATTGAGATACCACATACCGAGTTTTATTCGTCTATAGCTTTTAAGTTGCGTTAAAGTATAACAGTCGATTGGCTTACAACCTTGTAGTAATTGAATAGTGTCATGCACAGTACAGTGATGTTCGCATATCAATGTATCATGTATTCCTGTGTGTTCCCCATGTAATATAGTGTACATTATAAGTGATTAAGTGACTACGTGTACTTATCTACTCTGGCCTATCCCTTACACTTCAACTGCATTGTTACCACTTTTCGTTCGTCAGATCAAGCTATATTGGCCATAACGTCATAACAATTGAAGTATACTTGGTTCTTATGATAATTGGGGGAGACAATTTGTCTCGATCATTCCTGACCTTGGTAATGACCTTGACAATGGTGTCAGAAGTGGGGTTCGAACCCACGCCCACATTCTGATATAAAGAACAGTTTGTGCCTACTGAGTGGGCATGTACCTTTAATGACTACCTGTTTGACAGGAAATGGATACTCAATACATAGATGGGGGACTGCATTATAAACATGTGTAAGTATAAGTATGTTGCTGTTCACATATTGAATGTTTAATGAACTAATGACTGCGGTCGCTAACGCGAACGCTCACTCGCATTTAATTCCTTAACATCCAATATGTGAACAATGACTTATACATGTTTTTGGTATTACTGCCGTGATACCTTCATAATGGTTTGGAGTCGAACGTTCAAAATGTCCATTTGTTTCAACGGTAATTGAAATGCGAGATGGGATACAGTGGAACCTCTATACACAGGACCTCCCAGGGTGTCCGATTTAGAGAGGTTCCATTGTAAAACAGACATATGACTATTTCACGACATACGTAGATGCTTTGCGGTCATGAACATACATTAGTATTTGAGCTAAATGCAATGAAACAAATCAAAACTCAGTACAACTAACATGTATATGTGTCCGGTGTAGAGAGGTTTCACTGTATGTGTTTAAATTATATGAGGACATGCTCGTATGAGTGCATATACTACTGCGCAGTGAATTCTCATTTCAGCCACCATACATTGTACATGTAGTAGCTGTATCAGACATCGACCAGTGCTGCTTCTTGTGGCGTTTGAACCAGACCACAAATATGATATACATATGCATACAAGAATTGTGTACAACATGTACCACAGACATTCGAGAATAACGTGATATCGGTTGTTTTCATCAACCTTATATAAAAAGTCTGATTTCCGAAGAGTTTGTTGACACTTTGTTAAACTATTTGAGAATCTAATAATATCACAACGGTGGATATGTAACAGTAACACATGTGCGTGTTGCTTGGTTTAAGGGTTCCAACTGACTCTCATGCCTTGAATACCTATTGACCAAACTCATATGCCACACCTGGTTAGAACCGGCTGGTAGAGCGGGACAAACAATTGTATCCTACAATATCAGAATGCCGAGATTGCGGATCGAGCCCGGGCCACCAGAATGACAGTCGGAGGTCGTAACATCTCGGCTACAATTCCACTCTAATGATTCCATGTTCTCTAATGATTGACTTTCTGCATGTATATACAAAATGTAAGAATGAGCCTTTTTTATTTCGTGACATTTGGTCAAATATTGGTTTTAATACGAAAAAATGACTTATCTATGGGAATTTAACATGGGGGAAAAAGAGGTAGAGGAACTGTGGGAGGCATCATAAACGACTTATTAGTCGGAAATTGACTCTGCAACCTAGCTAGATAGCTTGGAAATGATCTATCTAAGAAAACAAAAGTTAAATTTCCACTATTTCTGAAATTAGACAAAACAATCCCCATGTTAAATCCCTATATACATCTTCATTCACTCTGTGAAGATGTCTATGGGGATTTAACATGGGGAAATTGTGTTTTTCGCAATAAAATCAATAATGGACCATACTTCGCGAAATACAAAATAGCTCATTCTTTAATATTGATAAAATTTAATAATATCTAAACAATTATTGTTTTTGCATTGTTATATGGACGTATAATGTGGGTTTGTTTCGTGAAACAGACAGTAGGGCAATGCAATCATTTAGACCATGTTACGCTATTTCTAATTAGCCCCGCAGGGGACGTAGCATTGTTTTTTTTATTAATTCGTTCCCAAGAAATAGCAATTCGTTCCTTGAAATTAACAATTCGCAATTCGTTCCCACAAATTAACGATTCGTTCCGACGAATTAACAATTTGATCCTTCAATTTAACAATTCGTTCCCACGAAATAACAATTCGTTCCCACGGGAACGAATTGTTAATTCGTGAGAACGAATTGTTATATCGTGGGAACGAATTGTTAATTCGAGGGTACGAATTATTGAGGGAACGAATTGTTAAATTGAGGGAAGTAATTGTCATTTCGTGGGAACTAATTCTTAATTCGAGGGAACGAATTGTTATATCGTGGGAACGAATTGTTAATTCGAGGGAACGATTTTTTTATATATTTCGTGGGAATTAATGAATAAAAACAAATCCATGTCCCCTGTGGTTCCGTACTTTTCCCATGTAAGTTCGAAACACTGATATAACGCAGTTGATTCAAGAGAGATAACTAGCATTGTCCCGAGCAAGATATGCATTCATATTTATGTCCCCGGAATTATTTCGTTCTTGCTGTATAAATGTACCCATTTTTAATCACAGGTTGAAGTAACACACCAAGGCCTATAAATACATTACATATACCTAAACGTATCAATAAGTGAAGCAACAGTAAGTTAAATTTGTGTTGTAATCCCTGTTATAACACTTTGCATTGTATTCTAACAAAGCGTAAACTTTCTGTTTCAACCGATTTTTCCCACTTATTGATACTTTTAGGTATATATACATGTAATGTATTTATAGACCTTGGTCCGTTACTTCAACCTGTGTTTTTAATTAATGGAAGATGGAACTGACCATGTTATAATATATCCAGGCGTGGAAGGTTTATAGCCTTCCCACACCTTCAATATCTCTATGACAATATGGGCACGTACCTATGGTTGGGTCTTCGCGCGTTGGCGAGGATTAGGGGGATTACAATCTTGAATCTGTGTGCTTCCTCAGGCTCCGGGCTGCTTGGCGCCTAAAACCCTCGCTCTCCTCCCATCGAGATCACAAACAGCCTTTCGGGTTTGTTTACATCCGGTCAATGTGCAATGTGGGCTTAAAATGCGTAAAGGGTAAAATGCGCAAAGGCCCCCCTGCTTAGAAAAAGATATAGCCTCCACCCACAACACTCCTCCCCACTTTATCTAAAAAGAGTTTACCCCGGACCGGAAATTTATGGAGACTATTCCAGACCCCACATCAAAAAATAAGACTTCTACCTACGCGGCGAGCTATATGTACTTCACTATTCGGTCGTAAAACGACCGCCTACACAAATATAAATGCCCCCCTCCCAAAAATGATGCTATACATCCTTCTCTTCAGTCGTAAAACGACTGCCTAGAAATACTCCCAAAAATGATGCTATACATCCTTCACTTCAGTCCGCCTGCGAAAAATACCCGCCCCCCTCCCAACAATAATACTAATCCAAACCCTATTCCAAACTACGGCGTATGTAAAACATACAGAACATGAAACACTAAAAACTTCTACAACTGTACATTAATATGCACTCCTCCCTGATACGTAAAACGTACCTCCTTCCCCCACCCCCTCAAATTATCAGGGACATACGTAAAACGTATGCCGCTAGTGGTTTGTTAATCAGTGCCCCCCACCCCCTGCGAAGTTGGGGGCCTCATCTGCATTTGTTTCATTTCAGCCGTCAGCCGGTCAATTTCTGCTTTCAAAACAGCCATGGACTGATGGTCTTGGGCGACGACTGGTGTTTTACGAGTTGTTTCGTATACAGCCGCCTCAACATCCTGATTCGCCGTTTTCGGCCAGATGGTCTTCAATCATGCATCATCTCATGAACGTTCTGAAATAATTTTACATGGTCGAGTGCTTCTTCCATGCATCTTGGGCGCTTGATGCAAACATCTAGTCCCGTGTCTGTGTCATGAAGTCCCTGGCAGAACCGTAAAACACTTTGCCGGTTGACATGTTGTTTTGGGAGATCCCAGATAGCCCCATTAGCGAGGGCTAAGACGCGGTCCGCCCAGTCATCCAACAGCTCATTTGGCCTTTGCATGGCCTGGTGGAATTTTACTTGAGCGGTTTCGTCCAACTCCCTTGAACCAAACCGCCTTTCAAGACGTTGCATCAGTTGATTGAACGTCATTTCCGTGTCAGAGTCTGTTATTGTAGAATAAAAGTCTGACGCTTTTCCCGACAGGCTCCAACAAAGACATTTTTTGCAGTCTTCGCTATTCAAGTTATATGCTTCCGCGTAGCTGAAAAACTTCTGTCGAAATGCTAAGAAGTTGCCCCGCCCGTCATAGGTTAGATTTTTGGGCAGGGTTAAATTTGTGGATCGGCGTCTGGCCGGTGGACGTCTCCCTACCCTCTCCCCTGCCTCAAAATCGGTGTATTCGTCCGCTTCTTCGCTCCTACGTGTCTTTGGTTTGGGAGTATTTCCAACTTGCACCCCATAATCAATGAGAGGTGACGACTTCTCAAAGTAACTTTCAGCTGCAGGTCGGGATTCGTTGGGACCCCTGGTGGTATAGGCCGTTGTGGTTGGTGTTCGTCCTTCGTCCCTTCTCATGGAGGGTAAACCCATCGTCTTTGTCTTCTTGGCCACCTGAGTTATGTTTGTCAAGGTCATTACCAAGGTCAGGAATGATCGAGACAAATTGTCTCCCCCAATTATCATATGAACCAAGTATACTTCAATTGTTATGACGTTATCGCCAATATAGCTTGATCTGACGAACGAAAAGTGGTAACAATGCAGTTGAAGTGTAAGGGATAGGCCAGAGTAGATAAGTACACGTAGTCACTTAATCACTTATAATGTACACTATATTACATGGGGAACACACAGGAATACATGATACATTGATATGCGAACATCACTGTACTGTGCATGATACTATTCAATTACTACAAGGTTGTAAGCCAATCGACTGTTATACTTTAACGCAACTTATAAGCTATAGACGAATAAACTCGGTATGTGGTATCTCAATGGTCCCGTAGTGGACAATAGTATGAATGCACAAGTACTTTGATGATCGCTAATCAAAGTGAAATAACATACAAGTATAACATGGCATAACGAACATTAGAGGACAAATGACAATCATCTGAGCTACCCCAGTGCTGGCGTATCTCAATAGATAGTGTAACCTCTGAGTATCAAGGTCCCAAGGTCTGCCTCACCCGCAATATGAGGTCTAGTCAACAATATGGCTTATAATCCAACTTCAAGTGGATTAATCCATAAACAATATATGTAGTCTTACTACAATCCTTTAGCCATGATATGCCATGATAGGAGTATTACCATACACTATCAAAGTATACATATGCATTGCCTATGCAATATATTTCCAAAGTATGAATGTCAAAGTCAAAGCCGGATGTGGTTACATCACATGATAGTCAATAACGATAATGTTCCGGAAGCTGGTTCCCGGAAGTAAAGTTCACAGGTAGTATTATCTCCGGAAATGGTGGACCAGATGTAAAGTTCCTACGGTATCACTCGACTGTAGCAACCCGGATGTGGTAGACCGGATGTAAAGTATCCATGGTGAATCAATGGGTTGTAATACCGGAAGTGGTAGACCGGATGTAAAGTTCCGATATAATACAAAATGGCGATTATCACGTCGGCTAAGACGCCGGAAAAGTTTCACTTAGGTGACATTCAACTCGGTGGTAGTATAATGATATGATATGTGTGTATGGCGTTTCACTTCACTAAACTATGGCTGTGACTGTCTGCTGAACGCGAGGTAGCTATCACACACTGCTCTATACAGGCCTGTACCCGGAGCTGCTACACACACTGCGCCAGACAGACGTACGGACACTCGGACGACCCGATACTCTGCACTGACTGGGGTCTGCCCTCAAACGAGTGGACCAAAACGTCCAATGTGGCTCGCTGGAGCGTTCTCAAGAGGCTACAAAAATGAAATGAATCTCCAATTACTGGACGAATCGCACAGACAGACAGACAGGATGCACAACAGACTAAAACGTGAATCGAACAACGGCAAATCACAGCTGAAATAAAATGTTCTAGGTACATACCAAAATCCTCCGTGTCACTGGTGAATACAGTACTAGTCTCTGTAACCAGAATATATGTGTCCCGCCAACACATAGCGAGACATCGCTTATATACGCACCAGTGAAACCATGCACGGAATAATGGATATGCCTACCCCTCGTACGACATCTCACATAAATACTACAAAACCATGGCTTTTGCCATATCACCCGTGGGTTATATTTGGCATAAATATATGTTCCCACGCCTTAAATTCAACCAAACCAGTGTACAGCCCTCGTGGAATAAATACCATCCAACATGGTATACCCACACTACCATAAATCTGCACACTATAGACCCAGATCTCATAATCCGAAATCTACTCGACTGGTCTCGACAATGCGAAGGTCGCTTCTTGGCCCCGCCAAACCCCTCCATAACGGTCCTACGGCTATACACTCAAATGAGAGTGTAGCACATACTAAACTCAAATATCGTGGTCATTTACGGAAATATCACGACACAAAACATCACCATTATGGGATCTGATATATCCGTGTTGGCCAGTACCAGGCTATGATGAAAACACTAACCCGTAGCATACATAACAGGGCAGACCCATGGTATGGTCTGCGCTATATACTGGCTTCACCTACAGAAGGTCCCTTATATGGTGAACAACTGACACGCGGACAAACTCGGCTGGCACGGACAGTGGACATCCGTAATACTAAAAGGTATCTTTTCCCTAGCGAAACCAGCACACGCAGTCAACGAGTTCTCTACCACACACATGCATAGTCTGTGGCAAATATGGCGTGACATCAGTAAAACATTGCTCATAAAATAGACGTATATAAAAAATCCGCAAAAATGACACGCATAAACGTATTTCCACCAATACAACATAAGCCCCCTTATTACATGCACATTGCACATGGCAAATGTACATGCCAAACCACAGGTGTGCAAAAACCACAGGTGTGTGAAACCACAGGTATGTGGAATCACAGGGATCTGAAATCAATAATACGCACAACAATACAACACAGTACCACACATCACAAATATACAATTATACGGATTCCAGAATGTACAAGAATGCACGTGTCACGCGACATATCTCCCCCCTAAACAAAAAGTGTTTACACTTTCGTGCATAATCGCGAGACACGTTGGCACAGCTGAATCTACCCAGATATCCTGCTCAGGTAGTCTGCCCCCAGATTGTCGGCCCCTTTTATCGCAACAATACGCATTCGGTAAGGTTGCAGTATCAAGGCCCACCTCATTAGTCGGGAATTTGCAACCTTGGCTTTGTTTAGGTAAACCAACGGTTGGTGGTCCGTTTCTAGGATGAATTCTCCCCCAAACAAATAACGGTGAACTTCTCGACCCCCACACGACTGCCAGGCACTCCTTCTCAACTACCGAATAATTGCGTTCCCTTGGCAACATCTTTTTGCTGGCATACGCTATCGGAAGTGGGATACCATCCTGCTCTTGCAACAGTATTGCCCTAACCCAATGTCGGAAGCATCCGTCCTGAGCACGAAAGGTTTGTCTAGTTCGGGCAGTTTCAGAACTGGGTCCCTGGTCAATAATCCCTTGAGGGTAACGAAAGCTGTCTGTTGGGGTGACCCCCAGTTGACCTTGTTTGGTTGACCTTTCTTAGTAAGGTCAGTTAGCGGGCTCGCTATCTCTGCGAAGTTGGGCATGAACTTCCTATAGAACCCGGCTAACCCCAGGAAAGCCCTGACCTCCTTCTTTGTCTCAGGGACATTAGCTTCATGAACTGCCTTGACCTTTTCGGGATGGGCCCTTAGTTCTTTCTTACTGCTGATAGTATGTCCCAGGCACTCAAGTTGCCTGTACCCAATGCTGCACTTGGAGGGTTTTGCCGTTAGATTTGCATTGGACAATCGGGAGAGGACTTCACTCAGAGCTCCCAGGTGTTGTTGCCACGTATGGGAGAATATCAAGATGTCATCAACAAAGCTGTCTGCATTGTGGACCCCCTTTAATACTTTCCTCATGAGTCTACAGAAAGTGGCCTGTGCCGTGACCATTCCAAAGGGCATGACCTTGAACTGGAATAGACCCTGGGGTGCCTCGAAAGCGGAATATTCCCTGGAATTCTCATCCAATGGGACCTGCCAGTATCCCTTACTCAGGTCCAGCTTTGAAAAGTAGTTATGTCCCGCCAACTTAGAGAACATCTCTTCACTATTTGGCATTGGTTCCGCATCAAACACAGTGACTTTGTTAAGTTGCCGGAAATCAATGCAGAATTGGAGCCCCCCGTCCTTTTTCCTAACCAGAATTACGGGGGATGAGTAGGGTGATTTTGAAGGTTCTATGACACCTAGCTTCAGCATCTCCTCTACTTCCTGGCTGACGTTTCCCTGACCTTAAATGGGATAGGGTACCCCTAATTCTTAATGGGTCTTGCGTTGACAACTTTATCTCATGTTTCTCTATAGGGTGTGTGTCCTGGTGCGTCCCTCAGGATATGGGTGAATTCCCGTAAGATCTCTTTGACTTGCGTCTTTTGTTTCTTGCCTAAATCAGGCGACAGGTCAACTTTGCTCTCCGTATCGGACTCTAATCCCCTGGGACATAACATGTTTTCTTCGGCACTACACCCACTTGGACTAGGATCCCCCTCTACTGTGTCTATCACGGCCGCATTTATTACAGTGAGTATTCCCTTCCCCGGGTGCTCAGGCCTAGTCTCGTACCTCTTTAACATGTTTGCATGAAAGGTTTTCAACTTCCTCCCATGTCAACTCTATAGTCCCACTCATTAACTACCTCTGTTATGGGGTATGGTCCCTTCCACCTAAGAAGCAATTTGTTGTTGTCTGTCGGTAGTAGTACAAGTACCTGATCTGCCACTGCATACGCCTACTACGAGTCTTACGGTTGTAGTACTTTGCGTACTTTTTGGACGCACTCTTCAAGTTCTCATGCGCGATTTCGCATGTTTTCTCGAGCCGTTCGCGCAAAGTCGAGGACGTACTGATACGTCGTTTTGACGTTGTCCTCTATGTCCTTCTCGGACCACAGATCTCTTAGTATGCTCATCGGACCTCGAACGGTCCTTCCGTACAATAGTTCAAACTGTGAGAAAGCCAAACTTTCTTGAGGGACTTCGCGATACGCGAATAAGAGCGCGTTAATGTACTTGTCCCAATCTTTGGGACGTTCGCTTGCCATTCTACGAAGCATTTGCTTTAACGTACCATTGAACCGTTCCACGAGACCGTTACACTGTGGGTGGTACGGTGTCGTGGTTAATTGTCTCAGCGATAACAATCTACTAACTTCCTCCATGACTGCCGACGTAAATTGACTACCCTATCGGTGAGCATCTCCTCGGGGATACCCAGTCTACTGAACATATCCACGAGAGCTTCCGCGACTCGTTCGGCCTCGATGCCTGGTAGTGGTACCGCTTCTGGTACCTAGTTGCATAATCAACTAACGTTAGTATGTAACGATTCTTCCGATCGGTAGCTGGAAAAATTAAGGCCCTACAATATCAACTGCGACTCGTTTGAACGGAGTGTCTATCAACGGCATAGTTCCTAACGGAACCTTGGTGATGTGTCCCTTTGACACAGTCTTTGACATATGTCACAAGACCTACAAAACCGTGTAATGTCTACATGCCCACGCCTGGCCAATAAAATTCTGATAACACTCGATCAGTTGCTTCTTAACTAACCCCTAAATGGCCCGCCATGATTGATTCATGTGCCACTTTCATCACGGTAGTCCTAAGTGTTTTTGGGACTACCAGCTGATGGTACATCCTACCTGACCCTATCGATTCGAAATTACGATACAACAAGTCTTTTCGGTATGCGAATTTCGATTTGTTTCCGTTCTTACTTGACCGTACCGTTCCGTCTTTTGCATTATTTCGAACTGACGTCAATGTGACGTCATGTGCCTGCGCCTCTTTGAATTCATCGCGTGATACGTTCGCGATTGCGGTAGGGACTTTGAGGGTCTTATATGATTCGTCTCGGGCTGTCGTTTGTGACCTAGTTTCAACTGCGCACGATTTAGCGCCTCTAAAATCGGATATCACCGGTAACTCTGACCCGTCTACATTACCTAT
Source organism: Conchocele bisecta (assembly GCA_029237695.1). Classification (NCBI taxonomy): domain Eukaryota; kingdom Metazoa; phylum Mollusca; class Bivalvia; order Lucinida; family Thyasiridae; genus Conchocele; species Conchocele bisecta. Next base: position 108,771,127 of record CM055270.1, read on the forward strand.
GGTAACATCATACATTGTATCTGTCATGCAAAGGGCTTCTACCTGACCTTTGAAAAAAGGTGTATCTAGATCTACCCGGGCGGTAGGAATTCCACTCATTTTGCTCCTATTTACCAGCATGCATGTTGAAACTTTGCTTAAAAACTGATCTGGTTGTACTAAGCTTTCCCTGACGACCACCCGGTACACCCAGTATCTCGCATTACTGTGACCTTTTTCCCATTTAATGTGCCCTCTGCTACGGGTAGCCTATCCATACCAAATGTACATCCGTTAATCAACTCCGGCTGTATCTCGCTACCTGAACATACAATAGTGGTGTCGGTATCAACCACACAGAAATTTCCTTGGTTTTCCCCTGGTTGTTCCGTGTTTTGCCATCTACCTCTACCTCTGCCTCTAGTGTGCCTTCCACTTCTACCTCTATTTCTACCTCTGTACCGACCTCTCTGTTCTTTATCTGCAAAACTTACATGTTTCTCTTCCTCGACTGCTGCTGCTTTGTAAGCTGAGGACCGGTCACGTTTAGGACAATCGTAGGACATGTGACCTTCTTTGCCACAATGGTAACATGTCCCACGATGCCTATCGTAGCCGTACTTCTGTCATAACTACCTCTACTCGGGCTTCTATCATAACTACCCCTACTTGGGCTTCTATTGTGGTCTCTATTCTGATACCTGTCCCTATCTCGACTCCTATCTCTGGATCGATTATCCGCACTACTTACCTTGCGCCTCTGGTTATCTACTGACCTGTACTCAGTTCTGTTGCTAGTACTGTTCCTCTGAACTACATACTTGCTACCTCCTCTAGCTTCTGCAAAGTAATCTGCCTGAACCGCCATCTGATCTATCGAGTCAAATGTTTTCTCTTTGAGAAATAAGTAGAGCTCACGACTGCATATACTTAACATCTGATCTCTGATCATGTAGTCTAGTACTCCTTCATATGTTTCTATTCACCTTACCTAACTCAAACCATCTATCTAAATAGTTCTTTGACCGACTGACATATTGCACAAATGATTCACTGTGATCAGGTTTGGTGTTTTTGATCATGCGTCTGAACCCATCTTCCGTTAGATCAAAACATTTCAACAATGCGGATTTCAACTTATCATAGTCAAGAGCATCATCAATAGGTAGTCTAGAATATACATCTAATGCCTTGCCCTTCAATAACGCACTCAAGTGTAGTGACCACTTATCTCTCCCCCACCTTTGAATTGCTGCGTACCTCTCAAATCTAGCTAAGTAGCTATCCATGTTGTCATTATTCTGATCAAAATGTGGCAGCTTCGGACCGAATGCTCTGCTATAGTCCCTATCATGTCTATCTTCATCTACTACTTCTCCCCTTTCTACTTTTGCCATTTCTACTGATGCTTAGTGTCTAATTCTCGCAATTTATATTCTAGAGCTAACTGTGCTTCATTGGCATCTAATCTATCTTTCCCCATCTGTCGCTCAACCTCTTTAGCTAACTGCTCAGCATCTAACCTATCCTTCTCAGCCTGTCGCTCAACCTCCTTAGCTAACTGCTCAGCATCTAACCTATCCTTCTCAGCCTGTCGCTCAACCTCCTTAGCTAACTGCGCAGCATCTAACCTATCTTTCTCCATCTGTCGTTCAACCTCTTTAGTCAACCGCTCAGACTCTTTAGCCAACCGCTCAGCATCTAACCTATCTTTCTCAGCCTGTCGCTCAACCTCCTTAGCTAACTGCGCAGCATCTAACCTATCTTTCTCAGCCTGTCTAGCCTCTAGTCTTTCCTGTCTTTCTCTCTCCTGCTCTTCCTTTACAAAGGCCCTTAACTCTGAATCTGCTAGCCCTAAGCTTTTGCCTATGTCCATTAGCTCCTTAATGGACGACATCTCACTCTCAAATCAACTCCGGATTATCGATTTACACGCTTTACCCGACGGTACACAAGGTCTCTAGCACTCAAATCACTTGGTGATTTGTGCGAGTCTCTGCTTCACGTCTATAAGGTTAAGGTTAAATCAATCCGGTCTCTACTCCTAACGACGGTATAAGTTTCTCAATCGGGTAAGTCAATCCGGTATATGTATAGTCTAATGTAATGGTATATTTACCATTCCCTCTCTAAGGTACTGGACACAAATATTGGGGACTGGTTATAGACACCTGGCAGGATATAGTATTGTTCATACACAATATAATAGTGGTAGTAATCTCGCCTCAGATGCAGAAGTGTCTAGTGCTAACCTAGAACACCCGCTGTGCCATCATCACAGGGAGGTACTATTCAACAAATCCAAAGTACAATGACCTTACATCCACTATCTCACCAGATCGTCTCAACTCTATACTTCTGTACCTAGGTAGTCAAATCATGTATGTGGTGATGTATTAGTGCCTAAGTGTCGGCGTGCATCTTACATTAACTCCCAAGGCAAACAAATACAAGATTGAATTTTGACGACGCTAGGGGTTACAGCTATTCTAGCCTCCTTACTTCAACTGCTTTGAAGAAACTGATTATAAAAAGAGGAAACAAAACCCCACTTCTGACACCATTGTCAAGGTCATTACCAAGGTCAGGAATGATCGAGACAAATTGTCTCCCCCAATTATCATATGAACCAAGTATACTTCAATTGTTATGACGTTATCGCCAATATAGCTTGATCTGACGAACGAAAAGTGGTACCAATGCAGTTGAAGTGTAAGGGATAGGCCAGAGTAGATAAGTACACGTAGTCACTTAATCACTTATAATGTACACTATATTACATGGGGAACACACAGGAATACATGATACATTGATATGCGAACATCACCGTACTGTGCATGATACTATTCAATTACTACAAGGTTGTAAGCCAATCGACTGTTATACTTTAACGCAACTTATAAGCTATAGACGAATAACTCGGTATGTGGTATCTCAATGGTCCCGTAGTGGACAATAGTATGAATGCACAAGTACTTTGATGATCGCTGATCAAAGTGAAATAACATACAAGTATAACATGGCATAACGAACATTAGAGGACAAATGACAATCATCTGAGCTACCCCAGTGCTGGCGTATCTCAATATATAGTGAACCTAACTGAGTATCAAGGTCCCAAGGTCTGCCTCACCCGCAATATGAGGTCTAGTCAACAATATGGCTATAATCCAACTTCAAGTGGATTAATCCATAAACAATATATGTAGTCTTACTACAATCCTTTAGCCATGATATGCCATGATAGGAGTATTACCATACACTATCAAAGTATACATATGTATTGCCTATGCAATATATTTCCAAAGTATGAATGTCAAAGTCAAAGCCGGATGTGGTTACATCACATGATAGTCAATAACGATAATGTTCCGGAAGCTGGTTCCCGGAAGTAAAGTTCCACAGGTAGTATTATCTCCGGAAATGGTGGACCAGATGTAAAGTTCCTACGGTATCACTCGACTGTAGCAACCCGGATGTGGTAGACCGGATGTAAAGTATCCATGGTGAATCAATGGGTTGTAATACCGGAAGTGGTAGACCGGATGTAAAGTTCCGATATAATACAAAATGGCGATTATCACGTCGGCTAAGACGCCGGGAAAAGTTTCACTTAGGTGACATTCAACTCGGTGGTAGTATAATGATATGATATGTGTGTATGGCGTTTCACTTCACTAAACTATGGCTGTGACTGTCTGCTGAACGCGAGGTAGCTATCACACACTGCTCTATACAGGCCTGTACCCGGAGCTGCTACACACACTGCGCCAGACAGACGTACGGACACTCGGACGACCCGATACTCTGCACTGACTGGGGTCTGCCCTCAAACGAGTGGACCAAAACGTCCAATGTGGCTCGCTGGAGCGTTCTCAAGAGGCTACAAAAATGAAATGAATCTCCAATTTTACTGGACGAATACGCACAGACAGACAGACAGGATGCACAACAGACTAAAACGTGAATCGAACAACGGCAAATCACAGCTGAAATAAAATGTTCTAGGTACATACCAAAATCCTCCGTGTCACTGGTGAATACAGTACTAGTCTTCTGTAACCAGAATATATGTGTCCCGCCAACACATAGCGAGACATCGCTTATATACGCACCAGTGAAACCATGCACGGAATAATGGATATGCCTACCCCTCGTACGACATCTCACATAAATACTACAAAACCATGGCTTTTGCCATATCACCCGTGGGTTATATTTGGCATAAATATATGTTCCCACGCCTTAAATTCAACCAAACCAGTGTACAGCCCTCGTGGAATAAATACCATCCAACATGGATAATACCCCACTCACCATAAATCTGCACACATAGACCCATGACTCATAATCCGAAATCTACTCGACTGGTCTCGACAATGCGAAGGTCGCTTCTTGGCCCCGCCAAACCCCTCCATAACGGTCCTACGGCTATACACTCAAATGAGAGTGTAGCACATACTAAACTCAAATATCGTGGTCATTTACGGAAATATCACGACACAAAACACACCATTATGGGATCTGATATATCCGTGTTGGCCAGTACCAGGCTATGATGAAACACTAACCCGTAGCATACATAACAGGGCAGACCATGGTATGGTCTGCGCTATATACTGGCTTCACCTACAGAAGGTCCCTTATATGGTGAACAACTGACACGCGGACAAACTCGGCTGGCACGGACAGTGGACATCCGTAATACTAAAAGGTATCTTTTCCCTAGCGAAACCAGCACACGCAGTCAACGAGTTCTCTACCACACACATGCATAGTCTGTGGCAAATATGGCGTGACATCAGTAAAACATTGCTCATAAAATAGACGTATATAAAAAATCCGCAAAAATGACACGCATAAACGTATTTCCACCAATACAACATAAGCCCCCTTATTACATGCACATTGTACATGGCAAATGTACATGCCAAACACAGGTGTGCAAAAAACCACAGGTGTGTGAAACCACAGGTATGTGGAATCACAGGGATCTGAAATCAATAATACGCACAACAATACAACACAGTACCACACATCACAAATATACAATTATACGGATTCCAGAATGTACAAGAATGCACGTGTCACGCGACAATGTTGGCCACCTCATCTGCCATACCCATTTCGGAATCTTCAAATACCGACCGCCAGTCCGGATCCCCGTACAGATTGGGGTTTTCCGCAAAGTCAATGTCGTTCAACATTGCCTGTGTAACGGGTACCCGGAGATATTTTGACAAAATGTCCGCCGTTAGATTGCCAAAATTATGACGGAGCTCGATGAGGTGTTGCGCAGACTTCGGTCCAATCCCCTTGATACGTGTCAGTCCCAAGCTTGACGCAAAGTTTATTTGCACCCTAATTGGGCTAGCCGCACCATGATCGGTCTCATAATACTCACGTTCTTGTTAATCAACCGGTCGGGCAGCCATTTTTGTGTAATAGATACTGGAAGCAATCTGACCTCGAAAACGGGAACTTCAGTGAGAGGATGGTGGGACTTAATTTGGGGGTGATTTTCTTAGACTTCACTTTGGGGTGTGAGTGCGATGGGACTTTACTTCAGGGTGATGGGGCTTCACTTCGGGGTGAATGGTGGTGATATTTCACTTCTGGGGGGTGGGATGGTGGTGGGACTTCTGGCGGTGGGGCTTCACTTCTGGGGTGGGATGGGGTGGTGGGGGGGTGGGATGGTGGTGGGACTTATGGGTAGTGGGGCTTCACTTCAGGTGGGATGATGGTGGGGCTTCACCTCTGGGGGTGGGATGGTGGTGGCACTTCTGGGGTGGTGGGTTTCACTTATGGGTGGATAGTGGTGGGCTTCACTTTGGGGGTGGATGGTGGTGGGGCTTCACTTCTGGGGGGTGGGAAGGTGGTGGACTTCTGGGGTGGAAGTATGGTGGTGGGACTTCACTTCTGGGTGGTGGGGCTTCTTTGTGGGGTGGGATGGTGGTGGGACTTATGGTAGTGGGGCTTCACTTCTGGGTGGGATAGTGGTGGGGGTTCACTTATGGGGGTGGGATGGTGGTGGGACTTATGGCGGTCGGCTTCACTTCGGGGTGTGATGGTGGTGGGGCTTCACTTCTGGGTGGTGGGATGGTGGTGGGACTTCTGGGGGTGGGAGGATGGTGGTGGGACTTCACTTCTGGGTGGTGGGGCTTCTTTGTAGGGTGGGACTTATGGGTAGTGGGGCGTGACTTCTGAGTGTGATGGTAGTGGGGCTTCACTTCTGGGGGTGGGATGGTGTTGGAACTTCTGGGTGGTGGGGCTTCACTTGGGTTTGTATGGTGGTGGAACTTCTGGGGGGTGGGATGGTGGTGGGACATATTGGTAGTGTGGCTTCACTTCTGGGTGGGATAGTGGTGGGGCTTCACTTCTGGGGGTGGGATGGTGTTGGAAATTCTGGGTGGTGGGGCTTCACTTCGGGGTGGGATGGTGGTGGGACTTCTGGGAGGTGGGGCTTCACTTCGAGGTGGGATGGTGGTGGGCTTCACTTCTGGGGGTGGGATGGTGGTAGGACTTCAGGGCGGTGTGGGATGGTGGTGGTGCTTCACTTCTGGGGTGGGTGGTGGTGGAACTTCTGGGTGGTGGGGCTTCACTTCGGGGTGGGATGGTATGGGACTCTGGGGTGAGGGTGTATGGGTTGACTTATGGGTGGTGGTGCTTCACTTCGGGATGGGATAGTGGTGGGGCTTCACTTCTGGGGGGTGGGACTTCTTGGGTGGTGGGGGTTTCACTTCTAGGGGGTGGGATGGTGGTAGGACTTATGGTAGTGGGGCTTCACTTCTGGGTGGGATGGTGGTGGGGCTTCACTTCTGGGGGTGGGACTTCTGGGGGTGGGGTTTCACTTCTGGGTGGGAGGATGGTGGTGGGACTTCACTTCTGGGTGGTAGCGCTTATTTGTGGGGTGAGATGGTGGTGGGACTTCTGGGGTGGTGGGGTTTCACTTCTGGGTGGGATAGTGGTGGGAATTTTGGGGGTGTGGTTTCACTTCTGGGTGGGATGGTGGTGGGGCTTCACTTCTGGGGTGGGATGTTGGTGGAACTTCTGCTGGGTGGTGGGGCTTCACTTCTTGGGTGGGATGGTGATGGGACTTATGGGGGTGAGGGTGGTGGTGGGATTTATGGGTGGTGGGGCTTCACTTCGGGGTGGGATGGGATGTGGTGGGACTTCTGGATGGTGGGGTTTTTACTTCTGGGTGAGAGGGTGGTGGGACCAGTTCGGGGTGTGCGGGCGGTGGGTCTTCACTTTGGGTGGTGGGATGGTGGTGGGGCTTCACTTATGGGGGGTGGGTGGGTGGTGGTGGGACTTCTGGGGGTGGGATGGTGGTGGGGACTTCTGGGGTGGTGGGGTTTCACTTCTGGGGGGTGGGATGGTGGTGGGACTTATGGGTCGTGTGGCTTCACTTCGGGGTGGGATAGTGGTGGGGCTTCACTTCTGGGTTAGAGGGTGGTGGGACTCCACTTTGGAGTGAAAGGGTGGCGGGAGCGATACGATATTTGGGTAATTGGGACCGGGTGCGATGATATAAACCAATGTTATGTTTGTTCGACACAAGCACCAAGCGCAGATATCTACTATTTGTATTCCAGGCCACCGTAGTTTACAACAATTAACAGAAACGCGGGATATGATTGCTATATCAAAGCACCAACAAATATTAAAACGGAACAATCATTTTGAATTATAAATATCGAAAACTTGTCGGTGTTTTAATTTCTTGGTTTCACTCTACCTTTAGTCGTAAAACGTGTAAGAGGCAGTTAATTTAATGTGGATTTTGAATTCCTGTACTATGATAGGAAACGTGCAATCATACCTCGCTTACAAAGTCTGTTCTTGCTCTATGGTCACTGGAACTCTGTTTTCAATCGGGGTAATCTTGTGTCCAGTCGTTGTCTGGCTTATAGCTCAGCTTCGTCTTCTCGGCTCCTTTAGGTCCTACAACTGGGGTTGGGTCTTCTATTGTTAAACTTCTTCGCAATTATTGATTATTTACTTAGTTAAATTCAACATTCTTCGGATTGTTTTACATTAAAATTTTATAGCCCCTAGTCAACCCCAACTGCTAACAAATTTGTAAAACAAACGTGAAAAACAATTGCAGATGGCCGTCTAATTATTGAAATATAGAGAATATGCCAATTCTTTACAAATATTTTCCGTAATTTCTGACAAGAGAAATTCTACTAGAATTACATTGAAATTTATTGTTTTCTTGTCCCAAACCCCAATGGTTTCGGCTTACTTATTCCTCTGGAATTGTACGGTTGGACTTGCGACACAATTTAAATCACTTAATTTGTAAAACAAACTTGGTGACATATAATGAACTGTTATATATGATCCCCCTCACCTCATCACATCACGCGATTTGTAAAACAAACGTTGTGACTAAACTGCAATGAACATCAACTGTTGTTTGGCATGCTTGTTTGGAATGTAAAACATTCCAAACTATGCTGTTTTTATTCTCCCAAATTGGTACGTAGCTTAATCAAAAATAGATCCGCGATTCGTAAAACTAACCAAGGAAATATTGTGATTATATTGCCATAGATTAATGTCTTCTGCTATATACTTCACGTTCACCTTAATAGCTAACCCACTTGGAGAATTTTCGGGTTGCTTCACTTCTGAAAACCCAAATATTTATTTTCAGCTAATTAAGGTGGATCCTGCCGACGACGCCATATATAGCCTTCCCTCACCTCCTTCAATATCTCTATGACAATATGGGCACGTACCTATGGTTGGGTCTTCGCGCTTTGGCGAGGATTAGGGGGATTACAATCTTGAATCTGTGTGCTTCCTCAGGCTCCGGGCTGCTTCGCGCCTAAAACCCTCGCTCTCCTCCTATCGAGATCACAAACAGCCTTTCGGGTTTGTTTACATCCTGTCAATGTGCAATGTGGGCTTAAAATGCGTAAAGGGTAAAATGCGCAAAGGCCCCCCTGCTTAGAAAAATATATAGCCTCCACCCACAACAGGTCTAAGGACCCGTTGGACACATGTTCATCATGTGATTAAACATAATTGCTTCCTAACTGTGATGGGTTAACATGTTTGTGACCATCGTCTCGTTACTGTATACAATACGGCTCAAGGAGTGGCAAAGTCGGTCATCTGCGTGTCTTCCAGCCATCAGCCAGTTGCACCTTTGTGGCGTTTGACACAGAACGGAAAATGCAGAATAGAGAGATACGGGCTTATGGGTGTAGCTCCTGATCAAACGGCATACTCATGTAGCCTGATAACGATCTGCATTGTTTTTAAGAAGCATGTGACGGGTATTTCATTGATGTAATAATGAACAGTGCATATTCTGATCAGACTGTGCGGATGAACAGGCAGATCTGGATCTACACTGGCACAAAAGCCATAAGCCCCATTTCTCCAGTCACAGGAACATATGTAAACAGTAGTTATGCTACACATATTACAAACGAGGATGTCACTTACATCTACATAATTATACAAATGTTGTGGTTGGCAGGGATCGATAGGTAATGCCAGTTCTTAATGTGGGAGGAAACCGGATTACTCGGGGAAACCCCTCTCAATCTATAACATGCGGAATACACCTTTACGCTATGAAATGATTTAAATATGTATCAATGAAAGTATATGCTGCGAACACTCATTTGAACCGTCTAGACGAGACGGTTCGACTGGTGGTCGCGACATATACTTCTGAGCGCGTAGACGGAAAATATTTAGGATTTAGCGCAAACATAATGTCGTATCCTCAGTGTAAAGATTACATCATCATAGCGTGTTCATATACCACTAGTTTGTCTCAGCAGGCCCGTATGTAGAGGGGTGCGCAGGTGTGTACGCATCCCCCATTAACCCCTTTCAACACCACAGGCCTGTATAGTGATGTTTGCAAAAAGTGTAGATCCAGATGAGCCGGCTCGTAACGAGCCGCCTCATCAGAATCTACACTTTTAGCAAGTAATTTTCATAATTTTAATTTTGCAACAAAAAACACCCCATGTTCATAAATGGACTGGTCTGAACATAATTTGGTGATGATTGGCTTGGTTGCAAAATTAACATATACAAATTCAGTCCAGTTACTTAGGGGGCGAAATTGTTAATCTTCCGAGGTCATGTCCGTGGATGTGCAAAACAAATGTGTAGCCCTTCGCGCCCTCGATAACGCACCCCCCCCCCCTAAATTAATTCCTGCGTACGGGCCTGCTGAGGTTATGGTCAGTTATATAATGCAGACTCCCGTCATAGCCACTTCCGTTGATTGAAAACAAAATAAACAAGATGGCCGCCGTCATACCTTCTTCATCCTAAGTCCAACTGGATAGCAATCATTATCACATCGGTTTTTGTTCATCCCATAAAGTGCCTATGTCTCCCATTCGAGAATTGTGTTCAACAGTTAGACATTCAATCTGGTAATGTGTAACTTATTTGGGTTAAATCAGGCAATATGTGAAATAGTGAATAGTAAGTATTGTATGTTATTATGGTGGCATGTGTTAAATGTAACATTCCCGTTTATATTTGACGAAAACACCGGGCACTATGGACCTACTGTCTGTTCCACATTTTGCTGCCGACCAACTTTTGGCCATTAAACACATTAAATCTAAAAAATATTTAAAAGGTAAGTACTTTTTCATCAATAACAAAAAAGTCGCCCTCCCCAAAACAAATTATTAAACATGGGGGCTAACAATAGATTTTTTTTTAAATATTTTTTATATTTGTGGACCGATTTTCAAAATCTATCTTTTGCTTTCTTAGTTACATTATTTTCAAGCTATCTCGCCAGGTTTCGGAGGCAATTTTCAAAAGTTTGGAAGTTGACACCCCATGTTATATTACCATAGGAAAATCGTTTTTTCGCAATAATATCAATATTTGATGGAATTTCATCAAATCAATTGTGTAGAGCGACTTATAAAGCTGAATAAACATCACAATGCCATTATGTTTGATAAACTAACACGGCGCCATGGGTTGCTGTAGACCAGTTTTAATTCACATATAGAAACAAAACACCTGCATTGATGTGCGGCCGACTCTATTCGGTTCCCGGTCGCCGTTGTGTACATGTACACAATAACCAATATTCATGCTAATACAAATGTGATGTAGAAGCTGAGACGCTAATTGGATTTATTTATATTATATGAGCACTGTCAGTGAACTGCCTTAGTACGTGTATTGACTGATATAATCATAGCTGCCGCTTAGTTTCTAGGTCACAAATCCATTATACCACTCTCTACTCTGTCCAATACGGAGAACCGCAGGGGACGTATAATTCTTTATTTTATTAATTCGTTCCCACGAAATAACAATTCGTTCCCTCAATTTAACAATTCGTTCTCACTAATTAAGAATTCGTTCCCACAAATTAATAATTCGTTCCCATTGTTTTGTGTCCCCGGCGGTGGTGCGGAGTACAGTGATGAATTACTGATGAATTACTGCATATTGAACACACATGTATATGTACTGTGATACAGTACTTCACAATCCTCAGTTTTAAATATTATTTCTGTATCGTAAAACTGAAAATGTATTCATTTTGAAAAACTTAAAATTGTGGCAGATGATCGAAATGAAAACCGCATGTTTACATTCGAAATGAACCGGTGCATCGGTATATTTTTAACCACACGATGACCCACTTTTATTATTCATTACCACATGCGTACGGTTAAATATCGTATATACGAACGGATATCGGTATGTTTGTATAATATTCGTATAGTACGTTTGTATAATCACTGATAATGTAAACAAACTGTACTATACGATGATACGGTAAGTTTTTACCGCAAATAGCGAAAAAATGACCGCACAAACGGTATCGCGAAAGAATGACCGCACAAACTGGACCGCGAAAGAATGACCGCAATAACGGGACCGCGTTTGGACCGCAATTAGACTGCAATTCCAGAGGGGAAGAATTGCAATTCAAGGACCGCTGGACTGCAATTCTTGGTAAGCGAATCGCAGGCGGGAGTGTACAAGCATCACACCTGTAGCAGTCGACACTACTACAGTCTGTTCCACGTTTCTGTGCGGACGAACGTTTGGTTATTAAACACATTACGTCTAAAAGATATTTAGTTGCGGCAACTAATTATTGTTCGCCATTAAATCGGCGATGTTCTATAAATCGAGCCAAGAAAGTGCAGTGCTCTCTCACATGTTCTTCTCAACTTATTATACAACCTTTCAGCAATAATACCAGCAAAAACCAGGAACCCACTTTTTCAAAAGGTTTTCTGTTTTTTTGCAGAATTTTTGAATTTTTTAAACGTCATACATGTATACCACCTCGCAATGAAATAATATGATGTAGCACAGCTCAGGTTCAGCCAATCTTGCTTGTTTTACAGCTAGCAATGATATTGGCCGGCGCCTACCTGATTGTTGCTGCCAGAGCGAATAAAACAGTGCCGAGCAAGATGGACTTTTAGAATGGATCAATGTAAGACAGGGGCTAACTCCATCAGAGAGTTAGCCCCTGTCTTCCATTGACCCATTCAATTGCTACGTTCGACGATTTCGTATTGGCCCTACAGTAGTGCTGTGGTTCGGGCAACACTAACAATACTAGACCGCTTCCGTCCTCAGGGCCGTTTCACTAAACTTCGTACGACTAAAATGTTCGTAAGTGCAAATTTAGGATCATTTAAATTGCTGGATTTACATTGATTGAGCGTAGAGCTTTTGTTTACCTATTGTGTTATTTCATAAATGTTACGGGCAAAGAGATAATACGGGCAAAGAGATAATATGATTATAAAACTGTTGCTCCTTCTGTGGGCGTTGACCCTTGAATCTGTATGTCACGGTCTATTTCCCACACCACACCATTTGTTTCCACTGATACGAATGAGCCAATTTCGTTGTGTCACACGTACACGTACGAAGACCCGCAGGGGACGTAGAATTTGTTTTATTAATTCATTCCCACGAAATAACAATTCGTTCCCTAAACTTAACAATTCGTTCTCACGAATTAACAATTCTTTACCTCAATTGGACAATTCGTGAGAACGAATTAACAATTCGTTCCCGAATTGTTAGATCGTGGGAACGAATTGTTAATTCGAGGGAACGAATTGTCATTTCGTGGGAGTGAATTGTTAATTCGGGGAAACGAATTGTTATATCATGGGAACGAATTGTTATATCGTGGGAATGAATTGTTAGTTCGAGGGAACGAATTGTTAAATTGAAGGAACGAATTGTCATTTCGTGGGAACGAATTAATAAAAAGAAAGATCCATGTCCACTGCAGGGTTCCGTATACACGTACAGAGTGTTCGGCAAGTAGTAAAACTGGATGCTATTGCACTTAGATAGTTGTATCCTATATGTTCATTTGCGATTACATCAGGCAAAGTCAAGCTAGAGTTTACATAAAAATACACTATGTATCCAAGACATAATGACTATGTATCTATGTATCCAAGTGTATTGCATACAGTGGGCTTTCACCGTGTATTAAAGGTGCATGTCCACTCAGTAGGCACAACATGTTCACCGTGTATTAAATGTACATGTCCACTCAGTAGGCACAACATGTTCACCGTGTATTAAATGTACATGTCCACTCAGTAGAAACAACATGTTCGTTTATAGATTAAATACGTGTATAATTGTGTAACTATTCCACCAGTTCTAAAACTTACGAGTGCCCGCTATACAGATAAAGTCAATTAGTAATATTTATTTTACTGATAGTGACTCGCGGTGGTATAAGGCTATTTTCATATGCAAATGAAGTGTACAATGAAGTTTGCACTGGTTGGGTGAATGCGTTAAATATATGTATGTAAACTGCATTTATATAATTGTAACCGTTGCGTTTATACGAGTATCTACACGTACAGTGAAACCTCTATAAACCGGACACCCAGTGAAACCTCTATAAACCGGACACCTAGTGAAACCTCCCCAGGCTGTCCGGTTTAGATATGTTCCACTGTAAATCAGGCATATGACCATTCTGGGATATACTTATGTATTTTTCAATCACGAACATGCATTGCTATCTGAGAAACGTTACCAAGAAACCTGTCAACATGAGATCACATTATATGTTCTTGGTGTCCGGTTTAGAGAGGTTTCACTGTACATATTTACTTTGTTACATGTCAATATGTCCCGTCTTCTGACGTACTGTGATAAATTAAAATACTAAATGACTCACTCCGCTCCCTCAATATACAATACTCCTGTCCGTTTCACGAAATATGCCCGAATTTTACGGCCGTATAAACAATGCAAAAACGATATGTTTTTCTATATTAAATTTTATCAACATTTAAGAATGAGCCTTTTATTACGAAAAATGAGTTCTCTATGGGAATTTAACATGGGTAAAAAGAGGTGGAGAACCTGGAGAAGGAATCGAAAAACAAAACAAATTGGAAATTGATTCTGAATTCTAGCTAGATATTTTGGAAATGGTCTAACTAAGGAAACACATGTTACAGTTTGAAAATCGGTACTAATTCTGACATTAGAACATGTTTCCCATGTTAAATCACCATAGACATCTTCACTGTGAAGTTATCTATGGCGATTTAACATGTGGAAATTGTTTGTTTCGCAATAAAATCAATATTGGACTAAAGGCTCATTCTTAAATTTTGCTAAAATGTAATATTATCGAAACAAATATAGTTGTTGCATTGTTTCTCTGACCGTAAAATGCAGGCATGTTTAGTGGAACAGACAGTAGTACAATATATTATGATATGTGGTTGTGACTGGAGAAACGGGGCTGATGGGATGTGTCACCAGTGTAGCTCCTGATCAAATGACATATTCCCATTGTCTATGTTGCTTGCTGGAAGTACGATGCGTGCTTCATTGATTGAATTGCAAACAGTGCAGATTTTGACAGACTGTGGAGGTGCACAGGCAGGTCTGGATCTACACTCGTCGCAAAACCCAGTAGCCCCATTTCTCTAATCACAGCCACTGACATTGTACATGTATATTGATAAAGTGTCAGGTTTGATTATATTCGTGTAAATGAGACAAAAGCAAATATCCTAAGAAACGCACCGTCACGAGAAGTGACTAATACATTTGAAACATCGGGTATGCAGTACGGTATGGTAGTGTATGGTGTACGAACGGGGTCAAAACTAAAATTACAGGTATACCTGTAATTTTAGTTTTCACCCCGTTCATACACCATAAATGCGTCTCACTCTTAAATCGGGTGGATGAGGATAATTGGCCCCAACTTTCAAATTCTCATACGTGTACCTGAAATTTCGATATAATTTCTCATAATTTCTCATTTTACGCAATTAGCTTGGAAATCTAAATATTTTAACTCTATACTTGTAGTACCGTATTTGTGGTGCTGACATATAAAAAAAATCATGGACCAAAATTAAAATGTCTGCTTTCACTGAATACTAAAAAACTGGAAAATTAAACAAATAAACTGTCATTTTAACATTTTAAGCACCATCATGCACCATCACTCCAGTATTAAAACAGTTACTGATTTGAAACTGTCACATATCTGAGATACATGTATAGAGAATACCAGGTCAGTGTAGTTTGATATCAAATTATCCGGCAAGTCTAGGAAACGCGTAGGAATTCCAAGGCTTGCCGAGCCAGGCCTGATAAACTTGATATAAAAAGACAGTAGCATGGTATTCTATTTCTCACTGGAAAATGACCACATATGACGTCGTTATCCATGGACAGAACGCGGACTTGTTTACGTTGTGTCATTACACTAATGCCATTCGGTAACGTCACTTGACGTCATCCGACTAATGGAACCTCAGTATTCACTTCATTGTAACCCGGATGTTTGTATCAGGTCAGTACGTATTCGGTCGATGCAGGGCAAGTTACCTGATAAAATGTCATTAAACGATATTTTGTCTGTCTATACGGAAATATTATACATAATTTCTGAGATATGAAAATTTGAAAGTTTGGGAGTTTTTATTATCCACCATGTCCACCCGATATATAAATTTACAATGTAATGTATATATTTAAATCCATCCACTTGCATTTACATGTAGGTCAGTGAAAATGCACATGCCAGTATTATCAATTGTGACAGTTAAGCTAACTTTAAAGTATCGATGGTTCATAAGACAAATATTCCTCATGTCGATAACCAGCAAGGTTAGATCAAGAGCCTTTTTCACCAACATTGCAAAGTATACTTTTTCTAGCAAAGTATACTTTGATGGAGAAATTTTAAATTTTAGGAAAAATTTATTAATTTGTATTATACTGAATTTATAATATTATCACAGACATTTTGGCTGTGATAATGTAATAAATTCATTATAATAATTCTGCATACTCTTAACCATAAAATATAAGCAGTCGTTAGTTCTGTATATGAAATAATGCATTTCAGGAAAGATAAATGATATATAAGTATATCTAGTATTGCTAGACAAATATAATTTGCACTGCTGGTGAAATAGGCTACTGATAACGTGCGTTTCCTCTCTATGTGTTGACATACATGTATATATTACGATGACACTGGATACCTTGTGCTTATGGGATTTGTGAACAGTGTAGATCCTGATCAAATAGCGCATACCTGAATCATATATTTAAACACATATTCTTTGTTAGAAGCAAGACTGGCGTTCCGTTGAAGTAATGACGAACAGTGCAGATCCTGATCAGACTGTGCGGATGCACAGGCTGATCTGGATCTACACTGGTTACAAAACCCATAAGCCATATTTATCTAGTCACAACTAAATATAGCGATGGATAACCAAGTTGTGAATACTATATTAACAAATATGAGAGAAGCCACGTAACTTTTTACGTAATATATGCGATTTTAATTAAAATATTTACCGAAATTGTGATATTTTCCGCCTATGACGTCAAAAATTCACGAATTGTTTACAGCAAATACGGTATTACAATGACGTCTAAAGTTGACGAATTGTTCACAGAAAATACGGAATACCATTCCGCATTTGCTCTGAACATTTCGTCTACTTTCTACGTCATTTACGGAAACGTAAATTTTTCATGAGGTATAGCACATGTTCGTATGTACAAACTTACATGGCTTGTTCGATTATGAACTTGTATGTTCTCTATCACATGCTTAATATTCATATATATTATATAGTATTAATTACGATATTAACGATGCTGTTTCCGTGTAAAGTACTTTCCAATAACTTCCGAAGGGAAGCACATTTAATACACATTGTTTTAAAGGCACATACCCACTCAGTAGGCAGAAACTGTTCTTCATAGGAATTAATTACGTGTATAATGGTGTCACTATTCCACCAGTTCTAAAAAGTACAAGTATCCGCTATACAAATATAATCATTTAGTAATATTTATTTTACTGATAGTGACACGGTGTGGTATCAGGCTATTTGCATATGCAAATGAGGCATGGTATTTATTTAATTAATAACAATTATTTATATATTATATATATGTCACTTGAGAAAATAATACTTTAGACAGGTTATAAAGTATGATTAATGCTGATCAACATAAATACAGATAATAAATAGTAATGTCCGTTAACATATTAAGGAAACACGGTTATCGCCCCACATATCAGTGTATACATTTACGTCTGATATAAAATGTATAATAATTCCAATCAATACGTGGGGTAATGGTGAATGCATGTTTATTTTGCCAGAAAATGTATCATATGATGTCTCTGATATAAAGAACATGTTGTGTCTACTGAGTGGGTATGTACATCATGTACCTTTTAAAGTCACTATTTGTATTAAAGGTTCGACACTGTGGTCTAAAATTAAACAAAAATAGTGAATTTAAAACAATGTAAACAGGTATATACGTGTAGTTACCAACAGTGTATGTACGACAGATGTCTGTAATGAATGACCATCAGCCAATCAGATTGCGTGATATTTATAACGTGCATTAGAATAGTTGTTATTGAAACATTTTTGTTCAGGAAATATCATTTGAGGGCGAACACAGTATGTTGTGTGTGCATTAATTTTGTATCTAACACCCCAAGTACATGTACAGTCAAGGAACATAAGTATTCACCACTTTCAAAATGGCGGACAATATAGTATTGTCGCACGTCGCACAGCACAACTGAGTTCGGATTTGTCGTGGGTATTTGCTGCAGAAGGTTCTATGTCTCGTTTTAGTTTCAGCCAAATATTTTCTATAGAATTTATGTCTGGGATATTGCTTATGTTATTTGTTTCTATATTTTCTTTCACCTAACTGACCATGTGGGCATGGGCATTGTCATTCATAAATATGTAAATATGGAAATGGCGTGCAACAACTGGCCACAAATTATCGTCAAGCATTTCAATATATTTAGTAGCATTTATGTCACTTTCTACATGCGTTAATGTTCCGACAGCTTCATAACAAATAATTCTCCACACCATCAAACTGACTCTCCCTCTTGGAGGTTCGCACACAGGCTGGTGATCGTTGAATTCCGAGCCCTTTCTCTAGATAAGCACACTGTTATATGAACCAATTACAATTTGACTTCCATCACTAAATATTTCATCAACTGTCAATTTCCTTCTTTCTTTATCCCACGTCACACGATTTTTCGTGTTGGCATGCATCACCACCACCCGTATCATGGCAACACGACGCTTATAGCCCAGATCGTGGATTTGTCTCTGCAGAATTCTAGTACAGAAAGTATGGTCCTTCCTTTCCCTCATTAATTATGCCGGTAATATCCTGCAGTGATCTACTTTTGTCCTGTGTTACAACACGTGAAAGTTAATTGTTGTCCCTGTCTGTAAACAATTTCTTCCTGCCTCTTCCTGGACTATTTTCTACAGTTCCAAACCATTTATATTTCTTTATGATGCGCTTAATAGTTGACCGTGGTATATTAAATATTCTTGCCAATTCTGACTGATTTTGGCCAGACGTACATGTATGAATATTTGTCTAACTTCACTACTCAATCCCTTTTGTTTGGAAGCCATTACTGTAACACAGTGTTTACAGGAAGTGCACAGCTTCCACTGTTATGTCATGTGATCAGTTAATCATGATGTCATAAAATGATATAAATTCAGACTTCCCGTTACATGTTTACAAATAGCACACAGCGCATTTAGACAATTTGGTAACAGGGTTGTCATTAATTATGTCCCTTGACATACATGTATTACATTTAGTAAATTAGTTTAATTAATAAACCTGCATACAATTAATACTTCTATAATACGGATGTAGAGTTTTATTTTATATCTCAGTAGGAAATGGTTTTCCATATTCCGCAACAGCTATGTCAATGCAATTACATGTGTCACATGCAGCATACTTGGCTGATGTTCTATAACCATACTGAATCAATGCATAATGTTGTTAATGGTATGATTGTACATGCATGTAAGAATATGAGACACGCAATGTGATTTTGTATTTTCGGACATCTGCGTAATTTATTTAGATACGTTTATAAATTTTACGATATTTTTAATAAATAAAGTCAAAAGTTGTTAAGATTTTCAGAGTACATGTGGAATACAATTCCGCAAGTACTCTGAAAATTTTGTCAATTTTTGATCGCATTTATGGAAAATATTGTAAATTGTGTAAACGTATTTTATGAAATTACGGAATTTACAAAATCACAAGGCGTCCATATGTGTACATTAATACAATTGTACCTGTAGTAGCTGTGATATTTATGTGCTGTTTATTAAAACAATATTTCCAGTAGCATGTCTTACTGTTATACATATTGACCTACATTGTATATTTGGTCTCCCATGCATGGACACAAGCAGGCCGTGGCGGTTTATTCATCCCAATCTGCCTGTTTGTGATGTACAGTCAGCGTGCTTGTGCACACACGAACGAACACGACAGGTTGGTTACACGCTGACCCCACTGTACTGTACGGGGGTTTATTTTCGCTATGTTCACGGACTCTGAATATCCGCAAATTCAAAACACCGCAAATAATTTCCAACATCATCTATGCTTTAAAAAACACTGGATATGCATAGAACGTGATGAAACAGATAAAGCAAAACTACAGGAAGTTTAATTTTAGATTTGTATAACATTTCTGAACCTAATTGTACATATAAATCGCCGGAAAATGCTTTTTTCGTGTTAGTACAAAATGTTTGTAATACTGAGAAATAACTAGTTATTTTTCAGTATAATAAACATGTTTCTTCAACCGATGGTTACCGTCCCTGTTTAGCACAGTTTATGCATGTACTTGAATATAACGCAAGTTTTTTGGAATGTGATCAAATATAATAGTGCGAACGACAAAACACATATGGGATCTCTGAGACATCATCTGAGATTCTATACAAATCTACTAGTAAACTACGTGTATTGTTTATATATCTGTTTCATCACATACATGTACCCCTCATTGGAAACATGTTTATAATACTGAACAGTAGCTAGTGTTTGCGTTTACTGGTATAAGGCATATAACAAGAACCTGTGGTGCGGGCAATGGTCAATAAAGAAATAGGTAGGAAGGGTCGGCATTTGAATAATGCTAGACAGTTGTATGTGCCAATATGATGGACTATGTTCACTATTTGGATGACAAACGAATACAGGACGCAAAGGACACCTTGTACATTGATGTATTTGTTTGCTTTGAACGGCCATAATAGTCGAGGGCCGGCGGCATATTTATAGGTAGGGTCCGTTTGCCCGAACCACACTACTTTCTTAGGCCTAATATGGAACAATACTTATTATAAAGTGAAACCTCTCGAAATCGGACAACACTCATCATTTGTGATCATAATTTGTATGGGTTTCTTGGTCATTTATCTCCGGTTATAAAACCTGTTCGTGACCACATAGCACACAACAATGGCTCGGAATAATCAAATGTCTGATTTACAGTGAAACCTCGCTAAACCGGACACCCTGGGGACTCCCAGGGTGTCCGGTTTAAAGAGGTTCCACTGTAGTATATACAAATAGTATGTATGATACTTTCACAACCAAACATTTAGACATGACACATTTCTTTCATACTTGTAGTGGTACATTTATAGCGAAAATGATAAATTATACCAAGCCAAATTATCTCCCATCATGCTTATCACATTTTCTGAACGCATGCACATGCATATAACGAATGTGCTTGTGTATTTGATCAAATAAAATGGCGCGATTGATTAAAGGTTCATGCCCACTCAGTAGACAAAAACACTCCGTACAGGAATTAAATATGTGTATAATTATGTCACTATTACACCAGCTCTAAAAAGTACGAGTGACCCTTATACAGATACTAGTATAATCATTTATTAATATTTATTTTACCGATAGAGACTCGCGGTGGTATCAGGGTATTTTCATATGCAAATGAGGCATGCTATATGTTAATTATTTAAACTGATTGAATCCGTCACCTCGAAAAATAATATGTTCGACACATTATAAAGTATGATCAGTGCCCATCAAAATAAATACAGATAATGAATAGTAATGTCCGTTAACATGTTAAGGAAAGACGGACATCGTCCCTGATATCAGTGCGGAAATTTACGTCTGATATGAAATGTATAATACTGCCAATCAATACATGTGGTAATGGTGAATAATTCCAGCACAAAAATATTTACACAATTCCCTAACATATTATTGGTCCGTAGCAAGTCTCTGTCCAAAATTTATATCCCAGTAAACTCCCATATGCCGAACTACTTTCCGTAACCGTGAGGCGCAGTTAAAATAATTCTTAAGAAAACGGAAAATAAACACATTTTCTTGATGAATTTATTTCAAATGCTGGAATTATAGGGAATGAATGGCCTTCGTCCAGTATTCCCGCGACTTTACCAAGTTTATACCCCGATAAATTCCACAAAAAGGCCATTCATTCCTATAATGAATGTTTTGTTTTCCAGAAAATGTCCCAGATGATGATAAACGCAAGTTTCCTCTAGCAACTTTGCCTGTTTATGCAGTATCTTCTGCATATAGCTGAATGGGAATTCATCAGGAATCCGGCGCCTATTTCGAGGTGAAACATTTTACGCCCGGGCGAGTGCAGCACCAATGTCTATGAAGTACGGTGATGTTTGTGGCTGTGACTGTAGACATGGGGTTTATGGGATTTGTGACCAGTGTGACTCCTGTTCAAATAGCACACTCCGGAAGCCTGATAATGATATATTTTACTTGTTAGAAGCATGGCAGATAGTTCTTGGTTGGAATAGCGAGATTTGTGACCAGTGTAGATCCAGATCAAATAAGATATACCCCACTCATATAGCGTGATAATGATCGATTTTGTTTGTTACGGCTTGGAATGGCGACCAGTGCAGACCCTGATCAGACTGTGCGGATCTGGATCTGCACTGGTCGCAAAACGCATAAGCCCCATTTCCCCAGTCACCGCCACATATGATGTTGATTTGCAAGCACAAGTGACATTATGCCAGTAATACAGTAATGAAAAGATTATCCAAGTGAGGCAAAGAGCCACACAGCGAAAAACAATAAGTTTTATATATGAAACGAAAGCCCATCTACAACTTTGATAGTACAACGAGACAAACATGTGAACTTCAATAATGGGGAGAAAATCCATCACCTGTCGGTCACTTCAATCCGATTTGCGCATCTACACGCCAGAAAGAAGCCATGTACCATGTACCAAACATTCACCTTCACCATTTCAACGTTTTACCAGTTCAAATGCGAACTTGCTTAAACTACCATATCAGAGGTTGTAATACAGGGAGACATATTGTTGATCATCCATTCCTGATTTGACTTTTGTTTGGCAAAATAAACATTGATTAACCAATACTGGATATGTTAATTAACAGCATTGTACATTTTATATCATAAATTGTCATTCTTTATATCGAGGGCGAAGACCGTGTTTCCTTAAAATGTTAACGAAAACAAGTATTTATTCTCTATTTATTTATGTGCAATAACCATACTTTATAACATGTCGATACATTCTTTATTCCGATGACGCATTTATTTGATGTAAATAATTTAAAAATGTCCTACCTCAAATGTATATGAAAATAACCTGATACAACTTCGCGCAGCTATCAGTAAATTAAAGATTAATAAATCATTATATATGTATAGCGGACATTCTTAATTTTTAAACTGGTGCAATAGTTATTATACATTTATTTACTTCCTATAAAGAGCAGTTTGTGCCTAACAGATGGAATCCCAACTTTAATTCTGAGTCCAAAAGGGGGCGATATACATCAAACATCGAACGTTACTTTGCACACCGACACGCCATAATGCAGCTACATACCATATACATGTACACTGTATCAAGCATCTACATGTAGCTATTCCAGTTTAAACGTTTACGAGTTACAATGTTCGTGACTGACTGACGACGGACGTGACGGACAGAAAAATATAGCACTAAATGACCCTAATATCGCGGCGGGGCATATAAAACATTCTGCCATAGTATAATTATACGCATGAACCGCGGAGTAAGTGTTATGAACTGGAATTTGATCCGCCCCATACAGTAACGAGCGGTGTAGGTCATGATTAGACTGCGCGAATGTGCAGGCTGACCTGGGTCTGCACAGGTCGCAAAACAGTTGTGTTATTTAAGAGACAATCATTTAACAAAGATGTCAACTCGAATCCAATCTAGAAATGTCGTATCACAACAAAAAGTGGCTTAGTGAGTTGTCAACAAGTGTAGGCACACTGTGCGGATGCATATCAGAAGTTTCTTATTGTACATGGATTTTAAATATTGTATTTATTTCCAAGTCAGGAATAATATTGAACTTTTATTCAAAGAATTGCGAAAATTCTTTTATTTTTCCCAGATATTAAAGTTGAAAATCTGCATATTAATTCGTCTGTATGGTATGCAACGCTGTCAAGATTAAGCCATAAGCCGTCCAAGCTTACAGCCGATAAGTACACATAAGTTTGATAAGTGATCTCCTTCCAGAGATTGCAACAAAGAAAGTTGGACTCTTGGTGGTGCATAATAAACATTTTCATTGGGTAATCTAGTGAATCCAGTATGTTTGCAATTTTCGGATGTAAATTGGAAATATATTCCGGGACAGTTGCAAAATAGTTGTTCACTTGTAGTTTATTCTAGGCATATCTGAGACGCATTGACGTTAACAAAAAAATGTGGGATCGTAACTCTAATATGCGTGACGGTCGATACCAAATGTCATCCGTGGTACGTGTCACGACTGTTAGAGAACAAATATGGCGAGTCTCGCAGCTATTGTCACCCACTTCCGCATCCGCCTCAGTGATTTTGAGATCTTGAGACACACGAGACTATGTCGGTCAATACCGTTGTCATGGAGAGGTCAGCCTCACATGGCTACGGCGACGCAATCAATACAACAATAATGTTGTCGGTCACCAAGGTAACGACAGGTGGCAGTAGCTTCTGTTCGCAACAGCTTGTAAAGACTGTTCTCTACAAATGATAAGTTTAAATGCACTGTCTCACATATGACTTCATTTAAAGGTACATGCCCACTCAGTAGGCACAACAAGTTTTTTATTTGAATTAAACATGTTTATAATTGGGTCACTGTTCCACTAGTTCTAATAATTACGAGTGCCCGCTTTGCAGATATACAAATTTAGTAATATTTATTTTACTGATAGTGACTCGCGGTAGTATCAGGCTATTTTGATATGCAAATGAGGCATGATATTTTCATTATTTATGCATAATTAAATGTGTCACCCTAACAAAATAACATTGTCGACAGATTATAAAGTATGATCATTGCACATCAAAAATAAATACAGCGAATAAATAGTAATGTCCGTTAACATTTTAAAGGAAACACGGTTATCGCCCCTGATATCAGTGCGGTAATTTAAGTTTGATATAAAATGTATAATAATGACAATCAATACGTAGGGTAACGGTGAATGTTTATTTTGCCAGAAAATGACACAGATGATGTATCTGATATAAATACTAGTGTGTGCCTACTGAGTGGACATGTACCTTTAATGGCACTTGTCATAGCGAGTACATGCATGTCATCTTTATACTGATTGATCGTAGCTAGTTATTTCCCTTTGAGTTTATTTATATAAATAATATAATATGATATGGTATTCACCTGTATTCTCGAGTCCGAGAATGATATTCGAAATGTGATATTCACCTGGAGGTGAATATCACATTTCGAATAACACTCTCGGACTCTTCTCGCGGAACGAGACGAGTCCAATACTGATATTCAGGTATAGCAGCATGCGCGTGTCACTGATCACGTAACCAAAGCACGAGACATATCGTGCATTGTTGTACCATATACGTTCGGCCTCGGTGAATATGACTTTCCTCAGGTCCGTAAATCTAGTGTACATCTCCTCAAAAGACAATAATTGTATAATGTATATATGCACTTATATTCCTTCAATCAGTTGATTATCATTAACGTTATTATTCTAGCATATGTGATTATCATCGTTTAGCTCCAATGGTTATTCATCTGGTGGAAATCTTCAATGTAGTTTCGAACTACAAACAAGAGACAGATCGTGTGATTTTGTACTTAGAAGATGTGCGATACCTCATGAAACATATTTACACAAATCACGATATGTTCTGTAAATGACGTCGACAGTTGACGAACTTTTCAGAGAAGTCCTCATTTGCTATGAATAATTCGTCAACTTTCTATTTCATTTATAGAAGATATCACAGGTTTGCACATGTTATTAAGGACTGACTTTATAGAATATGACATTTTGTTTCAAATGTGGTAGCATCATACATGTGACTGACTATCGCTATAACGTATATCTGTCCCTGTTCTTCTTAGGGTACAGCTTGCGTTGCCATCTCCGCCATTTTAGTTTGCACATGCTATCGGAAAGGTTCATCACTTGGAGCGTTTGACACATATATTAAATACTATTGCAGGTAATCTAATACAATGTGGTGCAATACGTATTTACTCGCATAGTAGGCATGTAGAACATAGTGACAATACACTCAGATAACTGCTAACAAGTCGCTAGATTCGATACAGTATGTATGGTAATACAGGTATATATCTACAGCACTGTGTATTGTTCTTACTGTTACACAGTCTTTATAGAATTCTCAAACATTTTAACTTAGGGTCAACAAACCCTTCATATATCAGAATTTGCATATACATTTGATGAAAGCAACGCATAGCACGCTGTTCACCGATGTCTTCCCATCATGTTACACCAAATTGTATTCATGTGTTTGCCATATAGAGGTAAAACTGGCCAATGGCTTGTACACACTAAGATGGCCGACTTGGCAACTCCATGCACTGTGTAGGATATAGTAAGAAGATAAAGTTCACATGTATGTTATGCATGTATCACATCACATTTACGAAGCAATTATGCATGAATTATAGGATGATCCGGGGTACCACGTGTCCTTAAGACCATATTCACTCGTGTACGATATGTACTGAATAATGGGGGATCGTAGCTGGTTATTTCCCATTACAAATCTATTTATAGAGATCCGATCCTATGCTGTATTTCAACGTTTATTTCTTACTGAATAGCACAAAAGATGAGTTTTGCGAACAGAGTAGATCCAGACCAGACTGCACATATGTGCAATCCGACCTGGGTTTGCACTGAACGCAAGAACATTAATAAGTGTGAACATATGAATCTGGCAAATAATGTAGCCCCAGATCAGATTGCGCAGATATGTAGGTTGATCTGATCAACACTAATCGAAATCAGTATTAATTGCTCCTTTTCATAACACATCATGATACATTCGCCCTTTTTCCAATTAATAAGACTCTAAACTATATAATTTGTACAGGATTTCTATAAACAAATTCAACGGAAGATAACTAGCTACGATCCCTCATTTCACCAGCACCTGCCAGAGGGAAATTGCTTGAAAGCCAAGTTTTGCTGGTGAGTCAGGCTGAAAACTGAAACATGTGTCCACACTACGATCACCAATACATGGACGTTTCACCGGTGTCTACTATGGGAATGTGGAAACTACAAACATGCATGTATTCTACTATGGATATAGGTATACTATAGTATTGTGTCTCTTGATTGCTTCAGACGCGGGTATACACCACCGTCTGCGTTAATCTTTCCAATATTTGTCTTTGTTTATTTCTAAATACTTGTGACATATTTGTGACATCTGACACTAGTTTGTATAATATGACAGGATTGCATGTTTGCTCAGGGACAGGTTGGCTCAATGGAATAAACTACTTCTGAAACTCAAGCAGGTTGGTCGGCTGATCCTGAGCTGTGCTACAGCTCAGGCTTTGCCAATCAAACAGCTTGAATGCGAGTTATCAATAGATGTTCAGAAACGTTGACATCCGGGCAAGATTAACGCAGGCGGTTGTGTATGTATGCTATGATGCTATGTGACTGCTTCAGACGCTAGTTTCCAGGTATAGGGCTATACACTGAAACCTCTGTAAACCGGACACCCTGGGAGGTATCATCAGGCATATAACCATTCTGGGACATCCGTATGTCTTTTACAATCATGAACATGTGTTTATTATCTGAGAGGCGTTACCAAGAAATCTCCCAAACTGAGATCACATATATTGTCTTGGTGTCCGGTTTAGCGAGGTTCTACTGTATTTCCTTCGCAAACTCGCGATACGCCGCCTCCTTTACACCGTCTGGTTACCCTTCATTATGGCTGCGGTCTGTCACGGTTCGTGGAGACGTCGTCATTACTTCTCCGCGGCTCCTGGAACGGATACATAGAGAGTGCCAGGCTTGTGTCTTGTGATATCGAGTTTATCACGCACGGCGAGGTAACACCGTCACGTGATAAATCCGAGCCGCATAAACTTTATATGTGGCTATGACGGGAGAAATGGGGCTTTTGAGATCTGTGACCAGTGTAGCTCCTGATCTAATAGCATACTCCCGTAGCCTGATACCGATTTATATTACTTGTTATATGTATGACGGAATGGCGAACAGTGCAGATCCTGACCAGACTGTACGGATGCACAGGCTGATCTGGATCTACACTGGTCGCAAAACCTACTAGCCCCTTTTCTCCAGTGGCAGCCACACATAAAAAAACACTATCCTTGTATTCTATTTATCAGGTAACGTTTTGTGTTGATCTTCTCCTATTCCCGACATGGGCTATGCCACAATAGCGGTATAGTACGGAGTACCGCAGGGGACGTAGAAATATTTTGTTATTAATTCGTTCCCACGAAATAACAATTCGTTCCCACGAATTAACAATTCGTTCCCTCAAGTTAACAATTCGTTCCCACGAAATAACAATTCGTTCCCACGATATAGTAATTGTTATTTCGTGGGAACAGAATTGCTATATAGTGGAAACGAATTGTTAATTCGAGGGAACGAATTGTTAAATTGAGGGAACGAATTGTTATTTCATGGGAACGAATTGTTATTTCGTGGAAAAGAATTGTTATATCGAGGGAACTAATTGTTAAATTGAGGGAACGAATTGTTATTTCATGGGAACTAATTGTCAATTCGAGAGAACGAATTGTTATTTCGTGGGAACGAATTGTTATATCAAGGGAACTAATTGTTAAATTGAGGGAACGAATTGTTATTTCGTGGGAAACGAATTAATAAAGAAAATTCCATGTTCCCTGCGGGGCTCCGTAGTATACTGACTATCTACCAGTGTTTGTCTCGTGGTCTGGGCGATACCACTACTGTCTGTAGTATACTGACTATCTACCAGTGTTTGTCTCGTGGTCTGGACGATACCACTACTGTCTGTAGTATACTGACTATCTACCAGTGTTTGTCTCGTGGTCTGGACGATACCGCTACTGTCTGTAGTATACTGACTATCTACCAGTGTTTGTCTCGTGGTCTGGGCGATACCACTACTGTCTGTAGTATACTGACTATCTACCTGTGTTTGTCCTCGTGGTCTGGGCGATACCACTAACTGTCTTGTAGTATACTGACTACTACCATGTTTGTCTCGTGTCTGGGCGATACCACTACTGTCTGTAGTATACTGACTATCTACCAGTGTTTGTCTCGTGGTCTGGACGATACCGCTACTGTTCTGAGTATACTGACTATCTACAGCCTGATTTGGTCTCGTGGTCCCTGGGCGATAAATACCCCCCCCTACCTCCATTCTCCTCTTACCTCCTTACTGTCTGTAGTTTATCGACTACACCATGTGTCCTCGTGGGTCTGGGCGATACCACTACGTGTCTGTATATACGACCTATCTACCATGTTTTGGTCTCGTGGTTCTTTGGGACTACCCTACTGTCCTGTAGTATACGCATCTACCCAGTGTTTGTCCTCGTGGTTCTGGGACGATACCGCTACTGTCTGTAGTAACGACAACTACCAGTGTTTGTCTCGTGGTCGGACGTAACCGGCACGTCTGTTATATCCGACTATCTACCAGTGTTTTGTCTCGTGGTCTGGACGAATACCTACTGTCTGTTTTTTAAAACTGACTATCTACAGTGTTTTTTGTCCGTGGTCTTGGACGAAACCCCTACGTCTGTAGATAACTGACTATCACCTTGTGTCTGGGTCTGGACGATACCGCTACGGCCCGGTTATATACTGGACTATCTACCAGTGTTTGTCTCGTGGTCTGGACGATACCACTACTGTCTGTAGTATACTGACTATCTACCAGTGTTTGTCTCGTGGTCTGGACGATACCACTACTGTCTGTAGTATACTGACTATCTACCAGTGTTTGTCTCGTGGTCTGGACGATACCACTACTGTCTGTAGTATACTGACTATCTACCAGTGTTTGTCTCGTGGTCCCGGGGACGAATACCCCTACAGTCTGTAGTACTGACTATCTACCAGTGTTTGTCTCGTGGTCTGGACGATACCACTACTGTCTGTAGTATACTGACTATCTACCAGTGTTTGTCTCGTGGTCTGGACGATACCGCTACTGTCTAGTATACGACTATCTACCAGTGTTTGTCTCGTCTGACGATACCGCTACTGTCTGTAGTAACTGATATCTCCAGTGTTTGTCTCGTGGGTCTGGACGATACCGCTACTGGTCTGTAGTATACTGACTATCCTACCAGTGTTTGTCTCGTGGTCTGGACGATACCACTACTGTATGTATACTGACTATCACCAGTGTGTCTCGTGGTCTGGACATACCGCTACTGTCTGTAGTATACTGACTATCTACCAGTGTTTGTCTCGTGGTCTGGACGATACCGCTACTGTCTGTAGTATACTGACTATCTACCAGTGTTTGTCTC
Organism: Conchocele bisecta; assembly: GCA_029237695.1. NCBI lineage: Eukaryota > Metazoa > Mollusca > Bivalvia > Lucinida > Thyasiridae > Conchocele > Conchocele bisecta. The sequence continues at coordinate 108,801,378 of CM055270.1, forward strand.
GTGGTCTGGCGTACCACTACTGTCTGTTATACTGACTCTACCAGTGGTTTTCTGTGGTCTGAACGATACCACTACTGTCTGTAGTATACTGACTATCTACCGTGTTTGTCTCGTGGTCTGGACGATACCGCTACTGTCTGTAGCTATACGACTATACCAGGTGCTCGTGTCTGGACGATACCATACTGTCTGTAGTATACTGACTATCTACCAGTGTTTGTCTCGTGGTCTGGGCGATACCACTACTGTCTGTTTCACGAAACCTGCCCAAAGTTTACGGCTATATAAACAATGCAAAAATTTATTGTTTTCGATAATATTTAGCAAAACAGAAGAATGAGCCTTCTTTTTATTGAGTGAAATTTTGTCAAATACTGATTGTTTTGCGAACATTTTTTTCCCCGTGTTAAATCTCCATAATGAGGATTTTTTTCTAATTTCAGAAATAGTGGACCGGTTTTCAACATTTAGCTTTTGTGTTCTTAGATCATTTTCAATATATATATCCAGGTTTCGGAGTCATTTTTCAAAAATGTTCGTTTTTTTTACTCCTCCGCCAGCTCCTCCATGTGTAGCTCCTGCTCTGTGCTACCTATCTGTAGACTATTTCACCAACATTGCAAAGTATACTTTTGTAGCAAAGTATACTTTGAGGGAGAAATTCTCAATTTTAGAATAAATTTATTATTTTTTATTATACTGAATTTATTACATTATCACAGCCATTTTGGCTGTGATAATGTAATAAATTCCGTATAATAATTCTGCATACTTTTAATCATCAAATATATGCTGTCGTTAGTTCTATATTAAAGAACGCATTTTGGGAAAAATAAGTGATTACTCCCTCAAAGTATACTTTGCTAGATAAGTATACATGTACTTTGCAATTTTTATGAAATCGGCTACTGATGACAGTACTGTCGATCCGCATAGTATATCCTATTTCAAGCTGAACCCATCATAGTAGTACTGGTCTGGGATATGTCTATGTGAGATATAGGTCAGCAACAAACAGTGCTGCTTAGCTCAGCAATGTTCTGACCTACTTGGCTGGACGATGTGTCTATCGCCCAGCTCGCAGCCGGACACATGCCCGTGTCTCAGATTGGAGCCGGGCAGTGCGCATGGGGCTGGTACTATGGCCCTGGCACAGTCTGACCACAGAGGCTGGACCTCCAATGTTCTGGGCGTCGTTTTACTAAACTTCGTACGACTAAAATGTTCGTAAGTGCAAATTTAGGATCATCTGGAAATTTCAATAGATTCATTTACATTTATTGAACACAGGCTGCATGCAGCCTATGCTCAATAAATGTAAATCCAATAGTTGTTTACAAGAAAGCATTGTTAAATTTGAAATCATAATGTTGCACTTTTGAACATTTTAGTCGTAGAAGCTTAGTGAAACGACCCCCAGGCCCTGGAATCGCAATGCTCCCTCAAGGTGCTAACGGAATGATAGTCCAGTCACCGGACTAGTTGGCTGTGCATTGGCGCTCGCTCATGCCTGGATACCGCAATGGTTTCTCAGCACATGGGTGGAACAGTCATGCAAGCGCCATCGTTTCGTCGTCCTAATTCTCCAGTTGCACTTTTCCGCAAACGAACGCAATACTACTATACATGTATTCCCGAACTATCAGCGACGATCTCCGTCGGAGGGAACAGATCAGAGGTGTGATTTCAACATGTTATCTCTCGTATCATATCCCATACAATTGAGGCCGACGAACTGTCAGGTCAATGGCCATTGGTCCGTTTGTTTCCGAATTTACTAATAGTTGCAATGCAGTCAACATAATGTATGTGAATTAAATGAAGGAGGCAACGAGGCGGTTAAATACAGCTTACTAGTAGGTAGTTCATTCTCCTACCGACTATACCCGTACGTCAGACGGTGATAAGGGCTGAGTGTGAGTGCTTATCATATATGGATACTCAGTGTTATAGTAGTTGTTGATGCTATTATACGATTTGTGAAGGAAGTGTAGGCCAAGCAAGGGTGGATCCAGGTGATACGGGCAAACGCACCGCCCGCAGAAGAGGAGCAACACCGCAAGTTGAGTAGGGGCTGAATGACTGGCACACCCACAGTAGAACGGGACACTGCAGTCAGAGACAACCAAAGCCAGAGGCCCCCGCACCACAACCGCCAACGGGCAATAACAAGGAACAACAGCCACGCCCTGACCAGCGCAGTCACCCACTAGGCCGCCACTGGCAAACAACAGGCAGTTCGTTCCGCCGCATATCCCAAGGCGCATATAGCATGACATAGCCCAGTATGTTCGACAGAGTAAACGGCCCAGATATTTTTCCCATTCACGGCACTAACCTACTATTTTCTATATATATGTATTTAGGTTATAACATGTGGTTATTCTCTTGTATGTGGCAGTGACTGGAGAAATGGGGCTTATGTAATTTGTGACCAGTAGAGCTGCTGATCAAGTAGTACCCTCCAGTAGCCTGATAACGATCTGTATTATTTGTTAGAAGCGTGACGGATGTTTCATTGATTGAATAGTGAGCAGTGCCGATCATGATCAGACTGTGAAGATGCACAGAATGATCAGGATCAACACTAGTCGTAAAACACATATGTCCCTGACAAGAACTATAACAATTACTTATAGGAACCGGGTATGTGTGACACATGTATAAAGACAAAAATGCCCAACTATAATTGCCACAAGCAATTGCTAAAATATTGTTACAACAATGAACAATGCTGGAGATTTCACTACAGGAGAACAGTATCTACGCGCTGTACCCGTCGTCTCCGTCCATGGTCGGCATATCGTCGGCAACGTTCCAGAAGAGGCCGTCGTCAAACAGGTCACTCCCGTCGTCAATGTTGTTTAGCACGGGCAGTCGCAATGCGAACCCTGGAGCGAGCATAGAGAATACCAGTGTAAATGTTAGTTTCATATCGAGTTTATCAGGCAAGGCTAGGAAACTGGTAGGAATTCCGAGGCTCGCCTCGGAATTCCTACCGTTTCCGAGCCGAGCCTGATACAGAAATGTCATTATTGGCTATTACAGAATACATTGTATCAGGCTATGAATATCTTTTGATATCGAATTGATCAGGTAAGGTTATACACTACCAAATGTGTGGCATATGAATTTAATATCGGTTCTTTTCATATGAATTCCATATGCAATTCATATGTTTTTCATATGTTTTAGAAAACGAGGCAAGGCCATACAACAAAATGGCTAAGTGTTTTAGTGACATTTCAAAGGTAACACAGATCAAGGTCGTGTTAATGGTTGGCGAGTGTGTGACATATCGAATGGCTTTCTGACTTCATCTCACACTCTAGCCTCGCTCTGATTTGGCGCAACTGCTGGGAGGCGGTCATCTTGGACATCTGCTGCCTATATAATGATCAATATGTATACCAAACTTACTAAACACGGTCATTGTACATTTAAATCCATGCTGGTATGTCCATCCGCTCTGGTGCATAGTGGGAATGCAATATATGATTACGGAGCCCTACAGGGGACGTATACTTTTTTTTTTTATTAATTCGTTCCGACGAAATAACAATTCGTTCCCACGAAATAACAATTCATTCCCTTAATTTAACAATTTGTTCCCACGAAATAACAATTCGTTCCCATGGGAACAAATTGTTATTAGTGGGAACGAATTGTTATATCGTGGGAACGAATTGTTAATTTGAGGGAACAAATTGATAAATTGTGGTAGCGAATTGTTATTTCGTGGGAATGAATTAATAAAAAAAATCCATGTTCCCTGTGGGGCTATGTAGTTACGCGTATGAAACAGTACATCACCTATTTCTTATATCGTCTATGCTAAACATAAAGATACGCCACTGCCTGTGATAATCTTGCCAACAGTTGTCTGCTGTCTTATGTTCAAATATGTGTTGTGCTACAGCTCAGGCTAAGCCTATCAAACTGTTTCATTGCGACTTGCGAATGCCAATAAATCTTTAGAAACGGTGACATCTGGGCAAGATTAACACAGGTGACTGTGCATCCATTACATATCAGCACCATGGTATAGGCAGAGGTTACAGCGCACTCCATAAAGTAATTACAACCAACGACTTAAATACAATTACAAACAAACCCCTATAGCTGAAATTTACGGAGCTCCGCAGAGGACGTAGAATTTGATTTTTATTAATTCGTTCCTACGAAATAACAATTCGTTGTTTCCACGTGAACGAATTGTTAATTCGTGGGAACGAATTGTTACATTGAGAGAACAAAATGATTCGTTGGAACGAATTGTTAATTCGTGGGAAAGAATTATCATTTCGTAGGATCGAATTGTTAATTCTAGGGAACAAATTGTTATATCGTGGGAACGAATTGTTAATTCGAGGAAACGAATTGTTAAATTGAGGGAATGAATTGTTATTTAAATCCACGTCCCCTCCGTAGAAATTGAATAGCAATGCTATTACCTGTGAGCTCCCCGCCCCATATGGTCAGGGCAACAGTGAGCACGAGAGCCGCTATCCGGTATCCGCCAGACAATTATATGTATGTTATTGTTCAGGCTCTCTCGTATGTCATTCCTTAAAATGCAAAATGCGAACAATAACTTATACTTATCCGTCATTACAGGTACATGTATCTCTATTGACTCGCAATGAAGCAGTTTGATTGGCTTAGCCTGATCTGTGGCACAGCGCAGACGCATAAGATACAAATATTTGAAAATAATAAAATGTTGGCAAGATTCGCACAGGCAGTGGTGTAAGATACATAAAGTCGCACCCAGGGCTGGCCTACCTGATACTCCAGTCATCGAAGTTAATCATGCCGGCTACGATGGCCCCGGCAATGGCGGCCAGAACTCCCGGCATGCCGTGCAGGTTGTGTACCCCGCACGTGTCATGGATCCGCAACTTCTTCTCTATAAATGCCTGCTTTGATAGAATAGAATGCTTAACGGCCCATATACACAATATAATAGTATCATTTAGGGCAAAGTAATTTAGATGAATTTGGATTTAATTTCTTGATCATGGTCTGCACATGTCGTTATTCAGTGAGTGTAAAATCGGTCGTGCGCATAACAAATATATTTGATATGTGAGTGAAACCTCTCTAAACCCGATACCCTGGGAGGTACCCAGGGTGTCCGGCTTAGAGAGGATTCTCTGTAAATCAGGCATTTGATCATTATGTGCGATCACGAACAGACATTAGCCCCTGAGATAAATTACCAAGAAATTCATCAAATGTTAGATCCCAGGTTGGTGTCTGGTTTAGAGAGGTTCCACTGTATCATGCTGTATGGGGGGTGGGGTTGATTCAACAGACTCCATAAGCCGCAGTTCTATAGTCGTAGCCACATTCATTGTCATGGGAGTCTGACCCAAATATTCAGCGAATTAGTGAAAAATGTTGAGAATTGAAAGACGGAAGACTGGTGATTTACTAGGCGGCCGTTTCATTAAACTTCGTACCACTAAACAAATGTTCGTAAGTGCAAACTTATGATAGTCTGTAAATGTCACATTAGCAATGTTTTCTTATCAACAATTATTGGTTTTACATTAATTGAGCATAGGCTGCATGCAGCCTATGCTGAATAAATGTAAATCCGTCAATTATTGAAATTTCCAGACGATCATAATTTGCACTTACGAACATTGTAGTCGTACGAAACTTAGTGAAACGGCCTCCTGTTATTTTACTTGCATATCGTCACCGGCTACATCTACATTTATTGTTTCCCGATCAATGAAAGAATAGTATTTCGTCTCAATTAATAGAAAATTGCGACGCTTTCGCCAATATCTAATAAATTAATCATTAAATGTTTAGCTTTGTTGTCATCAGTTCACGAGACGTAAATCATATTACCGCCCACACACGCGCTCACTTCGTGTCACACCGCCAATGACATGCTAGTTTAGCGATTCGAGATCACGTTTAGGGGCGGAGCTTCGCGAATGGGCTGGTAAACAGTAAGTACGTTATAGTTCACATATTGAATTCGCTCGCTACGAAATTAATTTATTAAAATTTCAATATATGAATTATATCTATTACGTAATATGCAGAGCTGATTTTATCTGTGACAGCCTAACTACTAATGGCGAATTATATTGGCTGACCGACCGTCTAACCCACATCAATGGACCACCGTCCGTTACTTAGTTACTTGCGCCGGTTACTAGACGAACATGCGTTTATACGATCGCTCTGAGTAGAATAGAGTGGCATCTCATCAGGGCATGGGTGAATTTTCTCGACGTGAAATATTTCACGACGGCGCATAGTTTGTTATTTCCCTTTGCAAATATATTTATATAAATCCGGTCCTATGGTTAATTTTAGCGTTTATTTCTGTGCAGTCTGATCTGAGTATACACTGTTTTCAATAAAATTAACGAGTGTCAAAATATGAATCTGCCAAATAATGCCGTTCCTGATCAGACTGTGCAGATATATAGGATAACCTGGATCAACACTAGTCTAAAACACAATAATACTATAACGGCCCCTTTACAGATCAAATCGTGCGGCAATACAAGCAATACGAACATAACTTATACAATTTGGACCGGAATTCTATAAATAAATTAAAAGGGAAATAACTAACTACGATCCATAATTGAGTTTACCTGAATGAATCTGAAGCCTGTGATGGAGACGAAGCCGGAGACACAGCCCATCAGAAGGGCACCCCAGGGCTCCAAGGGCATGGTTGCTGTCGTCCCCACGGCAACCCCGCCCGCCAGGGTCGCGTTCTGGATGTGGTCCTGGAAAATGAAACGAACGAAATACTAATTCTTGGAAACAAAATCATAAGTAGTGGGAACAAATTGTTAATTAGTGGGACTAAATAATAGTTAATAATAAAGGTTAATTCGTGGGAATTAAATATTAATTCATGGGAACAAAATATTAATGAATAGGAATGAACTATTAACTCGTGGAAACAAATGCTAATTCGTGGGAATCAAAGAAACATCTGAATCAAACTGACCATGTCCTCCCCGAGGCTCTGTACTTTGTGTAACTATGTAGTATACATACTGCGGAGAATTTCCCTTTCTTGTTGTAAATAGCCGAGAATGCGAACGTGGCGAGGGTACAGCCACAGAGATAGAGGTACGTGTTCACATAGTCCCGATGTTGTTCGTCCCCGTCCACTCCGCCACCGTTCAAACTCGGCCAGTACAGCCAGAGGAACACCGTCCCTGGAAGAAGACCCTTGCTGACGAATCCAATGTAAAGCCTACATTAAAACGCATACGCTATTGTGGTAATGAATGGAGAAATGGGACTAATGGGATTAGTGATCAGTGTAGCTCCTGGTCAAATAGCAAACTCCTGTAGCCTGGTAATGATATATATTGCTTATCAGAAGCATGGCGAACAGTGTAGATCCATCACCCATTTTTACAGTCACAGCCACTATTTAGGTACGATTTGTACATGCTGTATATTAACAAAATTGCAATGTGTTTTTGCATAAGCAATGTATGAACTTACCAGAACTGGTGTTTTATGCCAACATGTTCAGGATGGCATCTACATCTAGTTGCTGAAACCACGTGACCTTACACTGGGTTCCATGAGCACATTAAAGGAAAAGATGCCCATGTTCTATACACTACCGCCCGAGCTAATCTTGCAAACATTTGGTGCTTTTTTTTGTTGTCGTTTCTCCAAATACGAGAATATTGTGCTTAAAATAGCAGCTTGATTGGCTGAGGCTGTTCTGTGATACAACTCTTGCTAGCCAATCAAACTGCTTCACTGCGAGTTGAGATTCCCAATAAATCTGCATAACGTTGGCATCTGGGCAAGATTATCGCGGGCGACTGTCTACTAGTGTGGTTTACAGCACGCTACTAACAATGTTAAACCGCTGCAGTGGAATAGTTTGTGTACTGACTCTTGTAAGGCCTTGCTGTCTTGTTGACTTTTACTGCATCGGATTATTTTATGTTGGCTGGGACATTTCAGTTTGAATAGTTTGCCGTGCATCCTTCAGTATATGTGTTTTATATTAGCCGTGTTAGTACGTACTATTCTACTGTATGTTTCACGAAACCTGCCCAAATTTTACGTCTATGTAAATAATACAAACAAATATTTTTTTTGACAATATTAAATTTTATAAAAATTTAAGAATGAACGTTCTTTTTATTTCGTAAAATTTGGTCAAAAATTGATTTTATTATGAAATATTATTTCTTTAGGAGAATTTAAAATGGGGGAAAATAGGTGGAAAACGTGGAGGAGGAGTCGAACAACTAAAACCTTTGGAAATGACTATGAAACTTGGCTAGATAGCTTGGAAATTATCTAACTAAGAAAACAAAAGTTAAATTTTGAAAATCGGTCCACTGTTTTCTAAAATTAGAAAAATGTCCCCATGTTAAATCCCCATAGACATCTACACTCTGTGAAGATGTCTATGGGGATTAAACATGGAGTATGATTTGTTCGCAATAAAATCAAATTAGATCAAACTTCATGCAATAAAAAGAAGACTCATTCTTAAATTTTGATAAACTTTAGTAAACAAATATTGTTTTTGCATTGTTTATATAGCCGTAAAAGTTGCGCAGGTTTCGTGAAACAGACAGTAGTGATGTGTTGCCACGTTGAAGTCGCCATTATCGTCACTGTACATGCGATCCATGTATTCCTATCATGGTATCTTGCTTTGATTTGAAGTTTTATGGAGTCATTCATCACATTTGAATATCTTGTTATCTACATAACTCCGTTTTAAAGACATTACATGTAAGCCTTACCAATAAGTGAAAATATATCCGAGTGGATGAACATAGACTCGCCCGTATCTGTCGCCTGTAATAAGGGATCACAGCTAGTTATCTCCCTTTGAATTTATGTATAGAAATCCTGTATAAATTATAAAGTTTGGGACTTATTGCTTGTAAAAAGGACGAATATAGCAGGACTTGTTGTGAAAACGAACCATTCTAGTATTGTTAACGATTGTTGATCCAGATCATCCTACGTACCTCCATAATCTGATCGAGGACTGTATTGTTTGCCGGATTAATAGTTTCACACACATATTATCGCAACCAGTGTAGACGCAGATCAGACTGCACCTGAGTCTACTCTGTTCGCAATACTAATGGCTGTACCCAGTGTTCAGTAAGAAATAAACGCTCTGATACCACATAGGACCGGATCTCTATAAATAGATTTGCAAAAGGAAATAACTAGATAAGTTCCCTCATTGAAGGGTCAGTGGGAAGATGGGGATACTTTTATGAGGGAGTCCGTCCATTTATTCCGCTGGCCTTTTATGTACTAATCCGTGGTTGGAGCAGCAGGGTATCAGTAGCGGTGGCATTAAATCAGCTATTTAACCTATTGTGGCGTTTGACAAATAATGGTCCGGGATCAAAAATGGGCGGGACCCCATGGGTCATGTAGGTGTCACACTTCAAATTTGACCATATATGGTCATGTTAAGTATCAAATCGAAGGTATCGACGAGACAATAACTCTGGAGAATTTATATTAGTTATGTGTGGCAGTGACTTGGGAAAAAGGGACTTATGGGTTTGCGACCAGTGTCGATCCATATCAGCCTGTGCATCCACACAGTCTGATCAGGATCTGCACTGTTCGCCGTTCCATCAATGAAACACCCGTCGTGCTTCTAACACGCAACATAAATTGTTATCAGACGTACAGGGAGCGTGTTATTTTACCAGAAGCTACACCGATCACACATCCCATAACCCCAATTTATACCGTCCACATAGTGAGTATGTGCCGTGAAACTGTGAATACTACCTAATCACTGTGTATGAATATGTGTGGTTGTCATACTAGTCGATTTTTCGATTTTCAGAATGCGGCTGGGGATATTTTTTTGCATTTTAAAGCTATGTGTAGATGTTTACGGGATAAATAGAATAGTAGACTAGTGCCATGAATGTGAAAATATATCTGACACGGCACGGAAACGGGATGTATTCGGTAGAGCCTCGCCCATCCCGTTTCCTAAGCCTTGCCAGATATTTTTTCCCATTCATGGCACTAACCTACTATTCTCTATTTCTTCAGCCACAGCCAGATTTGCGGTCTCAGTGGAAGAAGGCGGCTATCTGCATGAGGGAGTTAGATTTTCTATACCACTAACGCCTTCAACTACAAATCGGCGGTGGTTATATCGGAGTAGTGATATCAGTAGTAACTGAAATCATCACAGGAAGAAGTGGGATAACTACATGGCTCCTTCACGTACAAATCGACGGGATTAACTTTAGCTTAGAGAATACTAAATGGGTTTGCCTTTGGAATGTTTTGGCACGGGCCTAGAAATCAAAATATGCTTAATGTACAAAGCAAGACAGACACGTGTTCCATGTGGTCTGGATATACACTGGTCGCAACACCAGAAGCCCCATTTCTCCATTCACAGCCTCATATTACTTAATATCCGAACCGGATCAATATCACCACGAGAACGTCTTGGAACGCGGAAGGATTGGATAGGGAAATAAGATGGGGGTAGCAAAGATTCATAAATATGTTCACGTGAACGTCTACTCGCCTACTATGCGAGTAAATATGGCTTTACCTGTGGGCAACGTGTACACGAGCAATATGCTGTGCATCAGATTGAAAAGTTTACACAGTAATACACATCAAATTTACGCACAAAGTGGTGATCTTGTATGATGGCTTGTACATACAAAGCTGGCGGAGATGGCAACACAATGCTCCATATAGTGTACAGTTACAAGACAATATTCATATATCACATCACTGTAAGACTTATGAAGCAATTATCATTGAAGTCAAGTGTATGTATCTATCACCTAATAACTTAATCGAGGGTCTATAACCATGTCATAAACACACCGCTCCGTATAATTTAGGGAAGTGTTTCGAAAATGGCGTAACTAAACAATTTCAAAATATTCTCCTCAGTGTATCAAGTGGGAGTGTTTTGAAAATGACTACTTGTCCAATTTCAAAATCCAGCGGGGTGTTTTGAAGTTCCTATACCGGCATAGCTCCACTCGTATATTTAAACTCGATAAAGATAATCTCTGCAACGAGACCATACTAATATGTATCGCTGTATAGTACTGACAGGAGCAATTACTCTTTAACATCGTGTTATAATATCACGCCATTGTAGATTTACTTACTCAGATGTTGGTCGGGGACGTTCACCTATTTACTGTATTACAAGGCCGTATGACCGTATTACACCGCCGCCTGCGTTAATCTAGCCCTGCAGCCGATTTCACCAAAAGTGCTAAGCATACTTATCTAGCTAAGTATACTTTGAGGGAGTAATCATTTATTTTTCTGGAAATGCATTATTTCATATATAACTAACGACTGCATATATTTTACGATTAAAAGTATGCAGAATTGTTATATATATATATATATATCACAGCCGTGATAATATAATAAAATCAGTATAAAACAAATTAATAAATTTAGCCTTAAATTGAAAATTTCTCCCTCAAAGTGTACTTGTGGCGTTTATACGGGCAGTTTAATCACAAAGATAGGGAATACAGTCATAACTGTATTAAACATGTATTGGTGAATCAGAATTTGTTTGTTTCATGTAATTCCTCTTTCTCTCAGTCGTTTGTTGAGTTAACTCAATAACCGGCAAGGCAATCCATGCCAGGTTTCAATAAGACGCTTTGATATTCCTTAATCCTACACTTAAATGCGAACAAATCATGTATACTCAACAAAACTAGAAACGTCCCTGTTTTATAGCCGGTGTAGCTCTGTCTATGTATGTACCACATGTTCAAAGTACATGTATTTTAAACCGTGGCAATGTTCAGAATACGATCGTGTAGAGTTTAGCCGATACACACGGTTTACATAGCGGCCAGTGACCGGAACGTTGATTTCCACTTTTTGCACGTGCACGCTATACTTGTCATCGATAAGGTGATTCAGTTCATGTCGTACCATTCATGCGATAGGGGCTATTCGGAAAATTAAAAAACATTTTTAATTTTTCACTGTTTTCGATATGCCACGGCTTTCCGAAAACGAGCGAAATCAGGCAATTGGGATGCTTGCGGGTGGGATGGCCGCCAGGGCGGTCGCGCCTCGGTTTGGTTGCTGTCGGAAGACGATTGGTCGTCTTGCAGCCCGGTACCAGCAGTACTGGGGCCTGTTCACGACCGGCAGCGACCTGGTAGGCCTCGTGTAACGACGGCTAGAGCCGATCGTTTACATTACGTTGACGCACTTACGTCAACGTCGATTGGCAGCCACAGTCACTGCTAGGCGATACGGTGTCTCAGGGCAGACCATTCGCAACCGGTTACGTCGTAACGCCCAACCAATCCGGGCACGCCGCCCGTACACTGGTCAGGTAATGACCCAACGTCACCGTGCTGCCAGACTGTTATGGGCGCGACGTCATCTGAACTGGAGAAGGGCTGACTGGAACCGAGTTTTGTTCACCGATGAATCTCGGTTCACAGTTAGTCATGCTGACGGAAGATTACGGGTATACAGGCGTAAAAATGAAAGATTCACCGATTGTTGCATTGTTGAGAAGAACAGGTTTGGGGGAGGGAGCGTAATGGTCTGGGGTGGGATCATGGGAAACCGGAAGACAGATTTGGTTGTTGTACAGGGCAACATCAATGCACAACGTTATGTTCAGATGTGCTAAATGCACATGCCTTACGATTTATCCGTCAGCATGGTCCTGGTGTGACATTGATGCACGACAATGCCGCCCTCACGTAGCCAGGGTCACCACTCAATACTTACAGCAAAACAACGTCGACGTCATGCCATGGCCCGCGGTCTCCCCGGATCTCAATCACATTGAGCACATATGGGATGAGCTGGGCCGCAAAGCACGAGCTAACCATCAGATTGACAATGTTCGCGATCTTACACGGACGTTACAACGGGAATGGAGGAATTTGCCCAACGCACTGGTATTGCGTTACGTCACGTCGATGCGGCGTAGGATCATTGCATGCATTCATGCAAATGGTGGCCACACTCGGTACTAACGAGATTTACTGAATTTGCCACATTACTTATTGAAATTCCATCTCTAAACATTAAGTAACACATTTCTGAGTTTTTGTGATTTTTGATTTTGACCCCTACCGCCCTTGGCCGGTTATCTCTCGAATATTTAAAAAGATATCCAAATGCAATTTATTGGCTTTCATACAGAAATGAATGAACTTGTTTTTCCATTTTGATTTTTAAAAGTAACCCTTTTGGTTTTTGATGAATCTTTCCTTAAACATGGAGGGACGTTTCTAGTTTTGCTCAGTATACTTAGTATTAACAAATCCTACACTTGAATGAGAACAAATTAGACAGTTGACATCAATACCGGCAAGGCAATCCCCGCCAGGTATCGATCAGAATCTTTGATATCCACTTAAATCCGACACTTGAAAAATGAAATTTGACTTGGCGCTTTAACTAATCCGATACACACTTTGAATAATTCACAGGCACTTGTGTAATCCATGGAATGACTTTAAACGGAATCAATAATCCATCATAATTGTTTTTCGTTAGGCAAATGTAAATGCTTCCATTTAAACTGGCTTTATCACCTTGTATTTAAGTCCCGATCCCATAGGACTAGGCTACCACGAAGTTGTCCGGCCACTTAGGCATGTTTTTTATACAGTATATAATGAACAGCAATTATTACAACTTATGGCGAATTAAGATTTCTATTTAGAAATTAAACTATTAACGGATGAGTGCAAAGCAAACTTAATGAAACGCATTTCAAATATCAATCATGTCAATATCATTGAGAATGTAGAAATCAGTATGGATAATCTGATCAGAACTCTCATAAACAGCGTAAATGATCAATATATTAGTTACAGAGTTGTCTCCCATCGACAACTTCGTAATACCCACAGGCGACTGTCCTTTAGTCAGTTCACATTCACGATATTCGCGACAGTACTTAGCAAGATAAGTATGCTTAGCAATTTTGGTGAAATAGGCTACAGATGTAAATGTTTCTGAAGATTTATTGGCAATCTGAACTCGCAATGAAGCTGTCTGATTGGCTTAGCTTGAGCTGTAGCACAGCTCAGGTTCATCCAATCAAGCTGCAAGATTTTAAGCACAATATTCAAGTATTTGGAAATAAAAGAAAGACAAATACGACAGTGAATGGAGAAATGAGGCTTTTGTTATCAGTGTAGGTCCTGATCAAATAGCACATTCCTGCAGCCAGATAACGATCTACATGTATATTGCTTGCTAGAAGTATGACGGGTGTTTCATTGGTGTAATGACGAACAGTGCAAATCCTGATCGACTGTGCGAATGCACAGGCTGATCTGGATATACACTGGTCGCAAAACGCATAAGCCCGATTTCTCGAGGAACAGCCACAAATGTGGACAAGATTAGCGCAGGCAGTGCTGTACGAACGTATTATTTTCAGGTTTTTCGACCGATAGTTAATAAAATGGACCTCTAATTGCTACAACTGTATATCCTAATCACATTAGACACAGTCCCATATCCGAACTAGGATAATTCAACGGAAAGATCGCCATGTTCTTTGAGCGACGGAAATATAACAATGTAGACACTGATCTGTGGCTACATTTGACAACAAATCTCTGGCGGTGACTGGCGAAATCGGAAGTATCGGTTTTACGACCAATGTAGATCCAGATCAGCCTGTGCAGATCAGCATGTGCATCCGCACAGTCTAATCAGGATCTGCACTGTTCGCCATTCCATCAATGAAACAGCCGTGATGCTTGTAACAAGGAAATCAGATCGCCATCGGACTACATGAGTTATTTTACCAAATCCCATATACGCCCAATTTCTCCAGTCACAGCCACGCATAATAAGGTTCGTTTTGTTGGGCGGCATCCCATTTGTATTAAGTTTAATTTCCATGAAGCGCCGTGAACAACACACCATGTGCAGGCGCGGATCCAGGATTTCGGGTTAGGTGGGGGGCGTAACTATTTTGAAGCTCGTTCGTAGACCGTGCGGAGCTCGGGATAGAGCTACGGGGGTCCGGGGGTATTCGCCCCTAAACAAATTTGAAATCTACATCGCATATCATGCGTTCTGGCGCATTTTGGAGCAAAACTAAACAATAAATTCACAACGCGAACGTAGAAACGTGCCTTGTAACTTGTAAAACATCTTTACTCGGCGAATTTTATTTTAGGGGGGGGGGGGGGGGGGGGGGGGGGGGGGGGGGGGTGGGGGGGGGGGGGGGGGGGGGGGGGGGGGGGGGGGGGGGGGGGGGGGGGGGGGGGCGCGCGCGTCGGGTCCGCTCCCCCTGAATCCGCCCATGATGTAAACTATACTGGCCATGTGTTACGTGAGCCCTACCGGTAATTTGCTATGGGTAATCTAAAACAGAATTAATGACACCTCCCCAAAATCAGAAAAAACATCCCACTCTCATTAGTCGCGATAATCCAGGGTCATATCATGCAATGTGACAGGGTAAACGAACACGACATCGAGCAATACCGAAATCAACACCCGAAAATAACATCGCCCTGCGACGAGTTAGTTACCTTTCTTGGTTGGCCTTCGGAACGAAGGCCATACCCGGACATACAAATCCATGAACAGGCCGAATGTTTATGTACGGAAGGAACACGAATAATAGTGTATTGTTTAAGTTAAGTCATGCTGTGTCTCGAGCACAATAGTGATAACAGCATACCCGTATTATGACAACGCATGGAAGGACAACACGTGATGATCTGGACGTTTCAATTTCTAGGTAGCTGATCAAGAGCGACACTTATTAATAACTCATGCAGAGCATGATGTTATTAGCCGATCAAATCAGGGTTCAATATATGTCCGCATTTAGTAGTTATGAGTCTCGGGGGGGGGGGGGGGGGGGGGGGGGGGGGGGGGGGGAATGATGAGCGAGTGAGTATTGGTGTTTAACGGCCTATCAACAGCTAAGGTCATTTAAGGCCGGGCCAACGGGTTGTACTATCCCGCATTAAACGGATCCACGATGAGGAAAATTCCCAAAATCAGAACTCAATATTTCCATGCCACACCAGTCACTTTAGTAGCTCGGCCCCAAAGTGATATGATTTGCCATAAGCTTATTACTTCTTAATTGGAGCATAACAGGTTAACGTTGTCATTTGTTTATCCCTTGTTTATCGATTTAAATGGTTTAAATCGACTCGAAGCTTACGTTCAACGGCCGCACAAACTCGATTGAACTGCACGCCTTCCAATGATTTAAATACGCAGCGCGCTTAAATAGTCAATTACGATTTTTTAATGTGCGCACTGGTCATTTAAAAAGGGGCCCATCCGTGATTTTTTGCGCGATGCAAGACAATCAATAATTTGCAACATTGACAATAATTAAGGGGGATTGCCGCAATCTCGCGTGCTGGATGCATCCCTGCCATCCCTGCATGATACGTAAACAAATTTGATTGATGGAACATTTTGTGAATATTAACTAGCGTCAAATGACGCGCATACGCGATCCAATGGGATAAACCCGAGATGCTGGGGTTGCTAGTCGGAGGAGATTTTGTGCAGAGGTCGATTATAAATTAGCCGAATAAACACATTTTACGCGATTATACGTGGCTGAAATTTGTTCTGTTTAATAAATAAAAGCTTTAAATTAGCCCAATAATCGGCGTATATTGGCGTATATGGCCATTAGAGCCAACTATGGACTTCAACAACAACAACTTCCTGGTTCAATCTCTTCCGGCGTTCAGCTGATTACGTATTCAAAATTGTGTTATTTGGCTATATTTAAAGTTTTAAACGAAGATAATTGCCAAAAATGCAAACTTTATCGGTTGATGCAATTTGGAAGTGATACAGCAAAATTCGCGTTCGTAGATTACCGAATAGCGGAGAAAAGGGTTGCTACAAACTTTTTCAGAATTCGATGGATGACCAATATATTAGCCGATCTATAAATAGATCGGCTAATAATAAGGGCCATTTTCCTGTAGCTTATAAAATGTATCCTCCAATATATGGGATATACCAAGCCGTACCAATCTCGCTATGTTACCTGCTTGCAGGACATGCGAGTAGATCATTCAAATATGTGACCTTCACTGGAGAAATGGGGTTTATGGCTTGCAACCAATGTAGATCCTGATCAAACTGTGCATCCGCACAGTCTGACCAGGATTTGCAGGGTTCGTCACTCCATCAATTAAGTACCAGTCATGGTTTTAAAAAGGAATATACATCATTAACAGTCTACAGGAGTGTGCTATTTCATCAGAAGCTACACTGGTCACAGATCCCGTGTACATGCTATTACACGAGACAAAACCAGGTTTATTGATGTTGGGGTCATTTTATCAGTATAGCCCAGGATCAGCCTCCCTCCCTGGTTGATGCTTCTAACGACATTGTTGGCTCCGTATCAGTGTGTATTAGTGGAGGGTAGATGTGAACTGAAGGTGCATGCCCACTCAGTAGGCACAAAATGTTCTTTGCAGGAATTAAATACGTGTTTAATTGTGTCACTATATCACCAGTTCTAAAAATTACGAGTGCTGCTACATGTATACACCATTACCCCACGTATTGATTGATATTATTCATTTTATATCAGAGGTAAATTTCCACACTGATATCAGGGGCGATAACCGTGTTTCCTTAAACAGTTAACGGACTTTATTATTGGTTATGTGTATTTATTTGTTGATGCACAGTGATCATACTTTATAATTTGTCGAAAATATTATTTGTTCAGGTTACGCATTTAATTAGTATACATAACTAAATAATATCATGCCTCATTTGCATATGAAAATAGCCTGATACCACCGCGAGTCACTATCAATAAAATAAATATTACTAAATTATTATATATGTACAGCGGGCACTACTAAATTTTATAGACTGGTGGAATAGTGACACAATTATACACTTATTTAATTCCTGTAAAAAGCAGTTTGTGTCTACTGAGTGGGCATGTACCTTTAACTTATTACAAATATTCCGGTGCCAGCTGATCAGGTCACAAATGTAAGGAACCCTTTTTGTGTTAGTTATATCTGGCTGTGACTGGATAAATGGGGCTTATGGGATTTGTGAATCAGTGTAGCGCCTGATCATCATCACACACGAGTAGCCTGATAACGATCTTGCTTGTTCTAAGCATTACGGGTGCTTCATTGCTGGAATAGCGAACAGTGCAGATCCTGATCCGACTGCAGTCTAATCTGGATCTATACTTGGTCGTAAAACATATACGCCCCATTTCTCCAGTCATAGCCACATTTATTTGTCGGGCTGTAAACAAAGACTTAACTGTTGTATTTTAATCATTTAAATATTAAAGGTTACTGCTGGCTATCGGAAAGACTAAACTGTTTTTTTTTTAAATAATTTGAATATTAAACCTATTAAAACCTGGCCCACGCCTACTCCACCGGCCAAATCACACACCCACCTCACTAATACCGATGTTGAACTGCGTTTGATAATTACACCACAGTCTGCGCCAATCTTGACAATATTTACTTTTGATACGCCCATTTGAGAAGAACGGTACGTATTACGTATTCACTTTTGGTCAAAGCTTGTGCACACAATAACTAGAGATTTACTTGACGGATCGTAACTGAATTCGGTATACATGTACGTGTTTATCACGGCAAGACGAAGAAGCACGTTGTTTCCTCAGAAATTCCCCATGACGTATCTCCCCTTGGCGACAATGTTTAATTGTCGCACTCTGTATCTTTGTCCACGCACTAACGTAAGTTGACCGATTGTAACCAAATTCGGTACACATGATTAACACGGCAAGATGACGAAGTCTATTTATTGTCAAAGATGTATCTCCCCTTGGCGACAATGTTTAATTGTCGCACTCTGTATCTTTGTCCACGCACTAACGTAAGTTCACCGATTGTAACCAAATTCGGTACACATGATTAACACGGCAAGATGACGAAGTCTATTTATTGTCAAAGATGTATCTCCCCTTGGCGGCTATGTTTAATGTTCGTACTCTGTATCCTTGTCCACCCGATAACTCAAGTTCTACTTGACGGATCGTAACCAAATTCGGCACACATGTTTATCAAGGCAAGATGAAGAACCCAATTGATTTTCAGTGAGTTATCTCCCCTTGTGAACTGGCTTTGCCTCGACGGGCGTATATTGTGACCTTCGACACTCTTGTTTCTTATTTCCAAATACTTGCAGCTTGCTTGGCTGAGTGGAGACTGCCAATATTCAGAAACTTTGACATCTGGGCAAGATTAACGCTGGCGGCTGTGTAATTATGGCTCAGTTTCGAAATGAATATCGTCCAAAACTGCGATACGATAACAGAAGATAATGTCGAGGCCATGCAGTATTGTTGGATTGTATATAAAATAGTGATGTGACAACACTAATAGTTGGCTGTGGCTGGGGAACTAGGACTTATGACATTTTCCGCAGTCCTGGGGCCCGTTTCACTAAACTTCCTACGACTAAGAAGTTCGTAACTGCAAACTTGAAATCCACAATAACATTTGTTCTCACAGCCTATCTTCGAAAATCTGTCGTGGATGCTGCATTTAATGACATGAACCCGTAGGTACAAAATGGTAGCATTAGAGAAACACGTTAAAAGTTAGTTAAGAAAAGTTAAAATTAATGTAAATCTTCGTACGAACATTTTTATCGTACAAAGTTTAGTGAAACGGGCCCCTGGTGGCCGTTTCATTAAACTTAGTACGACTAAAATGTTCGTAAGTGCACAATTAGGATATTAGTATGTAAATTTCACATTAACAATGTTTTCTTGTAAACAATTATTGGATTTACATTTATTGAGCATAGGCTGCATATGCCTATACAATATTGACAAGACTAGCACGGGCGATGGTGTAGCCCAACATGATAATGATCTATACTGTTTGTTAGAAGCATATCTGTAGTTTGCTTTACTTAAAGGCGAACAGTGCAGACCCTGCGCATAGTCTGGTCTGTGTCTACACGGGTAGCAAATTTCATAAGCCTCATACAGCCACATATGTGATGAGGATTAATTACAACCAAGAAGCAGGACACCCTATCTATCTAGATATGTGAGTTATTGTCACAGCCTACCTCGGACAGAGATCAAACTTAACTGGCGAACAATTACTACTTTGTTATTTGAGGACACGCTCAACATCGGGTACATGTATGTCAATGGGACTGGCGTGCCGAAACATAGAATATAGTAAATAATTCGGCCAATCGTTAAAGGTACATGCCCACTAAGTAGGCACACAATGTTACGTATAGGAATTAAATAAGTGTATAATTGTGTCACTATTCCACCAGTTCTAAACATTGCGAGTGCCCGCTGTACGGATATAATCATAGTAATACTTATTTTCCTGATAGTGACTCGCGGTGGTATCAGGATAATTTCATATGCAAATGAGGCATGCTATTCTTTAATTATGTATACTAATTGAATGCGTCACCTGAACAAACAATATTTTAGGCAGATTATAAAGTTTTATCATTGCACAACAAAACAATAAATGCGCTGAGAGAATATATCGTAATGTCTGTTAACATTTATGGAAACACGGTTATCGCCCCTGATATCAGTGTGCACATTTACGTCTGATATAAAATGTATAATAAAGGCAACAAATACGTGGGATAGTGGTGAATGAATGTTTAATTTGCCAGAAAATGTCCCAGATTATGTCTCTGATATAAAGAACACGGTGTGCCTACTGAGTGGGTATGTACCTTTAAACTTCTCCAAGGGAATTTGGGTCTAGATATGTGAGAATATCGGACATAGTTGTGGCTGTACCTGGGAAATGGGGCTTATTGGTTTTGCGACCAGTGTAGATCCAGATCAGCCTGTGCATCCGCACAGTCTGATCAGGATCTGCACTGTTCGCCATTCCATTAGTGAAACGTCCGTCATGCTATATACCTCGTTATCAGGCTACATGACGGGGCTATTTGATCAGGAGCTACGCTCGTCACAAATGTCATGAACCAGATTTCTCCAGCCATAGCCACATACCATGGGTGACCAGAGTAGACGCTGATCAGCTGCCACACACATGCAAATAGCACATGTATGTATATTACGTTTTAATGTGCAACCTCCATTGACAATGTACATACAATTTGACATGAATATATATTACCCTTCTTGTGGCACCATGTAAAGTCAATGGAAATCTAATAAAACAACCTACTAATAAAATAATAGTGACTGACATAAATAAACCATATCAATGTGATATGTAAGTCATTATGCAGATATTGCTACCAATACAATTGCACACACACCTGTAATATGCAAATAATAGACCAAATTGGATGTACAACATGTATATTTACGTCTCTACACAGGTGTGTAAAGCCAAATTGTACATATAAAACTGACAGCATCTGCATACAGACTTTTTGGACACATATATATAATTTATTGATGTAAGTAGTTGTCGTTTTATGAGTATGGTTTTTTTATTAGATTTCCATAGACTTTACATAGGGCCATGAGAAGGGCACAACAACCTTTATGTAAGCCAGCCGTCAAATGCTTATTGACTAATTGACCGCTATCTTATTATTTTTGTCGTCTGCTGTTTATTTTCTATTTTCCATTTCTATCATCAAAAACATGCTTTAGAATAATTTACAACATGCTTTGACAGCACTTTAGAATCATTTCCATTGGAAATGATTCTAAAGTGCTGTCAAGTCATGTTTTTATTGAGAAATAAGGCAAGATATAAAAGCAAATGCAGACGACAATTGTTGTGAGTAGCGGTCTAAGGATTAATGGCGATCAGTAGAAACCCTGAACAGACTGTGTAGATGTGCGTTTACACCGGCTGAAATGACTTTAAGCCCGCTGTGTCACGTGTTGTACCTGACATACGAGACGAACCATATTACGTTGTCTTAAGACGTTGTGTGATATCTCTACTCACAAATGGTATTATATTTTCCGTACATTACCCCGAATGTTGACAAACCCTTCAAAACAACGGATGAATAGAAGTCCGCATTTGCTATGATAATATTTTCAACTTCGACGTTATTTATTGATATCGCAGTTTCAAAACAAAAATCATGAAAATCGTACGTGGCCACAAAGCTTGTCTCATGTTACAATTATACCCAAACAAGACAGCGTGTGATTTACAATTTACAATATTTTTCAGAAATAAAGTCAAAAGTTGACAAAATTTTCAGAGTACATGCGGAATTATATTTCGATGAAAATTGTGTCAACTTTTGACGCTATTTACGGAAAATCTTGCAAATTTTGTAAACGTATTTAATGAAATTACGCATATGTTCGAAAGTACATGAACAAAATCACATGGCTTGTCTAATTCGTGTCATATAATATTTGCAGCTATGTTTTTGAGTTTAAAATATGCATGCACCTATATAATAATAAAAGATGATGAAAAACTCAGTATGCGATAGAATTATGACTGGGTCTGCTTATGGGATAGTATCACATAGGACAATCGAATGGTCAGTGAAAGAAGCGGCTTCAAGGACGGATTCCGGGGGTGGAGGGTGGGCGGTCACTGCTCGCACCCCAACCCCGCTATTGTTTGCTAAATATATTCACAAAATTTCAACATTGTCCGTCAACATATCGCGCTAAAATACGCCAGGAAATGCGATGTAGATACATGTATATAACATTAAAGTGATACATTAATTATCTTCCACATTTCCACCTCCTGCCATCCGCTTATATGTGGCTGTGACTGGAGAAATGGGGCATATTGGTTTTGCGACCAGTGTAGATCCAGATCAGCATTTGCATCCGCAGTCTGCTCAGGATCTGCACTGTTCGCCATTCCATCCTATGTAACACCCGGTATGCTACTAACAATCAATATGCATCGTCATCAGGTGACATGAGTGCGCTATTCGACTTGGATCTATGCTGGTCACAAATACCATAATCCACATTTCTCGAGCCATAGCCACAGCCACATCGGTGATCAGTGTAGACCCTAATCAGCTTCCACAAAAATGCCCAACTAGAAACCAGGGGGTCGTTTCACTAAAATTCGTAGTACGACTAAGTGCAAATTTCAATCGATGGATTTACATTTATTGAGCATAGGCTGCATAGCCTATGCTCCATAAATGTAAAGCCAATAATTGTTTGCAACAAAACATTGTTAATGCGAATTGTACAGACTATCATAAGTTTGCACTTGTAAACATGTTAGTCGTACAGAGTTTAGTGAAACGGGCCCCAGGAATACTCGCCTGAGCTCGGTCCATCGATTAGGACGGGACATATAACTAAAGGGGTTATTAGTAGAACAAGGGGGTAAGTCTATAAGGAATTAACCAGTGTCGTCCACTGATCCCTTCACTTATATAATGTTCAAAATTTATTTCGCTGTTATGCAATGTGATTTAAAGATATTGCAAATTGAGCCTGTGCTCGACAATTTCCGTAAATTTCCGTCGTCATTTACGGAAATTATCGGCTGTTTCCGGAATCTATATCGGCGAAATACGGAGATTCACTAAGCAGACAATCTCACACACCAATACTTAGGATAAAATTGTAGACCAGAAATTTCTCCCACAGAGTGGACTTTGCATGATGCTTAGTTGTAAACGGGGCCATTTACCTCATTTAGGTATCATGTTCTGTATTTTGCTTTGTAATCCAACTACATTTGCTGTCTGCATGTTTACCACCAGCCTACACCCAGGCTGTGATTGGGGGGTATGTGGTGTCCGGTATGTGTGACCCGTGTATACCCAGATCACACTGCGCAATTTACTAATTCCGCTGGTGTTGCACTCCGCACCGGCGTTTAATGTTTCATGTTGAAAAATAAGTTGGACCCTGATGTGATGCAACTCAACTCTACTTAAAGCTATCGCATAAAGGCAGTTTCGTCTAGTAACGGCACAAATCCGAAAGACAGTGTATAGAGAGGCCCCCACTGTAGTTACGGTATGCGAAAATCCAAAGACATGGCTTGGTGTTTTTTCAATCATGAACAGCCAGCGTCATTATCAATACATCACAGTGGAATAAGCACACAAAGTAGTATGCGTGTTTAGAGAGGTGTACTACTGCCACATCTTATTAAATAAAGGATGTTTTACTACAACAAAATGTTGCTATTCTGCATTGTACGGGAGAGCCCCGCAGGACATGCATTTGTTATATTAATTCGTTCCCAGAAATAACAATTCGTCCCTTCAATTTAACAATTCTTTACCTTCGAAATTAACAATTCGTTCCCACGATATAACAATTGGTTCCATCGAATTAATAATTAATTTCCACGAAATGACAATTCGTTCCGTCAATGTAACAATTCGTTCCCACGAATTAACAATTCGTTCCCACGATATAACAATTCGTTCCAACGAATTAACAATTCGTTACCGTGGGAACGGATTGTTATTTCGTGGGAACGAATTAATAAAAAGCGGGTCACATACCGAACTACGGTAAGTCCGAGATTCTTTCGCTAAATACAACAATTTGCACACGAATTACTTGCGATACCTGACAAATATGATGCCATTGTAGTGTCCTTTGACATAGCACCTGTTTCAGGCTGCGCTCGGAAGCCTCGGAATTCCTACGCGTTTCCTAGCCTTGCCGATACACTTGATATATAATCACACTAGCTCGGTAGTCTCTATAGTACCACCGTCTCATCATCAGGGGGCCGTTTCACTAAACTTCATACGACTAAATTGTTCGTAACTGGACAATTATGATAGTCTGTAAATTTCACATTAACAGCATTTTCTTGTAAACAGTTATTGGCTTTACATTTATTGAGCATGCAGCATATGTTCAATAAATGTAAATCCATCAAATGAACTTTCCAAACTATTCTAAATGTGCACTTACTGAAACGGGCCCCAGGTTACTACTGCTGGGTCAGTTTGTTTATAGTGACCACCAGGAGGCGCGGTTGCTGTATATACGACAATTCCTGCTACATTGGAACTTACGTGGGTACATCTTTGTCAAGTGTTTTGCCGCGCTGCCGTCGGCGTCGACATATTCCGCCAACAATGCGAAACACAGAATTAATACAAACTGTACGACCAGCACGACCGTTCCAAACTGGAATCTCCAGATGCCTACCATTGTTTTATTCAATTCCACTGTTCTTTAACAACAGTATATCGCTGCAATCGTGCGCATATGTACACAGCCGTGTGTGTTAATCAACAATTTTCAAGTCCAACTGGGAATCAAGCGATTTGATCGACTGAGCCTGTGCTGTTGCACAGCTCAGGCTCAGTTAATCAAACTGCTTGATTTCATACACAATGTTGAAGTATTTTCAAATAACGAAATTGACAAATATTGGTAAGATTATCACAGGCGGCAGTGTATATATGTGTTAGTATACTACGAAAATACGGTATTATTTTAAAACGCTAGTTAATTCCATCGGCTAGTATATGTGACAAAACGAACCCATTGAGTTTGCAAACAGTGAAGCCCCAGACACATACGCACCAAGCACTTTTCACTATGCAGTTGTGGGAACGTCCATGATTTACCTGCAACATATCCACATTGGCGTGAATGACTGTGCTACCAGATCAGACACTACACTGGTCAAACACTCAATAAGCCCCTTTCGTCACATACGAGTTAATCCAACAGATTACATTATCACATGTGGGATTATTGCACGAACATTGTCGTCTGATGTTGCTTTAGCATTCTTTCTCAATAAAAACATGTTTGACAGCACTTTAGAATCATTTCCAATGGAAATGATTCTAAAATGCTGTCAAAGCATGTATTTGATGATAATTATTGAAGAAAATAAATAAACATCAGACGACAAAATTTAATTCTGCATTAACCTCCCTATAACAGCCACCTCTCTACAACAGCCAGTTTTGCGTCTTCCCATGGGTGGCTGTTGTAGAGAGGTTGCACTGTATGATGGTGTTATATAGCGTTTTACACATGGAGAAACAGTTGTAGTCATTGTCTAGTCACTGTATTTATAAAGTATATTACACCATCATATCACCATGCCGACGATCTGTGATCTTTTCCGTAAATGACGTCGACTTTTACGAAATGCTCATGTTCCCTTTTTGCTTTGATTAACTCTCGATGTCATTTACGGAAAATATCAAACATTTGGAAAACATATTTCTGTAAAGAAATCACATATCTTCTTACGTACACAATCACATTGTCATATTTCATAAGTGTTTCATTGTTTTAACGATTGGCGTTATTTTAAATCCCAAAACGTCTGTGTGTTTTTGCTGTTTTTTACATTCCTAAATGAGTTAGCAATTATCGCACATTTTATCCCGTGGACATAATACTATAGATTCAAGTCAATTGGACAGCACACTAATACCGACAATTAGGCGCTGTATACTCAATGGAAATACTGAAACATTTGTAAACAAAACTGAATCACCAGGTTTAGTTTACGCAACATTAAAGCGCAATCGGTCAGCCAATCATTAAAGCGCATTAGGAATTCTCATTCAATGAAAAGCAGAATACGGGCCAACACCCGCGTGCTGTATCATCGAAACTGCGGGATCACGAGGGGAGTCCGAAATGTAATGCAATTACGGTTGTTACAGTCGCCAAGTCATCGCACTTTTTTCGGATTGGTAAACAAATCATTGTCATACACGTACAGTCCCCAGGGTGTCCGATTTGGAGAAGTTCCACTGTAAATCAGACATGTGAGCACTTTATGAAACATTTTAGTGTTGTAAAATCATGCCATTGTCATCGGAGATATATCACAGCTAAACACATCTAAGTTAAACATCCATATCTTCCCGAGTGTCCGATTTAGAGGGGTTCCATTGTATTTCATCAAATAACATGGAGGTTGTTTTACCATTGCACACGCCGCCAGTAACTATGTATGGTAATCCGCACACCTCTCTTTCCAAACCTGAAGACAAATAATCAGTTAATAAATAAAACTGTTTACTACAGTGAAACCTCTAAAAACCGGACACCCTGGGAGGTCCCCATGGTATCTGGCTTAGGGAGGTTTCACTGCAAATCAGGCGTTTGATCATTCTGAGCCATAGCTGTGTGCTATGCGATCACGAACAGACATTATCACCTGAGATAAATGACCAGGAAACTCACTTGTGTTTTCTTGGTGTCCGGTTTAGAGAGGATCCAATGTACAAAGATTGACATTGACATTCAAATGATCGAAATAACAATAACAATGATTTACAGGGTATTTGTTTCTATAAATGGAATATGAGTTTGTTTGCAGACCTCTACTTTTCAATGTGCATCAGTCGGTGCACAACAAATATAGCCAATGCATCCAATTTATATATCATTCTGCTTAACATTTTTAATTTCTGTTAACATTAAAACAGAAAATGTACGTAATAAATGTGAACGATTATTGGATGTACATTATATGCAGCCTATATTCAATAAATTTAAATCCGTCAATTTAAATTGACAGATGATCTTAAATTTGCACTTACGAACAATTTAGTCGTACGAAGTTTAGTGAAACCGCCCCTAGTTGAATCCCAACACCATTTAGATTACTGTTCGAACACCCTTCGTACAGAAAGGAGTAAAGGGAGGTAAAAGTTACACTGGCTTATATAATGGGAAATAATATTGGGTACAGCCAGTAGAGACACGCCATGTCAACAGTTTACACAATTATATTACGCATCTACTCCGGAAAATGTTGTCAACTTTTGACAATATTTACGGACAATATTGTAAATTGTGTAAACGTATTTCATGCAATTACGCAGTACGTAGATGTCCGAAGGTGCAAAATGCACATGTCGTGTGTCAAATGGCTGTACCCAATATCAAAAGTTGACACAATTTTCAGAACATTTCTCTGAAAATTTCGTCAACTTTTGACTTTATTTATGAAAAATATTCTGAATTTTGTAAAAATATTTAATGAACTTACGCAGATGTCTGAAGGTACAAACTCGCATTGCGTGTCTCATTTTTGTCCGAAAAGAATATAGCTAAAGGAAAATCAGAACAATGTAATTGTCGATCTGTATCGCTTTTCTGGGTACATATGTACGGAGCCCCACAGGGGACGTAGACTTTTTTTTTTTTTTAATTCGTTCTCAGGAAATAACAATTTGTTCCCTCAATTTAACAATTCGTTCACACGAATGAACAATTCGTTTCCACGGAATAAATTGTTAATTCGTGGGAAAGATTGTCATATCGGTGGGAACAAATTGTCACTGATAAAAAACATGTTTATAAGACTGCACAGTGTAGCTAGCGCCACCCACAGTTTTCTGCTACATTGTGTTATTGTGTATAGTGATATGCTACGGTACTACTTTAAGCTTAGGTATGTCCAATTAGTAGGCGCAAAATGTTCTCTATTATTAAGATTTCTTTTAATTCTGGAAATTTGGTCCAATATTGATTTTATTGCGAAAAAACAATTTCCCTATGTTAAATCGCCTTAGACATCTTCACATGGTTTTTCGAATGTCAGAAATAGTTAGCCGATTATCAAAATTTAAGTTTTGATTTCTTAGTTAGATCATTTCCAAGCTATCTAGCCAGGCTTCAGAGTAAATTTCCAATATTGTTTTTTTTTTTTTTTTTTTACTCCTCCCCAGCTCCTGCGTTTCCTTTTCCCCATGTTAAATTGCCATAGACAAATCAACTTTTCGTAATAAAAATGAATATTGGTACAAATTTCACGAAATAAAAAAGGCTAATTTAATAGTATGCATTATTTATATAGCCGTAACATCTGGGCAGATCTATAGTAACGTGTTAGAAGCATGCTGTTTTATTGACTGAATGGCGAATTGTGCACAATCTAAATTTACTGCATGGAGGCGCAGGCTAATCTGGGACTACAGTGGTCGCATTACCCGTAAGCCCCATTTCTCCAGTCACAACCACATAATTGAGACACGCCATTTGATTCAGTAACATCGGACATGTGAGTAATTTCGTTAAATAAATTTAAAAATTTACAATATTTTTCATAAATAAAGTCAAAAGTTGACAACATTTTCAGAGTACATGCGGAATAATCCGCATGTACTCTGAAAATGTTGTCAACTTTTGAACGGAAATATTGTAAATTTTGTAAACGTATTTCATGATATTTCGCTGATGTCCGAAGGTACAAAATTACATGGCTAGTCTCATATATGAAGGGTGCTGCATGAGCCTGCAGATCTACAAGCGACCTTGTTCGTATCTCATCACCAGGTACACGCGCACAATCATATCACTTTACATAGCATGACTATCATAGGATGTGGTTATGCCTGGAGAAAATGAGCTCACTGTTTTGCCACCAGTGTCGGTCCCGATCAGACTGTGTGGATCTGCACTGTTCGCCACTCCATCAATGAAACACCCGTTGTGCTTCTAATAAGCAATACAGATCGTTATCAGGCTATACTTAAACTTAATAACACATAAGTGCCATCTGAATGTGCACATCTATACATGTACATGACCTCGTATCCCGGCATTACATGTACATACACACTACTAGTAATATCACTTTACATACGAAGTAGATCATAACATGTACATACACACTACTAGTAATATCACTTTACATACGAAGTAGATCATTACGTGTACATGCACACTACTAGTAATATCACTTTACATACGAAGTAGATCATTACGTGTACATACACACTACTAGTAATATCACTTTACATACGAAGTAGATCATAACATGTACATACACACTACTAGTAATATCACTTTACATACGAAGTAGATCATTACGTGTACATACACACTACTAGTAATATCACTTTACATACGAAGTAGATCATTAAGTGTACATACACACTACTAGTAATATCACTTTACATACGAAGTAGATCATTACGTGTACATACACACTACTAGTAATATCACTTTACATACGAAGTAGATCATAACATGTACATACACACTACTAGTAATATCACTTTACATACGAAGTAGATCATTACGTGTACATACACACTACTAGTAATATCACTTTACATACGAAGTACATCACTACATGTACATGCACACTACTAGTAATATCACTTTACATACGAAGTAGATCTCATTACATGTACATACACACTACTAGTAATATCACTTTACATACGAAGTAGATCTCATTACATGTACATACACACTACTAGTAATATCACTTTACATTACGAAGTAGATCTCATTACATGTACATACACACTACTAGTAATATCAATTTACATACGAAGTAGATCATTACATGTACATGCACACTACTAGTAATATCACTTTACATACGAAGTAGATCATAACATGTACATACACACTACTAGTAATATCACTTTACATACGAAGTAGATCATTACATGTACATACACACTACTAGTAATACCACTTTACATACGAAGTAGATCATTACGTGTACATACACACTACTAGTAATATCACTTTACATACGAAGTAGATCATAACATGTACATACACACTACTAGTAATATCACTTTACATACGAAGTAGATCATTACGTGTACATTACACACTACTAGTAATATCACTTTACATACGAAGTAGATCATTACATGTACATGCACACTACTAGTAATATCACTTTACATACGAAGTAGATCATTACGTGTACATACACACTACTAGTAATATCACTTTACATACGAAGTAGATCATTACGTGTACATACACACTACTAGTAATATCACTTTACATACGAAGTAGATCATTACGTGTACATACACACTACTAGTAATATCACTTTACATACGAAGTAGATCATTACATGTACATAGTAGTAATATCACTTTACATACGAAGTAGATCATTACGTGTACATACACACTACTAGTAATATCACTTTACATACGAAGTACATCATTACATGTACATACACACTACTAGTATATCACTTTACATACGAAGTAGATCATTAGTGTATACATACACACTACTAGTAATATCACTTTACTACGAAGTAGATCATTACATGACATCACACTACTAGTAATATCACTTTAACATACGAAGTAGATCATTACATGTACATACACACTACTAGTAATATCACTTTACATACGAAGTAGATCATTACGTGTACATACACACTACTAGTAATATCACTTTACATACGAAGTAGATCTTATATGTACATACACACTACTAGTAATATCACTTTACATACGAAGTAGATCATTACATGTACATCACACTACTAGTAATATCACTTTACATACGAAGTAGATCATTACGTGTACATACACACTACTAGTAATATCACTTTACATACGAAGTAGATCATTACATGTACATACACACTACTAGTAATATCACTTTACATACGAAGTAGATCTCATTACATGTACATACACACTATGTAATATCACTTTACATACGAAGTAGATCATTACATGTACATACACACTACTAGTAATATCACTTTACATACGAAGTAGATCTCATTACATGTACATACACACTACTAGTAATATCACTTTACATACGAAGTAGATCATTACATGTACATACACACTACTAGTAATATCACTTTACATACGAAGTAGATCATAACATGTACATACACACTACTAGTAATATCACTTTACATACGAAGTACATCATTACATGTACATGCACACTACTAGTAATATCACTTTACATACGAAGTAGATCATAACATGTACATACACACTACTAGTAATATCACTTTACATACGAAGTACATCATTACATGTACATACACACTACTAGTAATATCACTTTACATACGAAGTACATCATTACATGTACATGCACACTACTAGTAATATCACTTTACATACGAAGTAGATCATTACATGTACATACACACTACTAGTAATACCACTTTACATACGAAGTAGATCATTACGTGTACATACACACTACTATTAATATCACTTTCATACAAGTACTCATTATGTACATGCACATATCGTAATCACCTTTACAATAAGTACATATTATGTTCATACACATACTAGTAATATCACTTTACATACGAAGTTACATCATTACATGTACATACACACTACTAGTAATATCACTTTACATACGAAGTAGATCATAACATGTACATACACACTACTAGTAATATCACTTTACATACGAAGTAGATCATTACATGTACATACACACTACTAGTAATATCACTTTACATACGAAGTACATCATTACATGTACATACACATACTAGTAATATCACTTTACATACGAATACATACATGACATGCACTACTAGTAACTACTTACATACGAAGTATCATACATACTACACACTACTAGTAATATCACTTTACATACGAAGTAGATCATAAACATGTACATACACACTAGTATCACTACATACAAGTAACATCATAACAGTACTTTACACACTACTAGAATATCAGTCTTACGATAGAATCATTACATGTACATACACACTACTAGTAATATATCACTTTACATACGAAGTAGATCATAACATGTACATACACACTACTAGTAATATCACTTTACATACGAAGTAACATACGTACATACACTGACTATTCATCACTTTACATACGAAGTGATCATTAGTGTACATGCACATACATATACATTTACATACGAAGTAGATCATACAGTACATACACACTACTAGTAATATCACTTTACATACGAAGTAGATCATTATGTACATACACATATAGTAATATCACTTTACATACGAAGTGATCATTACGTGTACATAACACAACTTACTATTTAATATCACTTTAACATACGAAGTAGATCATTACGGTACATGCACACTACTAGTAATACACTTTACATACGAAGTAGATTATAACAGTACATACCACTATAGTAATATCCTTTAACATACGAATTAGATCACGTGTACCATGCACACTACTAGTAATTCACTTTTTACATTACGGAAGTGGATCATTTTTTGTCCCAGCACACTACTAGTAATATCCACTTTACATTACGAAGTAGATATTACATGTACATACACACTACTAGTAATATCACTTTACATACGAAGTACATCATTACAATGTACATACACACTAATTTTTTCTAGTAATATCACTTTACATACGAAGTAGATCTCATTACATGTACATACACACTACTAGTAATATCATTTTACATACGAAGTAGATCATTACGTGTACATACCACTACTAGTAATATCACTTTACATACGAAGTAGATCATTACGTGTACATGCACACTACTTGTAATATCACTTACATACGAAGTAGATCATAACATGTTTGATAAAAAACATTAACTCATTATGATTTACAGGCCTTTGCGATTGTATTGGCATC
>CM055270.1:108835219-108890273 GCA_029237695.1 Conchocele bisecta
GAATGTGGCTATGACTATAGAACTGCGGCTTATGGAGTCTGTTGAATCACCCCCCCCCACCCCCCCCCCATACAGCATGATACAGTGGAACCTCTCTAAACCAGACACCAACCTGGGATCTAACATTTGATGAATTTCTTTGTAATTTATCTCAGGGGCTAATGTCTGTTCGTGATCGCACATAATGATCAAATGCCTGATTTACAGAAAATCCTCTCTAAGCCGGACACTGTGTACCTCCCAGGGTATCGGGTTGTTTAGAGAGGTTTCACTCACATATCAAATATATTTGTTATGCGCACGACCGATGTTTCACTCACTGAATAACGACATGTGCAGACCATGATCAAGAAATTAAATCCAAATTCATCTAAATTACTTTGCCCTAAATGATACTATTATATTGTGTATATGGGCCGTTAAGCATTCTATTCTATCAAAGCAGGCATTTATAGAGAAGAAGCTGCGGATCCATGACACGTGCGGGGTACACAACCTGCACGGCATGCCGGGAGTTCTGGCCGCCATTGCCGGGGCCATCGTAGCCGGCATGATTAACTTCGATGACTGGAGCATCAGGTAGGCCAGCCCTGGGTGCGACTTTATGTATCTTACACCACTGCCTGTGCGAATCTTGCCAACATTTTATTATTTTCAAATATTTGTATCTTATGCGTCTGAGCTGTGCCACAGAT
Organism: Conchocele bisecta; assembly: GCA_029237695.1. NCBI lineage: Eukaryota > Metazoa > Mollusca > Bivalvia > Lucinida > Thyasiridae > Conchocele > Conchocele bisecta. Next base: position 108,835,915 of record CM055270.1, read on the forward strand.
CAGGCTAAGCCAATCAAACTGCTTCATTGCGAGTCAATAGAGATACCTGTAATGACGGATAAGTATAAGTTATTGTTCGCATTTTGCATTTGAAGGAATGACATACGAGGGAGCCTGAACAATAACATACATATAATTGTCTGGCGGATACCGGATAGCGACTCTCGTGCTCACTGTTGTCCTGACCATAGGGGGCGGGGAGCTCACATGTAATAGCATTGCTATTCAATTTCTACGGAGGGGACGTGGATTTAAATAACAATTCATTCCCTCAATTTAACAATTCGTTTCCTCGAATTAACAATTCGTTCCCACGACATAACAATTTGTTCCCTAGAATTAACAATTCGATCCTACGAAATGATAATTCTTTCCCACGAATTAACAATTCGTTCCAACGAATCATTTTGTTCTCTGAATTTAACAATTCGTTCCCACGAATTAATAATTCGTTCATGTGGAAACAACGAATTGTTATTTCGTAGGAACGAATTAATAAAAATCAAATTCTACGTCCTCTGCGGAGCTCCGTAAATTTCAGCTATAGGGGTTTGTTTGTAATTTTATTTAAGTCGTTGGTTGTAATTACTTTATGGAGTGCGCTGTAACCTCTGCCTATACCATGGTGCTGATATGTAATAGATGCACAGTCACCTGCGTTAATCTTGCCCACATGTCAACGTTTCTAAACATTTATTGGCAATCGCAAGTCGCAATGAAACAGTTTGATAGGCTTAGCCTGAGCTGTAGCACAACACATATTTGAACATAAGACAGCAGACAACTGTTGGCAAGATTATCACAGGCAGTGGCGTATGTTTATGTTTAGCATAGACGATATAAGAAATAGGTGATGTACTGTTTCATACGCGTAACTACGGAGCCCCACAGGGAACATGGATTTTTTTTATTAATTCATTCCCACGAAATAACAATTCGCTACCACAATTTATCAATTTGTTCCCTCAAATTAACAATTCGTTCCCACGATATAGCAATTCGTTCCCACTAATAACAATTTGTTCCCATGGGAATGAATTGTTATTTCGTGGGAACGAATTGTTATTTCGTCGGAAAGAATTAATAAAAAAAAAAAAAGTATACGTCCCTGTAGGGCTCCGTAATCATATATTGCATTCCACTATGCACCAGAGCGGATGGACATACCAGCATGGATTTAAATGTACAGTGACGTGTTTAGTAGTTTGGTATACATATTGATCATTATATAGGCAGCAGATGTCCAAGATGACCGCCTCCAGCAGTGCGCCAAATCAGAGCGAGGCTAGAGTGTGAGATGAAGTCAGAAAGCCATTCGATATGTCACACACTCGCCAACCATTAACACGACCTTGATCTGTGTTACCTTTGAAATGTCACTGAAACACTTAGCCATTTTGTTGTATGGCCTTGCCTCGATTTCTAAAACATATGAAAAACATATGAATTGCATATGGAATTCATATGAAAAGAACCGATATTAAATTCATATGCCACACATTTGGTAGTGTATAACCTTACCTGATCAATTCGATATCAAAATATATTCATAGCCTGATACAATGTATTCTGTAATAGCCAATAATGACATTTCTGTATCAGGCTCGGCTCGGAAACGGTAGGAATTCCGAGGCGAGCCTCGGAATTCCTACCAGTTTCCTAGCCTTGCCTGATAAACTCGATATGAAACTAACATTTACACTGGTATTCTCTATGCTCGCTCCAGGGTTCGCATTGCGACTGCCCGTGCTAAACAACATTGACGACGGGAGTGACCTGTTTGACGACGGCCTCTTCTGGAACGTTGCCGACGATATGCCGACCATGGACGGAGACGACGGGTATGGCTCGTATATACTGTTCTCCTGTAGTGAAATCTCCAGCATTGTTCATTGTTGTAACAATATTTTAGCAATTGCTTGTGGCAATTATAGTTGGGCATTTTTGTCTTTATACATGTGTCACACATACCCGCCTCTATCGTGCATGTGCGTTGAAGGATCGTAATTCCAGAGCTGGGAACATTTCCGGATAAACAGTTTGCTTAGAGCACATGTACAAGAATAAAATACTATAAACGATACTGACATGCGATTTATGTTCAATCACATGTGGCTTAGAGCACCCTTAAACACTAGTATAGTCCTTTCCGTATTAATTTCAGATTGTCCCATTCATTAAAAGAGGTGTCAAAGGCAGACAATGTTTACAAACATGGCATATTTGCATGAGACTATTGGACATCTTAATGTACAGTGGAACCACTCAAGACCGGACACACTGGGGACATCCGAGGGTGTCCGGTTTAGAGATGTTTCACTGTGAAACTTGCATATAACTACTACTCCAAGATACGCGTAGGTGCTTTGTGATCATGACATACATTATCGTCGGAGAAAATGGCAACGAAGCCTATCAAAATTATGTACAACTTACTTGTCTCTCTGTCCCGTTTGCAGGGGTTCAATTGTACCTTAGTTGCACATATAGGTATTCAAGTATTTTTTAATTGTTATTGTTGATAACGCATTACAAATACATTCAAAGTGATCTAATTAACATCTCCATTGACCTGTATTTTGTTTCAGTGCGATACACTTGCAGACTTACAGTCCCGAGGCGACGGAAGCCAGAAACGGTAGCACCAATGTCCGCTTATAACCGATCATACTCCAGATATGTTAACACTTATAGCCGGTATATTCACTCGTGTCTGCTCATGTTGTATACCAGGGGTGTTTCCGTTTCACTAAACATCGTACGACTAAGATGTTCGTAAGTGTCAATTTAGAATCGTCCGCAAATTCCAATTAATGGATTTACATTTATTGAGCTTAGGCTGCATATGCAGCCTATGCTGAATAAATGTAAATCCAATAATTGTTTACAAGATTACATTGTTAATGTGAAATTTACAGACTATCATAATTTTGCACGTATGAACATTTTAGTCGTACGAAGATTAGTGAAACAGCCCCAGACATGTGAACTACCATTTGTTTCCCATGCACGCTGTAATAATTTAACTTCGTAAAACTAATACATGTAATACACTAATACACCGCCAACGTTAATCTTGCCCACTTTGTCAACGTTTCTGAATATTTATTAGCAATGCCAACTAGCAATGAAGCAATTTGATTGTCTGAGTCTGTACTGTAGCACAGGTCAAGCTGCTGGATTTCAAACACTATATTCATGTATTTTGAAATAAAGACATTTCCAAATATTGACAAGATTAGCGCAGGCGGTAGTGTACATACACATATACATGTACAGTGAATTATTATAATGTCGTGTAGTTTTATATATTAGGTAATATATTCCTATAAGTAATTGTTATAGTTCTAGTCAGGGACATATGTGTTTTACGACTAGTGTTGATCCTGATCATTCTGTGCATCTTCACAGTCTGATCATGATCGGCACTGCTCACTATTCAATCAATGAAACATCCGTCACGCTTCTAACAAACAATATAGATCGTTATCAGGCTACTGGAGGGTACTACTTGATCAGCAGCTCTACTGGTCACAAATTACATAAGCCCCATTTCTCCAGTCACTGCCACATACAAGAGAATAACCACATGTTATAACCTAAATACATATATATAGAAAATAGTAGGTTAGTGCCGTGAATGGGAGAAATATCTGGGCCGTTTACTCTGTCGAACATACTGGGCTATGTCATGCTATATGCGCCTTGGGATATGCGGCGGAACGAACTGCCTGTTGTTTGCCAGTGGCGGCCTAGTGGGTGACTGCGCTGGTCAGGGCGTGGCTGTTGTTCCTTGTTGTTGCCCGTTGGCGGTTGTGGTGCGGGGGCCTCTGGCTTTGGTTGTCTCTGACTGCAGTGTCCCGTTCTACTGCGGGTGTGCCAGTCATTCAGCCCCTACTCAACCTGCGGTGTTGCTCCTCTTCTGCGGGCGGTGCGTTTGCCCGTATCACCTGGATCCACCCCTGCTTGGTCTACACTTCCGTCACAAATCGTATAATAGCATCAACAACTACTATAACACTGAGTATCCATATATGATCAGCACTCACACTCAGCTCTTATCACCGTCTGACGTACTGATATAGTCGGTAGGAGAATTAACTACCTACTAGTAAGCTGTATTTAACCGCCTCGTTGCCTCCTTCATTTAATTCACATATGTTGACTGCATTGAAACTATTAGTAAATTCGGAAACAAACGGACCAACGGCCATTGACCTGACAGTTCGCCGGGCTCAATTATATGGGATATGATACGAGAGATAACATGTTGAAATCACACCTATGATCTGTTCCCTCCGACGGAGATCGTCGCTGATAGTTCAGGACTACATGTATAGTAGTATTGCCTTCGTTTGCGGAAAAGTGCTACTGGAGAATTAGGACGACGAAACGATGGCGCTTGCATGACCGTTCCACCCATGTGCTGAGAAACCATTGCGGTATCCAGGCATGAGCGAGCGCCAATGAACAGCCAACTAGTCCGGTGACTGGACTATCATTCCATTAGCACCTTGAGGGAGCATTGCGATTCCAGGGCCTGGGGGTCGTTTCACTAAGCTTCTACGACTAAAATGTTCAAAAGTGCAACATTATGATTTCAAATTTAACAATGCTTTCTTGTAAACAACTATTGGATTTACATTTATTGAGCATAGGCTGCATGCAGCCTGTGTTCAATAAATGTAAATGAATCTATTGAAATTTCCAGATGATCCTAACTTTGCACTTACGAACATTTTAGTCGTACAAAGTTTAGTAAAACGACGCCCAGAACATTGGAGGTCCAGCCTCTGTGGTCAGACTGTGCCAGGGCCATAGTACCAGCCCCATGCGCACTGCCCGGCTCCAATCTGAGACACGGGCATGTGTCCGGCTGCGAGCTGGGCGATAGACACATCGTCCAGCCAAGTAGGTCAGAACATTGCTGAGCTAAGCAGCACTGTTTGTTGCTGACCTATATCTCACATAGACATATCCCAGACCAGTACTACTATGATGGGTTCAGCTTGAAATAGGATAAACTATGCGGATCGACAGTACTGTCATCAGTAGCCGATTTCATCAAAATTGCAAAGTACATGTATACTTATCTAGCAAAGTATATTTGAGGGAGTAATCACTTATTTTTTTTTTTTCCCAAAATGCGTTATTTAATATAGAACTAACGACAGCATATATTTGATGATTAAAAGTATGCAGAATTATTATACTGAATTTATTACATTATCACAGCCAAAATGGCTGTGATAATGTAATAAATTCAGTATAATAAAAAATAATAAATTTATTCTAAAATTGAGAATTTCTCCCTCAAAGTATACTTTGCTACAAAAGTATACTTTGCAATGTTGGTGAAATAGTCTACAGATAGGTAGCACAGAGCAGGAGCTACACATGGAGGAGCTGGCGGAGCAGTAAAAAAAACGAACATTTTTGAAAAATGACTCCGAAACCTGGATATATACAGAGTGGCCTGCGGTTCTCTTACCAGGCGAATTGCAATTCCTGGAGCGCAGGATTGCAATTCGCGTTCCCATTAATTGCAATTGGACCGCAATCGGACTGCAATCATGTGACTGCGATCCAAAGAGTTGGTTGCGGAATTGCAATACTTATAGCGCAGTTAGCGCTGCGCTCCGCTTTTAATTGCAGTTTACTTTAAACTGCGAAAGAATGACCGCTTTACGCTGCGCTCTGCGGTCAAACCAGTGGTCCGCTCTGCTTAACCAATGCGGCAATACAATCGAAATAGTTGACAAACGTATCCGTGTTCCAATCCAAAATTTTATCCCATCTATCTAATTCAAAGTGACTAGCCTAGAAAGTCAGCGGTATTTGTGATCTGTTTTGTTGGTGCGCAAATATAAATCGGCGGGTTATTTCTAGACAAACAGTGAAACATTGACCTTGACAATTTCTTGGACAAAACAAGATGTCGTCACTCACTCACTGCCACAGGCAATGTTGAATATCCCCCACCCACTTGAATTCATGTACTCTTATATATACAGATTGAGTTGAATACAATGGAATTATTTTAGTAGCCCTGTGCTCACTGCCGTTCCGAATATCAAGAACAAATTAAGACACCACCATGCTGACAATATATTTATTTTCGTATAAAATCAAATGATAATGTGTGGTCTACGGTATAATATAGCAAAACAAAGCATCAATTTTGCGTTTTGTTTACTTTTTTGTCGGTATCAAATTACGTTTTCCTATTATGTTGACATTATTTCGACGCGTTCCTATAGTCGACATGACAATTTCTGAGATCAACACAAGTCAACTTTTCATAATGTCTTTCAATTTCAAGCTGCTAGGAGACTGTGAATTGCATAGTAACCATAATAACATGGTGAACATATTGATAATAATTTTTAAAAGAAAAGCATATTTTAATTTTAATTTTCGAAACCTGATCATAAAAAAAATATTTATTTATTTTGGAATTAGATTTATATTACTGCAAACGTTCTGTTCTGGCTGTTGATTTTCTATTGGCCCGAATCAAATTTTGTGAAGATAATATTTATTCCGGTGATAAGCCATTTCTTTAAAATAAAACGGTTTACTTGTGTCACAGAGTGAGAAAGATAAATAACGGCCGGAATCGAACCAGGGACCTAATGTTTACCTACGACATGCCCATGACTCTACCGAGCAAGCTAACAAGGCACAGATCATACACACTTCATCCCCATGGTCAGTTGCGTACTGTGACATTCTTCTCCGCCAAATTGAAATTCGTCCTCGAATTCTATGTTTAATTTTTGTCTCCAAATTCCATATGTTTGGGTACAATTTGGGAGTATTTATCAGTCGCGGTCCTTTGTTGGGCAACAGAATACTCAATTATTGTCCGTACCCAGAGTTCCGGTGCTCCATAGGTTTTTCCTGCAGAGTACCGAATCGGATCTCATTCGCGCTTTAGCTGTTAATTGTGACATATTTTTCTGTACTTATTACACAGAAATGAATAATTATAATACTGACATTTCTTTCAATTGAAAAATACAGAAAATATGTCGCAATTAACAGTTGGAAGTGCAAATCAGATGTGATTTGGTACTTTGCAGGGGAAACCTACGGAGGGCACCATTATAAACTCTCGGTACGGACGATGCGGGAGTATTCTGCAGAGTTACTTCCCGCAACTACGTTGGGCGCTAAATGTCACAGGGTGAGAAAGATGTGCATCAGCCCGGAATCGAACCGGGGATCTCTGGTTTACCACACCATCGCTCTACCTGCTGAGCAAACCGGGCACAAATACACACTTATTCACCATAGTGATCACTTCATTCAACCAAAATTTCACAAGCTAGAAGTTATGCCAAATTATTACAGTCAACGTCACAGATTATGCTCTTGGCGACATTAGCGGACACAAATTTGTCCATCAATTTGATCAAATAAAAAACGGAATCCGACAGATAACACTACGACGCGCTTGGAAACATCATTATTCTGGTACTTGGAATCAAAATGGTGGATATTAAGATCAATATGTTAGGCGCTGACGGAACCTTTAACATTTGTTATCACGATAGCAGCTACAGGGATTGTTGGACGCATTTATTTAGAGAAACAAGAGATTACAATGGATTGGATAATATACTAAGTGACATTTTCTTCTAACGTACACCAACATAGAGGATTAAATTTGCGACAATGTTGGATTCTGGATTTTGTGGACAGGTGACAGAAATCGGAGCTGGATAAGAACCGACAGACGTGATTCTGAATATGCGTGCTTGGTCTGTGGTTTTTCTTCCAGATCATGTCATGCATGTTTTAATTTCACGTCATGTCAAAGCAGCACTATTGAATATAATGAATAACTTTAATATTCTACACCAGAATTAAAGTTCATTCATCGTCTGAATGTGTAACTGATGAATTAAGGTAAGTTACTTGTATATGACAACTTTTGCCTCACCACGATAGTGGAGGGGGCATTTAGTGTTACCCTTGACCTTGTCCGTTCTTCCGTCCGTCACCAACCTAGTAAACTCGAAAAACTTTTAAACCGTAATAGCTACATACCTGGAACTTGGTACATGTAGGTTTGATTCGACCCCATGGTCATGGATTATCTCACCCTTTTCAAGTTAGAATTTTCCAATTTTGTCTTGTAGCTCGTAAAGCTTTTAAACCCTAATAGCTACACACCTGAAACTTGGTATGTCCTTATGATGAGTAGATTTGCAAAGCTTATTTTCATTCGACCCCCGAGTCATGGATTATCTCCCTCTTTTTGAATTAGAATTTGAAAATTTTGCCTTGTAACTCGTAAAACTTTTGTAATAGCTACAGCACTGAAATTTGATATGTAGCTTCCTTATGATGAGTAGATGCGGAAAGTTTATTTTGATTTTTAATTCGAACCCCGTGTCATGGATTATCTCTCCCTTTTGGACACTGTAATTTTTCCTTGTTTACTATCAAAGCGATATGTGGGGTATCCGTGTTCTATGAACACATTTTCTAGTTTAGTTATCTCCCTTTGTTTTTTTTCGCGCACTGATTTGTCCGGAGCATAACGCGAACACCCTTTGCAATATTTTTTATGAAACTTAACACATGCATAGGTCTCACTGGACAGGGCGGAGCTATCGTTAAAGGTACATGCCCACTCAGTAGGCACAAAATGTTCTTTATGTCAGAGACATCATCGGAGACATTTTCTGGCCAGATAAACAATCATTTTACCATTACCCACGTATTGTTTGGCATTATTATACATTTATATCAGAAGAAAATTTCCACATTGATATCAGGGACGATAACCGTGTTTCCTTAAAATGTTAACGGACATTACTATTTATTCTCTGTATTTATTCAGTATAGCACGTGATCAGTCGGCCATGCCGAGTATAGCACTTGATCAGTCGGCTATCGCACCAGGACTAGTTTAGAACTTGATCAGTCGACCATCGCACCAGGAATAGTTTAGCCCTTGATCAGTCAGCCTTTTTTATGAAACTTAACACATGCATAGGTCTCACTGGACAGGGCGGAGCTATCGTTAAAGGTACATGCCCACTCAGTAGGCACAAAATGTTCTTTATGTCAGAGACATCATCGGAGACATTTTCTGGCCAGATAAACAATCATTTACCATTACCCACGTATTGTTTGGCATTATTATACATTTTATATCAGAAGAAAATTTCCACATTGATATCAGGGACGATAACCGTGTTTCCTTAAAATGTTAACGGACATTACTATTTATTCTCTGTATTTATTCAGTATAGCACGTGATCAGTCGGCCATGCCGAGTATAGCACTTGATCAGTCGGCTATCGCACCAGGACTAGTTTAGAACTTGATCAGTCGACCATCGCACCAGGAATAGTTTAGCCCTTGATCAGTCGGCCATCGCACCATGACTAGTTTATAACTTGATCAGTCGGCCATCGCACCACGACTAGTTTAGAACTTGATCAGTCGGCCATCGCACCAAGACTAGTTTAGAACTTTATCAGTCGGCCATCGCACCAAGACTAGTATAGCAGTTGATCAGTCGGCCATCGCACCAGGACTAGTTTAGCACTTGATTAGTCGGCCATCATGTCATCCTGCGTTACAGACAGAAGTGGTGGTCGGGGGGGGGGGTGTAGTGTAGTCATAGACAAAAACTGGTGGTGGTGGTGATACACATTGTTCCCATTGTGGGATATAGACCGGAACTTTTAGGACGCCAAATGTAGATGGCTGGTGTGTGTGGGGGATCATTGTTTTGTGTCCCCGGCGGTGGTGCGGAGTACAATGATGAATTACTTATGAATCGCAGGCGGGAGTGTAGTATTTCACCATGCCCAGTACGTATATCACTTGATTAGTTGGCCATCTCACCATGCCCAGTATAGCACGTGATCAGTCGGCCATGCCGAGTATAGCACTTGATCAGTCGGCCATCGCACCAGGACTAGCAGAGCACTTGATCAGTCTGCCATCGCACCATAACTAGTATAGCGCTTGATCAGTCGCCCATTGCACCATGCCCAGTATAGCACTTGATCAGTTGGCCATCTCACCATGCCCAGTATAGCACGTGATCAGTCGGCCATGCCGTGTATACATGTAGCACTTGATACCGTACTTCACAATCCTCAGTTTTAAATTGTTTCTGTATCGTAAAACTGAACATTTATTCATTTGGAAAAACTTAAAATTGTGGCAGATGATCGAAATGAAAACCGGATGTTTACATGCGAAATGAACTAGTGCATCGGTATATTTTAACCGCACGATGACCCACTGTATATTCATACCATATCCGTACGGATATATCGTATATACGAACGGATGTCGTATGTTTTTGTATAATATTCGTATAGTACGTTTGTATAATGTAAACAAACTGTACTATACGATGATACGGTAAGTTTTTAACGGAAATAGCGAAAGAATGACCGCACAAACGGTATCGTGAAAGAATGACCGCACAAACTGGACCGTGAAAGAATTACCGCACAAACGGTATCGCGAAAGAATGACCGCAAGAACGGGACCGCGATTGGACCGCAATTAGACTGCAATTTCAGAGCGGATGAATTGCAATTCAACGACCGCTGGATTGCAATTCTTGGTAAGTGAATCGCAGGTGGGAGTGTAGTATTTCACCGTGCCAAGTACGTATAGCACTTGATTAGTTGGCCATCTCACCATGCCCAGTATAGCACGTGATCAGTCGGCCATGCCGAGTATAGCACTTGATCAGTCGGCCATCGCACCAGGACTAGTAGAGCATTTGATCAGTCTGCCATCGCACCATATAAGTTATAACTAGTATAGCGCTTGATCAGTCGCCCATTGCACCATGCCCAGTATAGCACTTGATCAGTTGGCCATCTCACCATGCCCAGTATAGCACTTGATCAGTCGGCCATGCCGAGTATAGCACTAGATCACACCAGGACTACTTTAGCACTTGATCAGTCGGCCATCGCACCAGGACTAGTATAGCACTCAATCAGTCGGCCATCACACCAGGACTAGTTTAGAACTTGATCAGTCGGCCATCACACCAGTACTACTTTAGCACTTGATCAGTCGGCCATCGCACCAGGACTAGTATAGCACTCGATCAGTCAGCCATCGCACCAGGACTAGTTTATAACTTGATCAGTCGGCCATCGCACCAGGACTAGTTTAGAACTTGATCAGTCGACCATCGCACCAGGAATAGTTTAGCCCTTGATCAGTCGGCCAATCGCACTGAGACTAGTTGTTTTGCCCATTGATTAGTCGGCCATGCACCAGGACTTGTATAGCACTCGATCAGTCGGCCATCGCACCAGGACTAGTTTAGAACTTGATCAGTCGGCCATCGCACCAAGACTAGTTTAGCCCTTGATCAGTCGGCCATCGCACCAGGACTAGTTTAGAACTTGATCAGTCGGCCATCGCACCAAGACTAGTTTTGCCCTTGCTCAGTCGGCCATCGCACCAAGACTAGTTTAGAACTTGATCAGTCGGCCATCGCACCACGACTAGTTTATAACTTGATCAGTCGGCCATCGCACCAAGACTAGTTTAGCCCTTGCTCAGTCGGCCATCGCACCTGGACTAGTATAGCACTCGATCAGTCGGCCATCGCACCATGACTAGTTTAGAACTTGATCAGTCGGCCATCGCACCAAGACTAGTATAGCACTTGATCAGTCGGTCATCGCACCAGGACTATAGTTTAGCACTTGATCAGTCGGCCACGTCATCCTGCGTTACAGACAGAAGTGGTGGTCCGGGGGGGGGGGGGGGGGTGTAGTGTAGTCATAGACACAAACTGGTGGTGGTGGTGATACACATTGTTCCCACTGTGGGATATAGACCGGAACTTTTAGGACGCCAAATGTAGATGGCTGGTGTGCGTGGGGGATCATTGTTTTGTGTCCCCGGCGGTGGTGCGGAGTACAGTGATGAATTAACTGTATATTGGACACACATGTATATGTACTAGTGATACAGTACTTCACAATCCTCAGTTTTAAAATATTGTTTCTGTATCGTAAAACTGAAAATGTATTCAATTTGAAAAACTTAAAATTGTGGCAAATGATCGACATGAAAACCGGATGTTTACATTCGAAATCAACCGGTGCATCGTATATTTTAACCACAGGATGACCCACTTTATATTCTAACCATATCCGTACGGATATATCGTATATCTGTATATACGAACGGATATCGTATGTTTGTATAATATTCGTATAGTACGTTTGTATAATCACTGATAATGTAAACAAACTGTACTATACGATGATACGGTAAGTTTTTACCGCAAATAGCGAAAGAATGACCGCACAAACGGTATCGCGAAAGAATGACCACACAAACTGGACCGCGAAAGAATGACCGCACAAACGGTATCGCGAAAGAATGACCGCAAAAACGGGACCGCGTTTGGACCGCAATTAGACTGCAATTCCAGAGGGGAAGAATTGCAATTCAAGGACCGGTGGATTGCAATTCTTGGTAAGCGAATCGCAGGCGGGAGTGTATATTGAAAATGATCTAAGAACACAAAAGCTAAATGATGAAAACCGGTCCACTATTTCTGAAATTAGAAAAAATCCTCATTATGGAGATTTAACACGGGGAAAAAAATGTTCGCAAAACAATCAGTATTGGATCAAACTTCACTCAATAAAAAGAAGGCTCATTCTTCTGTTTTGCTAAATATTATCGAAAACAATATATTTTTGCATTGTTTATATATCCGTAAACTTTGGGCAGGTTTCGTGAAACAGACAGTAGTGGTATCGTCCAGACCACGAGACAAACACTGGTAGATAGTCAGTATACTACGGAGCCCCGCCGGGAACATGGACTTTTCTTTATTAATTCGTTTCCCACGCAATAACAATTCGTTCCCTCAATTTAACAATTAGTTCCCTTGATATAACAAATCGTTCCCACGAAATAACAATTCGTTCTCTCGAATTGACAATTACTTCCCATGAAATAACAATTCGTTCCCTCAATTTAACAATTAGTTCCCTCGATATAACAATTCTTTTCCACGAAATAACAATTCGTTCCCTGGATTTGACAATTAGTTCCCATGAAATAACAATTCGTTCCCTCAATTTAACAATTCGTTCCCTCGAATTAACAATTCGTTTCCACTATATAACAATTCTGTTCCCACGAAATAACAATTACTATATCGTGGGAACGAATTGTTATTTCGTGGGAACGAATTGTTAAATTGAGGGAACGAAATTGGTTAATTCGTGGGAACGAAATTTGTTATTTCGTGGTGGAACGTAATTAATAACAAATTATATATATATATTTTCTACGTCCCCTGCGGGACTCCGTACTATACCGCTATAGTGGCATAGCCCATGTCGGGAATAGGAGAAGATCAACACAAAACGTTACCTGATAAATAGAATACAAGGATAGTGTTTTTTTATGTGTGGCTGCCACTGAGAAAAGGGGCTAGTAGGTTTTGCGACCAGTGTAGATCCAGATCAGCCTGTGCATCCGTACAGTCTGGTCAGGATCTGCACTGTTCGCCATTCCGTCATGCATATAACAAGTAATATAAATCTGTATCAGGCTACGGGAGTGTGCTATTAGATCAGGAGCTACACTGGTCACAGATCTCAAAAGCCCCATTTCTCCCGTCACAGCCACATATAAAGTTTATCCGGCTCGGATTTATCACGTGACGGTGTTACCTCGCCGTGCGTGATAAACTCGATATCACAAGACACAAGTCTGGCACTCTCTATGTATCCATTCCAGGAGCCGCGGAGAAGTAATGACGACGTCTCCACGAACCGTGACAGACCGCAGCCATAATGAAGGGTAACCAGACGGTGTAAAGGAGGCGGCGTATCGCGAGTTTGCGAAGGAAATACAGTAGAACCTCTCTAAACCGGACACCAAGACAATATATGTGATCTCAGTTTGGGAGATTTCTTGGTAACGCCTCTCAGATAATAAACACATGTTCATGATTGTAAAAGACATACGGATGTCCCAGAATGGTTATATGCCTGATGTACAGTGAAACATCTATAAACCGGACACCCTGATACCTCCCAGGGTGTCCGGTTTACAGAGGTTTCAGTGTATAGCCCTATACCTCGAAACTAGCGTCTGAAGCAGTCACATAGAGTAGTATATAAGAGTCAAAATGATACAAGTTTATTTGTGGATGAAAAATTGCACACAACATCCTCTTTTGAGCCAACATACGTGTGGAAAAGTAGGTGAATTTTTATCTCCAAAATATGAGAAAATATGACATACAAGAATGAGAATTTTGTTTCTCTCGTATGTATCCACAATTGGGACGAAAACATCCACTATTGTGACCAAAACGGCGCCAGTTGTACTACAAGTCCAAATGTGTATATCGGTACGCAACTCGCCACCTCGTCTCGTTTCGCCTCGGCACATCCACAATCGAACGCCCAATTGAAGATATGTTTCCCATTGGAATAGACAGATACAATGCCATACAAGGAATGCGAAACATGCGGCAAGGGTTTCGACAAGCCCGCAAATCTTCGAAGACACATGGGTCGCAAGAACCCGTGCAGACCTCCCACGAAGAGAGTGTCCCGGATGTGGAGGGAAGTTTGCCACCTACAAGACTCTCTGGCAACATCGCTCGAACAGGTGTCCCGAGGGGCCAGAAGATAGAACCACGGAGGGTAGCAAGAAGAAGGCTGCGACCAGGAAGAGGATCCTGGTACTGGAGAGGAGGGTGGTAGAGTTGGAGGAGGAGGTGGCTAGCCTACGGGATGGAAAACCGCGCGAGGGAGCGAGACACGAGAACGACGACGACGAGATCGATTGGACAGATCTCGATCTGTAGAGAGAGAGATTCTGCACATTTTTGCACATTTTTGCACTAGCCAGTTTGCCCCATCTCGACCCCCAACGGCAAACAAAAACACCAGAAAACCTCTCCAAGAGACAAACAGAAATGATACACACATTTGTGTATTTGGACACATTTGGGAAAAGTGTAGAAAAAATTCGTCTCCCAAGAGACAAACAGAAATGATACACACATTTGTGTATTTGGACACATTTGAGAAAAGTGTAGAAACAATTCGTCTCCAAGAGACAAACAGAAATGATACACACATTTGTGTATTTGGACACATTTGGGAAAAGTGTAGAAACAATTCGTCTCCCAAGAGACAAACAGAAATGATACACACATTTGTGTATTTGGACACATTTGGGAAAGACGGTTTGGAAAAAGAGGCTCGCATCTACAACACCTTTTCTCGCAGAGCGCGAACACACGACGGCGATTTCTCGTTTTCGTGTTTCTACGGCCAGCGCCTTCTCTAGATCTGCAATCCGGAGTTGTAGCCGCGCGTTTTCGCTTGGGGGGCCATCCGGACACGAGGTGTGGCCGTGCCTAGCTAGGGACCGTGCATGGGAAAAAGTATTTCCGCAACCATCGCACAAGAAGCGCGGCGGACTACACCCATTTTTTCGTTTCTCGTGTCGCGCCAAGTTGTACTTTTTGGCAAAGACTCTACCACACTTTTCGCACTCCATTTTCCCAATAGTGTTTTGTGTCTAATTGAGCGCAAAAATATTTTGGAAAAGATCGAAAACCTCTCTCCAAAGGAGGAAGAAAAATGATACCACCCAATTGTCCACATTTGGACTTTTGGGAAAGTCGAAGAAAAATCGTCTCCCAAGAGCAAAACAAAATCTAGACCACACCGAAAAACAGAAAACCTCTCCCAAAGGAGGTAGAAAGACAACTCGAAAAGACAACTCGGAAATACAACTCGAAAAGACAATTCGAAAAAGGTAAAGAACTTTTTTTCCAAAAAAGGCTACTCCATGTAGAACGGGTCGATACTACCAGAGTGCTGGTGTACGGAGTCACTAGTTGTTTCCTTCGGCGTACCGGACTGTTTTGCGGAGTGCACGAACTGGGCGTCGGTGTCTGTTTTGCTCTTCCAGAGTCTACGGGCCTCTAGAGACACGAATGGGAACAGTGGTCTGCAGACCGCGTACGCCGCCACAGAGACCCCCAGCCACCACTTCGCATTCTCTACGGTTCATCCAGATGTCGTGCACCTCCCACCCGGATTTTTTCGTCTGGCACTCTTCTTCCTCCGGGCACTCGTCTTTCTTCGGACACTCGGAATCGGCATCGTCGAAAATTGCGTCCAACAGTCTACGTTCCAACGCGTCCAACCGGTTCTCCAAACGTCTCTCCATGTCGGACAGGTGCGTCGATTCTTCGAACGAGCTGGCGTTTCGTAAATCTTGCAGTAGATCCGTGGGGAACTCGGTGGGGCCCGCAAAACCAGGCGCGCACACCCTGTGTACTACGGGGGTAGGGGTTTCTTGTTCTTCGGGGGTTTCTTCGGGTTTTCGTTTTATCTACGTTCCGCATCGACATCGTCCCAGATTTTTCGAAGTCTGGCACTGCCGATCCCGTACTTCTTTTTTGTTTCGTCGGCCGTCGACTTTCCACGGGCGGAAATAATTTCTCGAATATTTTCCGGAGACAAATAGGTTTTTTGATGCATGCAAAATAGTCTATCTAGAGAGGGGGACATTTGTCCAACATGGAATTCCCAAATCGTTCGAAATGGTCGAAATGCTTGCTCGGGGTGCTCGGGGTGCTCGGATTGCGCGCCAGATTGCGCGGATTGCGCGCCAGGAAATCCAGTCCGCTCGGGAAGGTCGAAATGCCTGCTCGCGATTCCCAGGGGGCTCGGGTTCTCTGGGTGCCCAGTTTGCTTCCCAGGATTTCTATTTTTGCTATCCTTGTTGGCTAGAAAAGGAGAACCCGTGGAAAGTCGACGGCCGACGAAACAAAAAAGAAGTACGGGATCGGCAGTGCCAGACTTCGAAAAATCTGGGACGATGTCGATGCGGAACGTAGTACAAAACCCGAAGAAACCCCCGAAGAACAAGAAAACCCCTACCCCCGTAGTACACAGGGTGTCCGCGCCTGGTTTTGCGGGCCCCACCGAATTCCCCACGGATCTACTGCAAGATGTACGAAACGCCAGCTCGTTCGAAGAATCGACGCACCTGTCCGACATGGAGAGACGTTTGGAGAACCGGTTGGAAGCGTTGGAACGTAGACTGTTGGACGCAATTTTCGACGATGCCGATTCCGAGTGTCCGAAGAAAGACGAGTGCCCGGAGGAAGAAGAGTGCCAGACGAAATCCGGGTGGGAGGTGCACGACATCTGGAGAACCGTAGAGAATGCGAAGTGGTGGCTGGGGGTCTCTGTGGCGGCGTACGCGGTCTGCAGACCACTGTTCCCATTCGTGTCTCTAGAGGCCCGTAGACTCTGGAAGAGCAAAATAGACACCTACGCCCAGTTCGTGCACTCCGCAAAACAGTCCGGTACGCCGAAGGAAAAAACTAGCGACTCCGTACACCAGCACTCTGGTAGTAGCGACCCGTTCTACATGGAGTAGCCTTTTTTGGAAAAAAAGTTCTTTGCCTTTTTCGAATTGTCTTTTCGAGTTGTATTTCCGAGTTGTCTTTTCGAGTTGTCTTTCTACCTCCTTTGGGAGAGGTTTTCTGTTTTTCGGTGTGGTCTAGATTTTGTTTTGCTCTTGGGAGACGATTTTTCTTCGACTTTCCCAAAAGTCCAAATGTGGACAATTGGGTGGTATCATTTTTCTACCTCCTTTGGAGAGAGGTTTTCAATCTTTTCCGAAATATTTTTGCGCCCAATTAGACACAAAACACTATTGGGAAAATGGAGTGCGAAAAGTGTGGTAGAGTCTTTGCCAAAAAGTACAACTTGGCGCGACACGAGAAACGAAAAAATGGGTGTAGTCCGCCGCGCTTCTTGTACGATGGTTGCGGAAATACTTTTTCCCATGCACGGTCCCTAGCTAGGCACGGCCACACCTCGTGTCCGGATGGCCCCCCAAGCGAAAACGCGCGGCTACAACTCCGGATTGCAGATCTAGAGAAGGCGCTGGCCGTAGAAACACGAAAACGAGAAATCGCCGAGTCGTGTGTTCGCGCTCTGCGAGAAAAGGTGTTGTAGATGCGAGCCTCTTTTTCCAAACCGTCTTTCCCAAATGTGTCCAAATACACAAATGTGTGTATCATTTCTGTTTGTCTCTTGGGAGACAAATTTTTTCTACACTTTTCCCAAATGTGTCCAAATACACAAATGTGTGTATCATTTCTGTTTGTCTCTTGGGAGAGGTTTTCTGGTTTTGTTTGCCGTTGGGGGTCGAGATGGGGCAAACTGGCTAGTGCAAAAATGTGCAAAAATGTGCAGAATCTCTCTCTCTACAGATCGAGATCTGTCCAATCGATCTCGTCGTCGTCGTTCTCGTGTCTCGCTCCCTCGCGAGGTTTTCCATCCCGTAGGCTAGCCACCTCCTCCTCCAACTCTACCACCCTCCTCTCCAGTACCAGGATCCTCTTCCTGGTCGCAGCCTTCTTCTTGCTACCCTCCGTGGTTCTATCTTCTGGCCCCTCGGGACACCTGTTCGAGCGATGTTGCCAGAGAGTCTTGTAGGTGGCAAACTTCCCTCCACATCCGGGACACTCTCTCGTGGGAGGTCTGCACGGGTTCTTGCGACCCATGTGTCTTCGAAGATTTGCGGGCTTGTCGAAACCCTTGCCGCATGTTTCGCATTCCTTGTATGGCATTGTATCTGTCTATTCCAATGGGAAACATATCTTCAATTGGGCGTTCGATTGTGGATGTGCCGAGGCGAAACGAGACGAGGTGGCGAGTTGCGTACCGATATACACATTTGGACTTGTAGTACAACTGGCGCCGTTTTGGTCACAATAGTGGATGTTTTCGTCCCAATTGTGGATACATACGAGAGAAACAAAATTCTCATTCTTGTATGTCATATTTTCTCATATTTTGGAGATAAAAATTCACCTACTTTTCCACACGTATGTTGGCTCAAAAGAGGATGTTGTGTGCAATTTTTCATCCACAAATAAACTTGTATCATTTTGACTCTTATATACTACTCATAGCATCATAGCATACATACACAACCGCCTGCGTTAATCTTGCCCGGATGTCAACATTTCTGAACATCTATTGATAACTCGCATTCAAGCTGTTTGATTGGCAAAGCCTGAGCTGTAGCACAGCTCAGGATCAGCCGATCAACCTGCTCGAGTTTCAGAAGTAGTTTATTCCATTGAGCCAACCTGTCCCTGAGCAAACATGCAATCCTGTCATATTATATAAACTAGTGTCAGATGTCACAAATATGTCACAAGTATTTAGAAATAAACAAAGACAAATATTGGCAAGATTAATGCAGACGGTGGTGTATACCCGCGTCTGAAGCAATCAAGAGACACAATAGTCTACCTATATCCATAGTAGAATACATGCCTGTTTGTAGTTCCCACATTCCCATAGTAGACACCGGTGAAACGTCCATGTATTGGTGATCGTAGTGTGGACAAATGTTTCAGTTTTCAGCCTGACTCACCAGCAAAACTTGGCTTTCAAGCAATTTCCCTCTGGCAGGTGCTGGCAAAATGAGGGATCGTAGCTAGTTATCTTCCGTTGAATTTGTTTATAGAAATCCTGTACAAATTATATAGTTTAGAGTCTTATTAATTGGAAAAAGGGCGAATGTATCATGATGTGTTATGAAAAGGAGCAATTAATAGTGATTTCGATTAGTGTTGATCAGATCAACCTACATATCTGCGCAATCTGATATTGGGCTACATTATTTGCCAGATTCATATGTTCACACTTATTAATGTTCTTGCGTTAGTGCAAACCCAGGTCAGATTGCACATATGTGCAGTCTGGTCTGGATCTACTCTGTTCGCAAAACTCATCTTTTGTGCTATTCAGTAAGAAATAAACGTTGAATACAGCATAGGATCGATCTCTATAAATAGATTTGCAATGGGAAATAACCAGCTACGATCCCCCATTATTCAGTACATACGTACACGAGTGAATATGGTCTTAAGGACACGTGGTACCCCGGATCACTCTAATTAATCATGCATAATTGCTTCGTAAATGTGATGTGATATATGCATAACATACATGTGAACATTATCTTCTTACTATATCCTACACAGTGCATGGAGTTGCCATGTCGGCCATCTTAGTGTGTACAAGCCATTGGCCAGTTTTACCTCTTATGGCGTTTAACACATACCAGTAATAATATGGCAAACACATGAATACAATTTGGTGTAACATGATGGGAAGACATCGGTGAACAGCGTGCTATGCGTTGCTTTCATCAAATGTATATGCAAATTCTGATATATAAAGGGTTTGTTGACCCTAAGTTAAAATGTTTGAGAATTCAATAAAGACTGTGTAACAGTAAGAACAATACACAGTGCTGTAGATATATACCTGTATTACCATACATACTGTATCGAATCCAGCGACTTGTTAGCAGTTATCTGAGTGTATTGTCACTATGTTCTACATGCCTACTATGCGAGTAAATACGTATTGCACCACATTGTATTAGATTACCTGCAATAGTATTTAATATATGTGTCAAACGCTCCAAGTGATGAACCTTTCCGATAGCATGTGCAAACTAAAATTGCGGAGATGGCAACGCAAGCTGTACCCTAAGAAGAACAGGGACATATATACTTTATGGCGATAGTCAGTCACATGTATGATGCTACCACATTTGAAACAAAATGTCATATTCTATAAAGTCAGTCCTTAATAACATGTGAAAACCTGTGATATCTTCTATAAATGAAATCGAAAGTTGACGAATTATTCATAGCAAATAGAGGACTTCTCTGAAAAGTTCGTCAACTGTCGACGTCATTTACAGAACATATCGTGATTTGTGTAAATATGTTTCATGAGGTATCGCACATCTTCTAAGTACAAAATCACACGGTCTGTCTCTTGTTTGTAGTTCGAAACTAGATTGAAGATTTCGACCAGATGAATAACCATTGGAGCTAAACGATGATAATCACATATGCTAGAATAATAACGTTAATGATAATCAGCTGATTGAAGGAATATAAGTGCATATATACATTATACAATTATTGTCTTTTGAGGAGATGTACACTAGATTTACGGACCTGAGGAAAGTCATATTCACCGAGGCCGAACGTATATGATACAACAACGCACGATATGTCTCGTGCTTTGGTCACGTGATCAGTGACACGCGCATGTTGCTATACCTGAATATCAGTCTCGGATTCGTCTCGTTCCGCGAGAAGAGTCCGAGAGTGTTATTCGGAATGTGATATTCACCTCCAAGTGAATATCACATTTCGAATATCATTCTCGGACTCGAGAATACAGGTGAATATCATATCATATTATATTATTTATATAAAATAAACTCAAAGGGAAATAACTAGCCTCGATCAATCAGTATAAAGATGGCATGCATGTACTCGCTATGACAAGTGCCATTAAAGGTACATGTCCACTCAGTAGGCACACAATAGTATTTATATCAGATACATCATCTGAGTCATTCTCTGGCAAAATAAACGTTCACCGTTACCCTACGTATTGATTGTCATTATTATACATTTTATAACAAACTTAATGTTTCCTTTAAAATGTTAACGGACATTACTATTTATTCGCTGTACTTATTTTTGATGTGCAATGATCATACTTTATAATCTGTCGACAATGTTATTTTTTTCGGGTGACACATTTAATTATGCATAAATAATGAAAAATATCATGCCTCATTTGCATATCAAAATAGCCTGATACTACCGCGAGTCACTATCAGTAAAATAAATATTACTAAATGTGTATATCTGCAAAGCGGGCACTCGTAATTATTAGAACTAGTGGAACAGTGACCCAATTATAAACATGTTTAATTCAAATAAAAAACTTGTTGTGCCTACTGAGTGGGCATGTACCTTTAAATGAAGTCATATGTGAGACAGTGCATTTAAACTTATCATTTGTAGAGAACAGTCTTTACAAGCTGTTGCGAACAGAAGCTACTGCCACCTGTCGTTACCTTGGTGACCGACACTATTATTGTTGTATTGATTGCGTCGCCGTAGCCATGTGAGGCTGACCTCTCCATGACAACGGTATTGACCGACATAGTCTCGTGTGTCTCAAGATCTCAAAGTCACTGAGGCGGCTGCGGAAGTGGGTGACAATAGCTGCGAGACTCGCCATATTTGGTCTCTAACAGTCGTGACACGTACCACTGATGAGATTTGGTATCGACCGTCACGCATATTAGAGTTACGATCCCACATGTGTTGTTAACGTCAATGCGTCTCAGATATGCCTAGAATAAACTACAAGTGAACCACTATTTTGCAACTGTCCCGGAATATATTTCCAATTTTCATCCGAAAATTGCAAACATACTGGATTCACTAGATTACCCAATGAAATTGTTTATTATGCACCACCAAGAGTCAAACTTTCTTTACTGCAATCTCTGGAAGGAGATCACTTATCAAACTTATGTGTACTTATCGGCTGTAAGCTTGGACGGCTTATGGCTTAATCTTGACAGCGTTGCATAACATACAGACGAATTAATATGCAGATTTTCAACTTTAATATTTGTGAAAAATAAAATAATTTTTGCAATTCTTTGAATAAAAGTTCAATATTATTCCTGACTTGGAAATAAATACAATATTTAAAATCCATGTAAAATAACAAACATTCTGATATGCATCCGCACAGTGCGCCTACACTTAAAACTCACTAAGCCACTTTTTGTTGTGATACGACATTTGTATATTGGATTCGAGTTGACATCTTTGTTAAATGATTGTCTCTCAAATAACACAACTGTTTTGCGACCTGTGTAGACCAAGATCAGCCTGCACATCCGCGCAGTCTAATCATGACCTACACCGCTCGCTACTGTATGGGGCGGACCAAATTCCAGTTCATAACACTTACTCCGCGGTTCATGCGTATACTTATACTATGGCTGAATGTTTTGTATGACCCGCCGCGATATTAGGGTCATTTAGTGCTATATTTGTATGTCCGTCACGTCCGTCGTCAGTCAGTCACGAACATTGTAACTCGTAAACGTTTAAACTGGAATAGCTACATGTAGATGCTTGATACAGTGTACATGTATATGTTTGATACAGTGTACATGTATGCTTGATACAGTGTACTGATGTTTTGATACAGTGTACATGTAGATGCTTATTACAGTGTACATATATGTTTTGATATGACATGTAGGCTGATACAGTTCAAGTATATGCTTGATACAGTACATGTAATATGTTTTGACAGTGTACAGTATATGCTTGATACAGTGTACATGTATATACATGTTATGATATGCAGTGTACATGTAGATGCTTGATACAGTGTACATGTATATGTTTGATACAGTGTACATGTATATGTTTGATACAGTGTACATGTATATGTTTGATACAGTGTACATGTATGATGCTTGATACAGTGTACATGTATATGCTTGATACAGTGTACATGTATATGTTTGATACAGTGTACATATAGTTTATACAGTGTACATGTATATGCTGATAGCATGTACATGTATATAAGTTTGATACAGTGTACATGTATATGTTTGATGTGTACAGTGTACATGTATGTATACAGTGTACATGTATATGTTTAGATACAGTGTACATGTATAGTGTTGATACAGTGTACATGTATATGCTTTGATACAGTGTACATGAATATGTTTGATACAAGTGTACATGTATATGTTTGATACAGTGTACATGAATATGTTTGATTACAGTGTACATTATATGTTTGATACAGTGTACATGTATATGATTGATACAGTACATGTATATGTTTGATACAGTGTACATGTATATGTTTGATACAGTGTACATGTATATGTTTGATACAGTGTACATGTATATGTTTGATACAGTGTACATGTATATGGTATGTAGCTGCCTTATGGCGTGTGGGTGTGCAAAGTAACGTTCGATGTTTGATGTATATCGCCCCCTTTTGGACTCAGAATTAAAGTTGGGGTTCCATCTGTTAGGCACAAACTGCTCTTTATAGGAAGTAAATAAATGTATAATAACTATTGCACCAGTTTAAAAATTCAGGATGTCCGCTATACATATATAATGATGTATTAATCTTTAATTTACTGATAGCTGCGCGTAGTTGTATAAGGCTATTTTTATATACATTTGAGGTAGGACATTTTTAAATTATTTACATCAAATAAATGTGTCATCGGAATAAATAATTTATCGACATTTTATAAAGTATGGTTATTGCACATAAATAAATAGAGAATAAATACTTGTTTTCGTTAACATTTTAAGGAAACACGGTTTTCGCCCTTGATATCAAGAATGACAATTTATGATATAAAATGTACAATGCTGTTAATTAACATATCCGGTATTGGTTAATCAATGTTAATCAATGTGAATGTTTGATACATGGCTTCCTTCTGGCGTGTAGATGCGCAAATCGAATTGAAGTGACTGACAGGTGATGGATTTTCTCCCCATTATTGAAGTTCACATGTTTGTCTCGTTTTACTATCAAAGTGGTAGGTGGGCTTTCGTGTCCTATATAAAACTTCTTGTTTTTCGCTGTGTGGCTCTTTGCCTCACTTGGATAATTTTTGCATTACTGTAATGGCATAATGTCACTTGTGCTTGCAAATCAACATCATAATTGGCCGTGACTGGGGAAATTGGGCTTATGGGTTTTGCGACCAGTGCAGATCCAGATCAGCCTGTGCATCCGCACAGTCTGATCAGGGTCTGCACTGGTCGCCATTCCAAGCCGTAACAAACAAAATCGATCATTATCAGGCTATATGAGTGTGGTATGTCTTATTTGATCTGAATCTACACTGGTCACAAATCTCGCTATTCCAACCAAGAGCTATCTGCCATGCTTCTAACAAGTAAAATATATCATTATCAGGCTTCCGGAGTGTGCTATTTGAACAGGAGTCACACTGGTCACAAATCCCATAAACCCCATTTCTGCAGTCACAGCCACAAACATCACCGTACTTCATAGACATTGGTGCTGCACTCCGCGCCGGCGTAAAATATTTCACGTCGAAATAGGCGCCGGATTCCAGACGAATCTATATGCAGAAGATACTGCATAGACACGCAAAATTGCTAGAGGAAACATGCGTTTATCATCATCTGGGACATTTTCTGGAATACAAAACATTCATTCACCATTACCACACGTATTGATTGACAGTATTATACATTTCATATCAGACGTAAATGTCAACACTGATATCAGGGACGATGTCCGTGTTTCCTTAACATGTTAACGGACATTACTATTTATTATCTGTATTTATTTTGATGGGCACTGATCATACTTTATAATGTGTCGAACATATTATTTTTCGAGGTGACGGATTCAATCAGTATAACTAATTAACATATAGCATGCCTCATTTGCATATGAAAATACCCTGATACCACCGCGAGTCTCTATCGGTAAAATAAATATTAATAAATGATTATACTAGTGTCTGTATAAGGGACACTCGTAATTGTTAGAGCTGGTGGAATAGTGACACAATTATACACCTATTTAATTACTGTACATAGTGTTTTTGTCTACTGAGTGGGCATGAACCTTTAATCAATCGCGCCATTTCATTTGATCAAATACACAAGCACATTCGTTATGTGCAGGTGCATGCGTTCATAAACTGTGATAAGCATGGGAGATAATTTGGCTTGGTATAATTTATCATTTTCGCTATAAATGCACCACTACAAGTATGAAAGAAATGTGGCATGTCTCAATGTTTGGTTGTGAAAGTATCATACATATTATTTGCATATACTACAGTGGAACCTCTCTAAACCGGACACCCTGTGATGCCACAGGGTGTCCGATTTAGCGAGGTTGCACTGTAAAGCATGCATTTGATTATTCCGAGCCATTGTTGTGCGCTATGCGGTCACGAACAGGTATTATAACCTGAGATAAATGACCAAGAAACTCATTCAAATTATGATCACAAATGTTTATTGCTGTCCGGTTTCGAGAGGTTTCACTGTATAATAATTATTGTTCTGTATTAGACGTAAGAAAGTACTGTGGTTTGGGTAAGCGGACCCTACCTATGAATATGCCGCCGGCTCTCGACTATTATGGCCGTTCAAAACAAACACATACATCAATGTACAAGGTGTCGTCGTCCTTTGCGTACTTTATTCGTTTGTTACCAGTAAATCCAAACGCTAGCTATTGTTCAGTATTATAATCCAATGAGCAGATGAGGGGGTATTATGAGATGAAACAGATATATAAAAAAATACACGAAGTTTACTAGTAGATTTGTATAGTATCTCAGATGATGTCTCAGACATCCCATATGTGTTTTGTCGTTTGCACTATTATATTTGATCACATTCCAAAAGACTTGCGTTATATTCAAGTATATGCTATCATAAACTGTGATAAGCAGGGACGGTAACCATCGGTTGAAGAAACATGTTTATAATGCTGAAAAATACCTAGTTATTTCTCAGTATTATAAACATTTTTTACTAACACGGAAAAGGCATTTTCCTGCGATTTATAATGTACAATTAGGTTCAGAAATGTTATACAAATCTGAAATTAAACTACCTGTAGTTTTTCTTTATCTGTTTCATCACGTTCTATGCATATTCAGTGTTTTTTAAAGCATAGATGATGTGGGAAATTAGTTGCGGTGTTTTGAATTCGCGGATATCCAGAGCCCGTGAACATAGCGAAAATAAAACCCCTGAAGAATATACCCTCCGTACAGTACTTCACAAACAGGCAGATTGGGATGAATAAACAGCCACGGTCTGCTTGTTTGCATGCATGGGACACCAAATGTCGGTCAATATGTATAAAAGTAAGACATGCTACTGGAAATATTGTTTTAATAACCAGCATAAAAATATCACAGCTACTACAGGTATAAATATATGAATGTACACATATGGACGCCTTGTGATTTTGTAAATTCCGTATTTTCATGAAATACGTTTACACAATTTACAATATTTTCCGTAAATGGGATTAAAAGTTGACACAATTATATTCCACATGTACTCTGAAAATCTTGACAACTTTTGACTTTATATATAACACATATTGTACAATTTGTAAACGTATTAAAATAAATTACGCAGATGTCCGAAAATACAAAATCACATTGCGTGTCTCACATTCGTACATGCATGTACAATCATACCATTAACAACATTATGCATTGATTCAGTATGGCTATAGAACATCTGCCAAGTATGCTGCATGTAACACATGTAATTGCATTGATATAGCTGTTGCGGAATATGGAAAACCATTTCCTACTGAGATATAAAATAAAGCTCTACATCTGTATTATAGAAGTATTAATTGTATGCAGGTTTATTAATTAACGATCATTCATCTCAGATATCTCGTTTACTAAATGTAATATGTCAAGGGACATAAGTGATCACAATCCTGTTACCAAATTGTCTAAATTGTGTTATCCTGTCAGTGCAAATGCGCTGTGTGCTATTTATAGACATGTAACGGGAAGTCTGAATTTACATCATATTATGACATCATAATTAACTGCTCACATGACATACCAGTCCAAACAAAAGGAATTGAGTAGTGAAGTTAGAAAAATCAAAGAAATATAAAGAGTTTGGAACTGTAGAAACTAGACCAGGAAGAGGTGAAGAAATTAGCCCCACGTGACGTCCTGCGACGTTATTCGTTGTTTTAACGTTTGTATGACGTCATTTGATTTTTCATTTTAACGCCATATTAATTTTTTTAAACTACTAGTATCAGAAAATGGCATGTAAATATAAGTAGCAAACCATGGATTTTTCCGTTTGCGGTGGTAAGGAAAACAGTTGGTTAGTTTAACGTTTGCGGGAAGTCGTTTGTACCTCAGTAAACGCAACAGCCCATGATTTTATTCGTTAAGAATATTTCTGCAACAAATAACAATCACCACCGCCTGCGCTAATCTTGCCCGTATTTGCAAAGGTGTTTATTTCAAATTACATGAATATTGCGTTTGAAAGTAAGCAGCCTGATTGGCTGACGCTGAGCTGTGCTACAGCTCAGGGTTAGCTCATCAAACTGCTGTATTGTCAGTTTATATTGCCTATATAGGTTCCGAAACGTTGGCATCTTGACAAGATTAAGGCAGGGGGTGATGTACGCCGCATAAACACGTGGTGTGACGCTCCATATACAATATATATGTATAGTATTCAGGGGCCCGTTTCACTAAACTTCGTAAGACTAAAATGTTCGTAAGTGGACAGGTACATGATGTACATACCCACTCAGTAGGCACAAAATGTTCTTTATATCAGAGACATCATATGTACATACCCACTCAGTAGACACAAACTGTTCTTTATATCAGAGACATCATATGTACATACCCACTCAGTAGACACAAACTGTTCTTTATATCAGAGACATCATATGTACATACCCACTCAGTAGACACAAACTGTTCTTTATATCAGAGACATCATACGTACATACCCACTCAGTAGACACAAACTGTTCTTTATATCAGAGACATCATATGTACATACCCACTCAGTAGACACAAACTGTTCTTTATATCAGAGACATCATACGTACATACCCACTCAGTAGACACAAAACTGTTCTTTATATCAGAGACATCATATGTACATACCCACTCAGTAGACACAAACTGTTCTTTATATCAGAGACATCATATGTACATACCCACTCAGTAGACACAAACTGTTCTTTATATCAGAGACATCATACGTACATACCCACTCAGTAGACACAAACTGTTCTTTATATCAGAGACATCATATGTACATACCCACTCAGTAGACACAAACTGTTCTTTATATCAGAGACATCATACGTACATACCCACTCAGTAGACACAAACTGTTCTTTATATCAGAGACATCATATGTACATACCCACTCAGTAGACACAACTGTTCTTTATATCAGAGACTCATATGTACATACCCACTCAGTAGACACAAACTGTTCTTTATATCAGAGACATCATATGTACATACCCACTCAGTAGACACAAACTGTTCTTTATATCAGAGACATCATATGTACATACCCACTCAGTAGACACAAACTGTTCTTTATATCAGAGACATCATACGTACATACCCACTCAGTAGACACAAACTGTTCTTTATATCAGAGACATCATATGTACATACCCACTCAGTAGACACAAAATGTTCTTTATATCAGAGACATCATATGAGACATTTTCTGGCAAAATAAACATGCATTCACCATTACACCACGTATTGATTGAAATTATTATACATTTTATATCCGACGTAAATGTATACTGATATCAGGGTCGATAACCGTATTTTCTTAAAATGTTAACGGACATTACTATTTATTATCTGTATCTATTTTTTGATGTGCATTAATCATACTTTATAACCTGTCTAAAATATTGTTTGTTCAGGTGACACATTTAATAAGTATAAATAAAAAGCATGCCTCATTTGCATATGCAAATAGCCTGATACCACCGCGTGTCACTATCAGTAAAATAAATATTACTAAATGATTATATCTGTATAGCGGACACTTGTAATGTTTAGAACTGGTGGAATAGTGACAACATTATACATGTAATTAATTCCTATAAAGAACATGTTCTGCTTACTGAGTGGGCATGTACCTTTAAAACAATGTGTATTAAATGTGCTTCCCTTTGGAAGTTATTGGAAATTACTTTAACTGTTTATTTTCCATAATAAATAACCGTGTTTTGGTACAGTGAAATGCATCCACAATGTACAATGAATTCATCATGAACGACGCTAGGCGGAACTGGACGGAAACTGCATCGTGAATATTGTAAACAACACTATATAATATATATGAACATTAAACATGTGATAGAGAACATACAAGTTCATAATCGAACAAGCCATGTAAGTTTGTACATACGAAACTGTGCTATACCTCATTACAAACTTGCCTTTCCGTAAATGACGTAGAAAGTAGACGAAATTTTCAGAGCAAATGCGGAATGGTATTCCGTATTTTCTGTGAACAATTCGTCAACTTTAGACGTCATTGTCAACCGTATTTGCTATAAACAATTCGTCAATTGTTGACGTCATTGGCGGAAAATAGCACAATTTCGGTAAATATTTTAATTAAAATCGCATATAATATTTATTACGTAAAAAGTTACGTGGCTTCTCTCATATTTGTTAATATAGTATTCACAACTTCGCTATCCATCGCTATATCTAGCTGTGACTAAAGAAATATGGCTTATGGATTTTGTGACCAGTGTAGTTCCAGATCAGCCTGTGCATTCGCACAGTCTGATCAGGATCTGCACTGTTCGTCATTACATCAACGGAACGCCAGTCTTGCTTCTAACAAACAATATATATTTAAATATATGCTTCAGGTGTGAGCTATTTGATCAGGATCTACACTGGTCACAAATCCCATAAGCAGCATTTATCCAGTGCCATCGTCACATATACATGTATGTCAACACATAGAGAGGAAACGCACGTTATCAGAAGCCTATTTCACCAACAGTGCAAATTATACTTTTCTAGCAAAGTATACTTTGAGGGAGTAATCATATATTTTTCCTGAAATGCATTAGTTCATATAGAACTAACGACTGCATATATTTGATGATTAAGAGTGTGCAGAATTATTATACTGAATGTATTACATTACATTACATACATGGTATTTCAGGTACATGTACATGTATACGAATTTGAAAGTTGGTGCCAATTATCCTCATCCACCCGATTGAAGAGTGAGACGCATTTATGGTGTACGAACGGGCTCAAAACTAAAATTACAGGTATACCTGTAATTTCAGTTTTGACCCGTTCGTACACCATACACTTTACTGCATACCCGATGTTTCAAGTGTAATAGTCACTTCTCGTGACGGTGCGTTTCTTGGCTATGTGTTTTGTATCATTTACACGTATATAATCAAACCTGGCACTTTATCAATATACAATGTCAGTGGCTGTGATTAGAGAAATGGGGCTACTGGGTTTTGCGATGAGTGTAGATCCAGGGGCCCGTTTCACTAAACTTCGTACGACTAAAATGTTCGTAAGTGCAAATTTAGGATCGTCTGGAAATTTCAAGTGATGGATTTACATTTACTGAGCATAGGCTGCATATGCAGCCTATGCTCAATAAATGTAAATCCAATCATTGATTACAAGAAAAAATTGTTAATATGAAATTTACAGACTATCATAAGTTTGCACTTACGAACATTTCAGTCGTAAGAAGTTTAGTGAAACGGCCCCCAGGTCTGCCTCTGCACCTGCGCAGTCTGTCAATATCTACACTGTCGCTATTCAATCAATGAAACACGCATCGTACTTCTATCAAGCAACATAGACAATGGGAATATGTCATTTTATCAGGAGCTACACACGTGACACATCCCATCAGCCCCGTTTCTCCAGTCACAACCACATATCATAATATATTGTACTACTGTCTGTTCTACAGTCACAACCACATATCATAATATATTGTACTACTGTCTGTTCTACAGTCACAACCACATATCATATATTATTGTACTACTGTCTGTTCTCCAGTCACAACCACATATCATAATATATTGTACTACTGTCTGTTCTACAGTCACAACCACATATCATAATATATTGTACTGCTGTCTGTTCCACAGTCACAACCACATATCATAATCTATTGTACTACTGTCTGTTCTCCAGTCACAACCACATATCATAATATATTGTACTACTGTCTGTTCTACAGTCACAACCACATACATAATATATTGTACTACTGTCTGTTCTCCAGTCACAACCACATATCATAATATATTGTACTACTGTCTGTTCTACAGTCACAACCACATATCATAATATATTGTACTACTGTCTGTTCTACAGTCACAACCACATATCATAATCTATTGTACTACTGTCTGTTCTCCAGTCACAACCATATCATAATCTATTGTACTACTGTCTGTTTCTACAGTCACAACCACATATCATAATATATTGTACTACTGTCTGTTCTACAGTCACAACCACATACATAATATATTGTACTACTGTCTGTTCTACAGTCACAACCACATATCATAATATATTGTACTACTGTCTGTTCTACAGTCACAACCACATATCATAATATATTGTACTACGTCTGTTCTACGTCACAACACATATCATTATATAGTACTACTGTCTGTTCTACAGTCACAACCACATATCATAATCTATTGTACTACTGTCTGTTCTACAGTCACAACCACATATCATTATATATTGTACTACTGTCTGTTCTACAGTCACAACCACATATCATAATATATTGTACTACTGTCTGTTCCACTAAACATGCCTACATTTTACGTCCAGAGAAACAATGCAACACCAATATTTGTTTCGATAATATTACATTTTAGCAAAATTTAAGAAGGAGCCTTTAGTCCAATATTGATTTTATTGCGAAACAAACAATTTCCACATATTAAATCCACATAGATAACTTCACAGTGAATATGTATATGGGGATTTAACATGGGAAACATTTTCTAATGTCAGAATTAGTGGACCGATTTTCAAACAGTAAATTGTGTGTTCTTAGTTAGATCATTTCCAAGCTATCTAGCTAGATTTCAGAATCAATATTTTTTTTCATTGTTCGACTCCTCCTCCAGGTTCTCCACCTCTTTTTTCCCATGTTAACTAATTTTTCGTAATCAAATCAATATATGACGAAATTTCACGAAATAAAAAGAAGTCTCATTCTAAAATGTTGATATCATTTAATTTTATCCAAAACACATATTGTGTTTGCATTGTTTCTATGGCCGTAAAATTCGGGCAAGTTTCGTGAAACGGACAGAAGTATTGTATATTGAGGGAGCGGTGTGGTCATTTAGTATTTTAATTTATCACAGTACGTCAGAAGGCGGGACATATTGACATGTAACAAAGTAAATATGTACAGTGAAACCTCTCTAAACCGGACACCAAGAACATATATGTGATCTCATGTTGACAGGTTTCTTGGTAACGCTTCTCAGACAGCAATGCATGTTCGTGATTAAAAAATACGTAAGTATATCCCAGAACGGCAGGAGACATGGATATTTTTTTAATTAATTCGTTCCCACGAAATAACAATTCGTTCCCTCAATTTAACAATTCGTTCCCACGATATAAAAATTTGTTCCCTGGAATTTACAATTCATTCCCACGAAATGACAATTCGTTCCCTCAATTTAACAATTCGTTCCCGAATTAACAATTCATTCCCAGGATATAACAATTCGTTATCACGAATTAATAATTCGTTCCCGTGGGAACGAATTGTTATTTCGTCGGAACGAATTTTTCAATTGAATTGAGGTAACGAATTGTTATTTCGTGTGAACGAATTGTTATTTCGTGGGAACGAATTAATAAAAAAAATATATACATCCCTGCGGGGGGGGGGGGGCTTCGTACGTGTACGTGTGACAAAACAAAATTGGCTCATTCGTATCAGTCGAAACAAATAGTGTGGTGTGGGCAATATACCGTGACATACAGATTCAGGGTCAGCGCCCACAGAAGGAGAAACAGTTTTCTAATCATATTACCTCTTTGCCCGTATGTAACATTTATGAAATAACACAATAGGTAACCAAAAGCTCTACGCTCAATCAATGTAAGTCCATCAATTTAAATTTTCAGATGATCCTAAATTTGCACTTACGAACATTTTAGTCGTACGAAGTTGAGTGAAACAGCCCTGAGGACGGAAGCGGTCTAGTATTGTTAGTGTTGTCCGAACCACAGCACTACTGTAG
The DNA here is from genome assembly GCA_029237695.1 of Conchocele bisecta. Taxonomy (NCBI): domain Eukaryota; kingdom Metazoa; phylum Mollusca; class Bivalvia; order Lucinida; family Thyasiridae; genus Conchocele; species Conchocele bisecta. The sequence continues at coordinate 108,869,763 of CM055270.1, forward strand.
GGCCAATACGAAATCGTCGAACGTAGCAATTGAATGGGTCAATGGAAGACAGGGGCTAACTCACTGATGGAGTTAGCCAACGTCTTTCATTGACTCATTCTAAAAGTCCATCTTGCTCGGCACTGTTTTATTTGCTCTGGCAGCAACAATCAGGTAGGCGCCGGCCAATATCATTGCTAGCTGTAAAACAAGCAAAAGAGCGATACATGTTTGCTTCGATATGTCTCTGGTGGCAGATTTGAAAGACAAGAATCTTTGCCGTGCCCACGGACACACGGACGGACGGACAGACACGCACAACACAACTCAAAACCGAAGTGCATATCGTCTCTACGGTGTACGGGGACGACATACGAGCTAATCTTACATATATTTGTCAATTTATTTCTTTCAAAACACTTGAGTATTGTGCTCGAAAGCAAACAGTTTGATTGGCTGAACCTGAGCTGTGCTACAGCCCGGGCGCAACAATCATATTATTTCATTGCGAGGTGGTATATGACGTTGTTAATCTCGGCAAGATAAACTCAGGCGGTTGTAATAAGTTCAAAAATTCTGCAAAAACCTGAACACCTTTTGAAACAGTGGGTTCCTGGTTTTAGCAGAATGTTTTTAATATATTGTATTATTGCTGAAAGGTTGTATAATAAGTTCAGAAGAACATGTGGGAGATTTATAGAACATCGCCGATTTAATTGCGAACAATAATTGGTAAGCCTCTCCATTCTTTCCAGAAACAAGTTGCCGCACAATTTAAATATGTAAACAATTACATAAACATGAAATGTGTAGAATACAATAATATAATACGCGTAGCATTTATACCAGTAGGCGCCGTATAAACAATTGTGGCTACATAAACAAGGTGTATGATCTCGTGGTATTAACAACAACAACAAGTACCGATTCAAAGTACGTATTATTTTACAGTGTCCTTATTACGTAACGGATTTTGATGAAATATGGTGCATCAAACGCGTCTCTGTATTTTCGCCCAAACTTCTGTCGTTTTTGCGAAGAATCGATTTCCGTGTCTCCGACACGGAAATTGATTCTTCGAAAAAAACGACACAAGTCTGTGCCAAACTCCATAGACCACCAAATGCAGCTCATGAAGACGCGTTTGCTGCGCCATCTTTCATCAAAATCCGTTGCATATTAAGGAAACTATCAAATAATACTTACTTTGGAGTGGGCGATGTTGTTGTTGTTGTAACCACGTGATCATGCACCTTGATACATACATGAGACAAGAAACTGTGACTGTTTACCTTAGAATGCGATGTTTCATGAACATATTTACACAGCAACCGCGATATATTTTTTGTAAACGACCTCGACAGCGGACGAATGTTCATAGGAAATATTTACACCATCTATATGTTCATAATGCAAACACCCATTCGACGTATTGCGTTTACATCCCAATACAATACAGTCATTAGACTCACGTGATGTCGCGTGATGTTGTTGATTGGTTAACGTTCGCAACGTCTCTGTTCCAGGAATCGCGACAAAATGACGTAAAACAAGAATATTGTTCATTTTAATTTCATATTTGGTTATTTACATTTTTGAAACTATCAGAACATGCAGTGTAATATAAATAATCCAATCATGTGTTGTTGCGTTTACTGGGGTTAACAATGTATGAGGTATGTTTTAAGTGCGTGGAGTCCTTCATTCGGACTCCACGCACTTTAAACAGACCAAATGTATTTTACACCTCAGTAAACGCAACAGCCCATGGTTTTATTTCTTAAATGTGGAATACTATTCCGCATTTGTTCAGAATGTTTCGTCAACATTCGACGTCTTTTACGAACAATATCGCAGATTGTAAAATACTTTTTATGAGATATCGCACATCTTCTTAGGTACATGCTTGTCTCGTATTCTATGCACTGAATGTCATTCATGGCACTATAATCACATGTTAATCTCTTGTGACGATTATATTCGCCCCTCAAGCTCTACGCCCCAATGTATATTCGCCCACGCATCCAGAACGACCTAATATAGGCGTGTATGATATTCGCTTCCTGTAGCAGTCCGGTTTATGAAGAAAGGCAAGATCTCATATTCACAGAACGATTACACTCCAACACAGTCAAAATCACTTAACCCTTTCAACACCACAGACCTGTATAGTGGTATTAGCAAACAGTGTAGATCCGAATGAGCCGGCTCATGACTAGACGTCTCATCAGGATCTGCACTTTTTGCTAATACTTTTCTTCTTTTTCTTAGAATAAATCGACTGATCTAAACATCATTTTCTGATGATTGCATTGGTTGACCAAAACAACATATTATAATCAATTCAAGTTACTAGGAGGCGTGACATGGTTAAAATAGTGTCCGCCAGCGGTCATGTATATACATCTACAGACCAACAGAACTATTCGTTATCTAGAATCTACAATCAAGCGTACAATGCTGACAAAGTTATGTTAATAAATACAATAAATGTGAAGAAATAAAGCAATATACTACATTATTATATACATTTACGTAATTTCGTTTCTCACTGAAACACAATGAAACGCAAACCGGCAATGCAAGTATGTTTCCACATTGACGTCTCGTGAGTCCGTATTGGTCAGTGCCGGGAACTACGTTTCAACTCGCAAAATAGTTCCTTCTCAATCACCACTGATTTTTTTATTTTATTAGATTTTGTATATTTAGGCGAGTGCGAGTGATTTACGTATATTATTGAAAGGTTACTTGATTTGTATGTGTATATATGCCACTCGTTCTGCCGCGCAACGATATTGCGCTCTAAAGTCGCACAATATCGCACGCTGCGGAACTCGTGCATATATCCACATACAAGTCAAATAACCTATAACTATTATTTTACCGCATTTTAAGGGATATTTCTACAATTTGTATATTTTATTTATTTCACAGCACGGTTTATGACCATACAGTATACGTGTTTTATTCAATATACATTTCATGGTGACGATTCGTGTTTTTATTATTCAGCATACACGTAAATGAGGAAACGTTGTAAAACATACCTTTACAGTTTAGTATGACCCGCTATGAGAAAAGTTGAAGCATCGCATTCTGACAAGCGACAATGCTACTCTACTACTACTACTGTCTGTTCCACGTTTTTCTGCCGACGAGCTTTTGGCTATTAAACACATTATGTCTATATTTAAATGTAAGTACTTGTTCACCAACAACAAACAAGTCACCCTCCCCAATTGTGTTTGTTGGATCACGTTCCATTTAATATTGATTTTATAGCAAAACAACGATTTTCCTATGGGAATTTAACATGGGGGCAAAAGAGGTGGAAACAGTGGGGGAGGAGTAAAAAAAGGGAAGAAATGGAAATTGACCCAGAAACATCTCTAGATAGCTTGGAAATAATGTAAATAAGAAAACAAAAGTTAGATTTTTAAAATCGGTCCACAAATAAAAATATTTTCAAACAATCTAATGTTAGCCCCATGTTAAATTCATATAGGAAAAATTGAGGAGAGCTAATTTTCTGTTATTGATGAAAACATTACTTACATTTAAATATCTTTTAGACGTAATGTGTTCAATAACCAAACGTTCGTCGGCACAGAAACGTGGAACAGACTGTTGTAGTGTCGCCTGCTACAGGTGTGATGGTTGTTTGAAAACATCGGCATTGTTTCAGCAGCTCCATAATGAATAGCGTATGCACTGACTGATAAGACCGGAACGTCACTGATACAGTGCAGCCTCGCTATTCCGACACCAAGAAAACACTTGTGATCTTATTGTTGGTGAGTTTCTTGGTCAATTATCTCAGGTGATAATGTCTGCTCGTGATCGCATAACACACAGCTATGGCTCAGAATGATCAAATGCCTGATTTACAGTGAAACCTTTCTAATCCGGACACCCTGTGGACCTCCCAGGGTGTCCGGTTTAGAGTGGTTTCACTGTAAAAGCATACACTGTTTACAAAAACAATACTCCCTGTTTTCTCATGGCTGGTCATAATGTATAGTAAAATGTTAGTGTAGTACAAAGTCAGTTCTAGAATTGTAGCTTTACGCAGAACTGCCAATTTGACATTTCACTAATAATCATTGACTAGTCCCTTGTAGAATGCGAATTCGTCAGTACAATATATTGGAACAATATACTCATAACTTCGCTGTGCTTGTTTAAACAATCAACTGGGGCCCGTTTCAATAAACTTCGTACGACTAAGATGTTCGTAATTGCAAACTTTTATGATGGTCTGGAAATTTCAATTGGTGAATGTACATGTATTGAGCACAGGCTGTATATGCAGCCTATGCTCAATAAATGGAAATCCAATAATTGTTTACAAGAAAACATTGTTAATGTGAAATTTACAGACTATCATAATTGTGCACTTACGAACAGTTTAGTGAAACGGCACCCTGATACTTGTATATAATGTTTGTGCATATTTTCCATTCCTCCTGATATAATTAATTTTCGCTTGTAAGGTTTCTTACATGAATGTTAATAATACATACATACATGTAATGAAACATGCTGTCTGTTTCACAAAACTTGCCCAACTTTTACGGCTTTTAAGTTTAAAACAATGCAAACAAAAATTATTATGTTCAATAATATTAAAGTTGATCAAAATTTATGATTGAGCGTTTTTAATTCATGAAATTTGGTTCAATATTGATGTCATTGCGACAATACAAAATCCCTATGTTAAAACCCCTAGACATCTTCAAATATGGGAATTTAACATTGGAACGTTTGTTCTCATTTCAGAAATAGTCGAGCGATTTTCCAAATTTAACTTTCCTTTTCTTAATTAGGTCATTTCCGAGCTATCAAACAAGGTTTCAGAGTTAAAATTATTTTTATTTTTGTACTTCTCTCCCATGCTCTTCCCTTTGTTATATTCCCATAGACAATTAATTGTTCATACTAAAATCAATAGTTGACCAAATTTCACGAAATACACAGTATATTAATTCTTAAATGTTGATAACATCTATACTTTCTTGTTATCGTGATACACCCATATAATAATAAACATCCACCCAAGGTCTTATCAATAAACGTACATGTTACCTTATGTACAATGTCGTGAAATGTCATTCAACAGTTCGGCTTGAAGAAACAACACAGTAGTAGTAAGTAGTAGAAGTTCACAACTAAATCTCGCTTAAACTGGAGAAATCCGGCTTATAGGATTGCTATCAGAGTAGATCCAGAACAGACTGCGCATGCGCAGTCTGATCTGGATATACTCTGATCCTCATTCAACACATGTCCTGCCACAAACCGATAGAAACGAGACTTAACAAGCTGAACAAATGCACTACTGTACACAACCGTCGGCGTTAATCTTCCAAATGTTCACAACGTTCTGCACATCAATTGACAATGACAACTCGTAATCAAGCAAATTGATTGTCTTGGCTCAGGCTCAGTCAATCAAACTGCTTGATTTGAAACGCAATATTCAAGTAGTTATCTAAATAAATTGAAATAACGTGAATTGGTGTAACGCCCTAACAACCGCTAATGTCATTTTGGGACGGGACTGCTTGATTTGAAACGCAATATTCAAGTAGTTGAATAAAATAGATTGACAAACGTCATTGGTTTAACGCCCCCAGCAACCGCTAATGTAGTTTTTTTGGGATGGAACCTCGGTTTCAAGTCTCATCCGAAATACCTGGGGGAATGAAATTACTATGACAGCACATATTGTTAAGATTAGCGCAGGCGGTAGTGTAGTAGATCTGTAGCCGATTTCACCAACATTACTAAGCATACTTATCTAGTGTACTTTGAGGGAGTAATCATTTATTTTTCCCAAAATGAATTATTTAATATAGAACTAACGACTGCATATATTTGATGATTAACAGTATGCAAAATTATTATACTGAATTTATTACATAATATGATCATGCAATAAATTCAGTGTAATACAAATTAATAAATATATCCTTAAATTTATAACTTCTCCCTGAAAGTGTACTTAGCAAGATAAGTATACTTTGCAATTTTGGTGAAAAGCTATATGGATCATACTGGTCACAAAAGTCACACACGCCATTTCTCCAGTCACAGCCACACATCACATACGGGAGACAAGCACACCTAACATGCCGTACTGTGTGGCAAGTGTTTGTGCAACTTAGTTGCAGAAAATAACATTTAAACCTTACAATGTTGCAAATATGAAAACATTTCTCTAATTTCAAAATCACTCATTTTACAGATATTTAAATTGCAATTCACCGCAATACACAGCCTATCACTTGCTGCATTTCAACACAGGCAGTTTGTGGTATGAACAAGAAAAGCCTTTAAATCATGCCCACTTTTACTCTGATATTAAATATCTAGAAGGTAGGACACTCGCTATTTTCTCAACCAAATGAAGTGGATTATTTACCTTGGGCCCGCCTTGCTAATTCAGTAATTGTAATGGGCGCGAAGTCCGGGACCAGCAGGGTCCCGGCCTTCTCGCGTTACAATTCCTGAAATTTGCGAGCCGGGGCCAAAGTACACTAGTACCACTTCCGTTGATTGAAAATGGCGAGTGTCATGCCTTCTAGATATTTAATATCAGAGTAAAATTGGGTATGATTTAAACAGCGTTTTGTCCTTGATACCACAAAGTGCCTATGCATTTCACGAAACACTGGCCACCAAGCACTAGGAGCAGAACTCTAGTCGATGGAGAAACTTTAGTAATGCTATTATATCGGACTCGTCTTGTTTGTCTTTGCCGCCATACAGGAGACGTTGGCGAACATGATGAGCAACAACTGTAATGGATACGTGGCATGTACATGTAGTCATAATCGGCCGTGAAAATGGTGAAACTCACGCTCACGGAGGTGTCGGACTCCGAGTGAGTTATCCGGGTGCAGATTGTCTTGAACCGTAATGTGTTGGGTGCTCTCTTGGCGTTTGCGTTTTTAACTAGGTGTTTGTGTTTATTCACGTCACCTATTTATATGTGCTACTTATTTAATACTAGCTCTAATAATACGTATTTGAGTTTATGTAGATTTGGCGTTCCATGTGTTTAATGCGGGCGGAGAGCGGGACATATACCACTAATGGTAGAGAGCACATCGCTGACTGATGTTGTCGTAAATGGTTACATTGTTTACGTACAATCTGGCGTTTCGGTCTCCCTTTGGGTTTAATATATATTCCTATGTTTTGATGCTGGTTACCTGGGCAACAGTCAGCAGTCAATCTGGTGATAATTCGTCAAATGCATTTATTCTGAATCTATGCTTGAATATCAAGCCCAGTATCAAGCAGTTTGAATCGTTCAGCCAGAGCAGCCAATCACAATGATTCATTTGTAGTTCAGTTTCGAATATATGCTCAGAACACGGACAATGTGTACGGTTGGTCCATATGTATGTATATCTGTATTTTGGTCTATCTGTATGTGTGTCTGTATGTATGCGTGCGTGCGTGCGTGCGTGCGTGCGTGCGTGCGTGCGTGCGTGCGTGCGTGCGTGCGTGCGTTCGCGTGCGTGCGTGCGTGCGTGCTGTGCGTGCGTGCGTGCGTGCGCGCGTGCGCGCGCGCGCGCGTGCGTGCGTGCGTGCGTGCGTGCGTGCGTGCGTGCGTGCGTGCGTGCGTGCGTGCGTGCGTGCGTGCGTGCGTGCGTGCGTGTCGTGCGTGCGTGCGTGCGTGCGTGCGTGCGTGCGTGCGTGCGTGCGTGCGTGCGTGCGTGCGTGCGTGCGTGCGTGCGTGCGTGCGTGCGTGCGTGCGTGCGTGCGTGCGTGCGTGCGTGCGTGCGTGCGTGCTCCAAAATGCGCCAGAACGCAGGAAATGCATGCATTTCCTGCGTTCTGGCGCATTTTGGAGCAAAAGAAAATCCAATAAACAATAAATTGACAACGCGAACGTAGAAACGTGCCTTGTAACTTGTAAAAAAAAATTACTCGGCGAATTTTAGTTGGGGCGCGCGCCGGGTCCGCCACCCCCCCCCCCTGAATCCGCCATTGGGCACGCCCGCAGAAGTGACTAGTTAGGTGCGGACAGTAACTCTGCAAAACTCCGGTATGCTACTAATCTGGCAGTGTATTAGGTTACATTCCACCATTGATTGCCACTATATAATTAAACAGAAACCTGTGTCACCGGGATTTATTTAAAATACACATAGAATGGAATAGTTTCTGTCAGACTAGCATTTTCATAATGAACTAGCTTGTGGACAGTAAAATATGAGGAGAACAAAAGTTGTTGACAAGCATGTAAGAAATTCCCATGACACGGAAGGCATATTTTATTAAAAAAACAGACGCTCGTCAATGGATCAGCGAATGATAGGGTCATGTGACGTATGAATACGTGACAGGCAGTACGATGAAAATGATCTCAATATATTTGTTGCAGGAGTATATGTATATGTACCTCTAATAATTCCAATTAGAAATTCACCAGTAACCAGAAACGGTTAGCTCAAAACATGCAACATGTTTCGCACTATTTCTTCATTATGTACTACTTTCGGCTGCAACACTAAGGACCACACTCGATTTACTGGAATGAAACCTATTAGGACGGTTGCCTCAGAACATGGACCATATGGCATTTGAAACAATTGCAGATTTTGATAGTTTGTGGCGTCACTCGGTATGGTTAGACGATAATCGTTTTTTCTGGTTGAAAGAAATTCACTTCAGAGACTACAAGGCGATCAGCATAGCGCCTCCATTTGTGCCAAACAATATGAACATAAACTTAAATAATTACTGCTAGCTGTAAATAATTAGAGCCAGCATTTACTATTTAGGGCTAGCATTAATTATTGGAGTGTATGTAAATGTGGCGTTCCTGGAACGCCGAATCTACATAAAGTCAAATACATATTGCTAACTCTAAATAATTAGAGCTAGCATCAATATTTAGAGTTAGCTCCAGATGATTTAGAGAGCTCTTCAATTGATTTGGAGTTAGCTCTGAATATGTAATGCTAGCTCTAATTATTGAGTAGGCCCTGGTCAGGCTGCATGGATACACATGATGATTTGGGACAACGCTGGTTGCAAATGTCGTAAGGTACCTTTCGCGGAAAGGGATCCACACATAATAAATATCAATACAGACAAAAAGAAGACATGTAAATGTATCAGACACATTAGTTTAATAAATGATACAACTACAGCTACTAAACGACGAATTATTGAAATACTTTGAAATTAATATATATTTTAAATATTGAAACAACGAGAGATTGTATTAAATTGAAATGTGTTAGCTAAACACTACTGTCTTTTCCACGTTTAGCTTCCGACGAACTGTTGGCTATTACACATATTAATTATAAAAAGTATTTAAATGTAAGTACCTTTACATGAATAACAAAAAAGTCCCCCTCTCCAAATGTTTTTATTTTATGAAATTCCATCAAATATTGATTGCTTTGCGAGAAACCGATTTTCCTATGGAAAATGAACACGGGGTATGAAGGAGGAGGATCGTCTCCAGGAGGGTGGAAACATGACAACAATTGGAATTTGACTCCGAAGCCTGGTTAGATAGCCTGGAAATGAGGTGAATAAGGAAACAAATGTTTAAGTCCACACAATATATTTTAGGCCCCATTTAGGAAAATCGTGTTATTTTCGCAATAAAATAAATATTTGATGGCATTTCATCAAATACTATTTTTGGGGGAGGGTGACTCCTTTATTATTGATGAAATGTTCATTTAATGCGCTTAATAGCCAAAAGTTCGTCGCTATCAAAACGTAAATGATAATACATTGGAATATAATTCTAGCACAAAAATATTTACACAATTCCCTAACATTTGATTGGCCCGTAGCAAGTCTCTGTCCATAATTTATATCCCAGTAAACTCCCACGCCGAACTACTTTCCATAACCGTGAGGCGCAGTTAAAATAATTCTTAAGAAAACGGAAAACAAACACATTTTCTTGATTAATTTATTTCAAATGCAGGAATTATAAGGAATGAATGGCCTTTTTGTGGAATTTAACGGGGATATTAACTTGGAAAAGTCGCGGGAATACTGGACGAGGCCTTCAGGCCTTCGTCCAGTATTTCCCCGCGACTTTTCCAAGTCTATACCCGATAAATAAGGCCTCGTCCAGTATTCCCGCGACTTTTCCAAGTTTATATCCCCGTTAAATTCCACAAAAAGGCCCATTTATTCCTATAATAATACAAAAGAATTATAGTATAAAACTAAGTTACTACAAATCTACAAGAACTGACGACTAGAGAGTCAGTTGTATGCACCTGGGACACCCCGACTCCGACTAGGGTGCCGACCATAATTGCTGTGTTCCCTATAGTCATGTCCCATATTGTATCGTAGCAGCTCTGAAAATGGCGGATAATTGGATAATGGGGGATTTATTTATAGAAATCCGGTCCAAATTATGTAGTTTAGTGGCTTATTTCGTGTGAAAAGGGCGTACATGTATGTCGCATGATTTGTTGTGAAATGGAGCAATCATAGTGATTTCCACTATTCTCTGTTTCACGAAAGCTGCCCAAATGTTACGTCCATGTAAACAATTCAAAAACAATATTGTTCTCCATAATATTAAATTAAAGGAAAATTTAAGAATGAGCCTTTTTTTATTTCGTGAAATTTGGTCAAATATTTATTTTATTGCGAAAAAACAATTTCCCCATGTTAATTCCCGATAGACATCTTCACAGAGTCTTCACAGATGGGGAACTTTTTGAATTTCAGAAACACTGGGCCGATTTTTAAATGTAACTTTTGTTTTCTTAATTAGATCATATCCAAGCTATCTAGCCAGGTTTCGGAATCAATTTCCAAATGTTTATGTTTTCTGACTCCTCCCACACTCCTCAATCTCCTTTTCACCCAGGTTAGTTTCCCGTAGACAAATCAATTTTTAGTAATCATATCAATATTTGACAAAGTTTCACGCAATAAAAAGAAGGCTCATTCTTAAATTTTGATAAAATCTTTCGTGAAACAGACAGTAGTGTTGATCCAGATTTACCTACATATCTATGCAATCTGATATCGGGCTACATTAATTGACAGAGTCACGTGTTCACGCTTATTACTGCTATTGCAATGATTGTAGATGTGCAGTCTGATCTGGGTCTACTCTGTTCTCCAAACTATCTCTGTGTGCCGTTCGATAATAGCTGAAATACAGCATATAAATAGATTTGCAAAGAGAAATAACTAGCTACGATCCCTCATTGGATTAGTCATTACATTTTAATCTCTGAGTACGAAAATAATAAATGGTGATACGAATATGTTTTAATGACCATTTAACATTTTATATCAGCATTTAAGTTTGGTTTAGCGACTGGATTTAGTTGTTTGAAGCGTACAAACATGATTAAATTATATAAGAAACGGGTCAGATGTCCCCCTGCGCTCTTCGACAGTGGAGCTAATTGACAGCATACAGGTGCGCGAAATCCAAATTCCGGAATGGAAACTTCCATATTATTTGTCAGACTATTTAATTTTAAGAAAGGGGCATTGTGTTTTAGAAATTAGAAAATATCCACAACTGGGGGCCGTTTCACTAAATTGTGTACGATTAAAATGTTCGTAAGTGCAAAATGATGATAGTCTGTAAATTTAACATTAACAAAGTTTTCTTATAAACAATTATTGGATTTACATGTATTGAGCATAGGCTGCATATGCAGCCTTTGTAAATCCATTAATTGGAATTTCCAGACGATCATAAATTTGCACTTACACACATTTTAGTCGTACGAAGTTTAGTGACACGGGCCCCAGGTTCAGATACATTGTAATGATGAGACGGCTCCATTATGATAGACGTATGTCGTGTTGCACGGGTTAAGGAATGTACAGTAACGTATATAACATGTCTTCATGTATCTACAATTATACATGTACATCAAATAATATGATATCGGTGCGTACACGAGTTGCCGGACTACAACTAGATTCTCAGTAAACGTGGCTTTGATGAATGACCACCGTGCAGACACTGACACTAAATGTGACCTTGTCATTGGCACTAGTAGAGTCGGAAGGTCATTGACTTGACACCATATGATAACAGGTGACTATGTGTATACAAAATCACTGATTTTCAGGCCCGTTCGCAGAAATTAAGTTAGCGGTGTACGTTAACGACGGTGCGAAGGGCCAAACATGTGTGTGTACATCCACGGACAGACCTTGCCAGATTAACCCTTTCACCCATAAGTAACTGGAATGGATTTTGATCTGTTAATTTTGCAACCTATCCAATCATCACGAAATGATTTTCAGACCAGTCCATTTATGCACATGGGGTATTTTTGTTCTCAAAATTATGAAAATTTCTTGCAAAAAGTGCACATCCTAATGAGACAGCTCATCACGAGACGGCTCATCTGGATCTACACTTTCTGTTAATACCACTATACAGGCCTGTGGTGTTACATGTAACAGGGTTAAGGGGGGTGCGTACGCACCCGTCGCACCCCCTCTGCGTACGGGCCTGAGTTGCAAGAAGGGAATCAGAAGTTACAAGAAACGTAAGCGCAATGTTAAGTTTGGTGATGGATGGTGGGCCATAATTAAACGCTTTTACTCGAAGCGAGATGTTTACGACAGTGTCGCATACCAATACATTACTTTATTGCTTACCCTAGTCTCTCGACCAATGGAAGAACGGCATTTCGTCTCAATTAATCGCAATTTTCGACGCTTTCGCCAATATGTATTAAAAATATCTGGCAAGGCTGAGGAAACGGGATGGGCGAGGCTCCGCCGAACACATCCCGTTTCCGTGCCGCGCATTCACATTCACATTCACGGCACTAACCAACTATTCTATTTATCCCGTCAACACCTACAAATGGCTTTAAAATGCAAAAACAAATAACCCCAATCACCGCACATATTCATACGTAGTGATTATGTTGTATTGACAGGATATCAACAATGTTTCACGGCACCGTGTTTCACGGCACATACGCACTGTGTTTACAGGATAAAAGTACGTTATAGTTCACATACTACCTTCTATAAATTAATTTCTAGCTCGCTAACGCTCGCTACGAACTTAATTTATTAAAGATTCAATATGTGAACTATTACTTACAAATACCATGTGACCAACGAACTATTGGATTTTGGACAAGGAGAGAATGCACATAAAATTATATAATACTTCGAAGACACACTAATATTATGAAAGTATGTGAATGGTTAAACGATTACTGTGCAATTAAAAGAACGCACAAGGTGAACAAGTTGACAGTTTGCTAGACGCATAACGAGGGCATACCAACATATTTACACTGAAATGCATAACAAAGATATTATGAAACGAAATCTGAAAGTTAGTTACAAAATAGAAAAGTGGGGAACAGATTCGTGTAAGCATGCTTTCCATCGAATCCCTTTTTTCCCGTTTGCATAGTACTGTAGCAGCACGTACGATTACTGATGAGTAATGACGAGTACGTACTATTACTGATGAGTAATGACGAGTACGTACGATTACAGATGAGTAATGACGAGTACGTACGATTACTGATGAGTAATGACGAGTACGTACGATTACTGATGAGTAATGACGAGTACGTATCAGATGAGTAATGACGAGTACGTACGATTATTGATGAGTAATGACGAGTACGTACGATTACTGATGAGTAATGACGAGTACGTACGATTACTGATGAGTAATGACGAGTACGTAAGATTACTGATGAGTAATGGGTAAACGATATGCAAATACAATATGTTACATACAAGATAAAGAAAAGTAATAATTTTGCATTTCGTCACACGAAACTGCGGAGCCCCGCAGGGGACGTAGAGTTCCAAGTTCCATGAGGGGCTCTGTACGAAACACCCCGCCGGTAGAAAAACATAGGGCACATGTGAAACATAAAAGGCCGGAGGAGTGTGGAGTCGTCTAGACTAGAGGACTGCATGTGTGACATATGAGGCAGTTACGCAAACATAAATTATAAGACATTTACCCGAGCCATAATGTTTTGAATGCAGTAAGTATGCGACGTTGACCTTGTGATTAAGGAGGTCACAAGCAATACATGTGATAAACTAAAGATCCACTGAAGGGAAACTGAACGGGACTGACCGACTATCAAGCTAAACTCCTCCTGGTGATGACCGACTGATCAATGCTATACTAATCTTGGTGCGATGGCCGACTGATCAAGTTCTAAACTAGTCATGGTGCGATGGCCGACTGATCGAGTGATCGAGTGCTATACTAGTTTCAGTCGATGGCCGACTGAGCAAGGGCTAAAACTAGTCTTGGTGCGATGGCCGACTGTAAGTTCTAAAAACTAGCGTGGTGCGATGGCCATGATCAAGTTCTAAACTAGTCCTGGTGCGATGGCCGATTGAGCAAGGTCAAAACTAGTCCCTTGGTGCGGTGGCCGACTGTCAAGTTCAAACTAGTCCTGGGCGGGGCCGACTGAACAAGTTCTAAACTAGTCCTGGTGCGATGGCCCTCCAAGACTGATGAAGCGGCACGGGAAAACAAAACTAGTCCTGGTGCGTGGCCGACAGTTCTAAAGGGGGATAAAATAGTTCTTGGTGCGATGGCCATGACTGCCGGCCCTTCCCGATCAAGTTTCTAAAAACTAGTCGTGGTGCGATGGCCCCGGATGCGATTGATCAAGTTTAAACTATTGTCGTGGTGCGATGGGTCCGACTGATCAATGTTCTAAAACTAGTACCTGGTGCGATGTCCGACCGCCCGATCGAGTGCTATGCTAGTCCTGGTGCGATGGTCGACTAATCAAGTGCTAAACTAGTCGCAGTGCGATGGCCGACTGATCAAGGGCTAACTATTCCTGGTGCGATGGTCGACTAATCAAGTTCTAAACTAGTCCTGGTGCGATGGCCGACTGATCAAGTTCTAAACTAATCCTGGTGCGATGGCCGACTGAGCAAGGGCAAAACTAGTCATGGTGCGATGGCCGACTGATCGAGTGCTATACTAGTCCAGGTGCGATGGCCGACTGAGCAAGGGCTAAACTAGTCTTGGTGCGATGGCCGACTGATCAAGTTCTAAACTAGTCGTGGTGCGATGGCCGACTGATCAAGTTCTAAACTAGTCCTGGTGCGATGGCCGATTGAGCAAGGTCAAAACTAGTCTTGGTGCGGTGGCCGACTGATCAAGTTCTAAACTAGTCCTGGTGCGATGGCCGACTGATCAAGTTCTAAACTAGTCCTGGTGCGATGGCCGACTGAGCAAGGGCAAAACTAGTCATGGTGCGGTGGCCGACTGATCAAGTTCTAAACTAGTCCTGGTGCGATGGCCGACAGATCAAGGACTAAACTAGTCTTGGTGCGATGGCCGACTGATCAAGTTTTAAACTAGTCGTGGTGCGATGGCCGACTGATCAAGTTCTAAACTAGTCCTGGTGCGATGTCCGACCGATCGAGTGCTATACTAGTCGTCCTGGTGCGATGGCCGACTAAGCAAGGGCTAAACTAGTCTCAGTGCGATGGCCGACTGATCAAGGGCTAAACTATTCCTGGTGCGATGGTCGACTGATCAAGTTCTAAACTAGTCCTGGTGCGATGGCCGACTGATCAAGTTATAAACTAGTCCCGGTGCGATGACCGACTGATCGAGTGCTATACTAGTCCTGGTGAGATGGCGACTGATTGAGTGCTATCTAGTCCTGGTGCGATGGCCGACTGATCAAGTGCTAAATTGTCCTGGTGTGATGGCCGAATGATGTAGTGCTATACTCGGATGGGTCGACTGTATACTCGGCATGGCGACTTACCGGGCATGACTGATCACGTGCTATACTGGGCATGGTGAGATGGCCCAACTGATCAAGTGCTATACTGGGCATGGTGCAATGGGCGACTGATCAAGCGCTATACTAGTTATGGTGCGATGGCAGACTGATCAAGTGCTCTGCTAATCCTGGTGCGATGGCCGACTGATCAAGTGCTATACTCGGCATGGCCGACTGATCACGTGCTAAACTGGGCATGGTGAGATGGCCAACTAATCAAGTGATATACGTACTGGGCATGGTGAAATACTACACTCCCGCCTGCGATTCATAAGTAATTCATCATTGTACTCCGCACCACCGCGGGGGACACAAAACAATGACACACACCAGCCATCTACATTTGGCATCCTAAAATTCCGTTCGGTCTATCACCACCACCAGTTTGTGTCTATTACTACACTACACCCCCCACCCCCCCCCACCGACCACCACTTCTGTCTGTAACGCAGGATGACGTGGCCGACTAATCAAGTGCTAAACTAGTCCTGGTGCGATGGCCGACTGATCAAGTGCTATAATAATAGTCTTGGTGCGATGGCCGACTGATCAAGTTCTAAACTAGTCGTGGTGCGATGGCCGACTGATCAAGTTCTAAACTAGTCATGGTGCGATGGCCGACTGATCGAGTGCTATACTAGTCCTGGTGCGATGGCCGACTGATCAAGGGCTAAACTAGTCTCGGTGCGATGGCTGACTGATCAAGGGCTAAACTATTTCTGGTGCGATGGTCGACTGATCAAGTTCTAAACTAGTCCTGGTGTGATGGCCGACTGATCAAGTGCTATACTCGGCATGGCCGACTGATCACGTGCTATACTGGGCATGGTGAGATGGCCAATTGATCAAGTGCTATGCTGGGCATGGTGCAATGGGCGACTGATCAAGCGCTATACTACTTATGGTGCGATGGCAGACTGATCAAGTGCTCTACTAGTCCTGGTGCGATGACCGACTGATCAAGCGCTATATTAGTTATGGTGCGATGGCAGACTGATCAAGTGCTCTACTAGTCCTGGTGCAATGGCCGACTGATCAAGTGCTACATGTATACTCGGCATGGCCGACTGATCACGTGTTATACTGGGCATGGTGAGATGGCCAATTGATCAAGTGCTATGCTGGGCATGGTGCAATGGGCGACTGATCAAGCGCTATGCTAGTTATGGTGCGATGGCAGACTGATCAAGTGCTCTACTAGTCCTGGTGCAATGGCCGACTGATCAAGTGCTACATTTATACTCGGCATGGCAGACTGATCACGTGCTATACTGGGCATGGTGAGATGGCCAATTGATCAAGTGCTATGCTGGGCATGGTGCAATGGGCGACTGATCAAGCGCTATACTACTTATGGTGCGATGGCAGACTGATCAAGTGCTCTACTAGTCCTGGTGCGATGACCGACTGATCAAGTGCTACATGTATACACGGCATGGCCGACTGATCACGTGCTATACTGGGCATGGTGAGATGGCCAACTGATCAAGTGCTATACTGGGATGGTGCAATGGGCGACTGATCAAGCGCTATACTAGTTATGGTGCGATGGCAGACTGATCAAGTGACTCTGCTAGTCCTGTGCGATGGCCGACTGTCAAGTGCTATACTCGGCATGGCCGACTGATCACGTGCTATACTGGGCATGGTGAGATGGCCAACTAATCAAGTGATATACGTACTGGGCATGGTGAAATACTACACTCCCGCCTGCGATTCATAAGTAATTCATCATTGTACTCCGCACCACCGCGGGGGACACAAAACAATGATCCCCCACACACCAGCCATCTACATTTTGGCATCCTAAAAGTTCGGTCTATATCACCACCACCAGTTTGTGTCTATGACTACACTACACCCCACCCCCCCCCCCTCACCGACCACCACTTCTGTCTGTAACTCAGGATGACGTGGCCGACTAATCAAGTGCTAAACTAGTCCTGGTGCGATGGCCGACTGATCAAGTGCTATAATAATAGTCTTGGTGCGATGGCCGACTGATAAAGTTCTAAAGTAGTCTTGGTGCGATGGCCGACTGATCAAGTTCTAAACTAGTCGTGGTGCGATGGCCGACTGATCAAGTTCTAAACTAGTCATGGTGCGATGGCCGACTGATCGAGTGCTATACTAGTCCTGGTGCGATGGCCGACTGATCAAGGGCTAAACTAGTCTCGGTGCGATGGCTGACTGATCAAGGGCTAAACTATTTCTGGTGCGATGGTCGACTGATCAAGTTCTAAACTAGTCCTGGTGTGATGGCCGACTGATCAAGTGCTATACTCGGCATGGCCGACTGATCACGTGCTATACTGGGCATGGTGAGATGGCCAATTGATCAAGTGCTATGCTGGGCATGGTGCAATGGGCGACTGATCAAGCGCTATACTACTTATGGTGCGATGGCAGACTGATCAAGTGCTCTACTAGTCCTGGTGCGATGACCGACTGATCAAGCGCTATACTAGTTATGGTGCGATGGCAGACTGATCAAGTGCTCTACTAGTCCTGTTGAAATGGCCGACTGATCAAGTGCTACATGTATACTCGGCATGGCCAACTGATCACGTGCTATACTGGGCATGGTGAGATGGCCAACTGATCAAGTGCTATACTGGGCATGGTGCAATGGGCGACTAATCAAGCGCTATACTACTTATGGTGCGATGGCAGACTGATCAAGTGCTCTACTAGTCCTGGTGCGATGACCGACTGATCAAGGGCTAAACTAGTCCTGGTGCGATGGCCGACTGATCAAGGACTACACTAGTCCTGGTGCGATGGCCAACTGATCAAGGGCTAAACTAGTCCTGGTATGATGGCCGACTGACCAAGGGCTAAACTAGTCCTGGAGCGATGGCCGACTGATCTAGTTCTATACTATTCATGGTGAGATTGCCGACATATCAAGTGCTAAACTAGTCCTGGAGCGCTGGCCGACTGATCAAGTTCTAAACTAGTCATGGTGCGATGGCCGACTGATCGAGTGCTATACTTGTCCTGGTGCGATGGCCGACTGATCAAGGGCTAAAATTAAAAAAACTAGTCCCGGTTGCGATAGCCGACTGATCAAGTGCTATACTAGTCCTGGTGTGATAGCCGACTGAACAAGTTCTAAACTAGTCCTGGTGCGATGGCCGACTGATCAAGTGCTATACTAGTCCTGGTGAGATGGGAAACTGATCAAGTTTTTTTAAACTAGTCCTGGTGCGATGGCCGACTGATCAAGTTCTAAACTAGTCCTGGAGCGATGTCCGACTGATCAAGTGCTAAACTAGTCCTGGTGTGATGGCCGACTGATCAAGTGCTAAACTAGTTCTGGTGCGATGGCCGACTGATCAAGTGCTAAACTAGTCATGGTGTGATGGCCGACTGATCAAATCGCATGCCATAATAACTAGATGGCCATGGCCTGCATGTCGTGCCCGCCGAGGACATTTGATTAGTACAAACAATTTTTTTTTTATTGCTGCAACAAAGCTTTAGCCCGTTGACATAAAAACATGCCGCACCCGCCGAGGCTTTGATAGTATACCCAAAAACTTTAACTAAAAAACACTTTAACCAAAAACTTTATCTGAATGCACACCAATGTGCCAACTATATCGCTCTGTCTGCAAGCGGGCCCAACAACTTTAAGGGAAATTTCAAAGTAATTTGACCGTGACATTGGGCACATATAAATGATAATTAAAATGTGGGTGACAAATACACCGTATGTGAAGTTTCGAGTGAATTGGTGTGAAGCGGTTTTAGAGATATAGTGTTCTTAAAGGTACATGCCAACTCAGTAGGCACAACATGTTCTTTATATCAGAAACATCATCTGAGACATTTTCTGGCAAAATAAACATTAATTCACCATTAATACACATATTTATTGGCATTATTATACATTTTATATCGGACGTAAATTTCCACACTGCTATCAGGGGCGATAACCGTGTTTCCTTAAAATGTTACCAAGACATTACTATTTATTTTTTGATGTGCAATGATCATACTTTATAATCTGTCGAAAACATTATTTTTTCAGGGAAACCACATTTAATTAGTATAAGTAATTAAAAAATATCATGCCCCATTTGCCTATGAAAATAGCCTGATATCACCGCGTGTCACTATCAGTGAAATAAACATTACTAAATGATTATATCCATATAACGGGCACTCGTAATGTTTAGAACTGGTGGAATAGTGACAAAATTATACACTTATTTAATTCCTACAAATAACTGAGAATACACATAACTTTAATTGTTGTGCCTACTGAGTGGGTATGTACCTTTAATTAGCATAAATAATTAAAAACAAGAAATGCGTCTGTCGAACGCGGATGCCACCTGCAGCATATTTGAGAAACTGTGACAAAGTGGTTAACCGAAAAGTGTGACGGATGGACAGACGGACGGACGGTCCAAACACTATATGCCACCCGTTTCTTCGAAACCCGGTGGCATAAAAATATCATGCCTCATTTGAATATGAAAGTAGCTTGATACCACTGGTAGTCATTATCAGTAAAATAAATATTACTAAATGATTATATATGGATAGCGGGAAACACATAATTTTTAGAACTGGTGGAATAGTGACACAATTATACACTTATTTAATTGCTATAAAGAACAGTTTGTGCCCACTAAGTGGGCATGTACCTTTAAAAACTTTAACCTTAAATCAAAAAAATTTAACCGGACGGATGTACGTACGTCGTATGTAGGCCAATGTG
>CM055270.1:108890773-108955909 GCA_029237695.1 Conchocele bisecta
CGTGCTGCCGGTCATATTGCACAAAAAGATTCCAACTGGCCATATATTGCACAAAAAGATTCCAACTGGCCGGAGGTGCCCATTTTATTACGTTGTAACGGTGTAACACGTCACGTGTAACGGAGGTATTTTCCCTCATGTTACAGTGTAACGAAAAGACACAGTGTGAACAGCCTAAGTTATTTTCTCGTGTTACACAATAGGATAATATATCAAATTACCATAGTCTAAGTGTGATCTCACTAACGCTTACACTTAGACTATGGTAATTTGATATATTATCCTATTACAAAGAAAAATAAGCAACTAGTAGAAAATGCACAGCGTCGGGCTACTAGACTAGTTCTAGAACTACAAGGAATGTAGTAGTATATAAGAGTCAAAATGATACCACCACCCAATTGTGGATACAAATTGCACACACACATCCCTTTTTGAGCCAACATGCGCGTGGAAAAGCAGGTGAATTTTTATCTCCAAAATATGACAAAATATGACATACGAGGATGAGAATTTTGTTTTTCTGTCGTATGTATCCACTATTGGGACGAAAACATCCACTATTGTGACCAAAACGGCGCCAGTTGTACTACCAGTCCCAATTGGTACGAATTGTGGATACTCGTGTCCCAATTGTGGATGATTTCGTCCCAATAGTGGATACATTGCAAAAATCGGCAAAAACAATCACAATTGTGACGAAAACATCCACAATTGTACTACCAAAATTGAAGAAAAAAAATCACCAAAATATGACATATGACAATGAGAATATTCACAATTGGGACGAAGACATACACAATTGGGACGGGAGTATCCACAATTAGGCACGATATCCACAATTGGGACTGGTATCACAAAAGACGACGTTTTCGTCCAATAGTGGATGGGGTTCTAGACGTCCCAATAGTGGATACATTGCAAAACATCCACAATTGTGACGAAAACATCCACAATTGTACCACCAAAATCGACCAAAAAAATCACCAAAATATGAGAAATACGACGTACGAGAGGTCGAGACATCCACAATTGGGACGAAGGCATCCACAATTGGGACGCGAGTATACACAATTGGACACGATATCCACAATTGGGACTGGTAGTACAAAAGACGACGTTTTCGCTCAATAGTGGATGGGGGTTCTAGTCCATTCTGCATGGAGCCACAAATTTTCTGTCGTATGTATCCACAATTGGGACGAAAACATCCACAATCGTACTACCACCTACCCACACCAAAAATCGCCAAAATATGAGAAATATGGCATACGAGAGTGGTAGAAATGATACCACCAAAATATCGGAAAAAAATCGCCAAAATATGAGAAATATGGCATACGAGAGTGGGGAGAAATGATACCACCAAAGAATCGGCCAAAAATCGCCAAAATATGAGAAATATGGCATACGAGAGTGGGAGAAATAATACCACCAATAAATCGTCCAAAAATCGCCAACATATGAGAAATATGGCATACGAGAGTGGTAGAAATGATACCACCAAAATATCGGCCAAAAATCTCCAAAATATGAGAAATATGGCATACGAGAGTGGGAAAAGGTCTAGAAATCCACAATTGGGACGCGAGTATCCACAATTGCACTGGTAGTACAAAAGACGACGTAGGAGAAATTCTTCTCCCAAGAGGCAAACAGAAATGATACCACCCATTTGTGTATTTGGACACATTTGGGAAAAGTGTAGGAGAAATTCTTCTCCCAAGAGGCAAACAGAAATGATACCACCCATTTGTGTATTTGGACACATTTGGGAAAAGACAACTCGAACAAAGAAAGAAGGACAACTCGAACAAAGAAGAAGACAACTCGAAAATAAAAGAAAGACAATTCGAACAAAGAAGGAAAAACAACTTGGAAAACCTCGAAAAATATGGGACGACGTCGATGCGGAACGTAGTACAAACCCCGAAGAAACCCCCGAAGAACAAGAAAAACCTACTCCCGTAGTACACAGGGTGACCGCGCCTGGTTTTGCGGGCCCCACCGAGTTCCCCACGGATCTAGTAGAAGATACACGAAACGCCAGCTCGTTCGAAGAATCGACACACCTGTCCGACATGGAGAGACGTTTGGAGAACCGGTTGGACATGTTGGAACGCAGACTGTTGGACGCAATTTTCGACGATGCCCGCACGGCCGATTCCGAGTGTCCGAAAAAAGACGAGCTGGAGGTGCACGACATCTGGAGAACCGTAGAGAATGCGAAGTGGTGGCTGGGGGTCTCTGTGGTGGCGTACGCGGTCTGCAGACCACTGTTCCCATTCGTGTCTCTAGAGGCCCGTAGACTCTGGAAGAACAAAACAGACCCCGACGCCCAGTTCGTGCACTCCACAAAACAGAGCCCGTCTGCGTGTAGACTCCCTGAGGCTTGTACCTCTATGTCAGAAAAGCGGACGTTAAACCCTATTCACTCACTCACTCCACAAAACAGTCCGGTACACCGAAGGCAAAAAACAAAACTAGCGACTCCGTACACCAGCACTCTGGTAGTAGCGACCTGTTCTACATGGAGTAGCCATTTTGAAAAAAAGTTCTTTGTCGATTTTGGCGATTTTTTGTCGCTGCTCGTTTTGGACAAAAGTTCTTCGTCTTTTTCGAATTGTCTTTCTGAGTTGTCTTTCCAAGTTGTCTTTCTTGTTCTGTACCGAGTTGTCTTTCTTTCCGTTCCAATTTCTTTTTCTACCTCCTTTGGGAGAGGTTTTCTGTTTTTCGATGTGGTCTAGATTTTGTTTTGCTCTTGGGAGACGATTTTTCTTCGACTTTCCCAAAAGTCCAAATGTGGACAATTGGATGGTATCATTTTTCTACCTAGTTTGGGGAGAGGTTTTCTGGTGTTTGTTTGCCGTTGGGAGTCGAGATGGGGGCAAACTGGCCAGTGCAAA
Organism: Conchocele bisecta; assembly: GCA_029237695.1. NCBI lineage: Eukaryota > Metazoa > Mollusca > Bivalvia > Lucinida > Thyasiridae > Conchocele > Conchocele bisecta. Next base: position 108,893,680 of record CM055270.1, read on the forward strand.
AGTGGGGAATCCCCTCTCTACAGATCGAGATCTGCCCAATCGTTCTCGTGTCTCGCTCCCTTGCGAGGTTTTCCATCCCGCAGGCTAGCCACCTCCCCCTCTCCAGTACCAGGATCCTCTTCCTGGTCGCAGCCTTCTTCTTGCCACCCTCTGTGGTTCTATCTTCTGGCCCCTCGGGACACCTGTTCGAGCGATGTTGCCAGAGAGTCTTGTAGGTGGCAAACTTCCCTCCACATCCGGGACACTCTCTCGTGGGAGGTCTGCACGGGTTCTTGCGACCCATGTGTCTTCGAAGATTTGTGGGCTTGTCGAAGCCCTTTCCGCATGTCTCGCATTCCTTGTATGGCATGGCTAGTTCTAGTCTATTCCAATGGGGTCCCATATCTTCAAATGGGCGTCCGATTGTGGATGTGGCGAGACGAGACGAGGTAGCGAGGTTGGGTAGGGAATCCTCCAAAAATTAAAAAAGTGGCTCCGTGCAGAATGGACTAGAACCCCCATCCACAATTGGACCAAACGTCGTCTTTTGTACTACCAGTTCCCAATTGTGGCTATCGTGTCCAGTTGTGTATACTCGTGTCCCAATTGTGGGTTTCTCGACCCAATTATAGAGAGGTTTTCCAAGTTGTTTTTCCTTCTTTGTTTGAATTGTCTTTCTTTTATTTTCGAGTTGTCTTTCTTCTTTGTTCGAGTTGTCCTTCTTTCTTTGTTCGAGTTGTCTTTTCCCAAATGTGTCCAAATACACAAATGGGTGGTATCATTTCTGTTTGCCTCTTGGGAGAAGAATTTCTCCTACACTTTTCCCAAATGTGTCCAAATACACAAATGGGTGGTATCATTTCTGTTTGCCTCTTGGGAGAAGAATTTCTCCTACGTCGTCTTTTGTACTACCAGTGCAATTGTGGATACTCGCGTTCCAATTGTGGATTTCTCGACCTTTTCCCACTCTCGTATGCCATATTTCTCATATTTTGGAGATTTTTGGCCGATATTTTGGTTGGTATCATTTCTAACCACTCTCGTATGCCATATTTCTCATATGTTGGCGATTTTTGGCCGATTTATTGGTGGTATTATTTCTCCCACTCTCGTATGCCATATTTCTCATATTTTGGCGATTTTTTCCGATATTTTGGTGGTATCATTTCTACCACTCTCGTATGCCATATTTCATCATATTTTGGCGATTTTTGTTTTTGGTGTGGGTAGGTGGTAGTACGATTGTGGATGTTTTCGTCCCAATTGTGGATATACGACAGAAAATTTGTGGCTCCATGCAGAATGGACTAGAACCCCCATCCACTATTGAGCGAAAACGTCGTCTTTTGTACTAACCAGTCCCAATTGTGGATATCGTGTCCAATTGTGTATACTCGCGTCCCCCCAATTGTGGATGCCTTCGTCCCAATTGTGGATGTCTCGACCTCTCGTACGTCGTATTTCTCATATTTTGGTGATTTTGGGCGAAAACGTCGTCTTTTGTGATACCAGTCCCAATTGTGGATATCGTGCCTAATTGTGGATACTCTCGTCCCAATTGTGTATGTCTTCGTCCCAATTGTGGATATTCTCATTGTCATATGTCATATTTTGGTAATTTTTTTTCTTCAATTTTGGTAGTACAATTGTGGATGTTTTCGTCACAATTGTTTTTGCCGATTTTTGCAATGTATCCATTATTGGGACGAAATCATCCACAATTGGGACACGAGTATCCACAATTCGTACCGATATACACAATTGGGACTGGTAGTAAAACTGGCGCCGTTTTGGTCACAATAGTGGATGTTTTCGTCCCAATAGTGGATACATACGACAGAAAAACAAAATTCTCATCCTCGTATGTCATATTTTGTCATATTTTGGAGATAAAAATTCACCTGCTTTTCCACGCGCATGTTGGCTCAAAAAGGGATGTGTGTGTGCAATTTGTATCCACAATTGGGTGGTGGTATCATTTTGACTCTTATATACTACTACATTCCTTGTAGTTCTGGAACTAGTCTAGTAGCCCGACGCTGTGCATTTTCTACTAGTTGCTTATTTTTCTTTGTAATAGGATATATATCAAATTACCATAGTCTAAGTGTAAGCGTTAGTGAGATCACACTTAGACTATGGTAATTTGATATATTATCCTATTGTGTAACACGAGAAAATAACTTAGGCTGTTCACACTGTGTCTTTTCGTTACACTGTAACATGAGGGAAAATACCTCCGTTACACGTGACGTGTTACACCGTTACAACGTAATAAAATGGGCACCTCCGGCCAGTTGGAATCTTTTTGTGCAATATATGGCCAGTTGGAATCTTTTTGTGCAATATGACCGGCAGCACGATTTACCCAAATCTACCCAAATCTTACCCAAATCTACCCAAATCTTCATTAAAAATAAAATTTATGATTATATTATATACGTTTTCAACAATATATCATTAGTATATCATACAATAAGCACATTTTGACCGAAAAAGGGAAGAATAAAGCACATATTTCCGCGGGAAAGCGATTAATATACATGTAGCATTATTATAAATGGAGACTACCGTGATAAAGACTCATTAATTATGTCTCAGTTGTCTAACTTTAAGTTGCCATCGATCATGATTTCATATGGCACATATATACTAGTCCAACTGTCTAACCGGTCACCTCCATAGTATTGCAATATTTATTTTGCCGAGTAATTTTTGCCAACATCTTTTTGAAATATTAAAAAAAAAGTATAATGCATTGAATGAATGTTTTTATTAGCACAAATCACTTTAATTTAATTTATGGAGATATATTTCAAAACTCACACAGGAAGGCTATATACATATATATAAAAATGTTCTTAATATTCATTTACAATAACAATAATGAACGATCTTGAATTAAGAACATTGATGAAAATGAACCTTAATATGCATTCAATATATATATTTTTAAATTTGTGTATTGTTTGTATATCTTGTCAAATATCTTGAATGTCATATTTTGTCATATTTTGGAGATAAAAATTCACCTGCTTTTCCACGCGCATGTTGGCTCAAAAAGGGATGTGTGTGTGCAATTTGTATCCACAATTGGGTGGTGGTATCATTTTGACTCTTATATACTACTAATGTCATATGACGAGCGCAGTTCCAGAACTACAAGGAATGTCATATGAGGAGTGCCTTACTGCACTTAAGCTTCCGTCATTGGATTATCGGCGACGGCGTTTTGACGTTATCGAAGTTTATAAAATAATTCACCATATTGACAACATTGATGCAAGTGTGTTTTTTACATTATCGGAAAATACATTAAACCTGAGAGGTCACAACTACAAATTGACCAAACCTCGTGCCAACAAGTCTATTCTAAGTCTATAGCTTACCATCGGAACTTGTCAATGCAGAGACAGTGATGTCCTTCAAGACAAACTTAGATAAACTGTGGCTCACCAAGAGATTTGATACTACAGCCGTATATTAAGTTTATCTCAGACCGGAAGTGGCGAAAGTAATTATTTACCAAGAAGTATTTGAGGGGGATAACAAGCTGCAAGAGCATAATGAGTTCCCCTACAGTCAACAAATAGGTCAACAAAAGTAACAAGTGCAACAAAGACAGATGCTGGATGATACTACATCTGTGAATCTGATGTACTTGACTGTCACCTTGTATAGCTATGACCATCATTGTTTCAGGCAGTATTCTCGTGCATGATCAACGTGAACGTGGTTGGACAGAACGTTGTGAGTTCGACAGTTGTATATGTCGGCCAGACGGCGACCATTGTATGTCCACTACAAGGAGATTACACATATCCTGGGTGGAATGGACCGCCAGATGACATAAAATATAACTTTAGAGACAGTTGGAAGATAAACCCGCTTGTGGCAAACTGGACAAGTTTTGCCGCCAACAAGCGGGACCTCGTTATCATGGACATCACTGTGTCGCAGGCCGACAAGTACAGATGTTTGTCAAACATTAATGGGACTTTCCAAGAAGGATGGCGTGTATTGATTGTCAGAAGTAAGTACGGATCTTCTGCATAATTATACGCTATTTCTGACTGGTATGCTACATGTATCCAATTACCACCTGGGCTGTACAGCCGTTCTGACCTCAGACGGAAAAGAAGGTCAAATTCAGGTCAAGGTTCAAATACTCGTAACAATCACCGTTTAAGCTGTTAATCACTTCATTTGTGAATGATTACTTCACTGAAACTATTACGAATACACAGACAAATGTATGTGTATTTAAGCTAAATGTACATACGGTTTAATGTCATGATTTATGTTACCATGGAAACAAACCATGTTTTACCCAGTATGGCCATCGATTTAACAGTTCCACTTTGATATGTTTGTTTAGTAGTCGTGTGAATTATCCCTCATAACCAAGATTGGAATGATTGTTTTTACATCATGCATCATGTTTTCTTTGCTTTGTATTGACATTCTGGATTCTGTCGGAGCGTAGCTGTCATTTTTCAAGATGGCCACCAATACATTGATCTTTGTATCATACTTCCCTGTTATATGTTGCTATACAGCTTCTATTGGGGCTACCCATTCCGAATACAATTTATTGACCCGCATCTAGTCCCCACTTACACCTGTCCCATCCCATATTGACTGCGCATGCGTGCACGGGAGATTTCCTCTTTGCTTTGGACGGCTTACGTGGAGGTAATTTTTTTGTTGCACCAATTCGTTTGCATCTTTTATACGCTATATTACTGATTAGTAGTCAATAACTTCTGTAATAGAGTGTGGGCTATTCATTTCTGTAAGTTGTTAGTCGAAAATATTTCATTTTGAAATTATGTCAATTTTTTTACCTCACCTGAGCGAAGCTCATGTGAGCTATTGTTACCGCAATGTGTCCGTCCGTCGTCCGTCCGTCCGTGAACATTTTCAAACGTCTTCACCTCGGTAACCATTGGGCCTATAGTCACCAAACTTCATGGTCATGGTCCTTAGGTGATTGCTCTGGTTCAATATTTGTCGGAATCGGATGATTATGTCATCCATGATGGCCGCCAAAAGGTCCATTTATTCGAGATTTTGAACGTCTTTTTCTCAGGAACCACATGGCCGATGCTGGCCAAACCTCATAGTAAGTTAAGATCCATGGGTGCAGCATTTTCAGATTTGGTAAAATGAGAGTCATCGCTTAATTCAAGATGATCGCCATCTAAGAATAGCACACTTTTTTTTAGAACACATATGAACTCAATGCTGCAAGGATCGAATATTTAAAAAATGATGTATTACGATTTACTGATTGTCTCAAAAGTCATGGAGAATCGTTCACAAAAATATGATACATTCAATAAGTTCTTAAATAATTTGAAAGTGTTACTGTAATGATCAACACATACCCTGCCGCATACATGTATATATATATCCTATAATAATAACTACTACCATTACCATTAACTATGCTATCTATAAGTATAGGACACTAAAATACTCTCCGCCTAGCCCAAACAAGTCCGATCGAGGTCTATATTGCTGTTCGTCAGATCGGTAATAACATATACTTGTAAATACATGGACTGTTTTCTGTCTGTCAATTATATAAAAAAAACATAGTCACATATCTAATAGAAGTGACTCTTGAGATAATATACACATATTATTAAATCATTTTGATCTGGATCCACACAGTTTATCATATTATTATTTTTTTGTGAACATTTATAACCCAATATTATATGTACATATATAACAATACTATTAAATACTATATATACAGTGCAACCCCTCTAAACCGGACACTCGGAAAAAATGGATATTTAATTTACATGTGTTTTGCTGTTAATTATCTCTGATTACAATGACGTTTCATGACTGCAAAACACTAGAATGTGCCATAAAGCACTAAGATGTCTGTTTTACAGTGGAACACCCCAAGATGTCCGGGTTTGGAGAGGTTCCACTGAACGTGTAAATTTACAAAATACATATTTTTGAATGAGCATAAGAATACCCAATTTTACTTCGAACAGACAGCTCATATCTACAGTCTGTCCACAGTTCAATCGGTTATATCTCTGCAAAAACAATAAATCACGACATCTATTCAACTAAATATGAAACAATCAGCGTAGACTCCGACCAGAACACACATCCGTGCGATCAAAATCTGAGTCCACACAGCTTGTCATTATAATATTAACTGCATCAGAATATTTTGCAAATTAATATCAATAGCCTTTGAATTTGACAATAATTCTATGTATTGTGAGATCCAATAGTGTGAATCCTACCAGATCGGGCATAACCACGGTCTGATCGGCTCCACACTATAGGTCGCTGACTTTGTTAACTTGTTTGTTATTTATAGATACAAAAAAAAATAAATATATATATATAAATAAACGGGTTGTCCACTGACAATTAAAAAAACCCACAAAAAAACATTATTCTGGGTATATACAACAACATTACAGTCCGACCACAGACACTGGTGATCTCCAACATACAGATGGGCGGCACCGTGGTGGGAACTGAAGGCTGGTCCCTGACACTGACATGTACATTATTCTGGGTATATACAATAACATTACAGTCCGCCCACTGACCCCGGAGATCTCCAACCTACCGCCGGGCGGCAACGTGGTGGGAACAGAAGGCCGACCCCTGACACTGACATGAACATTATTCTGGGTATATACAATAACATTACAGTACGCCCACACACCCCGGAGATCTCCAACCTAATACCAGACGGCACCGTGGTGGGAACAGAAGGTCGGCCCCTGACACTGACGTGTACATCCAGGGGAGGCTACCCTGCGCCGAACGTGACCTGGTACAGCGGCACTACACAGTCTACAGCCCTGAACAGCTCGAGCACGGTAATACAGGAGGGAGTTGGGTATACCGTCACCGCCAACTACACGCTCACGCCGGTCCGGGCCGACGACGGAGCCGGCTATATCTGCCAGTCATCATACACACTTGCGGCCGACGTCCTGGATTCCGTCAACATCACACTCCGCCTCAATTGTAAGTATTCATCCTCACATTGACGACCATAATTATGTTTATGTCTGTAACCATTGTATCGCAATCGTCCCTATCTCGTACAGGTAATATATGGGATTTAGTACTAAACCCATTGACCAGGCCGTAAATGACCTTAGCTGTTGATAGGCCGTTAAACACAACAAACAAACACACTTTATCTTCATCTAGGTTACCACTAAGTGAACCTGACTAGGTACCTGCTCCACGTCGTACCATATGATGTGATAAGTCTCATCGCAAAACTCACATCCATGACGTTCTGGTATACGTTTGTGAAGTATGTTATGTGATGTGTTTAAATGATGAATGCCGTTGCTGTATGTGCGACTTGGAGATAAAATCATTATGAAACCTTGCGTTGAAACGGACAGACGGGTGGACTTAAACAAGAACTTTGATTTGCGAGAAAGGCGGTGCTCGGATTGTCGTCATGTAAGAATCTCATTTTATGCTAAAGTTCTCTAATTATAATCACAATAAACTCAAATCAAGATCATCCTTCATTGATTATGTGCCGTAAATAAAACAATAACCCTGAAACAAATGGCTAGAAATAAAACATTTCGCAAGACAAAACGTTATTGAATCGACATTTGACTTTTAACCGGCATAAATTGAAATCCCTATGTAACCCTCACTCTTAATAATCGTATGACACATATATGATAATGCATGATACAATGTGTATTATTTTTTAAGAATGGTGTTTATTATATGCACAAGTACTTTGATAAATGTCATAAGTTGAAAATGACAAGTTAAAAAGAGCGTCCCCTATAAAACCCTGAATTTGTGAAAATGTCTACTCGGCTTGTGTTTTTAAGAATTTGATTCTTAAACTCAGCAGACATTTTTACACTAGAACTACCATCAAATCCCGTGTGCCAGAAAGTGTATGTGCAATGAAAGTATAAACGGACACACTCGTATAGACGAATTGTACATATTAATTACCGTATGTAATTAAGAAATAACCATAGTAATGTGTGTACATGTGCTCACAAAGCAGAGATATGAGAAATGCACACTTACTTGGCCATTGTGACAGTAAATCTGCATTTTCTTGCTCATCTGTATGTAAAATTGAAATCCCTGTGTGACCCTCACATTTAGAATACTACGGTCTCTATCACACTGCATCGAATAATCGCTAGACATAGATAGTAATCATATAAGTATGTGCACCACAAACGTCGCAGTCGAATTAAAAGATAGCATTCAATCTGTGACGAGCTTCATAACTTTCACAAAATAAATTGTGTTTTGCGAAAACGCCGTAACTCGACTTGCTTTCCTGTAAGAACCTCATTTGGTGCCAAATTCCTTTATTATTAATCACAATATATTCCATTCATATTATCCTTACTTGAATATGTGACATACATAGAAAACACTGAAACATTTGGATCAAAATAATAAACGTTTTCGCCTGATCAACCGTTCTGGAATAGGCATTCGACGGACATAATTGTAAAACCTATGTGACCCTCACACTTTAGAATCGTATGGCAATATGATAATGAATTACACAATTTGTATTCCTAAGAACGGTGTTCATTATATACACTACAGTGATATAACTACTTCGATAAATTGCATACGTATACATGTATTTGTCTTGTCGAAAATAATAAGTTAAAAATTATGGACCCTAGAAAACCCTCAAATTGTGAAAAATCTGCTAGGTTTGTGTTTTTACGAAATGTATTTTTGTACTCAGCAGTCATTTTGTTTTGACATTGGGAACAACCATCAAAACTCGTGTGCCGGAAAGTGTGAATAATTTCAACCCAGCTGTGTGTATTACTGTCATTGCACAAATCCTATGCAAATTATGCTTATATCATATTGCATAACCACGTATTCACATTTATGACTATGAAAATACATAACATAATGTGATAGTTTACTTTTATATTTGAGAATAGTGCTGATGAAACTATTACATTGTATGCGACGCAATATCTTATTTGCATAACAATACATTATATGAGTTTATCAATGAATCAGTTCTTTTTGCAATAATGTATATATACACAAACACAGCATAACAGGTTCTAGACATTAAAATGCTATGAAAAGTAGCGCTTATGAATATTTTTAAAAGCGATGTGTGAAAATAAACATGTTTTTTTATTATTTTAATGCCTAATTTGCATATTCATGACTCGGGTGTTGCATCCAATCAAATTGAAAGTATATTTATCGTGATCCTTGACTATGAAAACATATATTTAGACATATTACAAACATTTGTATCATAATTTGTAGCAGGCGTATTTACAAAATGAGAATTTTCAAAAATGGTGGCCTATGTTACCAATTTGCATAAATGACTAAAAATAATGGGTTGTGCTGATTATTTTACATGTCAATAAGTTTTATTGTATTCAATATATCCCGAGAACCAACAAAACCATTGTTTCGCATATGTTATGCGTGTGGTGAATGGTGTGTTCTTTTTTAACCAATTAGTCGATATGGGTAAAAAGTGACAAAAGTGACAACCCTCAATTTGGTAAAAAATTACAAAACGCACAAGAATGTCATATTGTATGTTCATGTCAATGCCAACCATACTTGGACAACTTCATCTCCTAGTGATGTACATCAACAACCCCTGACCTATATTTGACCTTGACCTACATTTAACCTTGAATTACTTAGTTAATTCCCCTTGGTTAAGGTTTTTAGTCAAGCTTGTATATGGAATACTCCTGGCCCTACACCCACCATACTTGGACAACTTCATCTCCTAATGATGTACATCAACAACCCCTGACCTATATTTGACCTTGACCTACATTTAACCTTGAATTACTTAGTTAATTCCTCTTGGTTAAGGTTTTTAGTCAACCTTGTTTAAGGTTTTTTGTCAAGCTTGTACATGGAATGGAATACTATTGTTCATAGAGACATCATACGTGGACAACCTTTTCTCATAGGGATGCACATCAATAACCCCTGATTATTTGACCTTGTCCTACATTTCCTCTTGAATTACTTAGTTAATTCCCCATGGTTAAGGTTTTTGTTGCGCCTGCTTTAGCAGAGGCGCGACTATAGTCGGCGCTTTTTCCGTCGTCGTTGTCCGCGTCGTCCGGTTTTTTTGTAAGGCAAATGCGTTCAAGTTATTGTTTTTTCATAATATCTCTTTAACCCCTTGCCAGACATTGATAATATTTCACATCAATGTTTATCTAGGGATGATGCTTCATTACGCATACCCCCACATCCCCACATCCAAATTTTGAAGGTCAAGGTCATTTATTTCCTTGTAATGTTCACCGGTTTTGTAACAGAAATGCGTTAAAGTTATTGTTTTTTCACAATATCTCTTTAACCCCTTGCCAGACATTGATAATATTTCACATCAATGCTTGTCTAGGGATGATGCTTCATTACGCACACCCCCACATCCAAATTATCAAGGTCAAGGTCATTTATTTACTTGTAATGTTCACCGGTTTTGTAACAGAAATACGTTAAAGTTATTTTTTTTTCACAATATCTCTTTAACCCCTTGCCAGACTTTGATAATATTTCACATCACTGTTTGTCTAGGGATGACGCTTCATTACGCACACCCCCACATCCAAATTCTCAAGGTCAAGGTCATTAATTTACTTGTAATGTTCACCGGTTTTGTAACAGAAATGCGTTAAAGTTATTGTTTTTTTCACAACATCTCTTTAACCCATTGCCAGACTTTGATAATATTTCACATCAATGTTTGTCTAGGGATGATGCTTCATTACGCACACCCCCACATCCAAATTCTCAAGGTCAAGGTCATTTATTTACTTGTAATGTTCACAGTCAAATGCCTCGGCAGGCGCGACACCGCTTCCGTAGCTGAATTCTTGTTAGTCAAGCTTGTATATATATGGAATACTCGTGGCCCTACACCAACCATACTTGGACAACTTCATCTCCTAGTGATGTACATCAACAACCCTGACCTATATTTGACAGTGACCTACATTTAACCTTTACTTACTTACTTAATTCCCCTTGGTTAAGGTTTTTAGTCAAGCTTGTAGATGGAATACTCCTGGCCCTACACCAACCATACTTGGAAAACTTCATCTCCTAGTGATGTACATCAATAACCCCTGACCTATATTTGACCTTGACCTACATTTCCTCTTGAATTACTTAGTTAATTCTCCTTGGTTACGGTTTTTAGTCAACCTTGGTTAAGGTTTTTAGTCAAGCTTGTATATGGAATACTATTGTGGATACAGACACCATACTTGGATAACTTTTTCTCATAGGGATGTACATCAATAACCCCTGACCTATATTTTACCTTCACCTACATTTAACCTTGAATTACTTAGTTATTTCCCCTTGGTTAAGGTTTGTACTCAAAATTGGTTAAGGTTTATAGTCAAGCTTGTATATGGAATACTCCTAGGCCTACAGCAACCATACTTAGACAACTTCATCTCCTAGTGATGTACATCAATAATCCCTGACCTATATTAGACCTTGACCTACTTTTACCCTTGGATTACTTACTTATTTCCTATTGGTTAAGGTTTTTAGTCAAGCTTGTATATACAATACTCCTGGGCCTATATCAACCATACTTGGACAACTTCATCTCCTAGTGATGTACATCAATAATCCCTGACCTATATTAGACCTTGACCTACTTTTACCCTTGGATTACTTAGTTATTTCCCCTTGGTTAAGGTTTATAGTCAAGCTTGTATATGGAATACTCCTGGGCCTACAGCAACCATACTTGGAAAACTTCATCTCCTAGTGATGTACATCAATAACCCCTGACCTATATCTGACATTGACCTACATTTAACCTTGAATTACTTAGTTAATTTCCCTTGATTGAGGTTTTTAGTCAACCTTGGTTAAGGTTTTTATGCGGGTCGCGGCCACCTTCTTTGTCAAGCTAAGTGTACATCGACAACCCTCGTAGTCGAGCTATGCTGTTCTCCTACAGCTCTTACTACATTGGAAAACACCATCAGAACCCGTGTGCCAAAAAGTGTAAATAAAGTTGAGCCAGCTCTGGGACTATGGCCTTCACTGCCGACAGTGAAGCAGGACTGTGATTCTCTATAACATTGACCCAGGTCACAGACCCTAGTGTTCATTGTCTTGATATTCCTACAGTGAGGCTGTCTCCACCCACAGTGGAGCAGGTCGGTGATTCTCCATAACATTGACCCCGGTAGACCTTAGTGTTCATTGTCCCGCTATTCCCTACAGTGAAGCCGTCACCGCCCACTGTGGAGCAGGACGGTGATTCTCCATACCATTGACCCAGGTAGACCCTAGTGTTCATTGTCCTGCTATTCCCTACAGTGAAGCCATCACCGCCCACAGTAGAGCAGGTCTGTGATTCTCTATAACATTGAGCTAGGTAGACTATGGAACGCCATGACTGTCTTATGTAGGCTCACATCAGTTGGTATTGTGGTCCCGTCATTTGGTAATGTGGTCCCGCCATTTGGTATTGTGGTCCCGTCACTTGGTAATGTGGTCCCGTCATTTGGTACTGTGGTCCCGTCACTTGGTATTATGTGCTCCTGTCATTTGGTAATATGTTCCCGTCACTTGGTAATGTGCTCCCGTCATTTGGTAATGTGCTCCCGTTACATGGTAATGTGCTCCCGTCATTTGGTGCTAACTTCATTCGGTGGTGCTAACTTCATTCGGTGCTAACTTCATTCGGTGGTTCCGGATAAATTATACTGAGGGATTTGACATGTAGCACCGGAAATATCAAGCATTTATATAACCATACTATGTGTGATATTTCATGAAAATTATTTAAAAAAACAAAAACAACTTTACTTGTCATATTCTGCTTTATGTGTAATTGTTAACATTTAACATTCCAAACTGCGTGTATGAAACTGACTATACAAAAGACCATTACTTGAATAATTAGTTTTCGTTACATCAACCGCAAACTGACTTTTTCGTCGGATATGAGCAGGCCGTGGCCGAGGGGTAACACCGTCGGACTGCCACCCTGGCGACCCAGGTTCGATTCAGGGTTCAGTTCCAGGGCATCAGTATTTCTGAGATACTTTGTATTTCCTGCTCCACTAGTCCTTTCGGATGGAGACTTTAAAAGGCGGTCCAGTGTATCAGATTTGAAGGAGAGTCTGAACATGTTAAAGAACCAGAGGGGACTAGGGCATTCAAGGTCATCGAGCCAGTGCCGTCGTTAAATCCAAGCATTTACATTTTTCGTCAGATTCCAATAATATACAGTGAAACCTCTCTAAACCGGATCACAGGTGGAAGGTCCGGCTTAGAGAGGTTTAACTGTAAATCAGGCATTTGATCATTCTGAGCCATAGTCGTGTGCTATGCGATCTTGAACAGGCATATTTAACCGGACATAAATGACTAAGAAACCCATCAACAATAAGATCACAGATGTTTCCTTGTAGTCAAATAAATACGACTCTTAACCGCTATGTACGATGCTATTAAAGGCACATGACCACTCAGTAGCACAACATGTTCTTTCTATCAGAGACATCATCTGAGACATTTTCTGGCAAAATAAACATTAATTCACTATTACCCCACGTATTGATTGACATTATTATACTTTTTATATCAGACGTAACTTTCCACACTGATATCAGGGGCGATAACCGTCTTTTCTTAAAATGTTAACGGAAAATACTATTTATACTCTGTATTTATTTTTTGATGTGTAATTATCATACTTTATAATCTGTCGAAAATATTATTTGTTCAGGTGACGCATATATAATTAGTATAAATAATGCAAAAATAACATGCCTCATTTCATGTTGTGCCTACTGCGTGGTGAAGGGAGCGACCCAGGAAGCGGATTGAAACCGTGGAATACCTTGCTCTAGTTTCTTTGGTGTACGGTTTAGAAAGGTTTCACTGTAGATCCTAAAGATGAAAGATCACCAAAAAACCATTGTATATACGCCAAGTCCGGGTTCCGTGGAAGTTCGGCACGGAAGTTCGGCAGGACTAATTACACATTAATTAGATTATAACAAGTCAGGTTTTTTTTATCACGTAGCCTCAGGTATGTATTGCTGGACAAAATGCTATGCGTGCAAGCCATAAGATTTTTATTTTTGTACCTAAGCTGTGCGATATCTCATGAAAAATATTTATGATACTTTCCGTAAATGACGTCGAAAGTTGACGAAATGTTCAGAACAAATAACGTCCTATTCCGCATTTGCACTGAAGATCTCATCAATTTTCCACATCCTTTACGGAACAAAATATCGCAGTTTTTGTCCAGTGGAACCTCTAAACCGAACAACCAGAAACATTTGTGATCATAATTTTGATGGGTTTCATGGTAATTTATCTCGGGTGATAATGCCTGTTCATGATAGCACACAACTATGACTCGGAAAAATCAAATGCCTGATTTACAGTGAAACCGCGCTAAACCGGACACCCTGGGAACCTCCCATGGCAGGGGCGTAGCTAGCCAATTTGAATCTGCAGGCCCGGTTGACGACTTCGAGCACCATTGGTGCGAGTATGCTAGGTGGGTCTGGGGGCATGCCCCCCCTACAAAAAAAAATCGAAACTAGAAGGTAAATGATGCACTCTGGCACATTATTTTTTCCATTTTCTCGAAAATTCTGCAGGCCCGGGCCTGCAGTGCCTTAATGCAGCTACGCGCCTGCATGGTGTCAGGTTTAGCGAGGTTTCAATGTACATATTTTTTATGCAAAATCGTCGGCTTACTACATACTCACATGTATTGTTTCATTTTTTCAAGTTTACGCCGCTATTTTGTATATACATGTACATGTATTTGTTTATATGACGAGAAACTTGCATGAGTTTAAGTCAATAAATTATATTCTATTATTTCCCGCTATAAAAAATATACGCTGGAATATCCTTCAATTATTTTCATTTCTATTGAACTCGTTTAACGAGCTACATAATTACCTGACTAAAGTCAGGTGAGCGATAAAGAAATGTTACCGCATTGTGTCGTCATCACGTAAAGTCAGTTTGCGGTTGATATAACGAAAACTAATTATTCAAGTAATGGTCTTTTGTATAGTCAGTTTCATACATTCAGTTTGGAATGTTAAATGTTAACAATTACACATAAAGCAGAATATGACAAGTAAAGTTTTTTATAAAATATGTATTGCTGTAGAAAACGTTATACATTTTATGTAATAATTATAATAACATTTCAAAATTGCAATATTCGCAGGCAGGGGAGATAACACAGGACACTATTGCGGCTTTTGTCGCTTATAATACGCGAAATAATCCCACCCAAAGAAATTGATTTCCAAAGTCGGCACAAGAGGATAACGCGCATCTCTGAACATTTCGTCAACTCTCGACTTCATTTACAGAAACAATAGATTTTTAAAAAAATAATTTTCATGAAATATCACACATAGTATGGTTATTTCCGGTGCTACATGTCAAATCCCTCTGTATAATTTATCCGGAATTTATCCGGAACCACCGAATGAAGTTAGCACCGAATGAAGTTAGCACCAAATGAAGGGACCACATTACCAAATGACGGGACCACATTACCAAATGACGGTACCAAATGACGGGAGCACATTACCAAATGACGGGACCACATTACCAAATGACGGGACCACATTACCAAGTGACGGGACCACATTACCGAATGATGGGACCACATTGCCAAATGACGGGACCACATTACCAAATGACGGGAGCACATTACCAAGTGACGGGAGCACATTACCAAATGACGGGAGCACATTACCAAATGACGGGACCACATTACCAAATGACGGGAGCACATTGCCAAATGACGGGACCACATTACCAAATGACGGGAGCACATTACCAAATGACGGGACCACATTACCAAATGATGGGAGCACATTACCAGTAACGGGAGCACATTACCAAGTGACGGGACCACAATACCAAATGACGGGACCACATTACCAAGTGACAGGACCACAATACCAAATGGCGGGACCACATTACCAAAAGACGGGACCACATTACCAATTGATGTGAGCCTACATAAGAGTCATGGCGTTCGATAGTAGACCCTAGTGTTCATTGTCCTACAGTGAAGCTGTCACCGCCCACAGTGGAGCAGGACGGTGATTCTCCATAACATTGATCCAGGTAGACCCTAGTGTTCATTGTCCTGCTATTCCCTACAGTCAGGTTGTCACGGTCCTCAGTGGAGCGGGTAGGTGATTCTCCATAACATTGACCCAGGTAGACCCGACTGTCTGTTCCACATTTTGTTGGCGACAAACTTTTGGCTATTAAAGACATTAAATATTTTATATTTTAAAATATTTTAGTGCGAAAAAACAATTTTCCTATGGGAATTTAATATGGGGGCTTAAAATAGATTTAGCGATTGTTACCGCAATGTGTCCGTCGTCCGTCCGTGAACATTTTCAAACGTCTTCTCCTCGGTAACCATTGGGCTTATAGTCACCAAACTTCATGGTCATGGTCCTTAGGTAGGGGGATTACAAAATTGTTAAAATGACGTCATTATGTAAGATGGCCGCCTTCTAAAAATAGCACAAATTCTTCAAAAATCTTCTTCTCAAGAACCGCCAACCGGATTTCGACAAAACTTGGTAGGAATGATCGATGTACAATGCTCTTTCAAAGTTGTTAAAATGGTGACCCAGGGGTCAAAAATGGGCGTGGCCCGAGGTCAAATTTTATTTTTGACCGAATATTGTCATGTTATATATCAAATAGAAGGTATCAATGAGGCGATCACTCTGGTGCATTTTTTGTCATAATCGGATCTTTATGTCATCCAAGATGGCCGCCGAAAGGTCAAAAGGTCGTTCTGTTATTAGAGATTTCAAGATTCTTCTTCACGTGAACCGCTTGGCCCATGGGGGCCAAACTTAAAAGTTATGGTCCATGGGTGAATCCTTTTCAGATTTGTTAAAACGGAGGTCGTCGCTAATCCAAGATGGCCGCCGTCTAAAAATAGCACAAATTCTTAGAAAATCTTCTCATGAACCGCTTACCGGATTTCGACGAAACTTGGTAGGAATGCTCGATGTACAATGCTCTTTCAAAGTTGTTAAAATGGTGACCCCGGGGTCAAAAATGGGCGTGGCCCGTGGGATCAAATTGGGTTTTTAAATTTTATTTTTTACCAAATATGGTCATGTCTATATCAAATCGAAGGTATCAAAAAGGCGATCGCTCTGGTACATTCTTTGTCGCAATTGAAATGTCATGTCATCCAAGATGGCCACCAAAAGGCCAAAAGGTTATTCTTTTATTAGAGATTTCAAAATTCTTCTTCACACGAACCGCAGGGCCCATGGTGGCCAAACTTCACAGTTATGGTCCATGGGTGAAGCCTTTTCAGATTTGTTAAAATGGAGGTCATCGCTAATCCAAGATGGCCGTTGTCTAAAAATAGCACAAATTCTTAAAAAATCTTCTCATGAACCGCCAGCCGGATTTCGACGAAACTTGGTAGTAATGATCGATGTAGAATGCTCTTTCAAAGGTGTTAAAATGGTGACCCCGGGGTAAAAAATGGGCGTGGCCCGTGGGGTCAAATTTTCTTTTTGACCGAATATGCTCATGTCATATATCAAATTGAAGGTATCGATAAGGCGATTGTTCTGGTGCAATATTTGTCCGAATTGGATGATTATGTCATCCATGATGGCCGCCAAAAGGTCCATTTATTCAAGATTTTGAACGTCTTTTTCTCAGGTACCACGTGGCCGATGCTGGCCAAACTTCATAGTAAGTTAAGATCCTTGGGTGAAGCATTTTCAGATTCATCGCTTAATCCAAACTCAATGTCACATTCTCCTTTGGTGTTCATGGAGTCAGGTGAGCAAATTAGGGCCATCATGGCCCTCTTGTTTTAAAATAATTTTTGTCGATCCCGCTTGCGGAAAGCGAGACATAGTGATCACAATGACGTCCGGGTGTCCGTCCGTCGGGCCGTCCGTCCGTACGTCCGTACGTCCGTACGTCCGTCCGTCCGTCCGAAATCTGCATTAAAGTTTTTAAAAATACCATCAAATGCCTCGGCGGGCTCGATATGCGGGCAGCGGCCATCTGGTTTTAATTGTGGACCTAATTTCAAAATATGATTTTTGTTTTCTTAGTTACATCATTTCCAAACTATCTAGCCAGGTTTCCAAATTTTTTAGTTTTTCGACCCTCCTTGTCTCTCTTTACCTCCTTTTTGCCCCATGCTAAATTCCGATAGGAAAATCATTTTTTCGCAATAAAATCAATATTTTATGGAATTTATCAAATTTTTTTTTATAGAGGGTGACTTATTTATTATTGATGAAACAGTACTTACCTTTAGATATTTCTGAGATTTAATGTGTCTAATAGCCAAAAATTTGTCAGCAGCAAAACGTGGAACAGACATCATAGTTTTCATTGTCGTGCTATTTCCTACAGTGAGGCCTTCACCGCCGACAGTGGAGCAGGTTGGTGATTCTCCATAACATTGACCCAGGTAGACCCTAGTGTCCATTGTCCTGCTACTCCCTACAGTGAAGCCGTCACCGCCCACCGTGGAGCAGGACGGTGATTCTCCATAACATTCACCCAGGTAGACCCTAGTGTTCATTGTCCTGCTATTCCCTACAGTGAAGCCGTCACCGCCCACTGTGGAGCAGGACAGTGATTCTCCATAACATTGACCCAGGTAGACCCTAGTGTTCATTGTCCTGCTATTCCCTACAGTGAAGCCGTCGCTGCCCACCGTGGAGCAGGACGGTGATTCTCCATAACATTGACCCAGATAGACCCTAGTGTTCATTGTCCTTCTATTCCCTACAGTGAAGCCGTCACTGCCCACAGTGGTGCAGGACGGCGAGGCCATGGCAGGATTCAAAGTGAAGGTCCAGTGTACAACTTCCAACTTCAGTCCCCGCACTGACATCGCCATGACCTGGACATACAAGGGCAGTCTGATCACACCTGTAGCTGAAACGTCCATCAGCAGTACAGAACCATACACGGCGACGTCCACAATACAGTTCCGTGTACAGAAGGTGGACAACGGAGGAACAGCTGAGTGTACAGTGTCACATCCAACAACAACAACCTCACTCACAGCATCAACCACCATTGTTGTCCACTGTAAGTATATTGTGGCTATGTAACAACACTGACTCAGAATCAGGGCTTTCAATAGTAGCCGGTAGCCGGCGGTTTACCGCCGCTTATTCTCTAAAATATCGCCGCCTATATTTCGTTCAAAAAAAAAAAAAAAAAATTCCCGGTTAAATTACGTCTTCAGTGACCCGAGAAGGCAAACTCGATGTTTACTGGTCCCTTTGAGCGTTGGTTCCCGGTTGGCATATAGTACGCAATGAGTAGTATATAAGAGTCAAAATGATACCACCACCCTCTGGAAGCCACCGGCTACACGTGGTGCCTCCCACCAGGTGGTGCTATAATTAATGACTATTATATACTACTCAGATTTTCCTCCATTTTTATGAGAATATTTAATGAGAATGGGAGTAAATTTTAATTTTTCAAAACACGAAGGGGGAGTAGGCATAATTTTTAATTTTTCCAAACACAAAGGGGGGAGTAAGCATAATTTTTTTAAAAACACACCTACTGTTCGGCGGGTATGTATGAGAACATATTTTTCACCATATATTTATGACTGAGAAGATACACCCTATTAGAGATAAGAATCCCTATGTTATACTCCGTATATATAATAACATAATGGTTCAGTAGTTAAGTGTGCGTGGTTGAAGACAGGTAGTCACGAGAGATGTTTTCGTACCGGTATTTACGAATATTGCAAACATCACGTGCATGGATGCGAAGAGGTTCCGTTTCGCCTCGCCCCTGTCGGCATTGTGGGGTGGTAGGGACCAAAGCCGATGTCATTACTATGTCCACCATGCGGTGGCACTCAGGCTACTCATCGAAATGATTAACAAGGGATTACGTGCTCGCAAGTATATTTTCGTTTAGTAATAATTCAAATCGAAAAGTCAGTTAGAAAGATATGATATGTTTCAATTTTTTTTTAAAAATTAACACAACTTTACACCCTATTAAAGATAAGAAAACTATAAGTTATACTCACAAAAATGGATAATAAAATAGAATGGGAATTGGAATTTTATAATGACCTTATTGATGAATATTACTATAAATTGAAAGCACTATATATAATTGAATACATAAAATATCAGCGTAATTTATTACGTTCCGATAAAAACGTTGCATTTACAATATTATACCGGAAATTATGTAAGCTAAGCAAGAGACATATTCGTGAAATGAAGCGACTAAATAGGATCGGAGAACAACTAGGTGAAGAGGGTGAAACTAATTTTATAAGACTGTTTAAAAACAACGATTCGTTTACGGATATAGAGTTTTACGATTCTGTCTGCGCCGAGTTACCGTATTATGTATAAACCCCAACGATTCGTTTATTTTTACCCACTACTAATCAAATTTCTGTAGTTGGTGCTGTAACATTTCCTCCGACTTTATTTCCAAGTTTTTACCCTAAAATTTATCCCAATCAGTACACTCAATTTTTGGCATGGTGGCGGCGCGCCTTGATCCTTATATCATTTTTTAATTCTTCATATCTCCCCATTTCTTCCACCACGGATTCAAACTCTAAATTTGATATTTTCTTATCGGCCAACGCTTTGGACACCATAACGTCGATGCTATTTTTCTTAGACCTAGCGAGAACGGATATTCTATATGTTTTCTACTTTTTTTCTCGAGTTTTCCACCCACCGCCCTAATTACCATACAAAGTGTTCCAGATAAAACGGTAATTCCACTCAAAACCCCTGCAAGTGGAACCATTACAATTGTAGATAGCATTGCAGTAGTCCCCGCCCCACACAACACAGAAACACTTGCCAGAACCGTACTAGATGCTTCAGCTATGTTTGCCGCGCGCCTATATTTATTAGAGTGTCTTTTTCTATTTGCACATTCTCAACTAAAATATCCTGCATAGCGACGATATTATTCAACCTAAAATCTGAACTTTTTTCGTTAATTGAATACAGTGTTGGTGGAGTGGTATTGAGAGTTGAATACAGTGTTGGTGGAGTGGTATTGAGAGTTGGATACAGTGTTGGTGGATCGGTATTGACAATTGGAAGCGGTGATTCGTTCATAGTTAAATTTATTTCATATATTAGTATTTACACAATAAGTTCAATTAACAATGAGACAATAGTGGAAGAACTCTCTGAGTCACCGATTTTTCGTAACAAAGTTAATAACACTACCTTGGGTGGGAAAGTATAATTCGATCATCACCGGAGAACGAAACCACCGTCGAACTATCTCCAGAGATTTTAGTGACTCCAATCCCCCGTTCTTTCCCATCTACTACAATATTTATCGCGACCGCGCCCACAGGTTTACCATTAGCATTAACCGAGCAGACCGCCATTTGGATAACTTCACCTGCAGCTGTCATAGTGTATCCCCCATATTTATTACTCGCTTTGGCACCGAACGAATATTCATAGTGCCCCACAACCAATGGGCCCCGCTTCTCAGCCCAAACTGTTATGACACGTTTTGGTGTTTTCATTGTTTTCACTATTCCGGCAAGCGCATTGTTTGCGTTATATGCCTCAGTACGAATCTCATAAGAGGCCTCCTCAAGAGCTTTGGTCGCGGCTATACGATCATGTTTCAGTTTATCGGTTATTTTTTCATCTAGTTCAGTAAGTGTCGCTTCTCTGTTGAGAGAGTCCTCTAAGCGCAACGCATCATAAAGCCTCCGTAATGGTTGCCTGGTGGCCTTCTAAGGCTTTATCAATACCCGACCGGGTCTCTTTTGAAATTCGGTTATTTTTTCATCTAGTTTAGTAAGTGTCGCTTCTCTGTTGATAGAGTCCTCTAGAGTGCAACACCCTATAAGCCTCCGTAATATCCGCCTGGTGGTCTTCTAGGGCTTTATCAATACCCGTTCGGACTCCATCAAGATCAAACCGGGTCTCTTTTTTAAATTCGGTTATTTTTTCATATAGGTCAGTAAGTGCCGCTTCTCTGTTGAGAGAGTCCTCTGAGCGTAACGCCCCATAAGCCTCCGCAATGGCCTCTTTGTGATCTTCTCGGACCCCCTCAACCCCCGACCTGGTCTCTTTTATAAATTCGGCTATTTTTTCATCTAGTTCGGTAAGTGTCGATTCTTTACTGTGAGAGTTCTCTAAGCGCAACGCATCATAAGCCTCCGCAATGGCCTCTGCAAGGTTAGACTGGTGGTCTTCTCGGACTTTATCAATACCCGACCGGGTCTCTTTTCGAAATTTGGTTATTTTTTTATCTAGTTCAGTAAGTGTCGCTTCTCTGATGAGAGAGTCCTCTGAGCGCAACACCTCATAAGCCTTCATAAGGTCCGCCTGGTGGTCTTCTCGTGATTTCTCAATACCCGACGTGGCCTCATTTCGAAAAATCGATTATTTTCCGTCTAATTCAGCAAGTGTAGCTTCTTTGCTGAGAGAGTCTTCTAAGCGCAACGCATCATAAAACCCCCGTAATGTCAGTCTGGCGGTCTTCTCGGGCTTTATCAATCCCCAACCGGGCCTCTTTTCTAAATTTGGTTATTTATTTTTTTACCTAGTTCGTTTAGTTCCGTATGCGTTTCTTCACGACTTTGTGTATTCACAGCCAGGGCATATTCTCTAAGTTGTGATAGTAGACTCTTGTGAATCTCGTCCGTGGCCCTCGATATAGTTCTATTAATCAAGGCCTTTGTTTGTGGGTAGTTAAAAAGTCACCCTCTGTCGGGATGAATCCCCTTCTGCAGGTTCCAAATTATTTGAATTTGTCACAACCCTCGGAAGAACTACCTGGTCCGTATATACTCATAATGTTGATAATATATATTACGAACATGCGTTTAATTCTAATTTTCTTAAAATTAATTAATTTGAAATTTCTAGGACGACCGAAATCGGGTAATCGTTCTTCAACTCTCGCCCTTTATCATCAAGAATATAAATCTTCAACTCGTGGATGTGTCCCGATTCCAAAACTTTCATCTCTGGGTGTGGGAAGTCTAACGTTACAGTCTCGCCAAGAAAACAATCGCTGGCGGGCACAGTTTTCAGTAATGTGCTGGGGGATCCGTCTATCGTGTTGTACGATGTGTTCACCCGATCCAGGTGCACCCTGAGAGTTTTCGTGAAGGTGAAGTCCACCGGGTTATCACCGACGTACTCACCCGGGGTGAACACTCCTTTGTTTGAGGAGTATGTCTCTCTAAAACCGAGTTGAATACCCAACCCCGGGGAGACCACTACATCACTGCTGATGATCATTGTTGTGAGCCCGGTAACATTCGATACTGTGAGGTTGATTATACCGTCAAGCTCTGAGTTGACAAAATCTTTGAGCTGTCTTATTCCCCACAGTCCGTGAGGCAGCTTTACACCTAATTGTTGTCCATCCTTCACATAGTAAAACCCTTCACTCTTCCCCACATTCTGCCATCCAACCGTGAACGTGATTGATCTAAGGCCTACCCGGCGTTTTCCGCAGCAGTTGTCTATTAATTTTTGAAGTTCACAACTCCCTTTTTGAACATTAGTTATAGTAGCAAACATAATAATATCTTTCAATGGATACCAAAGCATTTAGCTTTAAACTCTAATGTAAAGTACGCGGTCGGAGGTAAATACACACAAAAAGACGTTGTTAACCGCCTTGTACACCCAACCGTAACGGTTAGACCGGACAGTGGCTTTGCCACCAACTTCCCTAACATCTTTGAACAATATAGGTTGCCCAAGATTACTACGATGGAGGTGGTAAACGGCTGGAAAGCAACACCGATGCAGTTTTGGCAGAAAAACCAAATAAATTTCGCTGTATGGTGCGCAACAGCCGGGTGTGGAGTTTCATATAAAGACCATCTGACATCCAAGAATGTCATGCTCCGAAGTGTCTACAACTTTCACGTGTATTATACTATTAGGAGGATTCTCAAAGAACTAGGTATTTCACTACCTCAAGACGACGCCTGGGATCCCATTTCCAACAACATATAACCGTATGGCCTTTGAAAGACTGTGTAACGAATTTTACGTTTCAAAAGACGCGGACTGGAGACAGAAAGCATTTCCTACCAGCACCGGCCTCGGGGACGTTCTCATTCACGGCCAGTCCGGGATTGGACACAGACTGATTTTAGACACGATCACTCCGGTGACCACATCGTCAGTCGGAACGCCGGGAATTTTGACCCGCGACTATGACTTTCGGGACGGAAGTGTCTGGAGGTCGACACTGTGGCGTGTTTTCTTGTAAAATGTTACCTCCGAAACTGGCTCACGTCGATTACATACAGCAGGCTGCTGAGGTTCAGAACGCGTGGGGTACATTTATGTTAGATACGGGTCTAGGGTTCACGCAGGCCGGGGTTACTCGCGTCAACGACTCCATTCGCACGTACGTATGGGCCATTCTCGGCGCACAGAAGCAAACTCGCAGTTCTATACTGGGCATGGGAACAGCGTTTGATGCACAAAAACAATTTTTGGCACTTGTAGAGGACGCCATCTCAGCTAGGGTGGACCTGGAGAAGGCGATCCAGAATTATCAAGACGTTTTGCAGAATGCCAGCACCCCAGTAGACTATGTATTTGGAATAGGTCTTTATATGGCGCCGAGCAATATGATACTACGAGACGACCCGGTTGACGGTTACAATAATCATATCGTAATCGCCACCGCCAATCAAAAAATCGGCCACAACGGTAACGTGAACACGGATATCATCAAGCGCACCCCCACACAGTGGAACCGATTTCATAAAACACAAATGGATACACCTCCCCCAATTCGTAAATCGAAACCCAGTACCCCCAATTCGTAAATTGGATGCACCATCGAGTTCCATCAACAGACCAATCGCGATTGGAGAAACACCAATCATCAACAATGTTGAAATTGGAAGCACAACACACGAGGAGGAGAAATTGGGTCTCGTCATCGCCCTCGTGGCGATCGGATTATTTACGCTTTGGTTGTAGGAACTCTCTGACAGAGAATAATAGGAGACCGGCGATTGCCACGATTAAAAAAGCCCAGGTATTTTTGGCTAGCCATCCGGCCGTTTTTGATAATATAGATAGCAAGTAAGAAATGATACTTCCGATCAGTCCAGGTAGTGCGGCAGCCGCCTTTCCAGCTAATTTAGCTAGAAGACTGGCGAGGCTTTTAGTTGTTTTTTTATCCACTCCTTGGCTCCACCGGATGGAGAGGGTGCTGGTGCAGGTGCTGGTGCTGGAGCGCGGTGGCGCCGCACCACCAGTGAAAGTTAGAACTATGGTCGATATAGTCATGCCGATAGCAACGAGGATGCTTGCTATCGTGACGCCCTGCTCTCTGAACAGAGTGCGAAGACGCTCACCGAGTGTCGTCTCCTCGTGCAGGACCTCGAGATTGATTCGCGGATCCGACTTATTTGTGTGCGGAGAGCCTCACGGTTAGCCGAGGCGGCCTCCAAGCGAGCTTCTCTTTCATCCCGCAAAGACCGCAGGAGTTTGTTGATCCGCTCGGTAGATTCTCTATCGTCACCGGCTTCCTCCAGTTTTCTTTCTTCTAGCGCGATATGTTCATCCAGCGCCGTGAGTTTGGAGAGGTTAAGGACCAGTTCGCCCCGGACCGTTTGTAGAGCCTTATCGAGTCCACGGAGTTCTCGAAAGAGGTAACGGTGGGTCATCGTTGAGTATTTTTTCCCAATTGTGATTGGAAGCTGAACGTGGTATCCATAGTGTTAATAACGTCGGTGGCTATTTGAGGGACCTCGCTGAGCTCGACCGTTTCTATCGCGGTGGCCGTCTTCGCTATAGTTTCGTCGGTAGACTTTAGGGCCTCTACAGCGCGGGCCGGCACAATTGTTTTACCACGCGTCCAATCTGGAAATCCTAGTTCGTTCTTTATGATTTCGCCACCCCCACCGCCCCGGTTTCCGGCAATGGTGTTTAGCGATAGGGGTTTACCGGTATTCGTGTTGATTATTGGGAGATTTGATGATTTTAGTCGCAACTACCATGCATATCCAATTCGAAACTTGGAGTAGTCGCGACCGACAGACGGGACCAGACCGATTTCTGACAAATTGTTGTAGTAGTCGTTTACAGCTCCCTCAAGTAATTCCTGACTTTGACCAACGCTGCTGGTAGCGCCACCTATTTCCCCCAATTGCGATTGGATTGGAACTGGAGTCTCTATGAAGGGCGTTTCGTTATCATCATCATCACCATCGTCTCTACCGATTGCATCCATTTCAACATCGTAATCAGCCATATTTATAATTTTCTTAAAATTAATTATGTATTAAAGACAAAACCATACGGGTTTAATAGTTTCAATAATTTTGAAAAAATTAATTATGTCTTCGAGTCAATACGGTCGCAAACTCAATCCATACCGCAGACTGCGTGAGCCCCTCGGGGCAAAAGGCGTGAGACAGAGTGTCGTTATTACGAACAACCCATCGACGATCGACCAGAACCAGCAGCTCTTAGTCCGCTTCCCCAACCTCGGAGCTAACGACGTCATTGTTCCGGGTACTGTTCGCCTCGCTTTCACTATTTCGCTAACGTCGACGGACGTGGACCGAACCGTCGTTCAGAACTTGGGTCGCGCCATAGTCAAGAAGACTATGATAAAGATTTCTGGTAATGAGGTGATGTCGATCGATGACAGCGACGTCTACCATTGCTATCAGGACCTGTGGAAGACGTCACACGAGCTTGAACGCTGTCTATCAAGGTATTGACACCAGCAAAAATAAGAACGTAACCAAACTTAGAATCGGGGCTGCTAACAAGGCAGATAACAACGCGAGTGACAACGCGGTCGCGGGCGCTTTACGGCAACCGCTTCTACATCCCGCTCGACTTTGAGTTGCTGGAGAGTCACATGCCCTACTATCAGAGCGCTTTGGCTGACCGCCTCGAATACGAACTAACGTTCAACGACTACGGCGAGTTATCATAGCCACCGACCAGTTATCGACGTATACGATCGATAATGTTTCGCTGGAGTACGACATGGTCACGATGCCCGAACTAGCGCGATTGATCAGAAACCCAGTACGCCGGGCGCGTTGCCATACTTTACGACCGAGTTCTTCGCCATCGCAAGATGCCGAAAAACAAAAGCGACACATTGTGGAATATTAACGTCAACGTACCCGCCCGCTCGATGAAAGGTATACTGATGTTGTTCGAGGATGCTCGGTTCGCGTTCGGTGCTAGAAAAACCGACAGATTCTATAACCCCAAAATCACGAAGGTAGAAGGTGTGACGATCGGAGGGAGTCCCCAATCAACTCTACAGCGCGGTCTTGCGCGCGCACCAAGCAGTGGGATGAAGTAAGAAAGCAGTTTGCTGCCGGATCTAAGCGCTCTCCGGAGGTTGCAGCAGTTGCTAAAGACCTGCATCTCTCGGCCGTCTCCCTCGCGGAGTTCCTGAATACCAAATACGCGTTATGGCTAGACATGCGAGCCAGCGACGATGACCAAATACACGGTAGCGGACGCCAAGTTGAGAACGCTAGTGAGGGTGTGACGATCCAGATAACCAAAGAGGCGGACGGAGCCGGGCCATTGAACGTGTACTTATATATAATTACAGACGCACAACTCAACATCGAAGATGGTCGATACGTATCAGCGATCTACTAAATCTAACGATTTATTAATAAAAAAATCATCTAACGATTTATTAATACATAATTTTGAAAAAATTAAGAAATCTAGCAATCAATACCAATTCACGATTGGAGATGCTCACTCCGCCATAATATGTGGGCAGACAGGATGTGGAAAAACGGTTTTCATCCTCAACTTACTCGAGGGATCCTACCGCGATGCCTTTCGTCACATTGTGATCCTATGTCCCACTGTGCGACACAACGATACTTATCAGCGGTGCCCGTGGATATGGACCGACCCTGAGGTATACGTTATTGACCCGGTGATAGGCTTCACGATTGGTTGCGTGGTTTATACCAAATATTTCAGGGCGAGCCCACCCTATACGTGATTGACGATTGCTCAGCCAAGGCGGCGATGACCAAAAAGAAGGATGCTCTCCGAGCTCGCATTTTCTGGCCGCCATGCGAGGCAAAGCGTATGGATATCCACTCAAAAATACAACGCCGTCCTCAGGGATCTGCGCGAGCAAACGAAATGGGTCGCCCTCTTTCACTGTAAGGACCGAGACTCATTCGATGACTGTCTTCGAGAGAATGACGTTATCCCAACGCGCGAGGAGCGCCTGGAGGTTCGACAGATGCTTTCCGAAACTAAGCACGCCAAGCTTCTGCTAAAGACTGATCAACCAACTGCTTATAAAGTTATCAACTAAATCTAACGATTTATTTAATAATTTTGAAAAAATTAGGAAAATTGCAAAGTAATAAGCTATTGCAATGCTTAGCAATTGCTTAACAATGCTGAATAATGCTGAATAATGCTGAACAAATGCTGAATAATGCTTAGCAATTGCTTAACAATGCTGAATAATGCTGAATAATGCTGAACAAATGCTGAACAATGGTTAACAATGTTAACAATTTGGTGCTCCGCTGCGAGCTTTGTTGCGAGCATAATGGTGATCATAAGTATCGGGTGGTGCGCATTTATTATTTTTGAAAAAATTAAATAAATATGTTAAAGTGATGAGACTTGTTAGAATAGTTAAATTACTAATTTTGAAAAAATTAAGAAAAATGAACTGCGACGAACTTCTCGATCAGCTAATAGAAGAAACCTCAACTCCGACTGCCAACAATAATGATCCTGACAGAGCAATCGGGATCTGGGTTGAGTGCAACGACTTTCCGAATGAAAATGAAAATGCGGCGCGACGAGAGCGGCTAGCTGCGCTGGTTGCTGGGGGACAATCGGAGCATTATCTCGGTAGGCGTCTCTCAGTTTTTCAGGTGGATAAGATGTCAGATGCGGAGATCGATAAAATGTATGCGCGATACGAATCCAAATTGGGAGCAGAGATGACAAAAACTCTTGGATCGGCGGCTATTCATTTGTACGCTACCGCCGTTAGTAGACTTCTCCCTATACCAAACACTGCGGGGTTGATTGATGATCTAGAGACTGACCCTTTTATAGGACACACTCTTAGAACGGCATGTCTGCTCAAATTTATCACAAGTTTGGAATGTACTTAGCTCCACTAACAACCGCGTTGACCACGGGTAAACACTGTCAATTTGGACATATATGCCCACGAACTATAAGCTCTAATATCTTAATATTATAAATGATGACACAATACACACCCACGAGAAGTGACGAGTTGAACCAGATTGCTCCAACACAATCGAACCAGAGTGTTACTCCGCCACTGGATGACATTACCGCATATAAAAAATCCCAAAAAGACAGGCAGCTGGGAGGGCGGCGGCTGCCACCCGAAAAGTTAAACAAGATAAAATACTCGCGAGCTTCGAGAGCTAAACTCCAATCGAGATTGGGGACGGAGACAGCAAAACATCTGAATACAGAGTTGAGTACAACAACACCCCAATTCACGAATTGGAAGCACACTCAAATTCAAAGAATTTGTCACCCAATACCAACTACCGTTGGAGTTGGGCGAATCCGATTGAACCCAAATTCGTGAATTGGAGTTGGGTTGTGGTGGTGGTCTGGCAGTTGTTGGTGCCCTGTGCGTGTGGAAATACCAGAAAAAACAACCAGCCAGTGTTCAGAAGAAAGTTACTAAACACCAATCATCAACAATGTTGAATTTGGATGCGCCCCATTTAAACATTGATCGCGACCCATTTTATATGCAATAATTATAACAATGGCTGAACAAGATGGTAAAATGTTAGTGAATGCGCTTTATCACGCCGTGGTGATATCGGGTTTCAGTATCGGGTATGCTCGACTATCAAGATGGCCCTAGGAGGAACCGCTCCCAAATTGGACTTTACTGTGAGAGACGTAGGGCTCGCGACCTTAGATGTAGCGGCCGCAGTTTGGACCCGAGATTATCTAGTTAAAGCTGGAATTCTACCAGTTAATATATGGAAATAAATGGCTTCAATCGCAGTAATAGTAGGTGGTGCGCTTGTAAACGCATTGGCGTTCAGCGGTAGCAACTTTATATTCTCTAAAATGAAAAGCTCGAACGTGGATGAGGAGCGTAAGCGTCATGATTTAGCTGTAGAACAACTCAATAGCGCAAAGGAAGCATGGTCGAAAAAACGAACCGCCCATCTGGACTGGGTCAATGAAGAGCTTCGCCGCGAAAAATCACGCCGCGCAAACTTTTCAGAACGTTGAAGAAGCCAACCGCGAGTACGCGCTGGCATATCCGCACAAAAGTCTCGATCCAATGGATCCCGAGCCCCAACTTTCAGATTTCTATGTACCGTCAGAGCCCCAAAAGGACCGCGGAGATCGCGTTCATCATCGTGGGAATGGGGTAATGGGTGTGGTGGGTCTCGCCGGCTATTATATTCAATCGAGATTTTAAATTAATTAATTAAAACATTTTTTTTTATATATATATATATAGAACGATGTTAGTTGACGAACTTTATAACGCTATGATTGATGTAGGCTACACTGCCCAAAAACATCGTTTACCTGGTGCAAAGAGTATGATTCGTCTGGCCCGAGATTGTCTCGAGGACGAAAAAGCGGCCACCCATTTCGCAAAGCGGATGTTAGATTCCTCCCAATCGAGATTGGATGAATTAGATTTCCTCTCCTGTTCCAACCCAAACGCGATTGGTTGGGGCTGCAGCGACAATCGCAATTGTACTTCCAACAAAGGTTTATTATTAACGACGCAGTTACCGGACGAACTGGCGAGGGCATGTTGGAGATTGTCCGATATATTAGAATACTTCGCATACGATGAACACGCGCAAACTTGATACCAAACTAACGCGCAAGCTGTCGAATACATACTATAGTCCACGCGGCTACTGGAAGGGACTCGCGGCCATCAAGAACTCGCGGCGGCGACCAAGGTTTCAGAAAACGCTGTCAAAGGAATGGCTCAAGAAGCAGGCCATCTGGCAGATCTATTTACCCGCGCCTCACAATATTACGCGCCCAAAATTCGACGTTCCGGTGCCGAACAAGTTCACCAAGCGGATCTCCTCCTGTTTCTCCCTCACGATCGCGTCGGTCGCAAAACAAAACTACAAGTACGCACTGACATCGTTGACGTAGCGAGTCGTTACAAGGGGGCTGAGCCGTTGGCACTAAATGAGTCTAAGGAAGTGGCCGAGGCTCTTTCCCGAATATAGAGAGTCCTCTCAAATGGCCGAATCTTCCCAGGTCGATCCGGCCGCGAGTTCATGGGCGCGGTCTCTCATCTATTGTATAAGCATAAAGTTTCTATCAGACGCGGCCGCGTCAACATCCACCGGGACCAGGGGATCGTGGAACGCTTCAATCGAACCCTGGCTGAGAGACTGTTCGGCCACCAATACGCCAAAGAAACTTGTAGACCCCCATTCACGGTCGACCGAGTGGGTGGCCAGACTGCCCGCCGTGGTCTCCGCACTGAACGGAGAGGTGACCAGATTGATAGGTAAGAAGCCTGTAGATGCTATCAAGTTTAAAAGGGTGACGAGCAAACCCTCTGCCGTCTCGCGCGGGCGACCCGTTGGTTTAGAGGAGCAGCGGCTTCCATCAGATATTGACGTCCGGTACCTCTATCAACCGGGAGAGCTCGAAGGTGGCAGCCGCCGCGCGACTGATCCAGTGTGGTCTCTCAATGTATATCATCTAGATCGATCTATTACCAAACCCGATGAGCCCGTGCTCTACTATTTGGATGATGGGCCATCTCGAGGGTTTGTTCGCGAAGAACTTCTTATGGTGCCTTCTGACACCCAGTTACCCCCGGATCGTTAGAGTCTTTAGTATTCTATCCTTTTTTCAGAGTTCTTTTTTTACCTATCCTATAGGCTCTGTGTGCAACCCGTCTTCCATCACTCTCCTCTTGTCGTAGTACGCCGAGAGTCCTAATTTTTGTTGACAGTACGTCTTCATCACCCCGTTAATCATTCGGAATCCCCTGTTCTCCGCCATATCCCTACCCCCTTCGAGAGCACTCTTATACCTTTCCCAAGTCAGATCGTTAGATCTCTTCGACATCCCCTTGGCCGAGTGCTTAGATTTTCCATCACCACTCACGTAGTAACACTTGCTACACAGAGCGATGGCTCTATCTCCCTCGAATTCCAGCTTGAACAATCCCGGAGTTCTGTTGCTCCACGCGTCCCACGCCAACCACTCGGTCTTCTCCTTATTAAACTTTCTCTTCATATTCTTTCTCACCACCGCCGCCAGCGTCTTCTCCGACAGCGCGAAGTACATGCTGTCAGTGTCCATCTGTATCAGTTCGAAATCTCCGCGATCCACGTACTTGTCCAGAAATTCGTAGTAGAACTCCAGCATCCGGAGCTTGGCCAACTGGTAGACCGCTATGCCACACTGAAACGGTCTGTTGATCACCACTCGAGTCTTCCTGCTCGATATCTCGTAAGCCTCCCCAATCTCCTCCAGTCTTCGAACCACGCCGACCTCAGTGCCCGGTCGACGTCTTCTCATCCTTCGTATATGTGGTGTAGGTTGTCTCTCTTGTGCCTCTATTAGCTTGCCACAAACACGCGTTGCCAACCAGTTTGAATATCTCCGCCAACACCGTCTTGCTCTTGTCTACGTCCGTCTGGCAGCGGTGACCTCTTCCACGAACCACTGAAACGGTTTGCCGGGCGTGTAGTCTATCACCCTATGCACCGCCTTGATGATCAGACCGTGCTCCAGATACCACTTTAGCAGTGGGGAGTATATGATCATCTTCTTCGTGGACATTGCCCCCACGAGCTTTCTCTGTCCTTCGACCCTTTTCCTCCCGGTACTGGCCAGGTAAGTCCTTCATGTGCTGCGGAACATCGTTCTCATCGATTTCTTGATTAACGAACAGCGTGACATTTCCGAGAACTTGTCTCTCAACGTTTCCGGGACCTCTATATCCACTCCGCAAATCCGAACCACTTTTCACTCCTGACCTTCCTCTACGAAACAGTCTATATACGACTGTCTTTCCGGGTCGTCACACGTCCATATCGTCTCCTCCCCGCACGGCATGTCTTTCGAGGGTAGACAGATACAGTGCATTGGCGTCGTACCCCATCACCGCCTTGCACATCTTCTCCTCCGACTACCTACCTGACCCCTGATCGTCGACCTGCCAGCTCTGCGTATCTGGAGAACACTATGGACGGGACCACCGACCAATCCCTGCTTCATCATCTCATAAGTTTCAGACTTCGGTGACCACAGCTCGGGTGTGTCCGCCTTCCATCGATCGTCCCACGAAGTAGGTACTGAAGGGAAACACCGGGCAGAGACACAGCATCCTTGAGTATATCCACACCTCTTCCTCTGTAGAACTCCGTCATCTTAGTTAGAGCCTCTAGAACGGTCCGACATCCAAGTCGTTGTAGTGTTGCAACCATTCCTTGAACGTCTTCATCCCATTTTCTTGGAATACCTTCTTACACTCTTTCCACTCCGGACAACGACAGTAGGAACTCACCCTTCAACTTCGAGTACCACTCGGGATAGTCTGGCAGCCCGGATGGTCGAGCTTGTCCGCGCTATCGAACCACTCGTACGGGAAGTGAGACTTTATCGTTTTACAGTCGTACGCCTTAACCACCGGTCGTACGTGGTACCGGGTCCCAGATACTGGATGATGTCGAGAAATCTAAACTCCGTAAACAGAAACATCGTCGTGCTGGCTCTCTTTCCGACCAATCACCTTAGTCACGGTGGCCACCAACTTCTCGACAAAGTACTGCTTGATGAGGTTCAGGTCGTACCTGCTACAGTTGAACCCCACCACCGGGACTTGGTCAATCCAAGAGACAATCTTTGCTTGCTGAGACTTCGATAACATATCTATATCGGCCGGCAGATACTTCTTCCTAACCCCTCCCTGATTGTCTTGCCTCTCATCTGTAGCTCGGTCACGAACTTCTCGACTAGCGTGTCAGGATCTCGTTCGCAGATGTGGGTTATCCTTCATGCATCGTATCCCCCAAAAGACACAGATATAGAACGTGCTCGACCTCGAAGGGTCAGGTCTTTGGTGGTTTGTTGAGTGGTTTTTGACTTGTCGAGATACGCCTCGAAGTCATAGACTATCTGGTGAGGGTACAGAGTCGTCTCCTCCTCGCGCGGTGATTGTGGATAGTAGGTATTAATTTTATCAAAATTATCATTCAACCACTCGCACTCCCACATCACCACCAGCTCGTAACACCCGCCTCCCTTATCTTGGCGTCTCGAATTTTCGTCATCCTGTACCTCATATACAGCGCTTGTTTCTTACCGTGATGAATCGGACACCGTGCCAGTAGCATCCGTGAAACTGAAAACACGGTCTTGGTCTCGTGACAATATCCATCGACAGGATCGCCGGCCACCCACCTCTCTCCACCGTGACCACATCTCGCGTGATGTATGTGCTTTCCCAATCTCTCTTCTTCTCTGCTCAACCATTGAATCGATCTCTCGCTCGCTGACCCCTTGGGATAGAACGCCTTCTAGTATGCAGACTGTGGTCTCTCTACGATCTTACCTGGACATGTCACCACGGTCTTCCCACCATGCAGGTGGTCGCGTGCCTGTGCATGTTACATGACTTTGTGAACCGTTGTTGACATCCGGTGCATCCGTATTCGTTCGTCATCTTGCTGAGGTTCGTTATGAGGAAAGATGTGACCTCCAAACATTCCTATCGTCATGATTTTCTCCCCAACCACAATCGTAATTTGCCGGACCTTCATGAGATACCACACTCCCTCGTCGGTGGGCTCGTAAACACGAATGCTCATCTTGAAGTGCATCTTCAACCTTCTTAATATCTTCCAGGAGAATTCCCTTACTATCCGGTCCGTTATCGTGACCGAGATATTCGTTAGCTAGAGTTCGTGCATTCTCACAACAGCGGTCTGGTCTCCCTCCACGGTGGATGGCTATGCACCTAAACAGACACAAGTAGTCGTCGTAACGTGTCGACGGAATACATTCCCTTTTTCTGTCTTAACCAGTCTGGGAGTTTTCCCGCTCCCATGAGAAGTTGTTGAGCGTCGATGATCATCTTCACCTCGACCGATATCCAACGAACGAAGGTCCATTTTGTGTTTGGTCTATCAACTTTGTCGATGTCCATTCGACCTTTCTCTCTATCGGATATCCAACTCTCGGCTTTGGCGATCTCGTTTATCCACGGACTGCCCTTTGATTGTGTTTGTGATAGATCATAGTAGCGTCGGTCTCTATGTTCCTAATACGATACGAGCACGAATACCTCAGATAACACGCGGTGGTCATCTCTGGACGAATTTTATTCAATTATGCGATTAGCGATCTCCCCATCTACCCCCCTCTCGAAAGTCCATACTATCTTCCTCCTACCCCTATCAACAGTTTTCCCTAACTTCGGCTTCTTCGGCGAGAATCCTGGGACCCTCCTCCACCAAAGCTCTGGCTATCTCTCCTACTCTTAGGAGGTCTCCCAACCAACCTTGATAAATCTTATTGTAGTGCGCCTTGAATAGTGGTTTTCTACGCGCGCTGGGATCTTCTTTTACACGCTGCGCGTAAAGCAGTGGCGCGCAGACTGGCCGTCGTCTCGTTCTCCAATTTCTCGGAGCGTTTTTCAGGGTCAGCGGGCAGGCGTCCGGTCGAAACCGCACGTCGCAGCCTCTCCTCGTAGACGATGGCTCGCGCGTCACTTATCCTATCTGCTATATCTTTCTTGAGTCTCAAACCTCTTAGGGAAATTCCCCAACTCTTAGCTTGCTCTCCTCATTTGCTTTATGGTAGACATTATACTGAGTATAACCAATAGATTTTTTATCTTCAATAGGGTGTAAGTTTATTTGTATAAATGTATGACAGATTGCTGTAATATACTGAGTATACATAGGGATTCTTATCTCTAATAGGGTATCTTCTCATGTCATAAATATATGGTGAAAAATATGTTCTCATACATACCCGCGAACAGTAGGTGTGTTTTAAAACAATTATGCTTACTCCCCCCTTTGTGTTTGGAAAAATTAAAATTATGCTACTCCCCCCTTCGTGTTTTGAAAAATTAAAATTACTCCCATTCTCATAAATATTCTCATAAAAATGGAGGAAAATCTGAGTAGTATATAATAGTCATTAATTATAGCACCACCTGGTGGGAGGCACCACGTGTAGCCGGTGGCTTCCAGAGGGTGGTGGTATCATTTTGACTCTTATATACTACTCAATGTACAATATTGGACTGCCGGGTTTCATTTATTTTTCCGCAGACTTGATTGTGGGTGCTGGGAAAAACAATTTCACCCGCTTTCGGGTAAAATTGTGTTGTCAACGCCGGGAATAAGAATGCCGATATAAAGGTATAGAGTTGCATGTCATAACGGAGTCATAACTATTACAATATTACTGAACATACAATAAAATAAAATAAATGTTTACATATTTTTATTTATTTCTGACGCGATTCTCTGCGCGTCGGACAATACAATCAAGTCGGCATCAACAGTCTGCGTCTGCGTCAACAACAACAATAAAAAATGAAGAAGCGGAAACGACAGACTGAATTACTACAGTTTGGGTTCGCAGATTCCGGTAGCGCTTGCTTTATATATTATGTACAATAACTCCCCCTTTCTAGTGCCTTTGTCATATTATCTTTAGGTAAATCTATGCACGTAGTACATGTAGGTCCCAAGCACAATGAATGTTTGCGGTTGTTATCCCATTAAACGGTGGTTTACCAATAACCGTGATACTCGTATTGGGCTATTCCAGTTTATGTAGGTACCCCCCTATGGAAGAGACTTTTACCTACGGAATGACCCCCCCCCCTCATTTGATATACGGTTATCCGACCCCCCCCCCTCAATTTGTTATCCGGATACCCCCCCCTGTTATCGGATACCCCCCCCCTCAAGTTACCGGATACCCCCCCCCCCCCCCCCCCCCCCCTCATTTAATTTTTATCCAGATGACCCCCCCCCCCCCCCCTCAATTCCCCCCCCCCAGAACCCCACCTCCTCATATTATTATTAACTTAGTATCTCATTTAGCTCATTTAAGTTATGATAATCACTTGACAACAATTGTATAGCCAGTTTGAACATAACAGCCTCAAGCTGTCCCACTTATCAGCCTCCACCATCAACCAGTCAGTATGCTTGGAATCATCAAGTTTATTATTTTATTGTGGAGGTTGGTTATTTCTCTGAGAGCTGAATCAGATCATGTATAGGGAATTGGACATTTTACTGATGTGGTATTTGAATTTACAATATCCTGATATACATGTACTGTCAAATACCCTTACCTGGTAAGGATATTTGACAGTACATGTATATCAGGATATTGTAAATTCAGTGCTGTTTTTTTTATATTCCCCCATGGTATTCCCATTAGATTGCTTTACTAGGCTTAGACTTAGTTGTTACCCCCATCTCAAACGAGGTGCTGTAAGTGTGTTCGGCCATAGGCAGGCATTTTTCTAGTGTTTAATAAAATATGCCATGGCATGCTTTGTTAAACCAAATTCAAAAATACATATGCACACCAAAGTGTGAGGAGAATTCTTTTCTTTCTTTTTGAACACCTTTGCAAGGTATAATTTTCATCTATCAAATGATATAATTTGACTTCAGAATGCACCATTTGGCTTAATAGATTTCAAAAAATTTTCCGGGGGGGGGGGTGCCCCCGTACCCCCCGTCTACCAGAAGGGGGGCAAACCCCCCCTCCCGGACCCACCCCCCGCTCGGCACAAGTGCCGAGCGCTGCTGCCGTTGGCAGCAGTAATTAGAAAATTGCCATCTACTATTTCAAAACATCCTGTTACTTTCATCCTTATTGAAACCTCTGAGTCACTGTACTGGAGTATGACTAGATATTGACAGTATGTACAGAATCTACAGACTTGCAGCGGCACCGGCCACCACATACACAGTGATTTACTGTAAGTATAGTGTGGCTATGTAACAATACTGCACTAGTCTGTAGTATGACTAGATATTGACAGTACTTACAGAATCTACAGACTTGCAGCGGCACCGGCCATCACATACACAGTGGTTTACTGTAAGTATATTGTGGCTATGTAACAATACTGCACTAGTCTGTAGTATGACTAGATATTGACTGTACTTACAGAATCTACAGACTTGCAGCGGCACCGGCCATCACATTCACAGTGGTTTACTGTAAGTATATTGTGGCTATGTAACAATACTGCACTAGTCTGTAGTATGACTAGATATTGACAGTACTTACAGAATCTACAGACTTGCAGCGGCACCGGCCATCACATACACAGTGGTTTACTGTACGTATATGGCTATGTAACAATACTGCACTAGTCTGTAGTATGACTAGATATTGACAGTACTTACAGAATCTACAGACTTGCAGCGGCACCGGCCATCACATACACAGTGGTTTACTATAAGTATATTGTGGCTATGTAACAATACTGCACTAGTCTGTAGTATGACTAGATATTGACAGTACTTACAGAATCTACAGACTTGCAGCGGCACCGGCCATCACATACACAGTGGTTTACTGTAAGTATTGTGGCTATGTAACAATACTGCACTAGTCTGTAGTATGACTATATTACAGTACTTACAGAATCTACAGACTGCAGCGGCACCGGCATCACAATACACAGTGGTTTACTGTAGTATATGGCTATGTAACAGTACTGCACTAGTTTGTAGTATACTAGAATATTGCAGTACTTACAGAATCTACAGACTTGCAGCGGCACCGGCCATCACATACACAGTGGTTTACTGTACGTATATTGTGGCTATATAACAATACTGCACTAGTCTGGAGTATGACTAGATATTGACAGTAGGTACAAAATCTACACACTTGCAGCGCCACCGGCCACCACATACACAGTGGTTTACTGTAAGTATATTGGGGCTATGTAACATCACTGTACTAGTCTGGAGTAATTCTAGATATTGACAGTACGTACAGAATCTACACACTTGTAGTGACACTGGCCACCACCTACACTCCCACCTGTGATTCTGTTACCAAGAATTGCAATCCAGCGGTCCTTGAATTGCAATTCGTCCCCTCTGAAATTGCAGTCTAATTGCGGTCCAATTGCGGTCCCGTTTTTGCGGTCATTCTTTCGCGATACCGTTTGTGCGGTCATTCTTTCGCGGTCCAGTTTGTGCGGTCATTCTTTCGCGATACCGTTTGTGCGGTCATTCTTTCGCTATTTGCGGTAAAAACTTACCGTATCATCGTATAGTACAGTTTGTTTACATTATACAAATAAACTATGCGAATATTATACAAACATACGATATCTGTTCGTATATACGATATATCCGTACGGATATGGTATGAATATACAGTGGGTCATCGTGCGGTTAAAATATACCGATGCACCGGTTAATTTCGCATGTAAACATCCGGTTTTCATTTCGATCATCTGCCACAATTTTAAGTTTTTCAAAATGAATACATTTTCAGTTTTATGATACAGAAACAATTTAAAACTGAGGATTGTGAAGTACTGTATCACAGTGCATATCGCCATTTTCACTATATTTTGCCCCAAACGAATACACTCTTGTTATACATGAGTCCTCTGCCTAATTGTTGATATATTAACTGGAATCTGTGTTTTCCATGTACATGGATGATGTATTTAGCTTTCCAACAGTATATAACATGTCTATTTGTACTCAATATTTTATGTGATCAAATTTTGATGCTAAAAAATGGTGATTTTTCATCGTTATGCTGTTGCACTAAAACAACGTCATTTTTGATTCACAGAATATTCTATTGTTAAATAGTTTTATACTAAAATATCGCTAACACTTTTTTGAAAAATTTATCCAAGTTCAATATGTTTTTTATTTGATCAGGTTTCGACTTTTTATTACGGAATGGTGTAAATTTATGCGAACACTGTCCTTCGTTATGCATTTTGCATTGTTTCACTCCTTTGTATTGAAATGGTACTGGTTCATGTAGCCATGTCATCATCATATGATTACAAGTATTTAAAATAATGTATAACATAATTATGTGCTATGTGAAAAACAAAGAATGGTAACATATGGAATGAAGATACGGCAATACCATTATGCCATTTCAGATCACTGAACGGATGAAAAATCTGTAGTGTCCGCAACGGGCCCGTTTCTGCAGAACTGCAGCTAACATACAGAAACAGAACATATTCTTCAATAAAGGCATTACAATATCTCCACACACACCTAATATTTGTTGTTTGAAACAAAAGCCTAACCTATAGGAATGAAATGAATGTGTCCGCAACGCTGTAGTGTCCGCAACGCAAATTTGACTTGTATATTTACGTACCGTTAATCAATAGATTTTGATTTATATTGGCATCAGTGTCTAAAAATTAATATTTTTTGTTGAATAAACTCAAAGAAAGAAAAAAACAAATGCATTTTTTTCATTTGCAATGGTATAACATAAAATTAGGATGTTTTACATATTAAGTTCCATGCACCAACGTGAAAACGTAACTGATTAAAAAAATATATTAAACTGGTAACACCTACAGAGTATTCCTGTTGGGTGTATAACATTATTTACGTATCAGTTAAACTATACATAA
Source organism: Conchocele bisecta (assembly GCA_029237695.1). NCBI lineage: Eukaryota > Metazoa > Mollusca > Bivalvia > Lucinida > Thyasiridae > Conchocele > Conchocele bisecta. Next base: position 108,934,441 of record CM055270.1, read on the forward strand.
AGCAGGGATACAGTTTCTGTATTTGTTGCGGACACTACGCATTCCCAAACGAAAGTAATATAGAACAAGTTATTACCAAATTATCACTGAGGTACAAACAATGTACTTTTCAGTAACTAGATCAAATATCTTAATATGACCACATACAACAAGGTACAAGTTAGGTACTTTCTATCAGACTGGTCAGTCATATAAAGGTACCTCATTGATATCCCAATTGACTCGCAATGGCATCTTGTTAGACTATGTACAACACTGTTAGTGAAGTACAGTAATATTATGTTGTTAAGAGTTGTACAATTTTCACACATAACGCGACAGTGTCCCATTGAACTTTTCAACTTTGTATTGGTGGCTGTTGAAAGATTGAGCCGAAAAGTCAGTGACTGGATACAACAACAACAACAACAAAGAACTATTTGAATTTTTGCGGGAACATGGTAAGTTAATGTTTTATATTACAACAAAGAAGCCAAAAGGAAAAAAGACCACAAAGACAAGTAATATCTCATACCTTCCTTTACCTATTCTGTACACTGAAGTCGCCGTCATTTACATGATATACATGTATATTGGTTTCTTTTGGCATCGAGTATATACTATTTTAACCCACCTGCACACAGATTGTAACAAATTATAACAGCACCAACTTCACCGCTTTATAGTATGTCCGTCAATCTTCAATATTTAACGTTCTATTTGTCTAACCAGCCTACATATCCATGTACTTCACAGCTAATGTAGATGTTCCCACTAGTACTAGTACTTAGAATGAATTAGCAAACACATTCAGTCAGATCAGTTCATTGTAAATTCATATGAAATGGGTGATTTCTCCAAAAGTATGTGTATGTGTACAAGCTGAGTCCAAGGTTCAAATGCAGAGTGATTAATAATATAAACTAATGTTACTCGAACCATGTCCTTATCAAGTTGACAAAATGTTTTCATTGTGAGCTTTATAAGTCCATTAGAATGTACACAATTAAATTGTATGGCTACATTTACAGGCAGAGATGGACAGAGACAACAGCCACTACAGCCACTACAGTTAAATGGATACGTGTCAGTCAGCCTCAGTGGTTCGAAGTCTAGTAGCAAGGAGAAATTTGTCGCTCAGGTAATATTGAGAAAAAAACACACATACATGTATCATACTTGTAACGGTATACTTTTAAAAAATTACAACATATGTAATACGTGTACTTTTGAAGTTATTAATGTACATGACTGACAAACCTGAGCACGAAAGGGCCAATTGGCGTTGTTGATCAATAGAGCTCTTGATTATCTTGCACACTCACATCTGCATTTTGCATACATGTAATGATCGTATTGTTTGTGAGGGCACTGCATAATATACACATTTCTATGCGCAGGTTGTTGACATGGACACAGAGAGCAATGAAGTCATGAGTGTATGTGTGGCCCGATGCGCCCGATGAATCTTGGGAGCCCACTACTAGTGTCACGGACATTCTCCCAGAGCCTAATTTGTCACAGAAAAGCACTAACAGGAGAAATTATTTTGTGTTTAAATAATTGCGTTTTTCTGAAACTATCAAAATGACAGTGCTATATGCACACAACAACGACGATTTATGGTTATAATTGCTAAAGTGTTAAACTGTTGGTTGTTAATAGTTAGTTGTTTTTATAAAAAAAAGTTTTATAAACAACGTGTTATATCATTGTAATATGGACAATGTGTGTGACATTCATGTAGTGTCTGTGACAAAAATGTTATATTTTGATGATTGTACGATATAGCACCACTTGTAGTTACACATGCAATTGTAATGTCACAATGTGTTTTCTTTCATTAATCAATTAAGTTACTATATTAGGAACTTATTATTCATATGTTTGGTGACGTGATATTGGATTGGACCCATAACTCATAGGACCTTGGCTATATTTGTGGATGTAAAAGTATATATTCATTCTTGTCAAATATGTAGTGTCCGCAACAGAGTTGGTTCATGCGTGTATCATTGCAAATGTATTTGTTATTAATGTTCACAGAGTTTACTTGTTACATGTTTTCTAAATACGTGTCTGAATTATAACAGAAGATAAGTTTGAATACTGTATACACTATTTGATATAACTTTCATAAGGTTGTATACACATGTGTCACAGTTTATTTAATTCAAACTATTATCTGACTTAACAACACGAGACAAAATGTCTGTAGGGATTACTTATTCTTCTATGCACATAACGTTCATTAGAATCTGGCTGGCACCTTAATTTCTACGGTTTCAAATCACCTTATGAAAACACACTTTTATCCTGAACATGTAGTGTCCGCAACACAATTATGCACTATATATTTACCTTGATTTCAAATTAAATCTCCTTTCATGACATACCAATTTGTGTTTATTTTGAAGAGTACACCCAGCCTGTTGATACCAGTTACCCTTCTACAGAAACTAAGACCAATTTGTGAAATAAATGGTAATACATGTAGAACCAAAGTAAACTAATTTTGCATGAAAAATAGGAAACCTGTAATAAAAAAAAATCACAATTTATACAGACACAATACCGGAATGTTATGTTGAACTTTTGTGTTTTGATGTATTTCAATGAATTTGATAAATAAAATGAATGTATTTAAGATCATTTGAGAAATATGACTACATAACAGCAGTATACATGTAGTGTCTGCAACAGCATTACTGTCAAAATGGAAAGAGCTGTAACTTTTGAACGGCTCAAGTTTTAGCAATACTATTTCAGGGCTATATGGTCAGAAAGTAAGTCAATCGGTACATATGAAATATTTTCCAGTGAGGACTACTTCATATTTTATCCTTAGGTGCAACATACCGGAGCAAAATATAGTGAAAATGGCGTTTACATGTGTGTTCAATACAGTAATTCATCAGTAATTCATCACTGTACTCCGCACCACCTCAGGGGACACAAAACAATGATCCCCCACGCACACCAGCCATCTACATTTGGCATCCTAAAAGTTCTGGTCTATATCCCACAGTGGGAACAATGTGTATCACCACCACCACCAGTTTTTAGCTTGACTATTCGAAGAATAAGTAGAGCTTATGTTGTCACCCCGGCGTCGGCGTCACCGTCACGCCTTGGTTAAGGTTTTTAGTCAACCTTGTATATGGAATACTACTGGCCCTACACCCACCATACTTGCACAACTTCATCTCCTAGTGATGTACATCAACAACCCCTGATCTATATTTGACCTTGACCTACATTTCCTCTTGAATTACTTACTTAATTCCCCTTGGTTAAGGTTTTTAGTCAACCTTGGTTAAGGATTTTAGTCAAGCTTGTACATGGAATACTATTGTGCATACAGACACCATACTTGGACAACCTTTTCTCATAGCGATGTACATCAATAACCCCTGATCTATATTTGACGTTGACCTACATTTCCTCTTGAATTACTTACTTAATTCCCCTTGGTTAAGGTTTTTAGTCAACCTTGGTTAAGGTTTTTAGTCAAGCTTGTATATGGAATACTCCTGGCTCTACACCCACCATACTTGAACAACTTCATCTCCTAGTGATATACATCAACAACCCCTCACCTATATTTGACCTTGACCTACATTTAACCTTGAATTACATAGTTAATTCCCCTTGGTTAAGGTTTTTAGTCCACCTTGGTTTAAGGTTTTTAGTCAAGCTTGTACATGGAATACTATGTGGCATACAGACACCATACTTGGACAACCTTTCTCATAGGGATGTACATCAATAACCCCTGATCTATATTTGACCTTGACCTACATTTCCTCTTGAATTACTTAGTTAATTCCCCTTGGTTAAGGTTTTTAGTCAAGCTTGTATATGGAATATTCCTGGCCCTACACCCACCATACTTGGAGGCAACTTCATCTCCTAGTGATGTTCATCAACAACCACTGACCTATATTTGACATTCACCTACATTTAACCTTGAATTACTTAGTTAATTCCCCTTGGTTAAGGTTTTTAGTCAACCTTGGTTAAGGTTTTTAGTCAAGCTTGTACATGGAATACTATTGTGCATACAGACACCATACTTGGACAACCTTTTCTCATAGGGATGTACATCAATAACCCCTGATCTATATTTGACATTGACCTACATTTCCTCTTCAATTACTTTGTTAATTCCCCTTGTTTAAGGTTTTTAGTCTAGCTTGTATATAAAATATTCCTGGCCCTACACCCACCATACTTGGACAACTTCATCTCCTAGTGATGTACATCAACAACCACTGACCTATATTTGACCTTGACCTACATTTAACTTTGAATTACTTAGTTAATTCCCCTTGGTTAAGGTTTTTAGTCAAGCTTGTACATGGAATACTATTGTGCATACTAACACCATACTTGGACAACCTTTTCTCATAGCGATGTACATCAACAACCCCTGATCTATATTTGACCTTGACCTACATTTCCTCTTGAATTACTTACTTAATTCCCCTTGGTTAACGTTTTTAGTCAAGCTTGTATATGCAATACTAATGGCCCTACACCCACCATACTTGGCCAACTTCATCTCCTAGTGATGCACATCAATAACCCTCATCTATATTTGACCTTGACCTACATTTAACCTTGAATTACGTAGTTAATTCCCCTTGGTTAAGGTTTTTACTCGACCTTGGTTAAGCTTTTTACTCAAGCTTGTACATGGAATACTATTGTGCATACAGACAACATACTTGGACAACCTTTTCTCATAGTGATGTACATCAATAACCCCTGATCTATATTTGACCTTGACCTACATTTCCTCTTGAATTACTTAATTCTCTTTGGTTAAGGTTTTTAGTCAAGCTTGTAGATGGAATACTCATGGCCCTACACCAACCATACTTGGACAACTTCATCTCCTAGTGATGTACATCAACAACCCCTGACCTATATTTGACCTTGACCTACATTTAACCTTAAATTACTTACTTAATTCCCCTTGGTTAAGGTTTTTACTCGACCTTGGTTAAGGTTTTTAGTCAAGCTTGTAGATGGAATACTATTGTGCATACAGACACCATACTTGGATAACTTTTTCTCATAGGGATGTACATCAATAACCCCTGACCTTTATTTTACCTTCACCTACATTTAACATTCAATTACTTGGTTAATGTTTATAGTCAAGCTTGTATATGAGTAGTATATAGGGTATCACTTCATTACCGCGACCCAGGGTATCAGAATTAGCCCAATCCTGGGACACCAAGAGGGTAAAATTGGGTCATAATTTCCCATAATTAAGCATGAAAAAACTACCTCCCACCTATGACAGAGGTTGTCATAAATTTATAGGAGTGTAATATCCGTCCCCAAATGGAGGAGGTTTTCGGCTACCTTTTTCAGTTATAGGAGTGTAAAAATCACTCCGACAACAACGGTTTTCGGCAACCATTAATACCGCGACCAGGGGTAAGACAATTACCCCAAGTCTGGGATACCAAGAGGGTAAAATTTTATCATAAATTTATGACAAAATTATGAGAATATATTTGAATTCGTATTGAACAAAGTAAACATAATATTTAAATATATTAAAAACTTCCAACCTTGGGAAAGTATATTTTAATAATATATAAGAACCAAAAAATGTCACACGCTAAACAAAAACTATCACAAAAAGTTATGAAAACGGCACACCCTAAATTAACTCACACAATGATTGGTGAAAATGGGGTATAAATAAAGCACGAAAATTCCACAAAATTCTTCTCCTAAAATTATTGGGAATTAAGAGCGGAATTAAAATCCTTTGGGGTGTCGTTTTCATCAAGATTAAGAGAAACAGGTTTAAATAAGCTTATAAAGGAAACAAAAAATGAAGAATATATGAAAAGGATGAGCCGCGCGTACTCGCGCGGCATGTTCAAGGGAATAGAAAATAAGGATTACAAAAAGATAGCACAACAGCTCTCAGATGAGGCGTTATTATCGCTTAAAAGTAAAAATATTGGCAAACCTAAAAACCGGTTGCCCAAAAAGGATTTACTAAAACGTGTAACAGAGGAAGCGGATGCACTATTAGATGGGTATAAGGAAAACCAAGAAACCACAGTGAAAGGTCGCAGGTTAAATACAATAACCAAAAAAAAGGAAACTTCATGAAGATAACACACAAAAATGGATGACATCGTTGCAACCCCTGCTGACTGGTAGCTTCTACTTGCGATATTCTTTTTCTTACAAATTAGTTCACCAAGATGAGAAAGATTTTCGAGGAAGGCCTAAAAGTTTGGTTTTTTATAAAAACCTTTTCGGTAGTCCCTGGTTCAGAGAATACACACAAGTGCACAATTGGATTAAAAAGCAAGAGGAAGAAAGATTAAATATAGATAAAATAGATCGACCAAACACGAAATGGAGGTTTGTAAGTTGGGTATCCGCTAGTGTAAAAATAATTTATGGAACGGCAACAAGAGACGTCGGAAGGGCTTCAGATCAAGTGGCCGGAGGCCACTTGCCTGACTGGTTGCGACATAAAAAAGGACTGAAACCACTAGATAGTTTTGACGATGATCTCTGTTTATTCAGGTGTTTAGCACTTCATACATCAGAATTACGCACTGACCGTTGTTTATCATTAACAAAAGATCTGTTGTTAAAATATTTAAACTTTTGTTCCTCAAAAAAGTTGGATATTTCAAGCGGACCTGTTTTATTCGACGATCTGGATAAAATAGAAGAATGTTTTAAGATAGGTATTGATGCGTACGAACCAGTAGAAGATGGAACATGGTTTTTACGAAAAGTTGCAGGTACCAAGAAGATGAAAATAGGTATTTTTAATCATCACACATTTCTTATTACAGATATGAACAAAGTTTGTAAAACGTATTGTTGTTCTGAGTGTAATCAACGATTTACACAATCGCACTGCTTGACAAGACACGCAAAAACGTGTATGAGAGGAGAAACAAATGTAGTGTGCAAAGCAGATAAAATAGATAGACCAACATCTGCGTTTGAAAAAGCGTTTTATCCAATACCTAAATGCAGCAAAAAAGCAATTACGTGGATAAACTCTTTTGAAGGACCACATATCCACACAGCTGTATGTGGTCACGGTGGAGAAAGAATGGTAGCCGGTGCTCCTGTAGATGGATTTTGTTCAGAAACGGAAACCGTTTATCAATTTCACGGGTGCTATTGGCACGGATGTCCAAAACACTTTTTTAAAGATGCCAAAGAAAAGTTTGAAAAATCTATGTTGCGAGATGAATTGATCAGAGCAGAGTTTGAGTTAGTAGTTATTTGGGAATGTGAATATGATAGTAATTTTAAGAATTTGGAAGAAAATTCGAAAGAATTAAAAAACCCTCCAACAACAATTTATCCATACCACATTGTATACGATTTTGAAGCGTATTTGGATCCTTCCTCCAAAAACCCTGTTACTAAAGATTTAGAATATATAAATGAACACGTTCCAATAAGTGTAAGTGTTGGAGATACACTGTCTAGAGTTATAACACACATATGTGATACTTCTCCTAAAAAATTAGTGCAACTTTTCTTGAAGATATTAGTAAGCGAGCGCAAGCAATTCGTAAGGTTGTCGGTGAAGATAAAACATACGGATTTCCTACCGATATGGACCGACTTTTCTCTTCACAGAGTGGTGAGATAAAGCGGTGGATAAACCAAGTGCCAGTAATTGGTTTTAATTCCAGCAACTATGATATTAATTTAATAAAGAAACACTTAGTAGAGGCTTTAACTGATACTGTTAAAAAGGTGTTAGTAGGAAAGAAAGCAAATACGACAATCTTCCTATTTACCCCAGAATTTAGATTTTTGGATGTAAAATTATATCTTGCTCCGGGTATTGATTACGACCGGTGGGTAAGAGCGTACGGATGTGACGCAACAAAGTCTTTCTTTCCATACGAATGGTTTGATTCCCCCGATAAACTTAATTACGAGGGATTACCTCCCCTTGAAAACTGGGGAAATAAATTAAATCCCAGTAAAATTCTAACCCAAAAACAACTAGATGAGTGCAACAGCATTTATAAAAACCTGAAAATGAAGAGTTTTAAAGATTGGTTGAAATATTATAACAACTTAGATGTTGAACCTTTCCTAGAAGCTATTGGTAAAATGACTACATTTTATAAAACAAAAGATGTAGATATATTTAAGGACGAGGTTACCCTTCCGAGGGTTGCGTTACAATATATTCTAAAAGGAACTATAAAACACCACATAAAAAGTTACAAAACTAAAGAGAGTATAGCGGCAGACGCGATCTGTCCACCACTTTTCGCTCCCGACGAAGAAAGTTATGAAATGTTAAAAGGAGCACTAGTTGGAGGTCCATCAATTGTGTTTACAAGATATGCGGAAGCCGGAGTTTCTAGAATTAGATCAACTCCTGATGGAAACGGAAAACTCTGCAAAGCGGTGTTAGGATTTGATGCGAACGCATTTGTATTTATCCACACTTGCAAAAAACAATGCCCTGCGGAAAGGGAAAATTATACAACGTATTTGCACCAAATAATCCGGAAAAAACTTGCCGCCTTTTCAAAAACAGTATTATCCAACGATTGGTTTGGGTTTGCTGAGGTTGATATAGAAGTTCCACAGAAATTAAAAGAAAAGTTTTCAGAAATGTCCCCTATATTTATAAACAGAGTTGTAGAAGAGGAAGAAGTTCCGGACCATATGCTCAGTTATTTGAAAAAAAACAACCGTGAAAAAGGAAAATGTAAGAAGTTGGTAGGAGCAATGTCTGGTAAAAAAGTTTTATTATTCACACCATTATTAAAATGGTATTTACAACATGGATTACAAATAACAGGTCTATACAGGATTATAGACTATGAACCAGGAAAACCTTTTGAGTGGTTTGTTAAGGAAGTTACTTCTGCTAGAAGAGCCGGAGATGTTGATATATCAAAGTCCCCAATTGCAGATATTATGAAATTATTAGGAAATTCGTGTTGTGGAAAAATGATAGAATCTCCAGAAAAACATCTTAACACAACCTATACAAAAGATGAAAAATGTGTAGACAGAGCATTAAGATCCGCGTATTTTCACGATTTGGAAGAGATAGGAGATGCGTACGAAATATCATCAAGAAAAGTAAACGCTTGCATGACGCGTCCATTTCATTGTGGGATTGCTGTATACCAATATGCAAAACTAAGAATGTTAGAGTTTTATTATGACTTTATGGATAAGTACGTAGATCGGTCTAATTTTGAGTTAATACAGATGGATACTGACAGCTTATATATGGCAGTTAGTAAAAAAACAGGAGGATTAGATGGAATGATAAAACCCCACTTACTTCACGATTTCAACAAACATAAAAATGAATGGTTGGCATGGGATAAATGGAGTAATAGAGAGCCTGGATTATTTAAAACAGAGTTTCAGGGAGACCGCGCAATAGCTCTATCCAGCAAGTGTTATTTAGTTGAGAAATTTGAAAATGCAGAATTAAAACATTCCGCAAAAGGTTTATCCGCACGCCAAAACAACCTTTCTTGGTTAAGATATAAAGAAGCACTTCACCCAACTGATATTGATAGGGGTACAAACAGAGGTTTTAGAATGAATTCCGGTGTTATGAAAACTTATACACAATGCAAATTAGGTCTTTCCGCTTACTATGATAAAAGAAGTTTTATCAGACGGAATCCATACAGAACCTCTATAGTTAATTTCTTCAAATTATAAGAAAAAAAACAACGTAATTGACCACCCGCTTAACCAGCTGCAGTCACCGTTTGAACTTTTTTTGGTCTTCCAACCGGTCCTTTTACGCAACGTTCCGGGTTTTTTTTCCAATCTTCTCTAGATAATCCACTTATAAATTGGTCATTTTCCCACAAATCTGTAAGGCGTTTTGTCCCAATAAGGATAGGGTGGTGTGGCTTATTGATAAAATGTACAAAGCGATTGAGTGGGAGGGTGGGATTGTGCTAGGTGGTGGGCTCCACAGAGGCTACTTGTTTAGCTAACTAGCAGCCAATCGCCTCCCTTTGAGGCAATTATTGTTTCAAGCTTTACACCAGTTACTCCGGAGCTACCGGGGGCGTGGAGGTTTACATCAGCTCATGCAATGTCAATGTGAAATAACTTTGATTTCACATTCTTTAGATGTGTGCGAGTTTCCCCAATTACCCTATTATTTTACTACATGAGCGATTGACTTAGACTTTTTAAAATGTCTATGTTTATGATAAAATCACCACATCGTTGGGATATATGGCGTTGTCAGCGTTCTTGTTATTCGACAAACTGCTTTGTGTATTGTTTCTTTATGTGCCATGTAACAGCACAAATTATAATTGTAGTCCATAATTTACTTCCATAGTAAACATCATCCAACACATTACGCAAACATTGTATTAGCGAGCATACCTCACTATACCCCCAGTTACCTATGTAAACAGGGGTATGATGAGGTGCCCGCGCAATAGGTAATGCGGTCAAATAGGTCACGATGCAGTGACTATTTTCGATCAATAACTTATGTTGTAAGCGATTGTAATGTGTATTTTCAATATTTATATTATTAAAATGTATCATATCGATACCCTTTAAGTAATATTTGTATATTTTTAAATGTATTGATGTTCTCATGAAGCGCATGAATATAAGTATTAATTAATTCAGCTTATATTGAGGCAAATCACACAGCCTTAAAACATAGTGCTGGAGTATAAACCATAGTATCGTATATTATTCATAAGTATATCACTATTAAACATTAATTACAATATGTATGCATATTATTAAAACAGTAGATGCTACCGCTGTTTCGCTATATGCGATATTTATAACAAAATATTTTTTTTATTCGTCCGTGTACGGATTTCTGTCACACAAAGTGCCATTTTCAGTTCATATTTTGACCTGTGCATATGAACAGGACTAAGTTTAAACAACGCTCGATTCCGTCCTATTCAAATTTCTCTGCAGAATGTTCAGACTAACTACATAAATAATGCTGCTAAATAAGTGTTAACGGCTGGCACATGGTCATCACTAAAAGGAAGAAACCACAGTCGTATTATTTAAAAATAAGATTTACCCGAGACCTCATGGTGGCCGCCATTAATCCAGTGTAAACAATAGACCTTGTGATCCCATTCCCTGAGTAGCCGCTGCTTAGTGAAACGGTGTGCTAATCATGATATTATTTTCCCCAATAATTGGAAACGGTTTGAATTTCTCGGTAAAAACTACGAAAATCATACAAAATAACGATGTATATTTAACATTGGATACGCGTAAACGGTATTACTCTCTCATCGGATCATCAGTTGTCGTTGATAGCGATTTAACGTACTGATCTGGTCTTAATTTGTGGTCTGCAACTGCTTCGCCCATTACCTTGAAACTTCACATGGATGTTTATCATCATCCATATTTTCATTCTAACCCCCAACCGTGCGGCCCCTGTGCCCAATGTCAAGGTCAAATTACTTTGAATTTTTTTGTTAAAGTTTTTTCGTGTACTATATCTCTGCAACTGCTTCACCCAATACCTTGATACTTCACATGGGTGTTTATCATCATTGTCAGCACCCTGCTTGCGGAAAGCGCGATCCTGTGCCCAATGTCAAGGTCAAATTACTTTGAATTTTTTTAATTGTTAAAGTTTTTTCGTGTACTATATCTCTGCAACTGCTTCACCCAATACCTTGATACTTCACATGGGTGTTTATTCATCATTGTCGCACCTGCTTGCAGAAGGCGCGATCCTGTGCCCAATGTCAAGGTCAAATTACTTTGAATTTTTTTTGTTGTTAAAGTTTTTTCGTGTACTATATCTCTGCAACTGCTTCACCCAATACCTCATACTTCACATGGGTGTTTATCATCATTGTTGCACCTGCTTGCGGAAAGCGCGATCCTGTGCCCATGTCAAGGTCAAATTACTTTGAATTTTTTGTTAAAGTTTGTTCGTGTACTATATCTCTGCAACTGCTTCAACCCAAATACCTTCATACTTCACATGGGTGTTTATCATCATTGTCACACCTCTTGCGGAAAGCGCGATCCTGTGCCCTATGTCAAGTTCAAATTACTTTAAATTTTTTTGTTAAAGTTTTTTCGTGTACTATATCTCTGCAACTGCTTCACCCAATACCTTGATACTTCACATGGGTGTTTATCATCATTGTCACACCTGCTTGCGGAACGCGCGATATCGTCGGCATTTTGGCATACGTCCGTCCGTTCGTCCGTGTGTCCGGTTAAAGTTTTTTGGTTAAACTTTTTCCATCTACTATATCTATTTTTTTAGTGTCCATGCCTCGCCCCAAGGCGCGACATGCAGGCCACGGCCATCTAGTCTACAAAAAGTGGGTATAATTATGTTATCCAAGTGTCTATGCTTGGAAAAAACCTGGCCTTCGTGGCTTTGCCTCGTTTCTTGTTTTTAACTTGACCCATTTTTTCCGCGTAGTCGACTTAGCCATTTTCAATGTTAAGTTTTCGCGTTTACAATGTTAAGTTTTCGTGTTTAAGTCCATTTCTTTGGTACTGTACCACCTAGGACCACCAAACTTTCACAGCTTCATAATCAAGGGGTACCCACCACATATCACTATCCAACATGTTACTTTTTTTTTTAACTTCACCCATTGTTTCCGCGCAGTCGACTTACCCATTTTCAATGTTCAGTTTTCGCATTTACAATGTTAAGTTTTCGTGTTTAAGTCCATTTCTTTGGTACTGTACCACCTAGGACCACCAAACTTTCACAGCTTCATAACCAAGGGGTGCCTACCACATACAACTATCCAACATGTGACCATTTTTAGCTCACCTGAGCGAAGCTCATGTGAGCTATTGTTACCGCAATGTGTCCGTCATCGTCCGTCGTCGTCGTCGTCGTCGTCGTCCGTGAACATTTTCAAACGTCTTCTCCTCGGTAACCATTGGGCCTATAGTCACCAAACTTCATGGTCATGATCCTTAGGTAGGGGGATTACAAAATTGTTAAAATGACGTCATTACGTAATCCAAGATGGCCGCCGTCTAAAAATAGCACAAATTCTTCAAAAATCTTCTTCTCAAGAACCGCCAACCGGATTTCGACAAAACTTGGTAGGAATGATCGATGTTCAATGCTCTTTCAAAGTTGTTAAAATGGTGACCCCGGGGTCAAAAATGGGCGTGGCCCGTGGGGTCAGCCTTTTCAGATTTGTTAAAATGGAGGTCATTGCTAATCTAAGATGGCCGCCGTCTGAAAATAGCATAAATTATTAAAAAATCTTCTCATGAACCGCTAGCCGGATTTTGATGAAACTTGTTAGGAATGATCGATGTACAATGCTCTTTCAATGTTGTTAAAATGCTGACCCCGGGATCAAAAATGGGCGTGGCCCGTTGGGTCAAATTTTATTTTTGACCGAATATGGTCATGTTATATATCAAATGGAAGGTATCAACGAGGCGTTCACTCTGGTGCATTTATTTTCGAAATTGGATGGTTATGTCATCCAAGATGGCCACCGAAAGGTCAAAAGGTCGTTCTTTTATCAGATTTCAAAATTCTTCTTCACATTAACCGCTTGACCCATGGTAGCCAAACTTAAAAGTTATGGTCCATGGGTGAAGCCTTTTCAGATTTGTTAAAATGGAGGTCATCGCTAAAGCAAGATGGCCGCCGTCTAAAAATAGCATAAATTCTTAAAAAATCTTCTTCCCATGAACCGCTGGCCGGATTTCGACGAAACTTGGTAGGAATGATCGATGTACAATGCTCTTTCAAAGTTGTTAAAATGGTGACCCCGGGCCCGGGGTCAAAAATAAAAACTGGGCTTGGCGAGGGTAAAATTTTATTTTTGACCAAATATGGTCGTGTCTATATCAAATCGAAGGTATCAAAAGAGGCGATATATCTTTTGTCGAAATTGGATGGTCATGTCGAAATTGGATGGTCATGTCATCCAAGATGGCCGCCGAAAGGTCAAAAGGTCTTCACACGAACCGCTTGGCCCATGGTGGCCAAACTTCACAGTTATGGTCCATGGGTGAAGCCTTTTCAGATTTGTTAAAACGGAGGTCGTCGCTAATCCAAGATGGCTGCCGTCTAAAAATAGCACAAATTCTGAAAAAAAATTCTCATGAACCGCCAGCCGGATTTCGACGAAACTTGTGTAGGAATGATCGATGTTGAATGCTCTTTCAAAGGTGTTAAAATCGTGACCCCCGAGGTCAAAAATGGGTGTGGCCCGTGGGGTCAAATTTTATTTTGGACCGAATATGCTCATGTCATATATCAAATTGAAGGTATCGATGAGGCGATTGCTCTGGTGCAATATTTGTCGGAATCGGATGATTATGTCATCCATGATGGCCGCCAAAAGATCCATTTATTCAAGATTTTGAACGTCTTTTTCTCAGGAACCACATAGCCGATGCTGGCCGATGCTGGCCAAACTTCATAGTAAGTTAAGATCCTTGGGTGAAGCATTTCCAGATTTGGTAAAATGAGAGTCATCGCTTAATCCAAGATGACCACCATCTAAAAATAGCACAATTTTTTTAAAACACATTTGAACTCAATGTCATATTCTCGTCTGGTGTTCATGGAGTCAGGTGAGCGAATTAGGGCCATCATGGCCCTCTTGTTTTACCTTCACCTATTATTTCTACGTAATTGACTTGGCCATTTTCAACGTTCACTTTTTAATGTACGTCTTGTTAAAGTTTTTTGGTTAATACTTTTTCGTTATACTATATCTCTGCAACTGCTTCGCCCATTACCTTGAAACTTCACATGGGTGTTTATCATCATCCATATTTTCATTATAACCCCCAACCGTGCGGCCCCTGTGCCAATGTCAAGGTCAAATTACTTTGAATTTTTTTGTTAAAGTTTTTTCGTGTACTATATCTCTGCAACTGCTTCACCCAATACCTTGATACTTCACATGGGTGTTTATCATCATTGTCGCACCTGCTTGCGGAAAGCGCGATCCTGTGCCCAATGTCAAGGTCAAATTACTTTGATTTTTTTTTGTTAAAGTTTTTTCGTGTACTATATCTCTGCAACTGCTTCACCCAATACCTTGATACTTCACATGGGTGTTTATCATCATTGTCGCACCTGCTTGCGGAAAGCGCGATCCTGTGCCCAAAGTCAAGGTCAAATTACTTTGATTTTTTTTGTTAAAGTTTTTTCGTGTACTATATCTCTGCAACTGCTTCACCCAATACCTTGATACTTCACATGGGTGTTTATCATCATTGTCGCACCTGCTTGCGGAAAGCGCGATCCTGTGCCCAATGTACAAGGTCAAATTACTTTGAATTTTTTTGTTAAAGTTTTTTCGTGGTACTACATCTCTGCAACTGCTTCACCCAATACCTTGATACTTCACATGGGTGTTTATCATCATTGTTGCACCTGCTTGCGGAAAGCGCGATCCTGTGCCCAATGTCAAGGTCAAATTACTTTGAATTTTTTTGTTAAAGTTTTTTCGTGTACTATATCTCTGCAACTGCTTCACCCAATACCTTGATACTTCACATCGGTGTTTATCATCATTGTCACACCTGCTTGCGGAAAGCGCGATATCGTCGGCATTTTGGCATACGTCCGTCCGTTCGTCCGTGTGTCCGGTTAAAGTTTTTTGGTTAAAGTTTTTCCATCTACTATATCTATTTTTTTAGTGTCCATGCCTCGCCCCAAGGGCGACATGCAGGCCACGGCCATCTAGTCTACAAAAAGTGGGTATAATTATGTTATCCAAGTGTCTATGCTTGGAAAAAACCTGGCCTTCGTGGCTTTGCCTCGTTTCTTGTTCATTGTAAGTCGAAAAACTTTCTCACCTTAATACCTACATTTCTGATATTTGATATGTAGCTTCGTTATGATGCCCAAAGTGAATTTGGATTTTTGATCCGACCTTCCATCAAGGATTATCTCCCCCTTTCGGACTTAGAATTTCACTATTTTTCCTCGTAGGTCGAAAAACTTTTTCACCTTAATACCTACGCGTCTGATATTTGGTTCGTAGCTTCGTTTTGATGTGCTGATGCGCAAAGTGAATTCGGATTTTTTATCCGACCCTCCATCATGGATTACCTCCCTCTTTCGGACTTAGCATTTGGGGAAAGTGGGTATATTGCGATGGCGCGCCATCAACTTTTTTTAGTTTGATATATTTTCGTAGGGTATCAATCACTGGTTATTAGGATCAACTAGTATTGATGTATTGTCTTTGTATACGTCTATTTAATGAGTGGCTGATTCAAAATGAACGTGACCTTTTTTTTCAAAACACAAATATAAACTGCATTTTGTGTAAGAAATACTACTGTGTGAAAACACCACGCACTATGTTATATATGAAGCAATATAGATATAGGTTAAACATGAAATACTTTTAAAATGTTCTCTACCCCCCCCCCCCCACCCCCCCCCCCCCAATCCCTGCAAATTGGTGAATACTAGTGTATTATGATAAATAATAAACCATTGTTATACACGCCCAATGCCCATAATATGTAATAAAAGTTATTATGTGATTAATTGTTCGGAAGCGCGACACATATGCAGTGTCAGTGGTACCTGACAATAACCTGTTCATGTATGTACTTTCTGACGCATATTAAAAAAGATCAACGTGTACATTGCTGCCTTTGTGCTACATTGCTCCATGTAGACATGACTTATTCCAGTTGAAGCAGAGCGGATAGTTAAACAGTGCGCGAAGATTCAATTGGTATATACGGGGGGCGTATGCAGGTCCAATTTTGCACTGTTTCAACTTTTTATGTACTCGACCACAATTTATTGTTTAATTTCCTTTCAACTGAAAATGTCAAGAGATGTATGTTTTCTTTTAACGTAATTCTAATTTTATCTATAGATAAAATGTGATTTACTTAGAAAGTAAACTTTAAGTTGTAACGACCTTTAAGCCAAATTAAATAAATTAATTAAATTTCCGTAAATTTGGCATTTAGTGCCAATTCAGTAAATGCTTAATTTTCGACGTGTTTAAGCATGCTTAAATTTGTGACACTGTCTGCATTAATTGACTAAGTATTATGTAAATGCCACAACTGGAAGCTGTAAGCTGAGATTTACAGACAATTAAATATCAGATTTAATTGTGGTTGCATGTCGTTTACTGTACCGTAAACGTGGCATTGGTGAACACATTTACTGATCATTATACAATAGATTTTAGTGTATTTACGGATTCGGCAACACGAACTTCGAGTAAGCGGAAATCTGGGTAAATCCAACATATACTTGAATATAATTTGGAATTATAGTTCACATTGAATGAAAAAGAAGCAGATTTACACAAAAGTATACGGCAAATTTATTGAAAGTGTGTTCTATTTACTTTCAAGTAAATTTGAAATATCAGAAAGAATTCACTATGACGTAAAGTTGGAATATAAGTAGATTGTTGTGTCACGCAAATACTGAGATTTAGTACATATTTGTTCCTGTAAATCGGGAATATTAATGGATTTAATATAACTTAAATATCAGATTTAAGTGTGGTTGTATGTCGTTCACTGTACCGTAAACGTGGCATTGGTGAACACATTTAATGATCAGTATACAATAGATTTTAGTGTATTTACGGATTCGGCAACACGAACTTCGAGTATGCGGAAATCTGGGTAAATCCAACATATACGTGAATATAATTTGGAATTATAGTTCACATTGAATGAAACAGAAGCAGATTTACACAAAAGTATACGGCAAATTTATTGAAAGTGTGTTCTATTTACTTTCAAGTAAATTTGAAATATCAGAAAGAATACATAAAGTTGGAATATAAGTCGATTTTTGTGTCACGCAAATACTGAGATTTAGTACATATTTGTTCTTGTAAATCGGGAATATTAAAGGATTTAATATAACTTAAATATTACATTTAACGGCGTATGTTTGGCGTTTACGTTTGTCTTAAATTGCACATTTGCACTGACTTTGCGTTCACTATTATTTACGAAAATCAGCAACTTTACTTTGTCTGCATATTTCAACATATTCAATTGGTTTACGTTAACATTTATTTGCAGGTAAATGTTGCCGATTACGTGCTTTTAAAACACGACGTATACTACAAGTTTATTCCAAATTTACTGACAGAGTAAATTCCATTATATGGCGTTAAACTTCGAATTACGTTTAAGTTAAAGTAGCATTTAATTGTTAATTAAACGCGTATTTTCGTGCAGTGTAAACTAGTCCTGGTGCGATGGCCGACTGATCAAGTGCTATACTAGTCTTGGTGCGATGGCCGACTGATCAAGTTCTAAACTAGTCGTGCGATGGCCGACTGATCAAGTTCTAAACTAGTCATGGTGCGATGGCCGACTGATCGAGTGCTATACTAGTTCTGGTGCGATGGCCGACTGAGCAAGGGCTAAACTAGTCTTGGTGCGATGGCCGACTGATCAAGTTCTAAACTAGTCGTGGTGCGATGGCCTACTGATCAAGGGCTTAACTAGTCTTGGTGCGGTGGCCGACTGATGAAGTTCTAAACTAGTCGTGGTGCGATGGCCGACTGATCAAGTTCTAAACTAGTCATAGTGCGATGGCCGACTGATCGAGTGCTATACTAGTTCTGGTGCGATGGCCGACTGAGCAAGGGCTAAACTAGTCTTGGTGCGATGGCCGACTGATCAAGTTCTAAACTAGTGGTGGTGCGATGGCCGACTGATCAAGGGCTAAACTAGTCTTGGTGCGGTGGCCGACTGATCAAGTTCTAAACTAGTCGTGGTGCGATGGCCGACTGATCAAGCTAGTCCTGGTGCGATGGCTGACTGATCAAGTTCTAAACTAGTCATGGTGTGATGGCCGACTGATCGAGTGCTATACTAGTTCTGGTGCGATGGCCGACTGAGCAAGGGCTAAACTAGTCTTGGTGCGATGGCCGACTGATCAAGTTCTAAACTAGTCATGGTGCGATGGCCTACTGATCAAGGGCTAAACTAGTCTTGGTGCGGTTGCCGACTGATGAAGTTCTAAACTAGTCGTGGTGCGATGGCCGACTGATCAAGTTCTAAACTAGTCATAGTGCAATGGCCGACTGATCGAGTGCTATACTAGTTCTGGTGCGATGGCCGACTGAGCAAGGGCTAAACTAGTCTTGGTGCGATGGCCGACTGATCAAGTTCTAAACTAGTGGTGGTGCGATGGCCGACTGATCAAGGGCTAAACTAGTCTTGGTGCGGTGGCCGACTGATCAAGTTCTAAACTAGTCGTGGTGCGATGGCCGACTGATCAAGCTAGTCCTGGTGCGATGGCCGACTGATCAAGTTCTAAACTAGTCCTGGTGCGATGGCCTACTGATCAAGTGCTAAACTAGTCCTGGTGCGATGGCCGACTGATCAAGTGCTAAACTAGTCATGGTGCGATGGCCGACTGATCAAATCGCATGCCATAATAACTAGATGGCCATGGCCTGCATGTCGTGCCCGCCGAGGCATTTGATAGTACAAACAATTTTTTTTATTGCAACAAAGCTTTAACCCGTCGACGTCAAAACATGCCGCACACGCCGAGGCTTTGATAGTATACCCAAAAACTTTAAGTAAGAAAACACTTTTAACTAAAAACTTTATCCTGAATGCACACCAATGTGCCGACTATATCGCTCTGTCTGCAAGCGGGCCCAACAAAAACTTTAAGGGAAATTTCAAATTAATTTGACCGTGACATTGGGCACATATAAATAAATACACAGTATGTGAAGTTTCGAGTGAATTGGTGAAGCGGTTTCAGAGATATAGTGTTCTTAAAGGTACATGCCCACTCAGTGGGCACAAAATGTTCTTTATATCAGAGACATCATCTGAGACATTTTCGGGCAAAATACACATTAATTCACCATTAATACACATATTTATTGGCATTATTATACATTTTATATCAGACTTCAATTTCCACACTGCTATCAGGGGCGATAACCGTGTTTCCTTAAAATGTTACCAAGACATTACTATTTATTTTTTGATGTGCAATGATCACGCTTTATAATCTGTCGAAAACATTATTTTTCAGGGGATCACATTTAATTAGTATAAGTAATTAAAAAATATCATGCCCCATTTGCCTATGAAAATAGCCTGATATCATCGCGTGCCACTATCAGTGAAATAAACATTACTAAATGATTATATCCATATAACGGGTACTCGTAATGTTTAGAACTGGTGGAATAGTGACAAAATTATACACTTATTATACTACAAATAACTGAGAATACACATAACTTTAATGTTTGTGCCTACTGAGTGGGTATCATATGTACCTTTAATTAGCATAAATAATTAAAAAATATCATGCCTCATTTGAATATGAAAATAGCTTGATACCACCGCTAGACATTATCAGTAAAATAAATATTACTAAATGATTATATATGGATAGCGGGCACACCTAATTTTTAGAACTGGTGGAATAGTGACACAATTATACACTTATTTAATTGCTATAAAGAACAGTTTGTGCCCACTGAGTGGGCATGTACCTTTAAAAACTTTAACCTTAAATCAAAACAAATTTAACCAGACGCACAAAGTGACGTACATATGGATGTACGTATGTAGGCCAATGTGACAACTATATCGCACTTTCCACATGCAGGCATGTCAAAAACTTTGAGGTAAATTTCAAAGTAATTTGACCTTGATATTGGGCACAGGGGTTGCAGGGGTTGAGCATAGAATGAAAATATGGATGATGATAAACACACATGTGAAACTTCGAGAGAATTGGCGAAGCTGTTTCTGAGATATAGTGTTCTTAAAAACTTTAACCTACGGTAAATAAAAACCAGATGGCCATGGCCCTCATGTCGAGCCCACCGAGGCATTTGATGGTCTCGGAGTATATTTATTTGAAATTTGAATTAAGGTATGTAAAAGCTTTAACGCAAATTTGAATGTCATTTGACCTTGATCTTGGGCATGTGGGTCGCATGCGTGGGCTATAATATGAAAATATGGATGATAAAGAATTATCTGAAGTTTGAAGCAAATCTGAGTAAGTGTTGTGGAGATATAAGGTATGCAAAAACTTTAACACAAATTTTCAAAGTCATTTGACCTTGACCTTGGGGCACAGGGGCCGCATGAGTGGGACACAGAATGAATATATGGATGATTACTAATAAGCATTTGATGTTTCAAGTCAATGTGACTTAGGATATGGTATTTAAAAACATACACCGATTTCGGACGGACTGACGCACGGACTGATGCACGGACGTCATTGTGATCACTAAGTCTCGCTTTCCGCAAGTAGGCTCGGCAAAAAAACTACGGATGGATGTCAATGCGCAGACTATTTCTCACTGTTCGCAGGCGGTCGCGACAAAAATTGTCCAACCCCTTTTTAAAGGTGCATGCCCACTCAGTAGGCTAAAAATGCTCTTTATGGGAATTAAATAAGTGTATAATTGTCACTATTCCACTAGTTATAAACATTATG